>CM073511.1:33427500-34677500 GCA_037074495.1 Acacia confusa
TGACATCGCAAAATTTTAAATACAAGTAGATAAATTTGATCCTTTTTTTTCCCCGAACTGTGAATATTTAACCTCATTGTATGTGTTTGCAATATCAGCTGGGACTTCATCTATTTCGAATATGTCATGGCTGCTGGGTATCATCATCGTTCGACAGTTTGGCAGGTTATGACACTTTCCTCGTTAGGAAGTTATATTGTCTGTTGTGCTTGTAATGATCACGTGTCTAATTATATGTTTCTCTCTCTCTCTCTCTCTTTTTCGCCTGCTGGTTTTATGTTCTTCTAATGCTCAGTGATTTCTATGTTACTAAATAGCTAGTTCGTGACTCACAATCCTAAAGAAGAGGAAGTACCCATGTGCAAGATGCCACCACACTGGTCAAACGATGACAACCTACAAAAATCCGAAAACACAGCTTGAAATTGGTTGTAAATGTAGCTAGATGATGTTTTTGCGATTTGGTTTGAACCCTGATTTGTATTTTTTTGGGTGAAATTACAGGTTGTAAGTAATGTACAGTGAATGAAATATGTACTCTAATATTATGTGACAAAAAAAAACATTTAGTACATATCAGACCTTAATATTCATTTTTCATTTAATACAGAGAGAGGTGGGGCTATCACGGTCATTCTGATTTTTGGGCAATGACTAAAGTATAGTTATTAGCAGCTAATGAGATATTTTTAATGGCATTGTATTATTCCATGCTTCAACGTGCTTTTGGCGTATCTAATATTGTAAATGGTATGCTATTGTTGATTTTGCTCAATTACAAGTATAATGATCTTGGCTTTTTCAGATTGATGATATATTTTTTAAGTTGGTGTAAGTCAATGGAATAGTGAATAAAGAAATAAGAGTAGTAAATGGTTAGCAGTAAGGGTCTTGTCCATAAATCTATTTATGTGCTGAGAGTTTCTAATTTTAAAAAAGAGCATAGTATTATTGGGCTACAAGATTCTTATTTTTAATTTTTTAATAAGTTAACATGAGTAAAGAAAAGGAGAGAATCCTAAAAAATAGAGATCCAAAAGAAAATAAACTCTTCACACAGTGTCAAAAAAAGACAAACAATATCCAAATAACACGCATATGTTATACAAAAATTATGGAAAATTGCATCACCACCAACTATAATTTTGATGACTTCTCCAAAAGATGTTTATATCCGCTTGATAAAAATTAGGGAAATTCGCAAAAATAAACTAAAAAAAAAAAATTTGTCAAACTAGACTACCGTACAAACGTTTTGCCAAACTAATCTAGTTGGTGGCGCTACACGTGGCGTGGCGCCACTGGCCATGTGGCGCTGCCACGTGTGGCAACACCACTTGTGGCGTGCCACACATAAGTGGCGCCACTTTAACAAATAATTTTTTTATATTTTTAATTATTATAATTATATATTATTATATTTAATATATATTTTATATAATATATATTATTTTAATTATTTTTTATTTTTAATTATTATAATTATATATTTCAAAAATTTTATGAAATATTCCTTTTAAAATGATGTGCTACTTCCGAAAAAAATTCTGGACGAGGTGCTGCCCCGCACCACGCAAGGGGCGCTGCCCCTTGACCCCACCCGCTAACCGGCTAGCAGGACCGCTGTGCTAGCTATTCGTAGCGCCATTAAATCGTAGTGATATAGTATCGCGTGATTAAATCATAGCTGTTCGTAGCGCGATTTAATTATTATTTTTTTAATCTTCATATTATATGAATTAAATCTTCATATATATTTAATATAATATATTCTAAAAAGATTAACAGGCAAACCAACAGGATCAAGTTCAAAAGATCCACAAGGAACACCATCTCTTTCATCACTAGTTATTTTATATAATATATAGTATAGTAAATAAAAGTGAAAAAAAGTAAAAATGTACAATAAATTTAGACCGTTCAGATTTAACCCTCGTATCATAAGGATTTACTAATGTGTCGCATTCTCAGTTCTTCCTGCATTGCTGAATAAATTTATTCTTTTGTTTCTAAGTTGTTTGTGTTCCTCTTTTCTTTTTCACACTTCTTTTCACTCTCTCTATGTTGCTCTCTTTGCTCTTATTTCTCTCTCTAAACAAGAACAGATTTCTCTGTGGAACATCATCTTCGAGGTAGTTGAAGAAAGAAGGCAAAAACCAAAAATAATGGCGGTCCCGCTAGCCATTATTTATGAAGAAAGAACATCATCTACCATTTAATCGCGCGATACTATATCACTACGATTTAATCGTGCTACGAATATCTAGCACGGCAGTCCTGCTAGCCGGTTAGCGGGCGGGGTCAAAGGGCAGCTCCCCTTACAGGGTGCAGGGCAGCGCCCCGTCCAAAATTTTTTTTCGAAAGTAGCACATCATTTTAAAAGGAATATTTCATAAAATTTTTGAAATATATAATTATAATAATTAAAAATAAAAAAAATAATCAAAATAATATATATTATATAAAATATAATATATATTATATTTAATATATATTTAATATAATAATATATAATTATAATAATTAAAAATAAAAAAAATTATTTGTTAAAGTGGCGCCACTTATGTGGCGTGCCAACACAAGTGGCACTGTCACATGTGGCGCCACACGTGGCAGCGCCACATGGTCAGTGGCGCCACGCCACGTGTGGCGCCACCAACTAGGTTAGTTTGACAAAACGTTTGTACGGTGGTCCAGTTTGATTTTTTTTTTTTGGTTTATTTTTGCAAATTTCCCATAAAAATTATATACTTTGTATGGAAAAAATAGGCATTTGTCCTAATATTTTAATTCATATAAATTAAGTTACATGAAATTAGTGTTTAGGCTGTTTAGCAAATAGAAAAACATGTTCTATGAGTTGAAAGTAAATCTAATTTAATTAGGATCTAAGAACTGATTTTTAGATAAGACAATACTTGAAGAATGACTATTTTTTTTTTTAATATAATGCTTAATTAGGGTATAGTAGTATCTAACACCCTAGGGTTATTTCCCAGTAATATCCTGCACACTAATCTTATTCATGTATACCAAGATTATTTTCTCCGTGTTTAACACCTCATATTAATTTTTAGTTACATGTTGTACTATATATAACCTCATATACGGGTTAGGATGCTAAATGTGTTGTAAATAAAATTATTGTGTTTGAAACATTAGAAAAACAAGATAAGGGGGCCAAATATATACACTATAAATAAGATTATTGTGCTAGATGTACACTAATGAAAATATATGAGAATCTAGACATATTTTTTTATGGAAAAATTCCCTCCCAATTTTTTTTGTAATCAAACGGGGCATTAAGCCCAAATACTAAGTGTTGCACTACATTACACAGAAAAACTACACCTATACTATCCATATACAACAATTCACGGACAACAGTAGGAGAGCTAAAAATAACATATTCCTCTTCCTGGTCCACACCCAGATTTGCCAAAGCATCTGCACATCCATTGGCTTCTCGGTAGATATGCTCAACTCGAACCTCTGCAAATTTTCCCAACATCAGCTTAATTTATATCAGCAAACTGTTTCCTTCCTGCACTTCTGCTAATGTGTTTTTTTTAGTAATGATACCACAGTTGATGAGTTAGATTCAACTATTAGCATTTGTACATTGCATCTCATTGCAAGTAATAATCCCGATAGTACTCCCCCATAGTTTAGCAATCACAGCTGAACATGAACCTGAATTGGTCCTTACTGTCATAGTGACCCAAGCCTGACTCTGATATAAATTGTTTCTTGCTCTGATACCAATTAGTATCAAAGACAAAGATCTCAACAAAAATGAATGAAACAAATGAACACATGTCCCATACTAGGATGTACGTGGTTAAGATATGACATGGTTGGTGTTAAAAATACTCCATAGCCGAGGTGGGATCTCTCAATCCACCCTTAGGGTCCAGTGTCCTCACTAGTGTAGTGACCGAACCTGGCTTTGATACTAATTGATCCTTATTGGTATAACAACCGAGCATGGCTCTAATATGAATTGGTCCTCAATCGCATAGTAACCGAGCCTGTCACTGGCTCTAATGCCAATTGGTCCTTACTAGTATAGCGACCGGGCATGGCTTTGATGTGAATTGGCATCAGAGACAAAGATCTTAATGGAAATGGATGGAACAAATAGACACATTTCCCGCCTTTGAATGTATGTATTGTGTTTGAAATGTGAGCTCACACATAATATTTGAGTCAGCACTTTGTTGAGTCTCACGACAAATAGATTAATTTTCATAATTTCAGCAAAAAGAAGAGGACGTAATGCTTGTGGAAGCTATGCCTACAGGCCAACTTTGCAAGGTCATCCTCCTTATTGAATTGGTTGCTGCAAATGGTGTAAACTCCTCTGCTGGTAGGAGATCTCTTTACCTCATGGTATCCAGCCCATTCCATGACCGACCTCAGCTCTTCTTTAAATATTTCGAGTCCTTGAAAATTTTTTCCACATCTTTTACAAGTATCTGGCAACAGTTCCTTTGAATGACATAAATTTTTACCACCAGTCCATCTATGAAAAGTAAATAAATCAACAAGACTCCATAATCATTACTAGCAAAGGCAAGCAGAAGTAGGTCTAGGAGAAGGTGTCTTCGTGAGCTGACCCTTCTAGTGCCTCTCACTTGCACAACGCTAATTAAATAGCGTCTTTGCTATAGGAATTTGACTCGAGTACTGGGAGTACGGATTTCTTAGTTCAACGAAGATGAATAAACCAAACACGTCACAATCATTATACTAAAGCATATAATTATTTGTATTTCGGCTCATCAATCTAACCATGCTTATTTGACGGCTCACTTTGTCTTAATTGAATTGATACTTAACCATTTCTTCATATCGTTTACAGCTATGAAATCAACATGAGAAAAATAATTATTAAATATACAAAATATATTGCATGCCCCACCCCAGCCAAAGTTTTAAAAATATATCTATTCACCAAAGAAAGCTTAGAAATGTCCATAAGAAAACTGCACAATCACATTACAAAAGGTTAGATTCAAGTTTCAGGGAAAAGAAATGAAACCTTTGAAATGACTAGCAGGGGTGAGAGCTGTAATAATTGCAGGGCTTGCCAGATAGACCTTCTTATTCTTCCCTCACCCCAACTTAAAGTCGGGAAATCGGGTCGCCCTTTTAGGCCTTGCCCTTCAAAGGGCGAACTTGAAAGTTAAAGGAGCTAAATGAGATAAGCCCTACAAGACTAGCCCTGTAGGGCCTTAAGTTTAAAAAGGCTAGCCCTGAAGGACACGGGTCGGCCCTACAGACCATTTTAATAGATGTATTCATGATGTGATAGAAGAAATTCATGATATTTTTACTCATGAAATAGAGCTTGCTACTTAAAGTAAAGAAAATCAAGTATTTTTTAAATTGATGATAGTACTAAAGAAGATGACAGTGGATAAAACTAAAGAAATTAAATTACAGTGAAGCAAAGTTCAGAAATTGAAGTGCAGTCAATTTAAAACTATGGTAAGTGAGTTCCAGTGGGTCAAAACTCAAAACAGGTACTGACTTACAAATGCTTAATAAAAAAATAAAAAGACTAATTTCTCTACATTTTTTTCCCCGTAAATTTCAATTTGAAGTTAGCAGAGAACTGCCGCCATTGCAGAACCGCGCCCTCTTCCCTGATCGTCTCAACTGGCGACGCTCGACATGAGGACTCAAGAGGTTCGCGGCGTCCGACGTGGGACTCTCACGCCTAGACCGCCGGGAAGAAGGGCCTAGCGTTTCTGCATAATTTCGTGGAATTCCGCCTCTTCGACCATGGCCTCTGGTTCGCCTAGGGACCGTATCAATCAGGTCTTTCTCTTTGCATATAGAGTTTGCAAACCTTCAATGCCGTTCCTTTGCGCATTGTACCGCACAAGTGCTGATTTCTTCTCGGTTTTATTTCGCACCACGAACGAAACCAATAATTTGAGTCATGTAGCAAATTTAGTACAAAAACAAAAACTTTATCCCTTTGGCTGCGTAAAAAATTTCCTGGAAAAGATGCATATGAGTTATTTCTAATGTCTACGTTTGGCGGCCAAGAAATGGACTGAAACCATGTGGGTTCGAATTTATTTCCGAACTTAACGTGTAAACAAATTGGGCGCACACATTTGGGAAGGAAGACAAATAAGTCTTCCAATAATCTTGCTGAGTCTGTGCCAAAAGAATCGTGCCTGGCAGTAGCTTCGAATTCACTCTTATGAACTCAATGGGTTACTTCTTGATGTTGTTGTTGATTTATGTATGCAGTTTTTTGTTTCAAAGAAAAGGAAAGCCGCGTCACCTGTCTCTAAACATGGAAGATCTGAAAAAGGCGGAAGAACTACTGTCGATGGTTCTCCGAGCGCTAAAGGTACCCTGGACGGTTACCTGGTGTCTTCACAGGAAAATTCCAGTCCTGCTAGGCCGTCAAACACTACCGCCGATCCTTCGGCCAGGGCGGATGCAGTTAAAAGGAGCTTGGCACCTGTGATTAATAGTTCTTTTGACAATGAACATAAGCAGCCTGTTCCGCCTGCTCAAATTCATCAATGCTCTCAAGCAACTCAGAAGGGACTAACAAATAATTTACCCAAGGTGATTGATGAAGCAGTTGAAAAACCTGCCCGAGAAAATGGCACAGATACCAGACAAGGAGTTCGCAAACAGTTTGCAGCAGACTTTTTGTCTCTGTATTGTAGGTAACTTATCTACATATATCAGAAAGTTCTTTTTTTTGGGGGGGGGGGGGGGGGGGGGGTGGGGGGAGGGGGTTTGACGGTGACAATATTTTGTTGAGTTATCGATCCTTAATTAATGGAGATGAAGTACTGTTGCCAGATACCACCCTTATTCTCAAAGTTTTTCGGTTAAATCTATGCAACATGCAGTGAACTACGCAACATTATTTCTCCATCAGAGGTAAATGAAGATGGCTCTACTAGAAACGATGTTTTAACTTTGCCGGAGGAGAAGATTAGTTTGCCCCAGAAGTGTGAAGATACCAATAATGAGTCACATTCTGGTGAAAACCTTTCCTCAGTTGACAAAAACTCCGACGGCAAAAATCCTGATGCTGCTGGTAACTCTTCAGCATTTGTGTTTGGCAGTAACAAAGAGGTTAGACCGACTTCAAAACTATTTTTGATTTTGTAGCAAGGTTCTCATTGCATAATTTTGAGACTTCTTTTATGTCATGCTTTACGAGCGGCAGGTTTACTCTGGTGATGATACTAATGCTCTAGACAGAAGCTTTAGAAGGTGTAATTATACACCCAAGTCATCTGTGAATAGGAATAAGTGCTTCACACCAGGATCCTTGGTTGTTAAAGAATGCGTTAGGGAGACCCCAAAGTCAACACGTGGGAGCTCACTGTTTTCGCCTGGGGAGGCATTTTGGGATGAAGCAATTCAACTAGCTGATGGTTTGTGTGCTCCCAGATCTTATAATTCTTTTGAGGCTCGTGGACATAATAACATGGCAGAAGATCAAGTTTTTGAGAAGAATTCGTGCAATTTACAAAACAATGAGGGCAAGCCAAGCAAAATATTGCATCAGAGTCAAAGCAGAGGTGAGAATTTGGAAAGGGGTACTTCTCTAGGGTTGGTTGGTATGCATGGAAAAGATTCTGTGAATAAAGTGTCCGGCCTGCCTGTTAAGCATTTTGATTTTTCATTTGAGGACACAAATTTGGATGAGAATTCTCCACAACAACGTGGTGCTACCAGCCTGATTAGCATAACTCATGAGGCTCATAGACAGTATGAAGTAAGTTCAGACAGCACTAAAGGAGTGAACTTTACCAAGAACTTCACTGTGGTTGGGACAGCTCATACAGATGAAATAATGAATGAAGTGCAGGAGAAGGCTTCAATCCATGCTGTAGGCAAGGAAGTGAATTTACCAAGTCAGCATGACGATGTTCTGACATCTAATTCAGTCCGTGCTCATTCATCTGATGAGACCAGTACTCCTTCAAGCAACATGTTACTTAATGGTCGTTTAGACCTTAACAGTTGGCTTCCACCTGAAATATGCAGCATATATTGGAAAAAAGGAATCTCAAAGTTATATGATTGGCAGGTATATTTTTTGAGAGTGTAGCTGCTGCTCATTTTAGCAATGCACTATATTTGGTTTATGTAATTTATTTTTCACCCCTCTGCCCAAAAGGACAAATTTGCTGCTTTTCCTTACACTGCATTCTTCCCTGCCGTAAGTTCTGTCTGTTTGATTGGCTTAAATCTCACCTTTGATTGTAATTCTTTTCTTTCCCTTTCTTTCCCTCTGCTCATTGTTCTGCTGTGGAGTGTGATTTTCCCGAATTTTTTTTTTCTTATGGAATTTGATTAACACTTTAGTTGTTTGCTTGCGAATGTTAATTTAATTAACAGTTCTCATTCATTTTTCTGTCTTTTAGGTTGATTGCCTTCAGGTGGACGGTGTCTTGCAGAGAAGAAATCTGGTATATTGTGCTTCTACAAGGTATTCTCTCGTGTGACTGGAAATTACTGCTTAACTTAAATGGTTTGTGTTCTCTTCAGTTATAAGCAGGTATAAGAATAAAATCGTACATGGATTTGGGGAGTAGATGGGTTTAATATTTAGTTGTTTTTCATTCATGAGGTGGACCAGTGTATATTAAGCATTTTCTGCCATAATGAATTGATTTTAGGGAAAATTCCATCATCTCAAATTTATCGATAGTTCCTTTTCTTGTACTGAACCTTCCATCTAATTAAGCCTCCTGATGATTGGATATTCATCTCTTGTTCCTTGTGTTGTTTCTTTGGCATTCTGCTGCATCTTTACTCTATATTATTATTTTATTTTTTCTCTGTTTGTCTCATGCTCCTCTTTCTTTTTCTCTTTTCTCGTCTTTCATGTTTTCTTCCATTTCCTTTGGGGGAGGGGTGAGGAAGGTTGTGGTGATGATTTTGAAGGGAAGGTAAATATTGATGTTTCTCTTGTTTCTACAGTGCTGGGAAGAGTTTTGTTGCTGAGATTTTAATGCTGCGGAGGGTGGTTTTTACAGGAAAAATGGCAATGCTTGTTCTTCCATATGTGTCAATTTGTGCTGAAAAGGTTATCTTCCTTCCTTTCTTAAATATTTTTCAGATGGTGGACTTTGTTTAAATGGTTCTTTATATACACATACATGTTTGCAGTATTTATGTTTAAGATGTTAATAATTGTGTTTGATATGAGTACACGTTTTCATTTTGACTTTGGCAGGCCGAACACCTTGAGCGTCTTCTTGAGCCCCTTGGCAAACATGTACGTAGTTATTATGGAAATCAAGGTAGTGGGACGCTTCCTAAAGATACTTCTGTCGTCGTGTGCACCATAGAGAAGGCAAACTCCTTGTTAAATAGATTATTGGAAGAGGGCCGTCTATCAGAAATGGGAATTATTGTGATAGATGAACTACATATGGTATCTTTGATCATTGGTTTTGTTGTTATTTGTTCATATATCATCCATTGTTATTTGTTCATAATTAGACAGCTCTCGTTCCTTTTCCCTGATTATGCCTGATGACAGGTTGGGGATCCAAGTAGAGGTTATCTCCTAGAACTTATGTTGACAAAGCTTCGTTATGCTGCTGGCGAAGGTCATTCAGAATCCAGTAGTGGAGAAAGTTCAGGTGGAAGCAGCAATAAAGCTGATCCTGCTCAAGGACTGCAGATAGTTGGAATGAGTGCAACAATGCCAAACGTTGCTGCTGTTGCTGATTGGCTCCAAGTAAGCATTAATTGCAAGCATATCTGTATTCTGTACCCATGAACTATATAGGTCTTTATTTCACTTTGGAAGCTCCATATTTTATTCCTCTTATGTGGATCTGTTTTAAATTGATCCATAAGTCTGCAAAACTTGTTTACATCTGATTTTCACATTTTTCTCCTCAAAATTGAACTCTTCCTATTTTGACTGCATAGTTTGTGTTCAATACTGCTTGGTCATGTATGACCTTCTCCAAGTTTTGCCTATTGTCTAGTAAATGAAAGTTATAGCTTCTGGATGTCATTATTTACAGGACACAAAAGGACATTAGTATGGATTATATCATGTCATTTGACGTCTAATATGGTGCAAACATTTAATTAAAAGTTGTTGATATCAGAAAAGGGTTGGTTGGTGAATGCTTGAAATACTCCACAATCTATATGAAGTAAATTAGTACTTAATTTTGGGTACACATGTAAAATGACTGGCATTCAGCTGATCAGAAAGAGCTGAATTGTATAGTGTAGAGATGATTTATTTATTATGAATCCCAAAAAGTGTTGTAGATTGCAGATGGGAGATTCCTTCAATAAAAATGTAGACGTGCAGGATCTTTTGGATGGCAACATAAAGGAGTCAATGTTAGTTATCTTGGTTTGTGCATTATGATAATGTTGGGTGGCAACACATGAAGTGATGAACATGTGTGTCTTCTTTTAAGATTGGCATAGACTCTGTCTAGGTCTTTAATACTTTTACTTCTTTTCAAGCTTTGTATTATGTTATTCAAATGAAATGTTTGCTTATTATGTTTTAAATTGATACACTTTTGAAATTGCCACCTTGGCACACATTTAATTCCATTTCTCACAAACTTTCATGAAGGCAGCACTATACCAGACTGAGTTTCGGCCAGTTCCCTTAGAAGAATACATTAAAGTTGGAAATTGTATTTATAACAAGAGAATGGAGCTTACCCGAACAATCTCAAAAGCAACTGACCTTGGTGGTAGAGATCCTGATCATGTTGTTGAACTGTGTAATGAGGTGTGCTTCAATGTCTTACTGCAATTTGTTATGATTTGGGGAGCTGAATCTTATTATGGATAAATTCGTATACTGTCAGGTTGTTCAAGAGGGACATTCAGTGTTAATATTTTGCTCTAGTAGAAAGGGTTGTGAATCAACTGCAAAGCATGTGGCAAAGTTCCTTAAAAAGTTTACTGTTGACTTTCAAAAAAGTGATTGTGAGTTTGCTGATATTACTTCAGCTATTGACTCTTTGGGAAAGTGCCCGGCCGGGTTGGACCCCATATTAGAGGAAACACTTCCTTCTGGTGTTGCATTTCACCATGCTGGCCTTACGGTAATTCTTCTTTCTTTGCTTTTGGTTTTTTGGCTTCTATTCACAATGTTAGCATGAACTTTTGGTGATAGAATCTCATATTTGATAACTGGTTTTGATTTATTCATTACATGTATGAAAATGCTGTAATACCTACATAGCTCTTATGGTTTAGGCTATTTTTGGTGCTGTTCTCATAGGTTGAGGAAAGAGAGATTGTTGAAACTTGTTACCGCAGAGGCCTTTTGCGTGTCTTAACTGCTACGTCAACCTTGGCAGCTGGAGTTAACCTTCCAGCTAGGCGGGTCATTTTTCGCCAGCCTAGAATTGGTCGTGATTTTATTGACGGGACGAGGTACAAGCAGATGGCTGGTCGGGCTGGTCGAACTGGAATTGATACAAAAGGAGAAAGTGTACGTCTTATTATGTTATCTAGTACTACATGGGTACCTTCCATGGTTTCATCCAGCCTGACATGCTGATTGTTTGGGGGGTTTTATGCATATATGCTATTTTTTAATTTTTTGTAGGTTTTTTACGTTGATAGTATATGCCTTTGTCTGGCATATCTACTGTCTACATTAATTGCAGGGTTGTATTAATTCATTACTTTATGCTATCAAATTGTGATAGGTACTTATCTGCAAATCAGAAGAGATAAAAAAAGTTATGGGACTTCTTAATGAAAGTTGTGCACCATTACATTCGTGTTTGTCTGAAGATATCAATGGAATGACTCATGCAATTCTGGAAGTGGTGGCTGGAGGAACAGTTCAAACTGCTAATGATATTCATCGTTATGTTAGATGCACTCTTTTGAACTCCACTAGACCATTTCAAGATGTGGTGAAATCAGCGCAAGAATCCCTTAGATGGCTTTGCCAGAGAAAATTCCTTGAATGGAATGAAGAAACCAAACTTTATAGTACCACACCTCTTGGGCGGGCAGCCTTTGGCAGTTCTCTCTGTCCTGAAGAATCACTGGTAAGTATTTCAATCTATTTTACTTTTACTGCTGTTAAGAATTTTTTCATTTCTAATTAGCTTTGGCTATTACAACTTGTCTGGCTTCACTTTTGTACCCGATTGTTCATATTCAGGTGGCTGACTTTTGGTGCTTTCCCAATAATCACTATACTGTTTGATTGATTTCTTAGATTGTGCTAGCTGACCTTTCAAGGGCAAGGGAAGGATTTGTCCTGGCATCGGACTTGCATTTAGTTTACTTGGTGACACCAATCAGCGTTGATGTTGAACCAGATTGGGAACTGTACTATGAGCGTTTTGTGCAATTGTCTCCACTTGATCAGGTATATGCTTCTTAGCTGTTGAGTTGAAGAATCACATTGAAGCACATGGAAAATACTAATATTATTGATCCTTGAGGATAAAAGAGAATACAAAAAGACATTTATATAGATAATCTAACAGACTAACTCATAACCCAGGAAACTAATTTAATCAAATCAAATCATAATGATAAAAGATTCATTTCAAATCCTAATATATATTATTAAGTAATAAATATCAATCATAGTAATATTAATTTTCTAATTCTAAACTTTATATTCTTAACACGGCTTGAATGTAAGCAAGATCACCAATAATTTGCTTCTTCATGAAATCCTGAATCAAGCAGCAAATTCGAGCACATCCAAGAAAGTTTCGCCAAATGTCACACTGGAGACATTCAAACAGTGATAATCCAATAGCTTCACCAGAGTTGAACAACAGGTCTCACTAGGGACCAAAAAAACAACCAAAGGTCTCACAAGGGATCAAAATAACAACTAAAGGTCTCACTAGGGACCAAACAATACTCCAAACGTCTGTCTTCCTAGGGACGAATACCAAAGAAGCCATCAAACAAAAGTAGAAAAGAAACCAAGGATGAGAAGAAAACCCTAGAGCTTTGATACCATGTTGAGGTTGAAGAATCAGCATATGGAAAATACTAATATTCTCGATCCTTGAAAATAAAAAAGAATACAAAAGGCCTTTATATAGACTAACTCATAACCCAATAAACTAATCTAATTAAATATAATCAAATCAAATCATAATGATAAAATAGTCATATCAAATCCTAATCTATATTAAGTAATTAATATCAATCATAATAATATTAATTTTCCAATTCCAAACTTTCTATTCTTAACAACTTAATCCTTTCTCTCCTTTTTTCCAATGTTATTAAACAGTTTTTTCTTTTGCAATGCAAAACTTTAGATGTTGGTAACCGATGTGCTGGGTCAAGCTTATCTAGCTGAAGAAGCTGCCCATCTTTCACAAGATGACTTATTTTGAAATTTTAGTGTTTGGCGGAACTCTTTTCCAGAGGAAAAAATAAGCGCTAATCAATCGTGGCAGAAAGAAAGTGTTAGTTTTTTTTTTTTTTTGGTGCTTTGGGAAGGCAGAAGAGGATTGCAGCTATGCCTTCAAGTTGGAAAAAGTGAGGATAACATTAATGTTTTTATGTCAGAAGTATCACCTCAAAATCATTATTACTGTGATTATTTTTGACCCTTTCTACTGACCCATTATAAAACATGCCCTTTTAAGTAAGTTGATAGTAAACTGCACTTTCTTATACAATAATATTGATAAAAACATTTGATAAATGGCTTTGCTGAACATGGACTGCTCCTTACAATTTTTTCAAAACGAAACTCCACAACAACAATTAGTCTTATCCACTAGGTAGGATCTGCTATTTTAAATGAAATTCCATTTTAAAAAAATTAAAAAGGCAATCCGTCAAATTGATACATCATTTCTGTAATCTCTCCTATATGTATTCATTGTACTATTTGAATTGTCTTCAAAGATTCACTTAACATGTTATACTTCCTTTTGTATATTTGCTATTATCAATTTATTATGGAATGCTCTATCATATTTTAAATGTTGTTAGTTAATTATGGAATGCCTTACAATATTTTAAATATTGTTAGTTAATGTTAATTATATTACTGTTGCAGTCAGTAGGCAATCGTGTGGGTGTAACAGAACCATTCTTGATGCGCATGGCGCATGGCGCACCAATATGCATTTCAAACAAGTCAAGAGACACTACAAAAGGGATGCGGAGTAAACAAGGAAATCAAATTGTGATATCCCATGGAACAATCAACTCGGATGATCAAACCCTTCGTGTGTGTAAAAGATTCTATGTTGCTCTTATTTTGTCAAGACTAATTCAGGTGCATTTCTCTCGCATTAATTTAAATTTCTCCTGTTTAGATTGCTCTTTGGAACGTTTCATATCTTTATCCTTTTGGATTACATTTTTTTGAATGTATGGGTTGCATATTTTAGAAGAACTCTTATCCAACTAGATATTTGATTGAATATATATGTTGGAAAAAATTATTATTTTCTACAATTTTAGTATTTCCTTTTGTTTTCCTCATTTTTCTTCTCCTTTTGCTTCAGTTTCTTCTTTTCTGATCCCCTGAAAAGTACCCCGCTTTCTTTGTTTTGAAAAATATTTTATTTAGTTTAATTAATATTTTAGTCCCTTTGGTTTTTTATTCTTTTGACTTGTTTGGTCTTTTTTAGTTTGTCATGCCAAATCGGTCCTCTAAATTGTAAATTTTGTATCCTTAAATTATAATATTATACACGCAAGTCTATCATGCGTTTGATTCTCTAGTCAAATGCTTTTTTGTACCATCAATTTGAATTCTTCTCTGATTATGTCCCTTATCCCTTTGGTCTGCATGTTGGGAACTTATCTTTTACTCACCTACTTGATTTTTTTTCCCCTTCACCTGGAGTAGTCTTGAGCAGTTGAGCTTATAGTTTTGTAAAAAAATTGTGATTTAATGAAGGAAACACCTGTGGGTGAGGTTTGTGAAGCATTTAAAGTTGCCAGAGGAATGGTTCAAGCCTTGCAAGAGAATGCTGGGAGGTTTGCATCAATGGTTTCTGTGTTCTGTGAGAGGCTCGGATGGCATGATCTTGAAGGATTGGTTTCCAAGTTTCAAAATCGTGTATCATTTGGAGTCAGAACAGAGATTGTAGAGCTTACCACTATTCCATATGTTAAGGTAAGTAAGCTTAACTCAGGTTTTTGACAGTATTGCATACCCGACAATCATTAAATAACTTCTGCTTTGTTGTCAGTATTGTCTTGTATTTCTACATGAATTTGTTTCATGTTGCTCTTGTTCCATTTGCAGGGTTCTCGAGCCCGAGCACTCTATAAAGCAGGTTTACGCACGCCTCTTGCAATTGCCGAAGCATCCATTCCTGAAATAGTAAAAGCACTCTTTGAATCTGCATCATGGACCTCAGATGGTAATATAACAGTAGTATTGAGTGAAGTTTTTTTTTTTGTAAAGAATGAGCTTATATTGTTGACATTTACTCCTTGAAATTATTAATGATAGACATGGCACAAAAAACACTGGATTAACAAATATGCTGTTCCTAACTGCTTCTAGGCCATGGGTTATTAATGAGAACCTTTCAATTTCTCATTCTGTAAATGAAGCTGTTATTCCCTCTAAATAGTATGGGTGAAAGTTGACAACCTCAGATAATCCTAGAAAGATATTAAAGAATAGAAATGCTGGAAGATAAGCAAAGAACAAAACAAATCCTTATGAAATGGAGAGTCCAGAATATCTCTTTTCCAACTCTGAATTCTTTATAATTGTCCTACTCCGCTCCATCATGATAATTGTTTTCTCTCACTGCAATTTCTTCCTCATTCACCCTGTGAAACATACGAAAGTTAGGCTTGGGGGCATCTCATTTGTATTACCATAGACTCCAGTTTAGACCATCCCTGTAACCAGATTTTATCTTTTAGAAATATTGGGTTCCATCAGTAACATCATAGTTTTACATGGTTCAAGTTTTATTTCCCCCTCCATCAGTTATCTTTCATTTTATTTGTAAAATTCTTCTTTGATTTTAGTAATACTAATTGTGTGATTATTTGTTGCTTATTTGGATTTTTATTTCTTGTCTTCAAATTCCTCTTAATTTTTATTCAACCATTTGGTAACTTATGTATATTTCTCTTTTTTTCTGATAAGTGAACTTATGTATATTTTTCTTATTCCAAAGTTTATTTTTTCCTTTGGAAGGTTCTGCACAAAGGCGTTTACAAGTTGGTGTTGCCAAGAAGATAAAGAATGGTGCTCGTAAGATTGTTCTTGATAAAGCTGAAGAGGCAAGGGTTGCTGCCTTTTCGGCCTTTAAATCACTTGGCTACAATGTCCCACGGATTGCTTCCCCAATGTTGGGCCCTGTGGCTTCTAATTCTAATAGGCAAGGAGCAGGGGGTACCTCCTCTGGAAGTGACGCATCTGATACTGATAATAGCTTTATTTGTGCTGACCCTATGGAAAGTTCTGATCATGGTCCTTTAGAAAATGAAGGAGAAGACATGAAAAAATCGTCCTGTTATGGTGTTCTGGCAGAACAAAAATCAAGAAGTGCAATGCCATGTAGTACGTCTACTGAAAAGTCTCTAGCTCCGGTTGAGGACTCTCTAACTATGAGGGGTGGGCTCAATGCTACTTTTAAATCTACTGAAGATACGGCTATTGCCACCACTAGTAAGTTAGAGAAACCAAATGATCATAGTGGGCTCCATGTTAGGTGTCTTTCTCATGGTATAGAGCAACAAAATTTTACGGAAAATATGGTTAATGGCAAAACGGATAACTTATGTCAGAGAGGTCCTATCAATGCAGCATGTAGTCCCGGTGGGTTTGACTCATTTTTGGATCTATGGGACCGTGCACCAGAATTCTACTTTGATATCCACTACAACAAACGGTTGGAGCTGAACTCTGCTGCCCCTTTTGAAATACATGGCATAGCCATCTGTTGGGAAAATTCTCCTGTGTACTACATTAATCTTCCCAAGGATCTTCTGTTGACTGACAATAGAGAAGATTATAACATTTCCTTGAGTGCATGTGGTAATAAACATAAGGTATCATCTTCCAAGACTGACTTGGAGATCGCTAGGCATAGATGGAGCATGATTACAAAAATTATGGGGAAAAGAGATGCCAGAAAGTTCTCCTGGAATCTGAAGACACAGATTCAGGTGCTTAAAAGGCCTGCAGTTTCAGTTCAGAGATTTGGTTGCCTGGATAACATTGGCAATTATATGGACCTTTCTGTTGTAGACAATTCACATGTATTATTGCCCTCTATTCATGTTAAAGACGCAATTGACTTGTGCATTGTGTCTTGGATTCTGTGGCCTGACGAAGAGAGGAGCTCCAGCCCAAATCTGGAGAAGGTAAAAATAAACAAACAGTGATGTAGAACCAATAGGGAAAGTGAAGAAATGAAGATATCTATAGGGAGAGGGGAAAGGACAGGGAGACACAGATTAAGGGATATGAACAATATTCAACTGCTAAAACTGAACATAAAAATCTGCAACTGAAGTTCTATATGGAAAATGAACTCAAAACAATGAGTTAAAGATTGTAAGAGTGTTCATAATCTAAAACTTGACACCCTAATTTGTGGTTGACATAATTACCCGTATCATCATTGTGAAATGTGAATGGTTTAAAAAGACATTTTGATATGTCGCGTTAATGAAAACAGGAGGTGAAGAAAAGATTATCCAGTGAGGATGCTGCTGCAGCTAATCGAAGTGGAAGATGGAAGAATCAGATGCGTAGAGCTGCACACAATGGGTGCTGCCGTCGGGCAGCACAAATGCGAGCCTTATGTTCTGTTCTATGGAGACTACTTGTTTCTGAGGAACTTGTTGGAGTGCTTATGAGCATAGAAATCCCATTGGTGAGAACTCGTGAAGCTGTGATACTTGTATAGAAACGTATTGTTCCAGACATGCGTTCAACACTCTAAGACACATCATTTCTTGTGTTCGATGCATGTCTATACTTGTGAAAGTGAGATAAAATATTGAAAAGTTTTCAACTTACCTTGGACAACTCTTGAAGATGGATGCTCTTGAAACATCTTGTGCATACACGTGACTTGACACAACTTGGGCGTTTCCCTGTTTTTTTTTTTTTTTTTTTTTTCTGGGAGATATAGCACTTGAACATGCATAAAAGAAGAAGGATTATTTATTTATATAAATATATATATGATCACCCAAGCTAATTTAATGTTTATCATAGTTGAGTGTATTTTAACTTTGATGAATTATTATCATGTTTAACTTGTGAAATGGACAACATATCATAATTTCATGCGCATTGCCTTTAATGAAATCACTATTTCTGTTTTATTGTGCTTCAGTTTTATTTCATCCTATTTAACAATTAGCGGTGGGACATTAATTTGGAAGCAGTTACCTTGCTTGTTTACTTTTATATACTTTGTCCTCTTAAATTGGTTGCATGTGTGAGATCTCTGATGGTACATTATCGACTGTGCTTGTTTATCAGGTAATTGTTCTTGCTGACATGGAATGCTGGGGAATCGGTGTTGACTTGGAGAGATGCATCCAGGCTCGTAAATTGTTGGCAAGGAGGCTAAAGTATCTTGAAAAAGAAGCTCATAAGCTGGCTGGAAGGACTTTTTCATTGCATATGCCAGCAGATATTGCAAATGTACTATACGAACACTTGAAGCTGCCCATACCTAATGGGAGCAATAAGGGAAAGCAACATTTGAGTACTGACAAGCATTGTTTGGACGCACTAAGGTACCATTTCAACAAAAATTTTTATCATCGTTGTGTCTCATAATCCATGGTCCATGAGAATAGTAGTCATACTGAAGACTCTTCACAAGGAAGGAGGTGAAAATATGTAGAGAAGCATAGGGCAATAATCTTGTCATTCAGCTCCCGAAAATCAGCCAATGAAGGCGGTGAAATCCAAGAGTCTAAAGAAGGAAAATGGGCATTGAATGTCCCCAATAATTGACGTGGTCAGACGACAGAAATAACAGGGATAAAAACCTTGTTACAATAACAAAATTAAGGAAAGATAACAGGAAATAAAACATTTAACTTAAAGGTATCAGATCACCATGTGAAACAGTGGGAATAGGACATTGAGAGGAAGGGTTCCAACATGAGCCAACAATCTTTTCCAGGCCCGAACCTTTCTTAAGCAAAAGAGCTAGGACCAACAATCTTCCCCAGGGTGTATCAGTCCTTATTTCCTAGTGAATTTTATAACACCTGTTCTTGGTGAAAGGTTATCTCAGGTAGTCGCATTGAGGCTTTTCTTTGTTGGCATGGTTTAGCCATGGGTCTCATATTTTGACTTTGACTTCCATTTTTCTGGCTTACCATGGATTTTCCATCAGACATCATTAGTGACCTGGTTTTTGGCAATGATCACACCTGGCCTTAGTTTGTCTTTTCTGTAGTAGGCCACTTGGGAGATGAGTGCCAAAAGCCACCATAGCAGACAAATCTATGTTCAAATTAGTAGTTTTGAGGGCCTTAGTTGATTCTTTTGCTACTTTCCTCACTTCTAATTTTAAGAGCATTATTTCTACATTTATGATACATCTTAGAATATCTCATATGAGAATTGGGAGCAAAGATGCTTCTGTATTTACTCAAACTGAGCTAGAAGGTGCTCGAGTCTGTGTCTTTATTAGGAACCTCTCAAAACTTTTATATGCGTTCTGATTCTCATTGCATGCAACATGTAGGAAATATTCATTTTATTCTTTATTTGGAATTTGTTTTTTAGGCAGTTTGATTGTATTTCAGGAATGAGCATCCCATTGTTCCAGTCATCAAAGAGTATCGCATGTTGGCAAAGATCTTAAACTCCACTCTGGGGTCTATATGCTCACTGGCTAGACTATCTGTAAGCACACAGAAGTACACATTACATGGTCATTGGCTCCAGACATCCACAGCAACTGGTCGGCTGTCAATGGAAGAACCTAATCTTCAGGTTTAAATTGTAAAATCATTTGCATGCTTTTGTTCTTTTATTGTTTTACCCAGTTGTTAATGAGGTTTAATATTATGTACTGTTCTTTTTGAGTTATGCAGTGTGTTGAGCATAAGGTGGAATTCAACATGGCAGAGGATAAAAATGGAGATGATGCTGATGATTGTCGCCATGTTGTTAATGCTCGTGATTTCTTTATCCCTACTCAGGTGATAGGTTTTAACTGGCACCTTGGGTTTCTTCCGTGGGCTTCTACTGTGCATGATTTCTTCGTACGTTAACTAGGGTACTCTCTTCTGTTTTTTATTGCAGGAAGATTGGTTACTGTTAACAGCAGATTATTCTCAAGTAGAATTGAGGTTGATGGCTCACTTCTCAAAGGACTCTTCACTGATTGAACTTCTAAGTAAACCTGATGGTGATGTCTTTACAATGATAGCTGCTAGATGGACTGGGTGTTCTGAGGATTCTGTGGGCCCCCATGAAAGAGATCAGACAAAAAGGATGGTGTATGGCATTCTTTATGGCATGGGTGCCAATAGCCTTGCAGAACAACTGGATTGCTCTCCAGTTGAAGCTGATGAAAAGATTAAAAACTTCAAAAGCTCTTTTCCTGGCGTTGCTTACTGGCTTCAAGCAGCTGTTGCATCTTGTCGTAGCAAAGGGTCTGGACACCTTTTTTCCATCGTGCATATGACGTCTGACATATTTACACCATCTAGCGTTAATAGAATGATTATGTTATAAACATTGAGTACTCTCCGGTTCAAACAGTTATCTAATTGTTGTGACCATTTTTTGTTTTCATAAGCATTTTGAATGTTGATTGCACAAAGAAATGGTCATTGGATTTAATCCTATCCTATGTAATTTTTTTTTTTTACTTTATTAAATTGATGTAATTTATAATATCCTATTGCCGTTTCTTGTTTTTTGCCTCTACATCTCGTTATATAGAGAACTACAGTTCTTCTAGCTAAGATTGGTCTAGTTCAGCAATTTGGTCTTGTAATCCATGTGTTCTTGCTAAAGTCATGTTACTTGTGGGCCTTATTTGGACTAACCGTTTTTGTAAATGCATGTCCCAGATATGTGGAGACACTCGAGGGTAGAAAACGATTTTTGTCAAAAATAAAATTTGGCTGCAGCAAAGAAAAATCAAAAGCTCAGAGGCAAGCTGTGAATTCCATTTGTCAGGTACATTTTCTGTTCTCCTGCCGCGTAAGCATACTTTTCCTTCAGATCTTGCTAATTTTCAAGATGTTCTTGTGTTTGCCCCCAGGGGTCTGCTGCTGACATAATTAAGATCGCGATGTTAAGAATCTACTCTGTTATTGCTGATGGCATTAGTAGCCCAGGCTCCAGTTCTTCATTGGCTACCGAGTTTCATATGCTTAGAGATCGGTGTCGCATTCTGTTACAGGTAGCTTTTGAAGGATTTTGCCCCCTCTATTTTTTTTTTTTGGGTTCCTCATTTTCTAAGTGACTGTTACTCAGGTTCATGATGAATTGGTGCTGGAAGTTGATCCCTCTGTAATTAAGGAAGCTGCCCTGTTGTTGAAAACTAGCATGGAGAATGCTGTCTCACTACTTGGTTTGTATTCAGTTTTGTTTTTTATTTTGCGTTTTTTTGTGTGTTGGAAAACGGCTGGGTTAAGGAGAATGAGTTTCTCTGTACACATGAAATTCACTGGGATATATATATATGTATATATATAACTTTGCAGTTCCTCTGCCTGTTAAACTTATGGTTGGGAGAACATGGGGATCTTTGGAGCCTTTGGTACCTGGTTAAGTTCAAAGGCTAGGATCATGGCACTCACTCTTAAGGCAAGGCTGTTCTTCAGGACACAGGAAAATTCTTAACATGTTGAGAAATGCATTTATTGTAGATTTGCAATGAAAGAACAAGACAACAGGAAAATTCTTTGAGAGGATTGTTTGTTTCTAGCGGGAGGAATGAACAATGCTGCGATGATTCAAGTTACAGTGATTAATGTTGGAGCCTCTGGCAGACAAAATCAAAGAAAATGATTAATGATGCAGCAAGATGAGCTGCTTCAATTCCCAGCAAGCAGCAATACTCTTATCACTATTCGATCCATTCTTTTTGGTAGAAAAATCAATCTTGTAGAGTTTTTTGTTGTCAAAGCTAATGTAAATGGAACAGCTGATCTTTTATTTGGTAAAGCAAAATCAAATTATTCTTCTCTCCATTGTCATATTTGCTTCAAATTTCTACATGCTCCTGTTGGAGCAGTCATTTGTACTTTTTTTTTTTGGGAGAAAGAAAAGCTTTTAGTTTTAGGTTCATGTTTTCATCAAATAACAAAGATATACATAAACTCTATTCAACAAAGCTGAAAAGCAATATAACCTCAAAAGGCTAGAAGATTTAAATTGTAAATTCCAGCCAGAATAATGAAACAAAGGGATTTAACTAATTTGATCATTCTTTAAAGAAAAAATGTAGATCCCCATGGTTAGGAGAAGGAAAGACAAACACTCACAATTTCACACGTGATACATCACAATTACAAACTAACGATGCACAAACAGCTAAAATAAGCGTCAAGGTAAATGACAGAGCCAAGTAAAAGCATTTAGTTCTAGAGCTGATGTTTCCACAACCGCCTAGTTATTCATGGATATCCCCTCTTAAATTTTCTACTTGGGAATCCACACAAGATGATCCTCGGGAAGGAAGTGGCAAACTGGAAAAGTTCCTGGCTTAATCTTAAGCACTTGGAAGGCCAAATGCTTTGGGTTCCACTGTGAAGTGTCTGTGTGGCAGATTGCTACTGCTTTCACTTTGCTTCCACCATCTTCACTCTCAAGAGGCACATAATAAGCTCTAGTGGCCTCCGTTTTGTGACAGTAAAAAACAGCATATGGGTATTTGGTTAAATGGCACACAATGGCCTTTAGCCCTCTCATCTTCCTCATTCCAACTGTCATTACATATTTCTGCATGTGGGTCTCATTTTCAACCTCTGTAGAGAGGGCCCACAAGTTTTTCCCAAGCTTTGAAGTTGTGAATTCTACCATGGATTCTAGGGAAGTGGCACAGTACTTTTCCTCACCTCTTATCCCTGGCTCTTCACATTCCTTTATGGTATTCTTCATTGTCTGAGCCTTCAAGGACCCAGATTTGACAGAGAGCTTGCTGAATATTTCTGGGATTTTGTTCGATGAAAAGGGTATTCTTTTAGCAACTTGTTGAGGCAAGAATTTGACTGCATTTTGTGTGGTCTTTGTGAAATGTAAGTTCAGTTGTTTGCCAGGAAACATGTCCTTCTCCAAGAAGAACAAGGCCGCGTTTGGATCATGATGCAATTGAGTCTCAAAAGCAGCATAAACATAGTTAAATGGATCTCCAACATTGACAAACACAGGCTTTCCCTTATGTGGAGCAGTTACAGCAACTCCTCCTTTTCCAACATCCACATTGGTGCCGCCGCCTCCAGCGTTTCCTGCATCAACGTTTACTTCACCATTCCCTACACCTACTGAGGCGCTTTTGTCTTCCTTCCACCCTGCAAATATACCCAACTTTGGTTAATCAAGAGATAAATTTAGATCTTGCACTCTCAGTTCCATTTTCTTCTTATTATCTATCTCTATTCCTTAATTAGGATCTAGGAGTCCCTTCCATGCTCTTCGGCAAATTAGTCCTCTTTGGGAGATAATTTTATACCATGCATATTCTATGAGAATGAAATTTGCAAATGGCTTGAGCTGCAAAACATTCCCTCCAGTCCTTAATATAAGTCCCACTTATTAAGGACCAGAGCTAGTACCATAGATATTCCAATCTATGTTGTTCTCAATTAGTTGTTTATAATGATAAGAATTTGAAAGCACTTGAAAGTAGCATGCCAATACTTAATCTACTTATTATGAAATTTTGCAAAAAAGGTTCTCTTGAACACAAACAAACAAACAATGACAAACCAGGATGCAAGAGATTGGTGATGGCCTTTGGCATTGGCGTAGTGGGAAGCTTGGAGAACCAGTAGAGTTCAGGAGTGAAAGCAGCATGAGTTACCACTATCACAAGCTGCATAATTTCCCCAAACACAACCTCATTAACTCCTCAGGTCAAAAGAGCATTAACACAAACAAGTTAAGGACAAAAATCACACAAAAGGAATATTAAAAAGAATGCATTACTAATTAAAGAAAAGAGTTGGTTAAAGCTTACAGAGAGAAAAGCAGCGATGGGAAAGATTTGAAACTTCATACTGGAACAAGAAAGTCTAAACGAAATGCCTCTTCTAGAGTTGTAGTTTGATGAAACTGAAAATGAGGGTGAGAGATGGAATGAAAAGCAAAATGCGTTGAAACCTTTATATAGAAATCTATAAAGGGAATGGTTTTTAAAGTTGTTTGTTTGAATAGTAACTGACCTCCCATTTCATCAATCAGTTAAAAAGTTAACAGCTTCAACTACCCCTTCCTCACTGACATAATTTATTGCTCTTGCCTTGTTACGTGTTTCCGCTTGGGAGGGTTTGTGGATTCGTTTTTAAAGCGTTTCGGACATGTTTGGTTGGACATATGGCTCAAAAGCAAGCAAGCAACAGTTATTAGAAAGAAGTTGGAGCTGTAGGAGAAGGGCATGCCTTGTTTGGTTTTGATATGCTTTAAGAGCTGTGTTGGTTAATTTCTTTTATTCAATTTTCTGGGACACTTGCATTATGACTCTTTCAATGAATCAACCCTCGTTCTTCTTTTTCTAAATCTTCTTTATGCCGTTTTATTTCATGTTTTGTACGGATCTTCCATGCAAATTGTATAATTAATGTAGTTCATACGAATTAACATGAAGTGAAGGTTGTACATTATTAAAATTTCTATGCCTAAAATCTTCAGAAAAGTATGACCACAGTATAGGACAAGGAACTGAACATTTACACATGCGCGCGCGTGGGTGTATATGGGTTTACCGTCCACTTCTAGTCACGTAGGGAAAAACGGAAATTTTGGCATATATTCCTCATGTATACATATTTTTTTTTTTAAAAAAAAATGGGAATGCAAATCTCTAAAGTATCAATAAAAGGCTAACAATAGGAAACATGAAATGGTATTAATACAGAGTTAATCTAGTGGTATAAGGCATGTCAAATCCTTTTATGTATCAAGTTCAAGTCCTAAAAAAAAACACTTTTGATAGGAGGGGGCAGTCACGAACTAGATACTGATTATAATAACCAAAAAAAAAAAAGGGAAATGTGAAATGGTAAGCTGTATGCTTGTGAATCACAATTAGAATGTAGTTGCTGCCTTATAACCCGGCGGTATGAAATAGTGTTCCCTCTAAATTTTGTTTGTATATATGTAAGCATACTTGGATGTATGTTGTAATTTCATGGGCTTGCTTGGGGGTTGGGAGAGAGGTAGAAAGGTTAGGTTGTAAGGCTCGTTTAACATGCATTCAATTGGGCCGAATTTGGATCCATCCTTGGGCCCATATTCAAGTTTCCTAGACAGGGCCTAAGGCCCATGGAGGCCTGTAAGTTTGTTGTCTCTCTCTCTGTTCGTTTTTTTCCCGGTGAGGTGGAGGACAAAAGAACGAGTGGGTAAGGCCGAGTTTGTGTCGGGAAGAGAAACAAAATCCGCTGTGGACTGTGGTCACCCTCATTGGCTTCCCTGCGTGACACGTGTTGAGGGGAAGCATCCTCACTAATATTCTTCCCAATATGTCCCTCCAAAATTTGGGTAAAACTAATAACCCGCCAAATCACTGTCCCTCACATAATCAAACAAAAAACAATCAAAGCTTGTAGTGTGTGTGCTGTAATTTTCTGGATTTAAATTCTCTCTGTATCTTTTCCTCCTCTTCCTTTAATATCCTTCCATCCCGCCGTTCATTCTCCTCTCCTCTTCCATCTCAGATTAATTCTTAGTTGAGATCAATAGTGTAAATGAAGAATATTGAGGGATGAAAAGGAAAGGATACTGAAAAAATTTGCTCTCGTAATTTACTTCCAAAACTAGTCTCGGCCTCTGCTTTTCTTTCCCTGCCTTCCCTTGTGTCCTGTTCGTCATTATTTCATACTTTTTTAAGCTCATCCAAGTTGATAATTACGATGCCTAAAAGTATTTATGCTATAATTATAAAAGCTTTTTTAAGGCTTGAGATCACTCTACAATCTCCATCAAAACCAACCACGTCTACTAGAATTTCTTCGCTCCTCGTTGTTTTGGAGCCAACGTAAAATCCGAATCACATGTATGAGTTTGGCCATTTTGAACGATCCCATGTAGTGTGGCCCAAGTCTTTATGCCACACTATATCCAAAATCGTTAAGCTAACTCTGCAAATGCTAGTACCCAAAAAAAAAACAATGCTTATCTTTGCTAACTAATTTAAATTAATGTACTCTTGTTTAATCAATCGGACTATACTCCATTCGGTTCAAAACATAAGGTATTTTCAATCATGACACCGAAATCCTTTGGCAGAAATAAAAAAGCATGTCACCTCAACTAGTAAAAAAATTGTTAATTTATTAAATTTGTCTTAAATCGATTTTTTTTTTAACTTTACCTTTATTAAAAAAAAGTCTTAAAGACGGGAGAAAATTATAATTAGTGAAACTAAAACATTAATTATAGGGAAAAATAGTGAATGAGCAATATTGATTATTCTCATAAGGACTTGTATTATAAACAAATAAACTTTTAGAAAGTTATTTATATTTTAAATCATGGAAATATATTAATACAATAACAAGAGGCATTTCCACATAGGATGATAGAGATGGAAGGAGGAAAGTTGTATATCCAACCCACATTAAGAGCCTGTTTGAATAATTTCAGAATCTAAATTTTCGCAAAAATTTGTTACACTCTAAAATAATCTAAAAACTATTTTGTATCAAAATTTATGTTTTGATAAAAGTTTATCAAATACTCCAAAATTGTTTAGAAGTTATTCTGTATCAAAAATTAGGTTTTGGAAGAAAAAAACTTTTTTTTTTTTAGATTTTTATCTCTCCTTTTTTGTCATCATCAATATTTTTTCAATATTAGTTAGTATCATTAGATATTTTTTTAATACCATGAAATATTTTTTTAAAATTAGTTATCAACTTGAAATATTTTTTCAATATCCTAAAAAAGAATTTCAAGATCATGAAGTAATTTTTCAGCATCATTAACTATCTCTTTAGTACTCCCTCTGGTCCTTATTATAAGACACCAACTACCTTTAACCAACTCATTTATTACTATTTTCCAATTCTACCCTTATTTTTAACTAACTCTTTAAATTCACATCATTAAAGTAGGGGTAAAGTTGAAAATATTTATTATTTTTGAACCAATTTAATGATTTAACTTCCATTTCTTAGTTTGTGAGAAATGGTGGTTGGTGCCTAAGGGTGTAAATAGGCCAGGGGCCTGTGGCCTGGCCTGTTAAAAGCCTGGTCAGGCCTGGCCTGTTAGGCTAACAGGCTAGGCCAAGGCCTCTTATAAGGCCTGTTTTTGTCTAACAAGCTAGGCTCAGGCCTTATAAGAGGCCTTTTAGGCCTGACAGGCCGGCCTATTATAAGGGTAATATTATAATTTCTCCATCTATCCTCCAATCAAAATGTGACTAATATACCTATACCTGATTCAAGTTTGAAAAATCACAAATTCAGCCCCTCAGTCACCGCTCGATTGGTTCTTCATTCTTCAAATCCCTAACCTTCTTACTTCTTCAGTTCAGCCGCATCTCAACCTCTCCGCTCGTGGCTCTCGCTCGGCATCTGCTCGTTGCTCTCAGTCTCACTCTCAGAGTCTCAGCTCGTTGCTCTGACTCTCAACCTCTCAGTCTATTCATCGCTTCTACCAGTTTAGTCTTCGGCCAGACCTCGCTCTCACCGAGAAATTGGTAAGTATTTTCTTCTCCTGGTTCGATTTGGTCACCTTTTTAAGTTTAAGTGTTCGATTGGGTGTTTAATCTTCTATTTAAGTGTTTGATTTGGTGTTTAAACTTTTATTTAGTTTTCGATTTGCTTCTGCTGGTTCAGTCTTCAGCTGGAGCTCACTCTCACCGACAAATTGGTAGGTATTTGCTTCTTCTAGTTCGATTTGGTCAACTTTTTAAGTTTAAGTGTAGGTCAGACGTATTTGTTTTACCATTAATTAATATTTTTATATTGACTGAAGTTTTCTGTTATAAAAGTTTCTATTTGCTGATAAATTATCTAGCGTTTTTCCTTTCTCTTATATGCCTGTATTTGCTCATGCGAATTAGCTAAACCAAAATAACAAGGAGAAAAATATGTTTTATCCCTCGGATCAAATCACGTAATGTTATCTGGAAAAATTTCGAAAACGGTCCTACTAAACTCGAAGGGGTTTTGTACTATTTTCTAGGACCACAAGATATTTTATTAAATTTTACATTTAAATTTTTTGTTTTAACGTTTTAACTAGGCCTTAGAAAGGGATTAAAAATTACCAGGAAATAAAGATTCCTGCGCCTGGGTGAAGAACAACTGAAGTAGTTTAATCAGTGTGAGGATCTACATGCTTTTTTTGGGTTTTTATCAAGTTTAGTAACTGTTAAACTAGAGGAATCTACCTTCCTATTTCTGGCTTCTGATTTATATTAGCTCTTCATGGTAACTGTCCCTTCACAGGCTACAATTTTTAATTTATAAATAAATCAAACTTATATTTACTTGCTTGCTTTTAGTTATGTTTGCACAAAAGATCACTTCAGAAGCTGGTCTGCTTGTGTTATAACTAATTCAAGTTATAATTTCTTGAAGCACACGGTGGATTCCAGTGCTCCCAGCCTTGATGAGCATCACTCCACAGTGCTACAAGTTCTACAACGAAGTGTCAAAAGAGAAGCTCCAGAATATCCATTGTAAGTTCGGAACAACGTAATACAATTAGTTGATAGTGTTCCACCCTGTTGGATGAATCAAGCATTATAGACATCAACTTTGCAAAACTTTCGCAACCTTTTGAAGATGTGCATTGCAAAGAGACAACTTTCAATAGGCAAGCCTCTCCATGCCCAATACATCAAGTCTAACTTTCTATGTTCTTTGGGTTTTCTTAATGCAGATATCTCAGCTTTTGGAGCTTTTTTATGACTATGAGTCAAATTCTGATGTAAAATTGGTTGTCATGAAGGTAACGTGCATTGAATTGCAACTGAAGGATTGTTCTTTGATAGAGAAATAAATAAAGTCCTGTCAATGTTGAAATGGAAATTTATGTCTTATATGACTTTATATTCTGTTGTTATATACATTCAGGAATCATCAGGATGTGATTGTTTTTTCTCTCTAGACTCTTAACTGGAATATCATCAGTTTTTTTGAAAATACAAGCCTCTTAACAGGCCATAGGCTAGGCTCAGGCCTAAAAATAAGCCTGTTTAGGCCACAGGCCAGACTCAAGCCGCTTCCTTACATAACAGGCCTGGCCTGTTAAGGGACAGGCCTGGCCTGTTTACACCCTATTGGTGCCTTATAATAAGGACTAGAGAGAGTACTTGGTAGTACTCTAATTTTTTTTCCAAGATTATTTCATACCTTGAAATATTTTTTCAAGATCCTAAAATAAATTTTTAAGGCCATGTTAAGTATTTTTTTTAATACCAATCATTATTCTTAAGTATCTTTTTAATATTCGTAAGTGTCTGAAATCTTTTTTCAAGATCCTAAGATTTTTAAGATCATGAAGTATGTTTTTAATACCAGTCAATACCTTTAAGTATTTTAATTTTGTACACAAATTTATATAATTTTTTGTCTTTATTATGAAATATAATGTTTATAATATTTAATATACAACCTTATCCTTTTATAATCAATTGTACCAAAATCTAATGTCATTTTTTGTAAATTTGACCCTGAAAAAACTATTCTGATAACAATATTCAAACATCATCATTTTTATCTAAAATCTATTCTCAAAATCCATTTTTAAAGACTATTTTCTAAAAGTTACATCGCCTAATTATTAGAGCTTGTTTTTGTTCCCTTTGTGGCTATAATGAGTTGATCATTAATACTAGAAGGGAGTTAATTTTTTTTTTCATAGGATAAAGTATATTTACTTAATTTAATTAGATTAATGGAGTTAATTAAATTTATTAATATGTTATATATTTTTTAAAATATCTTAGTATTATATATATCTTTATTAATTTCATCATTTTCTCTCATCCTTAATTATTTTTAAAGGAGGATCCTTAGTGATAGATCTTAAAAGATTCAAAAATTTAAGGGAAAATTGATTACAGGGCCCAAGGAAGTAAAATAATTACAAAAAAGGCCTAAGAAACATTCACATGCTAAGGCCTTTTCTGGCACTTTTTCAAAAAAAAGTGTACGGACATAGTTGCTATTTGCTACAGATGTAGTTGTTAAAATGTAGTTGTTAATTAGACTGATTTAGTTGTTAACGAGGACTGATATAGTTGTTAACCGCTACTGATGTAGTTGCTAACGTTTTTTGAAAAAATGCCAGAAAAAGCCCTAAGGCAATCTCTGAGCATGTGAATGTTTCTTGGGCCTTTTTTGTAATTATTTTGCTTCCTTGACCCTGTAATCAATTTTTCCAAAATTTAAACATGTATTATATTTATAATCAAAATTAACTCTTTAGATAAGCTATATATACTAATGATTGGCGGAAGTATTAGTTTTAAAATGGTTTTCTAGTTAAGGAAGTGGCTGTCGGGATGAGAAACAGACACCTGGCAGATGGCCATTGGTGGGACGGTCTGCACAATTAATGTATAGTTGCCCCTTCGTTGTGGAACACGTACGGATAGAGAACAAGTCTAGCTCCTCTTTAACCTGCGCATCATTCATTACGCACATGCCGCAAAAGCGAGCAGCTAAATTTTGGAGCTGGTGCTTGATGTACTGTCACAGATAAAGATATCATTTCTTTTTTTGGTCAAATAAAGATATCATTTCTATAATTAACTCAGTTAACTAATAACAACAATATGAATGATAAGGGAAGAAAGAATATAATTATTGTGGACACTTAGAAATAGTGGGGGAGAGAAAATTTGGTGTCCAACGTAGCTTATTCCATCAGGTAATTACTCTTTATGTTTTAAATATAAAATATATTTATCTAATTTAATTATATTAAGAAAATTAGTTAAGTTAAAAGTTAATATGATATATATTTTCTAAAACACCCTAGATGTATTTTTTTAAATTTTTTCATTGTCTCTCCTACATGATCATTATTTAAAAACATTAATAATAGGAGTGAATTAAGAAAAAATTAATTGACAAATATCTAAATTATGTCTTATACTCAAAATCAAGATTAACTCTTCAAGTATGTATTATATTAAGAATTAGAGGAAGAAATAAGTTTTTGGAATACTCCTTATCATTGTTATGTGAGTAGATAACTGAAATTATGTGTACAAAAAAGTGAGTTAATTATTATATAAGAAATATACTAACTTGATTTATAATAACTTAATAAGACCATTATTTTATAAAGGGTGTGTGAGCGGGTGATACAGTAAGATAAGATTAACCAGTAATTAATGAAAGTAAAATGAAAAATAATGCTAATTAAGAATTTCTTTCCACACACTATTTAGAATCTCTTATAAATAGAAATATGTTGTACTAATTAAAAAAAAATCTCTAATGTGTATATAATTAAGAACGGAGAGAATGTTAATTAAGGCCCGGGAGCATTTTGTTAAGAGACAAATTTGAACTGACCTTGCATCCAATCATGTGTTTTTGTCATTCGACGAACTTAAGTGTCTACATGTATGTATTTTCAAACATATTAATTGATTAATTAGTTTTATGTGTAATGCCAAACACTCTCTAAATGAATATTGAAGGCAGGCATGTGTTAGTAATTAATGGGCAAGCCCAGAGTCATTTTCAATACCGGATTAAATATCCCAGGTCATTATCCAAAGTTTATTTAATTTCTTAAGCGCAAATTATTATTATTATGTTTTGAATTGCATCTTAGGGGTTTATTAAAATAAAACATGTCTCTAAACTCATTGGTTACTTATAAAATGACTCACGAGTTGTTAAGCAACAAAATCCTTATATCAATAATTGATACTCCCTCCGGTCCTAATTATAATTAGAACGACATTTGAGAGTTAGTTTTGGTTCTAATTATAGAATAAAATTTAAATTTTTGTCAATTTCTTCCTAAAACACTCTTATTTTATTCTCTCAATGTGTTTAGTTTTTGTAAGTATATGTATTTAGGTACATAGAATTTTCAAGTCAATAAAACTCTTAAATTATTAGATTTTAATTTGTTTATCAATGAATTAACGTTAATTTACCAACACACACATACATATATATTTATATATGTATACACACACATGCATTATATAAATATGTAAATATATGTGTGTGTGTGTGTGTTTATATATATATACGTGTGTGTCTATATATGTTTGTGTACATACTTATACACTTATATATGTGTGTGTATTTATGTATAGGTGTGTGTGGATGTGTGGTTGCTGTGTGCGTGTTGGGGGATGTGGGGGTTTGTATTTGTGTGTAGATATGTGTGTGTATTTGTGGGGGGTGTATGTGTGTGCACACACACATACATATGTGTGTACACACACATATATATACATAGCAAGACTATTATTTCAATTAGAAAGCATGGAAAGGAAGATTCTAGGTTAGTGAGGTATGTTAATGTCATTGAAAATTTATATAAGGGCATTTTAGGAAAATGAGTGAAATTAACTAATTTAATTCCCCTCCTTAATCTTTCCAAAATCGGTTAAATATGTCTTATAATTAGGACCGGAGGGAGTAGAATTTAAACCGGCGACCTAACATATTTTTTTATTAATCTATATTAATTTGTTTCTTTTAATGTTATAGATCACCTGCAATAACACCAAGTGATCGATCTTATCTCATTGGGTGGGTCATTTGTATAAATCACATGGTACCATTATACTGTATAAACAATAAAATTTTTTAAATAGACTGTTAATATAAATGTCCCATTAATAACCAATGTATTTTGCTCTACAAAAGTAATTAATGGCACCAAAGGCCAGAAGACTCAAAAGGACTTGAGATACAGAGTAATTGGGACAAAGAAAGAAATAACGATTTAATATAAATTACATAAGGATAAAGAAACAAAAAAAAGGGGGGGTATATTTTAATTATTTTTAATCTATGTCTTACATGATCTCTCCACAATACAATTAATATATAAGAGTATTTCTAATAACGAATAATTTAATACTATTAATTTTTGCAACACGACTTATATTTTAAATGATACAAATTTTATAGGGGACACCCTATAATCATAAGGATGAGAGTGATATACATTTTCGATCTAAAAAGGAATTTAAGATATTTTGAGCGCCCAATAATCAACCACACAATATGTCATTATGAGCAAGCGATGCATAAGCTCCGCATTAAAGTTGATTAGACACAAAATTAGGGACGTAACAGCATATAATTGGCCAAATTAAATGAATCCCAACTAGAAAGAAAAATGAATAGCTAGTGTGCCTTATGTATATATCAAACAGTACTATGGCTTGGGCACACTGTATGATATCTGAGCGCCTTTAAAAAGAAACTTGACACGATTCTGTTTATATATCACAGAAATTGTGTTTGTATAGAGTATATTTAAAGCGAATGATTAGTGTTATCTTAGGAGTGGTCAATAATTTAATATATCAAAACTATTTTATATAATTGCATATTCTCATCAAATAGCAGAACGAGCCAGCGTTGGACAAATATAAGTGCTTTATCAATTATATATGATAAAGTCTCATCCCCACTCCTGTCTAATCAAGCCCCTTGATGAGAGGTTTATGGTACTATATAGAGTAAATATATGTATTAATATAGTGTGTGTGTGTGTGTCTATATACCTACTGATAATAATTAAAAAGCTAATTCATCAGAACGATAAGTGGAGAAGATGACCCACAGTCCCACTCACTGATTCTGTCATTCATTTCTGCGCATGCATGTGTACACACAGAGAGAGACAACTAAGTTTTGATTCTTACAGAGATGTAGTGGGTACTCTTGTAACGATTCTGATTGATTATACAAGTCAAGTCCTTATTATTTGCCAAATATATCATGTTTCATATATCTCTCTGCGCTTTACCTTGATTTTTAGTTTCTTTTAAAACGAAAAAGAAAGTTAAGTGCTTCTTTGTTGTTCATATTTGAAATGCCCTTGTCATGAAGATCCATCACATATATTGTGCTCAATAATGATATAACCTGATGGAATATAAAGTGTGTTCTTTAATTTGTTGCGCAAAAGTATGTTCTTCATAAAAAGCTCTCTTTTGAACTTATTTATTGGGCTACTCATGAACAGAAAATAATTCATAATTCAATTACTATAACTGTATATGTGTCTGTGTGCGTAGCAAAGTGCTTCTCATTCACAATAGTAATTGAAAATAATTACAGTAACAGTCACATAGGTTATTTATATGCAATAACTCAAGAGTACTGCACATATATACTTTAATTTAATTATGTGGGCGACCTGCAATATAATATATTTGTTTATATAAGAGCACGTTTTGAAGTTCATTGAATTAACTTCGTTATTTTGTGAACTTTTTGCACCACCTATCCCCTTTAATTAACATAATTAAGTAGCTTATTATATAATAAATAATATTCAAGTGCTTAAACTTTTTAATTAATGTGCTTCTAAAAACACCCTGCTTTTTCATTTTTCTTTTCCCTCGCGTCCCCACTTAATTAATTAGTTCTATTATAATGGATTTGCTTTTGTTATTATGCATGTGCATATATAGTACAGAAAATAATTAAGATATTAAGGAGAGAGATCGATCGATCGATGGATGTGGATTCACAAAAAAGTTCCATCATGCTTTGGTTTTTTCAATTTAATTAATTAATCTCAAATCCTCAATTAACAATGTCATCAGCTCCCACTCCAATTGAAATGAATTAAAGATAAATGCTAGCTTGATTAAATATGACAAATTAGGGGAGCGTGGCGTTTTGAGAACATGATATATTATGCACTAAGCGAGTGATTAATGCTGGATATTATATATTTTCCAATATTGGGGAAAATAAATAGTGAAAAAAAGTGGTGCAAGCTTGCTATACACATATGCACACGAAATAATATCCTAAATAGCTTCCTAATAATTTATATATTAAAATTAAAATCAAATATAAGTTGACTTAAATAAATGTGTGTGTGTATATGTTGGAGTTATGAGATAAAAGTGAGTGTGTCGGATAGAAAAAAAATCCTACATTACTTGGGAAAGAGAGAATACAAGTATGTATATTACACATTATGATTTTGGACCAATAAATTAAAAAGAAAGAGTGTAGTTACATGCACAACAACGGGCTACCAAGAAGCAAACACAGTGAAAATCCAGTGATTCCCTACAATGCGCGAGTCAAATATGGATTGAGCAATTTTTATCAAAATATTTTTTGAGAAACTCTGAATTTTTTTTGATGTGGTTTTCTTAACGTTTGTAATTGGAGAATAAATTGCCATCAACAAGTTTAATGGATTTAAAGTTCTACCTATCGTTTGAGTGCATGAGTGGCCTATAAAAAGTATTGCTTGCAAGAGGTTCAGGCATCTCACTCTGAAATCCTCGAGCTCCCTGGCCTCCTCCTCCTCTGAAGCTTTAAGGCTTCCTTTTCATCTCATATTTTCTGCCTGTTGCTTGCTTTTACATTTTGTTGCTCTGTTCATCCTGTGAAGAATTCGTTTTATCGTGGGGAAATGCTGCTTTTTATCAGCTAGTTGTTGTGGAATAGCTTTTAAAGACATCGTTCTTAGACGTGACTTAGATTAAAAAAAGTGGGAGCACTTAATTGTTTTGTTGTTAAAATTAAAAATAATGAACACGAAATCATGGCAAGATGATAATGCATATTTTATTATCAATAATTATCCCCAAACACACACAATTAATATACAAGCATTCATTCGGCATATATTTGTGGAGGCCATGTACCAACGCATCATCATCATCATATATATTTTCAAACTACAACTTATTGTAAACATTGAACAATCATTTAAGGAGAAATATAATATAGAATGCTCATGGAATACTATGACTGAATAATATTAATCCTGCCTTGATACATATTAATCTAATTAAAGTCCATTCTTTTGTCTCTATCATATCATCCCACGATTATTCTGGGATGATATGATAGAGAATGCTTATTGTAATTAAATATAGAATGCTTATTGTAATTCGAATAAGCTCGTAGCTCTTGTTACAATAATGTGCTGAAATTATTTTGTTTTTGTCACAAACCATGACTGTCGTATAATTCCTAAAAACAGAATGTTAAACGTACAAGCAAAGAATGACACTGAAAACCTAAAACTTAAAAATTAAATAGATTGGAATTAGGATCGTATAGGCTAGTAGACTAGGTTTATATTTGGATTAGTTAGTTCCCATTTGAGGCTTGAGACGGCGGACTAAAGTTACTAAATATGGATTCATCCCTTTTCATTTCAATCCTTTTCGTTTCGTTTAATAACGGCTCGAAGCAATATACAATTATTATTATATTCCTTCCAATATAGTTAATTTAAGATCTAATTAGCTTTTTTTTAAAGAGATTAAGAAAGTTAAATAAATTAGTATTCAATTATAGCACGTGTGTACACACATATAGTTAGATAGACTAATTTTATATAAAAAAACATAAATAAAAATAATATAAAATATTTATTTAACTTCCTTAATTTCTATAAAAAAAAGTCAATTAGATTTTATATTCAAAATTGAATATAGTACATGGTAGATAGTAAATATGATTAGATTAATCACTTGCTCCTGGCCTCCTAAAAGGAGATTAATTACATGTCGTTGAAATGCCAGTTTGGACTTAATTAAAAATGGATAAAAAAAATGCAAGATAAAATAGATTATCTATCAATTATTTTTAAAAAGGGGCGCAAAACTGCTATGATCATTATGAGTATAATTAAGGAGGGATAGATATATTTGGAGTTTTATCTCCACTTTAAATCCATAAGTTACAAGGTCACGTACTTAGTAACAATGCTATCATTAGGGTACTATTTAGGTAAAAGGGAAAAGATGAAAAGAAGACGGTTGAAGCTAGAAAGAAACAAATGGCAATCTCTTGAAACATTGGGATAAAAATTACTCCCTCTTATCTTAATTATAAGATCAATTAATTATAAGATCAAGTTTGTAGTACAAATTGATCTTATGATTAGAACCGGTGATGGAATGTTTTTTTTATGCGGCTATCTTTCCAAGTCAGATTAAGAACGTAACATATCACCTAAAAGAGTATTCAACATACATATGCATGCACTGTTTATAACTGGAGATCGGCAATTAACCCTAGAAAACCCCTCAACACATAAATAGGCCCGTTGGGGAATTTATTAGTAAAGTGAGACTCCATTGAACTTGGAATGGGACAAAGCTAATGATTATGAATGAATGCGCGCAATGATTAATACGAAAATGATTATATTGAAAGGGATTGGCACGAGAACAGAACAGAAATAGACAAGGAGATACACCTTTGTTTCTGTTCTGCTAATGAATATGACTTCTCGCATTTCCACTTTTACGGAACTCCCTTCCACACCTCTTGCCCAGCCTTCCTTCTCGGCCCCACCAATGCAATCGCTGCACGTCGCGCACCTACTTAAGTTTTATTATCCACTTGATCTAATATTTTAAGATTTAAAATAAATTAAAGTTTTAATTTTTTAAATTAGAAAGACACGTATTAACTGTCTCACGTTATAAGTAAAATCAAATCTGATATCTTGTACTCCCTCTGGTCCTTATTATAAGGTACTAACTATTATTTCTTGCAAATCAAGGAATGAAAGTTAAGTCATTAATTAGAGGGTTAAGTAGCAAATTCACCTCGGAAGTACACGCCCGAAAGCAATGTTGCCCGGTAAGTTTTTTTGAGCTCAATGTTGCCTTGGAAGTCTAAAGAAGTAGCAATGTTGTCATTTTCCGTTAAAAAGCTAATGGTCAACGTTAATTTTTTAACGATCAACGTTAGTTTTTAATGGAAAAGCGCGACATTATTACGTTTTTAGACTTTCAGGGTAAAATTGAACTTGAAAGAACTTTCAGGGCAACATTGCTCCACAATGTATACTTCCGAGGCGGATTTACTACTTAACCCTTAATTAGGTCTAAAATTAATAAACATTTCCAACTTTACCCTTACTTTAATGATGTAGATATTTGAACGAGATAGTTAAAAATGAGGGTATAATAAGAAAATAGTAATAAATGAGTTAGTTAAAGTAAGTTGATGCCTTATAATAAGAACCAGAGGAAGTACTTAAATAGTGTTTGGAATAGTTTTTAAAGATAAAATTATTCTAACATACTTGTTTCTTTTATTATATATGACATTGAAAAAACAACTCGGCCCTTATGAAGGTGGAAACTTAATAAATTAAGAAGCCAAAACTAGGGCGGAAATAGACTAGACTTCTATCAGGGCCTATGTCTTAACTTATTTAGTAAATATGTTCAACTTTAATTTAGGCCTATTGTCAGGCCTATTTAGATAAACAAACCAGACCTATTTTCGTAAGGCCTACCCTATGGGCCTACAAGCTTGGTCTATTTTTTTTAAATGTATTATTATACATAATTATATATAATTTGATCTAAATTAGTTTTTAAATTATTTGTAAAATTAATAACTTAGTCTGAACCCTAAGTTTCACATTTCATCATTTACCCATGAGCTCAACTTTTTAATTCATCAATTGATTGCATCCACTTCTTTTCTTTTTGATCATCCAAGATGGCAATGTTAGCTCATTAGCTACCTCTCCCTTAATTTGTGTCATTTGATGGAAAATAATGATTGTAGTAAGTTTATTTTAGTGATGCCCAAATAAAAATGATCCTGATAAAAAGAGTTTGTCTAATTTTCTACAAGAAAAAACAAGAGATAAAATTTAGTTTTACATACCACTTATTGTACTTTGTTGATTTTAAAAAATATATTTCCTTACTCAATAGATGATTAATTTTTCTTATTCAATTTTTACTTGTTCAGATAATTGTTGCCCATCAATATTCTTTTATGTCTTTTACTAACTCTCTTATTTCATCTGAGAATAGATTTCTAAAATTTTAAGACATAACGTAGGCTTGTAAATAGGATTGTTAAATATTATATAAACTTATATACATAGGTTTTAGGCCTATTTAAATGTCTATATTTTAAATAAGCTTCGAGCCTTATTAGGCCTTTTGAAGGCTCAAGCTTAAGCCTAAAAAGAAGTCTATAAACAAGCTCAAACCCAAACTCAAGCTTTGAATATGCGTTGCAGGTCTATGCTTATTTAGTGAGAGTCTAGCCTGGCCTAATCTATTTCAATATTTGGCTTGTAGAACAAGTACTCGAAGTATCAAGTTAATTAGGACGTGAACATTAACTTGACTTTGATTAGTCGGTGGGTATAATTGGTTTTCTGTTTAATTATCATGGTCTCCCTTTACATATATGCCTTCTCGCCAAAAAGTCTACTGTTGACTTCCCTTACCTTAGCCGGAATGAAACTTAAGTGTTGTACGTTTAGCTTAATTGGAAATATAAGTCTTAAAATAATGAGTATATCCTAAAATTAAGTTCTTTTTTATTTTACCCAACTTTATTAATACATCATACTCCGTACCTGTTACATCTTTCTGGCTAAATTTGTCGTGCCCAAATCCTAAGTGCTTTAGAAAAAATAAATAGCAATTTAATTTCATGGGTAATTTTATGCTATTGAGTATTGATCAATAAAATTTACAAGTACGAAATGATATATAACAAAAACTGATTTAATATGAATAAAATGAAAATTCCCTTTTGACAAGTCTTACACGCGCGTGTTTAAAAAGTATATCAATTTATGTATCAAACTAGTAGCTAGTATTATTTTCATGAAACGATTGAGATTTCATCAATGAATATTATATCTTATCTTGAATAACTTTAAGATATGGAAAATAATAACTGAATAATCAAACGAGGAAATCTATTTTATTTTGATAATCTTAATATCCTAGGATGAGAGAAGTTCGATTATATAAAAATGCTATATTATGTTTACAGACTTACCAGGATCATGTGCATATGGCAGGAAAAAAGAGTCAACGAACCAAACTAACTGTGGTATAAATATGGTAATTATTTCATTAAAAAAAAATAAAAAAACGGTTATTATTATATGTATCAGAGGGAATCCAGGGCCTAATCGTATATTCTTTCAAGTTTAAATTCTTGGGGACGTTGAAAACTCAAAGACCCCGTACGTACGTCCTCCAAATTAATTAATTTCTCCTAACAAAAATTAAAACCAAATTATTTGACGACTTTTTGCTCTCTCTCTCTCCCTCCCTCCCTCCCTCCCTCTCCAAGTACCTTAACCTAAACCCATGATTACAGACACCAAAGTCATACAGAATCTCCTTTTATCTGGGAGCTCTCGCAATATCTCTTTTACGTTTTTAAATTATATATCATATCATCGTAAACGTTTTTAACCTTTTACTATTTAAACACGTCATCATTTCAATTACTATAATTAATCAGTCTAAAAATGTATTATAAGAAGGAATATCTTCAGTCCTAATTATAAGATTGGGTTAAAATTTTTTTTTGGAGAAATTAAGAAAATTAAATAAGTAATTTAATCATATCATATATTGTGCATTCTTAAATTATAATTTATTTTATTAATTAAATTAATTAATTAATACAAAAAATACAAATACTGTAAAATAATTTAATTAGTTTCCTTAATCTCTTAAAAAAATAATTTAATCTTGTAAATTAGGATCAAAGGAGTAATAAATATGAATCCCACTACCAACGCGTACGACATCTTGATTGGATTCAACATTCACACCCCACATTGGCCACTGAGAACCATTCATGCGTCTCCTTTACCTATTATTCGTATCATTGTTGTTAGATTTGTCAGCCATTTATACTTTCCTATAGTTTTGATTTAACCCCAACATTTAATTAATTTCCAATTCTCTCACTTTCTCCTCTTTAATTAACTCCTAATTAAATTTCAATTCCTCCATGCATGCTCACCAATTTTAAAACTCCCCCATTCATTAATAATAACAGTAATAATACTTTTTGTTTTTTGTTTGAAAAAATTGATGAAGAGTTTTTGTTTGAAAATTTTATTCTTGATCTAGATTCGAGACTATCTGTGTATAATAGATCCCGCACAAAACATTAGATTCTTCTAGCCAACAATGATTTTTTCTGATAAAGAAATAATAATGTGTAGCCAGCCCACTCTGGCTATAGCGAGCGTACCTCTCTTTTACTTGAAACCACTAGGCTTTGGTTCTGCTATGCATAGATTGTTGGGAAAATCCTCCAAGAGTCTAATTAAACAAAAAAAAAATTAGAAAATGCCCCAATAACTTTCATAGGTTAAAAAAAACCCTAAGACTTTTTCTGGTATTATTTCGAATATTCGTACCTCATTAATAACAAAATCAGTATTCGTTAACAACAATTCCGTTAACAACAAAATCAGTACCCTTTAACAACTACATTTTTCTGAAATAATACCAAAAAATGTCCTTTTTTGAGTGAAAGTTATTGGGGCATTTTTTAAATTTTTTTTGCTCAATTGGGCCTTGGGGAGGATTTTTCCTAGATTGTTTTGCTTGTATATATAGATAGAGAGTGAAACATCGCCATCATCCTCCTCTCTCTCTGTTCATGCTGAATCACACCTCCTTATAGTTTGGTCCTCATCCTTCTGCTGAACCCTCCCTCCATTAAGCTATAGCTAGCAACACAGAAACAGAACAAATCAGTCACTCCAAATCTCTCAAACCTTACTCTTATCTTGCAATTCACTACTTCAATAATTCATACTCTATAATATTGCATCCGAGCTGTGGTTAATTAACTGTGACTACTTGTTGTTGTTGGTTGCATTGATTCTTCTGATGAAGTATTGCCTGAGAGAAATAGAAGGAAAGCAGGCCAATGATCCGTTATTGTTCCCTGGTCCTGTGATCGTCGGAGCAGGGCCTTCCGGTCTCGCAACGGCGGCTTGCCTGAAACAGAAAGGAGTTCCGAGTTTGATTCTAGAAAGATCCGATTGCATAGCTTCTCTGTGGCAGCACAAAACCTACGATCGTCTTCATCTTCATTTGCCCAAGCAATTCTGCGAGCTTCCATTGATGGGTTTTCCGAGTCATTTCCCGACGTATCCGACGAAGCAACAGTTCATACAGTACTTAGAGGACTACGCAGAGAGGTTCGACATCAGGCCGAGGTTCAACGAAACGGTGAGGCAGGCGCAATTCGATTCCACGGTCGGGTTTTGGCGAGTGAAAAGCGTGGACAAGGCCGAGAAAACGACGGAGTACTGGTGCCGGTGGGTGATCGTGGCGACGGGAGAGAATGCGGAGGCGGCAGTGCCGGAGATTGAAGGAATGGGGGAATTCGGAGGGGATATAAGGCACACGAGCTCGTATAAGAGCGGCAAAGAGTTCAGAGGGAAGAGAGTGTTGGTGGTTGGATGTGGGAATTCCGGCATGGAAGTTTGCTTGGATCTCTGTGACCATAATGCTGCTCCTTCTCTCGTGGTCAGAGATACAGTAAGAAACACTTAATCCGCTTTTCTTCTTTTATCAATTCATTTATTTAATTATATATTTTAGAATTTCTGGATTATTTGCACTGTGCATCTACTTTTGGAATTCTTCGTTTCATGTGAACCATACCAAATTTGAAAGAGCGACAACTTGATTCCATAGCCGACCTAACCTTTTCATCATGAGTTTTGTCAAATTTCAGAATATGGAGCAGTGGTTCCGAACACAAACCCAAGATTACCCCACCAATCCCCTGTTTGTAATTTAAATGCGAAATTTGCATGCCTTAATCTCTATTAATTCTCAGACTGTGAAATCACGTACGGCCCCAAGAACGTTTTTCTTATTTACTACCAAATTAAACCATTCACTGTACTGGGGTGACATATATCTCATGCATAAGAAGCTAGCTAGAGTTATAGGAATACATATGAAAACGATGAAGGATTAATTGTATTATGTTGTGGATATGCAGGTGCACATATTGCCGAGGGAGATACTGGGAAAATCGACGTTCGGATTATCGATGTGGTTGCTGAAGTGGGTTCCGATGAGGGTGGTGGATGCGTTGCTTCTGATAGGGTCGTGGGTGATGCTCGGCGACACCTCTCGCTTTGGATTCCACCGCCCCGCCGTGGGCCCCCTTCGCTTGAAAAACCTCTCCGGCAAGACCCCCGTCCTTGACGTCGGTACTCTCTCCAAGATTCAATCTGGCCACATTCAGGTACTTTCATTCCCTTTCTGAAAAATATACAAGTTTTAATATATCAAATCTGTCAACTCAAATTAAATAAGCTGAAGAGACTAATATATTAAGCACAACGAATGGACAAAAAAGGAAAAAACACTTCATTGAAATCCGCTTGTTTTTGGCGAGAGATTTCCCATCTTATCACTCTTAATTTTCAATCAATCCGTCTATAGCATCACAACGGTTAAAGGCAAAGTGACAAAAAAATGGTAATTAATTCAACCATGTTTATTTAGTTAGCGAGGCAATTAGGGGTATGTTTTAATATTTTGCGGTTCCCACCACCACCAAGGGATTGGTCGTTTGACTGATTGAATTGATATGTAGGTGCGCCCAGGCATCAAGCGGCTAAAACGACATGCCGTGGAATTTGTGAACGGCAAGACTGAGAATTTTGACGCTATTATACTCGCCACCGGTTACAAAAGCAACGTCCCCTCTTGGCTAAAGGTAATAACCAATTAAAAAGCTTTCTTCTTTTAAGTTTTAACTGAGAAACAGAACTGGTTAGGTTAAGTAGTTAACTAAATAATAACTGAGAGGTATGATTTTAAGTGCAGGAAGATGATATGTTCAGTGAGAAAGATGGATTCCCGAGAAGACCATTCCCAAATGGTTGGAGGGGAGAGAATGGATTATACGCAGTGGGATTCACAAAACGAGGATTGCTTGGAGCATCCATGGATGCCAAGAGAATATCTGAAGATATTGAAGGATGTTGGAGACAAAGCATCTCAGTACATTGGCCTCCTACTCATCACTTTTGGCAGTACCCAATCCATGATTCACAGTGATGGACACAGTTAAAGTTGAGCTGTACATGACCCTAGATATGGTCATGGGAGGTATTTTTGGTGGTGGCATCACACATGGGCTCATCTTTCAATGCTTGTACCTCATATTGTTGCTCCACCATTCAAATCCCTCATGTATATGAAAATTGAAAAGTGGGCATGATGAAGGGGAATATGAGAAAATATGCTAGCTTCCAACTATATATGGAGCCCCTCATTATCAGCTTTTCAAGGATTCATCAGTCACCATTCACCAAGCCACGCTCCCTCTGGCCAAAGAGAGCACAGGACGTGCCATTATTGAGTTTTTATATGATCACAAATCTTACTGGGGGAGGACCCCTCATCGTTCACTTGCTGAATAGTTATATTTGTAAATCTTTCACAGTATCTCAGAGATTTTCTCTTTAGGTCCGACTCTTCACTTTACAGAGGATTTTTCTCTTTAGAGTGACAGCCGAAGAGGTCTGGAAGTGGGAGATGTGATTGACAAAGCTATGGTTATATGCTTACTTTGACCTGTACATGGTTCTAATAATCTATTTCTGCGGATTTTTTCCCTGACAATTGAGTGTATTATTATATATATACACATAACATATTGCCTCTTTGACTCTCTCCCTCTCCCTCTCTCTGTGTCTCAATGTATATTAATTATATTGATGGGACTTGGCCAATAAAAAGGAGCTCAAAGTGAGAGATTTCATAGGAGGCTTTTTATTTGCTATGCTTTATCAGAAAGAGGGAACCCCACAAAATGCAAGTTGAAGGCAAAATGATTCTGATTAAGCTCTACCCAGTCACGTTGGTCTGATCCTTGTAATCAGAAAAAGAAAAAGGGAAAGGCCATATGGGGTCAACGGTAATAATCCAGCTAGCTGTTACCTTTACTGTCAAACTGTCATTTCTTTGAACTTCAAATCCCACAAGAAGATCCTATCTTTCATTTTTCTATCTATTCTCTCCGGTTAAAGACTGACATGTTTGGGAGATTAAGAAAATTATTTAAATTATTTTATTTTTTTTTCTAAGCTAGTTAGTTTTACCATAAACTAATATATAATATAAATAATATTATCAAATAATTTATTTTAATTCTTTAATTTTATTATAAAAATTAACTACATCTTATATATTTAAGATGGGAAGGAGTAATTATTATTGTAATCATTTCCACCATTTTCCGCAATTGATCCTCTGTTCCTCGAAGTTGTGTTTCTACATCGGCCACGGTTTGTGTTTCACCTCAAATCTAGCACAATCCCTCTTCCCCTCTTGTGATTTCAACATGACCCACCCCGCACCTTGGCTTTGCCATGTGGACGTGGGTTGTGATTTTTTTTTTTTGAGAAAATTATCATCATGGCTGAGTTATGAAAATATTGTCAAAAAAATTTTAAAGAAAAGTCATATATTAAAAAAGACTTTAGAGCTTTTCTGGTATTATTTTATAAAAACGTAGTTGTTAACGAGTACTGATATAGTTGTTAATCAGTACTAATTTAATTGTTAACGGCTAATATTGTTGTTAACCGGTACTGATTTAGTTGTTAACAGCTAGCTGAACTGGACTAATTTAGTCATTAATAAGTACTAATATAGTTATTAACGTTTATTAAAATAATATCAGAAAAGACCCTAGGACCTTTTTTGACATGTAACTCTTTTTAAACATTTTTTGACAATATTTTTATAACTTGAACCCTGTGTGGGAGTTTGCTTTTTTTTTTTTTTAATTGGTGACGTGGGTTATAACATACTCTTATTTGCACTACAATCTATAGATCATTAAGCTTTACATTTAGGATGGAAGATAATAGAAAATAATCCCATTGATTCATAATATAAGTTATTTTATAAAGGCTCGTTCTTCAACTTCTTTAGGATTGCAATGACCGATCGGAGACAAAAAGCCAAAAATTCAATTACCACAATGATCCCTTGTAACACAATCACATCCTGCTTTTTTCACAGGCAAAGAAATCGCACCATCAACATTAACCTTGAGTCATTCACTCATTCCGAAGAGATTCACTGGAAACTACTTTTTTCCAAGTACAAAAAATTGCCATGGATGCAATATGATTACAACAAGGTCTCTTGGCTTAACCAAATTGTCTCTGAAGATTCTCTAAGTACATAATTTCCAGATCCCCACACCAAAAATTAAATTCCAGTTGGAGCTATAATTTCTACCAATTTCCTTTGTGAAAATAAAGATAAACCAATCATTCATTGATGAAGCAAAGAACCTAGGATAATACCTGGGTTGAATTAGTGTTCTTCGTACAAGCACAGTCTCGCAAGATGTGATTGATGTTTTCCACGTGAGAATAACAGTATGAAATGAACATAGTGATGAGGAAGACAACCATTTACTACGCCACTCATTGGTTGGGAGTCTATTAAGGAAAGCTAACCACATCAGACCTTGATCCGCTCAATTCCTTGCCACTTCCAGATGTATTTGAAACATAGATGAAAAAGGTTTTAGCATCTGGTTTATCAATAAAATGATAGGCCGATTTGATTGTAAATAGATAATTATATATGCGTTCCACTCCACATAATAACATAATCACCTGGTTCTTGCAATGGGGTAGGAGATGAGATTAACCTTTGCATAACCTTACGTGAGAAAAAGAAGACAATATAATCGGGATAAATCCCAAGTTCTATTGACAACCCACTCAGAGACCTTGCTACTCCGTTCTACCTCTGAGAGCGATTGCATACACATATCCTCAATTTTCCTTCCCTGAAGTAACCAAGAATCAGTAAAGAAACTGACCGACTTAATTGCCATTTCGAACTCTCCATATGATGCCTTGCTCTATGAATTCTTTTTTATGACAAATGAATTGCCATAAAGGAGAGTCCCCTAGGACAGTTTCAAACAAGTGGTGATCGATCACTCCTTACCAAATATTTATGGAAGATAATTTCACACCACAACCCTTCCAAAGTAGCGACCAAGTTCCATGCCAACTTACAACCAAAGGCCTGATTCATAACTGAGTTTTTTGCAACCAAGGCCTCCATAATGCTTAGGACAAGTGAGAGAGTTCCACCCCACGTTATGATAAGTATGATTATTAGATTTCCCCTACATGAAATTGCATTGTACTCGTTCAACATTCTAAGTGATTCTTAAACCGACAAGTTATATATAGGTGACTGGGGTATATTGAATAAGAGTTTTTGAGTACGCCGAAGTCCTGATAACAACATTAAATTATGAAAGTAATTATTAATTTAATATACTTTGTAAATATTAGCAATTTTTTAAAATTATCAATATTTACATCTTAATAAGTAAATAAAATAAAATAAAAAAACAAATTAACCTGTGCATATAAAATTTCAAAACATCTATGTAAAGCTAAGGATAATAGGAGGGGAGGACACACAAATACGATTTTTGTAGGGACTTTCTCTCCCATTCTCATGACAAAGAATCTTAAGAGTGCAAATCCTCAAATGAAAAATAATGCGACTAGAATTCAAAATAATATCTTCTCAAATCCAGAGTGATCCCGAGACGCACTTCTAAATGCGAGGAAGCATATTGATATGATGAATCTTATCCCTTTTCCTAAATCCCAAATATCTTCTCGAAACTGTTCAACGTGAAAATCTCAGCTACCAAGGAAGGAGCTTGGGCGAATCTATGGGTCAGGTTTTAATTCTCTCATTACCATTCTCTCATTATCTTTCATAATCTCTAAATCGTATCCATATAATCAATTTTAAAGATACAATACTTTGCTCTCTTATTCTCAATCAATCACCAGCCCAAATGAGCATATGAGAGATAATGAGAAGTAAAAATAATGAGAATATCTCATTCTGCAAATCTATAGGCTGATCTTATTTCTTATGATTTTTCTTTAATCTAATGTTGAATTGTTTCTAAATATAAGATACAGTTAACTTATTTTAAAAAATTAAGCAAACTAAATGAATTATTTAATCATAAATTATATTGTATATAATTAAAGTATACACCAGTTTATAAGTAAATAAATTAGTTTGGAGAAAAAATGATAAATACAAATATTTTCAAGTAATTTAATTAATTTTTTGTCTCCCCGAAAAAATTCAACTATGAGTCTTATATTTATGATCAAAGGTAGTAATACATACTCATCTGGTCCTAAATATAGGATATAGTTTACAGTACAAATTGTATTACAAACTATGTTTTTTATTTAAAATCGAAGGTGATATTAAATTATGAATCAAATTAGAATAACGCTTAACTTAATTAACTAGACTTTAATTTTATATGATTACGATGACATGAGATCGAAAATTTTGAATCATTTTGTCAAAAAAGGATGAATAATAATAATATTATTAATTTTCTAGTTAAATGAACTATAATAATTTTTTATAGAATTAAGTCAATTAGAATATTTGGAAAAGCAAAAGCGTTGTGGCGTGTTTGGAAATAAATGAGATCAACGGCTCACACATGTTTTCAGCTTTTGTTAGGTTTCAAAATTGTCCAAGTGTTTTTAATAAGCTATTAGTTGAAGAGATGAGAAGCCTTTATCTCATTAGAAATATAAGTTTTATTCCTAAAAAACGCCTTTGTTAGGAGAGGTGAGAACACTTTTCTGAATTTCAAGGGGAAACCCTTTTGCGCTTGATTATTTTTTTAAAAAATATATATATATATGTGCACGTGTTGTTCAACACAGGCATCTTTGCTTGCTCCCTCAATCTTTTACTGAGCATTACATATTTTCTTTTCTTTTTCGCACAATTACATATTTTCATTAATCATAGTTTTCTGCTTACTATTCTTCTTCTACTTTCATCTGTATGGCCCATAAAATCCTCCAGTGGGCCCAATGTGAGCCTTTATTGCGATGGTCTGTCTTTTTTCCACCTTCTCTGTATGATTAGGGCAAAATTGAGAAATACTGAATAAAACCTGCCTTTAACAAAAGCAAAGAGACAGATTAAGTCAAATCCTCCTGCCCCTAATTATGAAACGGTAGGCACGAAAGTAAAAGCTTGTGTTAGATTCATTCCACCATCCTATTTCCATTAATTAATTTCATATGAGGTTGAAGGGTCGAGCTTGTAAATTATAACTTCTAGAATAAATTTAGCCATGGAAGGTTAATAGTTTAAAAGGGCTGGCCTTGTAAGGCTATAGGACGGCCCGTTAGGCCTTTTAATTTTTTTTTCGTTTCGTCAACTTGACTTAACTTAGTGATCGGGATTGTGTTTGGGGTGATTGACCAAGCCTTTTAGTTTATATGTATTTTATACTTATTATAGAGTTATTTATCTATTTAATTATAAATATATAATAACTATACTTTGATTTATTACTTCGTGTAGATAATGGATATATTCATGATTTGGAAGAAGATATTCTTAATATTTTTACTTGTAAGACAGAATAAACTACTCGAAGTGAAACACAATCACACATCTTTGAAATTGATAATAGTAGTGAAGAAAATGAAAATGTAAGTCATCATATTCATGTTGCTTAATAGTAAACTTGTTATACTTTATGTGAGTTACTTATAAATAATAGTTTATTTTTGATTATAAATCAGTGATTGCGTTTGTTTATTGCATTGATTGTGTTGTGTAGACATTAATGTTAACAATATTTATTTGATAAAGTAGAATTTTAATTGTTGTAATTTACAAATTATATTTCTTAAAAAAAAGTAAAAAAATAGTTTTAATTCATTAAAATGTCTTCTGGTCTCGACCCGCATGCTCTAAGGCCAGATCTTGGAAAACAGACCTTTTTCTCAATCTGAATCTAAAAAGGTCGGCCCTGATTCTAGCTCTAATTCTATAAGGTCATATTGCTACCACTGTTCTTGGCCCTTCATCTCAATCATGTGCTCTTCCCTTTATTTATTTCATAATGGAATGCAACGTGTTGTTTAATCATGCTCAACAAAAAATCATTAATCCATAATCGCCGCCCTCTTCCCCCTGGCTTTCTATTTATATTTTCTTCGTCTGATGACATTAAAAGCTCAACCTAAAACAATAATTAGCATTTGGGCCTAATCTCTTGTTACCAAATTACTCTCCAAGGAAAAAGTCCAACGCCCCATTGAAAAAGCCATAAGGGAACTATTAAGGGTTTATTTGAGATAGTATGAGAGAATATAAGCCGAGACAAAAAAAAAAATTCAAAAATTTACCTTGTAAATTACATTAGAAAAACAGCTTATACTATTAATCCAAACAAGCACTAAGCTCCATAGCTAATTCCCATTTCTAGATTCACAAGCACTGCCTTCCAGTGAATACTAAGTAAGGGCGAATATTGAACCACCTCTCCACTCTCCAACAAAGGGATAGACAAGCATGCAACACAGAAACGTCTTTCAACCAAATACTGAAAAAAATAGCAAGTATCCTTTAGGGGCTTCCTTTTATACCCAAATATAAAAAGAAATGTGAAAAAAGGTTAAAGATCAGGCTATGCGGGTATGCATCCATAAGGAACAAGTAGTGTCAATGTTAAAAGCAACATAATTGGCTGTTCCCTCTGTAATTCTCCCCATTGTACAAAGTGGAGGATTCCAAACCTCTACACCACAGACAAATTTTGTGACGACCTGTTTAACATCTTAAATTTTAGACTTTGGGAATTAAGAATTAATTATGGAAAATTTGGTCTTAAAGAAGTTTAAAGATTAAGAATTTGGAATTTAAGACATATTTTCCATAAATTAAAAGCAATTTAGTTGAGAATAATTATTGGGCAGCATATTTTGGGAGATAATCTAATATGGCCAAAATAAATTATGGGAAATTTAGCTTTGATAAATGTTATAATCAATATATGGAAATTAAATTATGAAATTTGGGCCAAAATATTTATGATAATAATTATTTGAAATTAAGGCCTATTTATCCTTAATTTATTTTGGGAAAAGAATAAATTCAAGGTATATTTGTAAGTAATAATTTTAGGCCTAAATATTATAAGATTAATATTTTATGGCCTAGGAGAAGTAATTTGGGGAAGGAAAAATCCCTAAATTATTAATTAAGGATTATTTCCATGATTATTGCAATTAAGTTTAATTGCAAATAAAATAGTATTATATAAAAAAATGAATGAAAAACGAAGGAATGGGCCAGCAACCAAAATGATCCAATAGGTGGCCATATAAGTAAGCTCAAAATCCAGCCTCCAGGCCCAACACATGAAGGAAACAGGAAAATATATATATACCTATATACATATCAATATGCTTCAGCCCATATTGTTATGATCTTTTCCCTCTGCCCAATACCAATCTATTATCTTCAGCCCATATCTAAAAACAACTTGTCCATTATCTTATATCAACAACCCAGTCAAAACCGTAAAGAACAGATCGCGACACAGAAGCATAGCAGATACGCAAGTATACAGTAGAAGATCATAAATCAGCATCATTTACGCCAAAAACGCCGAAAAAACAGATCATGAGCAGCGAGAGATCAGCTAGCAGTCCTTGAACCATGTCTCTTGAGCTTTGTGCTCAATATCTTTCAGTTAATACCCCCTGGACTGGACCGATGGTTAAGGCTGAACAAGGAGTTCTCTGTTTAAATGGTTGTTTCAGTTCTGTTTGGCGTTTGGGCAGAGGAAAACGAAAGGAACCGAGAGAGAGAGAAGACGTAGAGAGAGTGAGTTTTGCTGCTGAAGTTCTCTGTCTCGAAAACAGAAAAGAGAGAGTTGGAAGAGAAAAGAGAGACCGAGAGTGTTGTGAAGCTCATCGCTGGCTCTGTTTTTACGATGGAAAACTGAGGAAAACAGCAAGCTTCTTCCGTTGAATTCAAGCTCGAAAACCTTGAGTAAGTTTTGGAACTTGTCTTCTTAAGGTTTTCAGCATGTTTATGAGTTTATCAGTAGCCTGTGGATTTTAAGCGTTGAACATGAATCTGAAACTTAAAATGGAAGCTAAAAAACTGAACTGGAAATCATTTGGGGGGGGGGGGGGGCTGTCATCGGTTTTTCTGGGATTCCATAAGCATGAGTGTGATATTCTTCAGCTATATATGTGTGTGTGTTAGCTGTGCCGAGATTTAGACCAAGGAAAAAAAAAAACATAGATGCAGATATATTTGTATGAGGTTGTGAACTTGCTATCATGGTGTTGATTTTCTTTTTCTTCTTGGCTGTTGAACTACGATGAAAGAAGGAAAAAAACGCTGAAATTCTTTTCCTTGCTGTCATGTTTTTGTTTTTTTTTCTTGCATGGTAGCTGTATATGGAAGTAAGTTTACTGTATATGGAAGTAAGTTTATATATATATATGTGATGATAAGAGCTTGTTGCCTGGAAAGGAAAAAGAGCCATTTTCTGCATAATAATATGGGGAAATTCGTGAATGACCAAGGAGAAGAATAAGATGCTGCATGTGAGTAATATATATATATATATATATATGTAAGCATATGTGAACTCTGTGTATATGCAAGTAGAAGGAAAAGAAAGAAATAGGTATATATATGTAGGCTGTTCACTGTGTGTATGCCGTGAGTGAGAAGGAGAAAAACTTTTGGAAACATAAATATATATATGTGGTATGTGGTTGCTGTTTTCAGCTATGAAGCATGGATACGGCGATTTTTCTGGAAATTACGTATCGGATACACGTCCCGGACGGATACGCTGCCGATACGTAAATACGCGTATCCCCTCGGTCAAAACTCTGGGATTCGGTCAAATGGCCCTCGGTGGTCACTGAGAAATCAAATTGAATATTGAATCGATGCCGTATCCATCGACCCTCGTCTGCCCTCTGAAGTTGCCTCCATCTCTCCCTGACTTCGTCTTTGGTGGTCTGTTCTTCGTCTGAAGTCGCCTTCGGTGGTCGCTGTTCTTCGGTCTCTCCCGTCTCTCGCTGATTGATCTCTCCTCGTCTTTGCGACTGTGAGTGTGTTCTTCGAATCTTCGGTTTTTGCGACGTTTAGTGTGTTCTCTGAATCTTCGCCTCCGTCTTTATGTTTTTGCTATTTTTTGCTGAGTGACTGAAAGTGACTGAAATTTTGCTATCTGTGACCGTAAATATAGAGTGACTGAAGTTTTATGATTTTTGCCATTAACTAAGTCGGTTAGTGTATTTTTTACTATTTTTTTTTTATGTGTGGTTTTAATATGATTGTTTTTAATGATATTGGAGCTTTATATGGTGCTGCCCTTTCCTTAGAGGAGTTAGAGTTGGAGGTAAATGTTATTAATGGAGATGCAATTAATATGTGCTAACGATTTTCTTTTTATTATATTTTGTTAACGTAAATGTACTCTTTATATTAAAAATATTATTTAATACTAAAACGTATCAGAACGTATCCAAATATTAGTATTTTTGAAGTAACATATCAGATACACGTATTGAGAACGTATTGAAACTGCCGTATCCGTATTGGTGTTTCATAGGTTTTCAGTGAAGGAAGGAGAAGTTATTTTATTACCTATATGTTTATGTGTTGTATACGTGGGTGGATGAAAATATGGATGCAAGTTATATATTCATCATGTGCAAGATGTTGCTGTGGGTTTGTGCCAGTATGTATATATATACTAAAGTATATTTTTGAAGTGTTATTTTATCCAAAATAGTATTTATAAAAAAAAATTTATGATTTTTGGAATTAAATTGAAAAATGCATTTTTATACATATATGCTTAACTTAAAATTCACATGAAGCATATGAAGGATGCATTACCATTAAAGCTTGTCTACAATATGATTGATAATTATAAGCCAAAATAAATTAGTGTTTAATCGAGGTTTTAAAAGAGAAACTATGAGAATCATTAAATAAATACATGGTCCGTTTTTCTTAATTTTAATGGATTAAATAAAAATATTAAATCATTTTTTTGTATGATGATGGACATTTATTGATTTTGATTGGTGAATGAGAGGGAAGTAAATAAATAAATAAATCATTGATAAGTAATTAATAGGATTTTACATTAATTACGGAGAGATAATAATGATTGATAAAATAATAATAACAGAATAAATAAATGGAATTAATCACAAAGGGAATTATTAAGAGTAAATTGAAAGGGGAATTAATCTTACAATAGTCTTCCTGATTTAGTACCCTTATAATTTGCAATCTCAAGTACTCCGGATTTTATTATTAGAAATTTGTATATTTTAAGTTTATGAAATTATAGTCATAATTTTGAATATGTGGAATTTTAAAGAGTTATTAATTTTTAGTAAATTGGTTGTGGTAGATTGAGTTATGGAGAGTGTTGAGCTCTCGGGTTAGGAGCAGAGTAAGTAATTATTTTTGGTGAAAGGTAACCACTTTTCATTTATTATGTTATTGATATGTTGTCTATGAATATGTTTTGAAATAATTATGAATGATTTTATTAGAAATTGCCTTGTGGAACCTTATGATTTGAAATATTGAAATATATTGTAAATTGAGGTATTATGACATGATTATGAGAACTATTGGAAAAACTCTTAATGAGTTAATTATTATGATAATTATGGAAAGGGATGAATTGAGAAGAGATAAAGTTGTTATTTCCACCATGTGGTGAGGCCTCCATCATGCATGATGGTTGGCTTATTATTGTCCCAACGGTTTAATTAGGAATTTGTCCACCAAAATGATGGGCTTACGACTTGGGACTTGCCCACCAAAGTGATGGGCTTACGACACCTCACTAGGGTAAAGTGGGGAAAAGACCCATGGTCTAGGACATGTGCTCTGAGGATTTTGGCTGATCTTTATCACTTGACTAGTGAGCTTTTGAGTAACCAATAACATGGATGTGACTTAGCCCATGGGTCTAGTCGGAGGAAATAAGGCGGTTCGGTTGGATTGAAATGAGGTATTCTAGATATTAAATTCAAAAAGATTTGTGACACCCGATTATGATACATTAATATAATGTGATATTTTATGAAGAGGATGTTGATGAATTGTGTAAATTGAGAAATTGAAACATTTATCTTATGATATTTCATTTATGATATAAGATTTTGTGTTATCGATATTTATGAGATATATTCTTTATATTTGGTTGAATGAAATGTTCCACTTGGCACTTTATTAGCACATTAATATTCGTAATAAGTTGGACTGATAGTTACCAAATTTTTCCATGTGATAGCTCACGTCTGAGTTCATCAGGGAAGGCCACAAAAGCTTAGGCTACTCTATTAAAAGTAGTGTTTCTGTCTCTTTTGGTTTATATTGTATAATTGTATATTGTCATGTTAGGACTCATTATGTATTCTCTGATAAAAATTTTAGATTTTTCATAAATTTTGAAACACGGTTAATTTAATGAATTAGCTAAATACGGTTATTTTATTAATTAAAACGGACAATGTTTCAACCTATACAGTCAGGAAACAGCCAATGTAACTTTTTTCGGCCCAAACGAACAGTATTGTACAGATGAATCCCAGTTAAGGAAAGAGGTGATCAAATTAATATGCTGGAGGACTATGGATTTGAGAGCAAACTCAGCTTACATGTATTCAACGAAACTTCCAACTTTTATTCAAGAAGAAACACATATCACATGAAAGCATCGCTTCCAGAATCTATCTCAGAAAGTCTTATGGAGAATTTGTATGCTTCTAACCTTGTCAACCTTCGTCTTTCGGTCCTGTTCACAATGAATGGCGGACCAAAGAAAAAAAGGATGGAGAGATTAAAGAGCAACTATCCATTTTGGCGCTTCTCTTCCTTCACAGGCAGAAAAGATTTTATCCATTCTTTCCAAGGAGCATCCTGTTGCTGTTCAATCCAAGATAACAAACAGCTATCCAACAAGCAGAAGAAGTTGACATAGAGCAGCTGATACCTCACAGGTACAAAACGAAAATTTGCGACTTGAACAATCGGCCATATGCCTCCTTCCAAAACAAGGGCCGGCAGAAAATCTCTCTTCACATCTTCTTTAATCTGAGGAAAACTCTTCCCGTTGGCAAAACCCATGTAGGTAAAAAATGCGGCTAAATCCAGTGGTCCAAAGATAAACCCATCAATAGCAACTTTAGTGGCAACAAAACGGAAGGAATTAGGTTTAAGCATGAGTCTAAATCTTATATATCGATCCAGGCCTTCGTACCTACAAAAAATAACAAAGATCAGAGAATTGGATTAATATGAAACAAACAAAATGAGAATCACTAGCAAAAAACCAATCACACGAAGTTTGAAGTGCCTTTTTTCTTTTCCTTTTCTTTCTTTCTTTTTTGTGCTCTTTTTTTTTTGGGGGGGGGGGGCGCCTGAAGCCTTCTTGTTCTGATTCATCACATTAAGACAGCGGCAGCAAAGCCTTTTCAACCGTTGAAGAAAAACTAGTAGGTTCACAGCCCAAAACCAATGTAGAAGGCCAAACTAAGTCCATTTTTAGATTTGTCTTAAATATATGGCTAGAAGATTTGAAAGTAAGGATTGCAGCTCTAAGAAGCATTGAATTCCGCTTTCAATATTTGAAGCATTGGCATTGATAAGCATCCAGTTTCTTGGATAGCAGTAATTGTTTGCTCTAGAAACAAGCAGCAATCATCATTTTGCAGTACAGCCCCAACTGCAGGGTTCAAGACTGTCTCACCTGAATTTTTCTGAATTCCAAGGGGCCATAAAGACAAAATGAGGGGGGAAAGAAAGAGATGCTAGAGTTTGTCAAGCAGTTTCCTTTGTATGAAAAACTCTTCGGGGCTGCTACATATGAAATGAAAAAAAAGATGCAGGATGCAGGATCTAAGAATCAATAAACAGACCTCCCACAATAACCCAATGTCAATCTATAACCAGGAAATAAAGTTTGAAAAGGTAGTGCTTCTTACCAGTAGTGGCCAATGGGACCAACAAATGCAAACCCGAACAAGCTGGTTGCAGCCGTCCGTTTCCAGTTGATCTTAAATTCTCTATCATCATCCTGACATATAGAGGAAACCATTAATCAAGAGGAAAAAAAATTCATTGATATGGTGTGCAAACCCTAGGTGTCACACTGAAACCCAAGCAAAAACACTGTTGAAATTTCTCTAAGTTTGTAATTGTCATATGTTACTAAAGTCATGGAAAGAATATGAAAATTAGAATATAAAGTTAATCTAAAATGGAGGATTACTCATGAAAATAAGCATTATATTTTTCCTACATTATCAATCCTTCTCCTTAACCCAAAAGCGAGGATCGTGTCAATGACTTCCCTGTCTCACTACCTTCTCTTCCCCTTTATCAATCCCGTCTCACTACTTTGGACAAAAATTGGAGAAGTTATATTTGTAGTGTGGATTCAAATGCAAACCTAGTGATTGTAGTCAACATGAGCACGCACAAAAGGAGTCTCAAACATGCGTGCTTGTGTATGCATGCTTAAAGGCAGAGGTTCTTTACAATTCACATACAAGTACAATCAAATGTCGGGGAACATTTCAAGTTTAAGTGAACCTCTACTCCTCCAGCTCTTCCTATTGTTCTAGTAAGGAACTAGCATCTATGCAAAAGATAAAGCAGTTTCAAATTAATTCCACTAAGACGACCAATCTAGCAATCGCTTAGCTGAATCAAATACTTTTACACCTTTTCCCCATTGAATGCATGCTTAGTATTATAATGTGCTTCTAGCTTCCAAAACATTCAGCTACGAACTCACACATAAGCAAGGATCCATTCACCGAATATATAAGAAAGAGAGGCATGCATTTGTCGAGGAGGCAAAAGAAACCACACATATCTGGAAAGTTCAGTAACTAACATTAGTAATGGTGAGAAGATTACCTCACGTGTCCTTTGGCTCCGAGCTGCGGAGTGAGTGATAGCCTGGGCACCTATATCGCCAACCCCCCATATCAAACCAGAGCTTATGACCTGTGTCTTGACTGGGTGAGCAGCCAAGCAGGTCGTATACCATCTCCACAACTTCAGCATATCGCGATTCGAACAGAATCAGAGTAAACGAGAGTGATTTAACTTCGGAATGATCATCGATCATTAATAATTCCCTTTTAGTATTAGTCAAGCGGTCATTCGCAGCAAATTTTGAAGCTAATTCGCGAATCTAAACCTTGATCACGGTATCTATTATGAACAATGGAGGATGGCTGGGCAGTGGAATTACCTGCTTCATTTCATGTTGTTCAGCAGGAAATGCTTGGAACGCCGTTCAAGGAAGTAGAAATAGAAGAAGAGAAAGACGAATCAAAATCGGTTAGAGGTAAAGATGACAACTCATAAACGGGAGACTTCCTCTCCTGGGATATTCGTTGACATTTCTGCTATTTTCTCGGTTTCTTTGGGAAATGGACATTTAGGGCAAGGAATAAAATTGTCCTTTGATCATTTTAGCATCTCGATGGCTTGGGTTGTTCATGGGCCTTTATATGGCCTGAGATTGTTTGAGGGCCTGATGGCCCATTTAGGTGCAGATATTGCTTTTCTGATGCTTAAAGTTTCCTCGCCAGAGTTAGCATAGATGGTAAGAGATCCAGAACTAGGCTTTTGGGTCGTGGGTTTGATCCCCTCTGCCGTCGTTAAGACTCCTTGGTAGACGATCTCATAAGTGCTCATAAAGTCCGGGACCGTACCCTGGCCTTAGTAGGGGAGTGGTGTCGAACCCTTCCAAAACTTTTTCGTATATATATATATATAAAGGCTTAAAGTTCCTTGTCTCAGGCCGAAGCTTTTCTTGTCCATTTATTGAAAAAGTTATGAGGATATGACAAAAAAAAGAAAATCATTGGAATGTCTACTAAATTAACAAAAAGATAAATATATGATTTAGTAGGATTCTAAAATTTTTAAAGTTTAAGTGCTGAAAATTTGGATATAGGAATTGGTAACTTATACCAAGTTGCTAATTGTTGTTCTGAATTTATCATTAATTGTATTTAAGTTGTTAGCACTAAAATTTCAAAATCTCATATTTATACCAAATCATCTATTTTTTCCCTTATTAATTCAGCATTGATTTCATTTTTCCGATGGGAGTTTTAATGCCTCTACTTTTCTTGGGGTGCATGGCATTATTCTTTTTATTCCATAAATTTTAATCTCTTTCCACAAGTTTTACTTTATTTTTAGGCAGGGTTATAAAAACTGAATAAAACTGGCCAAGTTGACTCAAAACTCGGTGAATTGATCAACTAACCAATTCAAATAATCGAAGATTGTGACCTCTAAATGTCTGTTTGGATTGATAATTAAAACCACTTTTCTAACGGGTGATTTCCGGTGTATAAAGTAAATATACAATATGAGTTTTATCTCGATTTATATGAATGTGTTTCTCCAAAACTAACTCAAATATGCCATAAAATGGCAGGATCACTTGCTTTGATCAGTGGATGTTGTCTTATCTAAGCTTGAGGATAGAGATGGATGAAATACTCCCTATGGTCCTTATTATAAGGCATTAACCACCAATTATCACAAGTTAATAAAGTTAATTAGAAGCATTAAAGTTATCATAAAATTCAAGAGATTTCCAATATTAACTACTTTAAACTCAAATATAATATTCTCTCACACTACCCTTATTAAATATGGGCACACATGGAAAAATGAATTAATTGTACCTTAAAATACAAATACTTTATAAAAATGACCAAAAACACTTATTAGTTGGTGTCTTATAATAAGAATCAGAAGAGTAAAAATGTAGAGAAGAAGGGAGGAGGTTCAATACCACTAGTCGATGTGAGAGTTTCGTTGAGGGGCGATCTATAAATACCTCTGTAAAATGCTTTTTGAATTTGGAGGTGTGTTCTAACTCTAGTGGATTACTGATGTTATCTCTACCTAAACTTTTTTTAAAAAAACAAAAATGTTGGGAAAAAATGCTAAAACAATAACACGCCAAGACTGGAAGAGTGAATGACACACAAATCAAAACTACTCATTACACCTCTCATACCATTAAAGCTTCTCGATAGACTCATTTTTTTCTTGGTTCACTCATCCTAACACTCTTCAACAATATAGGATATGACTATGATCTCCTTCATTGGAAAATTAAAAAGACTATTATACCCCGTTTGGCGCGATTGAAAATAAAAATCAATGTATGGGCTCTGGTCCTTGAAAAAATGAACTTTCATTTACTAATCGAAGTCAGCTTCCTAATCGAGTCAAACATGTTTATCTGGTAATCATAATTTTTATCGTTAATAAACAGACGCTACTTACAACTAATACTCGTACCCACCAATATTGTCTAATAATCCAAGATCCCGGCGCTCGGATATCAAAGCTGACATCAGAGACTTCTATTATTGGTTTTGCTTCTGAAGAACACGAAAATGAGACGACGACAAAGAATATTTCTGAAAACAGCAGACCAGGGATCTAATGAAAGGCCTCTAAATGAAAGTTTGCGTGACTGGTGTGGTCTGTGGAGAGGTATGTTGTGGTGGAGAAGTGTTAGATCCATATCCATGGTGCTTCTGTCGCTGTTGGCGTTGCCGATTGTGTCCGGCTCGGAAACAGTCCTCAGATCCAATGCTACGGTACCTAGTTTCCTCAATAGAGCCTTCACTTTCTTATGGCAGTCAGGTGAATCGTCTGATTCGCTCGTGTGGCCGGTAAAGCTCCATTCTAAGTATTTTTGTTTTCGTGTTCGTCACTATGCTACTAGGCCACACCTGCTGAACTTTATACTTAGCCTTACTTAAAGATTAGTTGTTGATAGAGCAACCGAAATAAGACTTGTTGATGTTGGATGGTAATCGCCATGATTATAATGCTGATAGCTTATTGTACAGGAGATGGAATTGGGGTGGCGAATAGTTGTGGGAACTGTAATAGGTTTTTTCGGGGCAGCTTTTGGGAGTATAGGTGGAATTGGTGGTGGAGGCTTTTTTGTTCCTATGCTGCGCTTGGTCATAGGCTTTGATCCTAAATCAGCCACTGCCCTCTCCAAATGTACCCACCACTTAACGTTCTCTTACCACATGATTGTTCTTTTGTTTGTTTCATTTAGAATTATGTTTGTGGATATGTGTCAGGTATGATTATGGGCGCGGCTGTATCAACTGTGTTCTATAACCTTAGGTTAAAGCACCCAACCCTGGATTTGCCCATCATCGACTATGATTTGGCACTTCTCATTCAACCCATGCTCATGCTCGGCATTAGCATTGGGGTGGTTTTTAATGTTGTTTTTGCTGATTGGATGGTCACTGTCCTTCTTATCATTCTCTTTTTAGGTAAACTATTTTCCACATTAATTCTGGATCTGTTTTTTGACTTTTTGTTGGTTATATTATATTTCGTCCTTTATATATGCCTTAGTTTCTTGGTCTTAATTCTCTCCAGCAACGTCAACAAAAGCATTCATGAGGGGCGTTGAAACCTGGAAAAAGGAAAACCTGTTAAAACAGGTGATCTCATCTCATTATATTTTAATAATCCTATTTTTCCCAACAGTAAATAACGCAATTTCACTCAGTTATTATCACATTCATTAATTGATTCTCGGTTTTAATTACGTTTTAGGAAGCTGCTAAGCGACAAGAGTCAAATGGTGATTCCTCGCTCTGTTATTTAACATGCTTTAAGACGTGAATGCTTTTTGAATATCATGGTGCGATGCATAGCAAAAGCAGCCATAGCAGCAACAGCAACAGCATCAACAAAGCGTTATCACAGCATAATTCTTTAACATGCTTAAAGACGTGGATGCTTTATGAACATGCATGGAAAAAGCATTAGAAATTACACACAACCATAAACTACTATTTCGTTTATACAAATTCGCTACAGATCTTTTCCTATTTAAACTATGTGAGTTTCCTACAGTTGTCACATGAGAACTGAGGGATATTATTAGTTGAGCTGTTATTTTATGGTTAGTGTGTGTTTCTTTGCTTTTGCCATGCAACATCTTGTGGTTTATATTTCATTTCTAAATTCAGCCTGAAGGTAATTTTGCTTTTTAGATGCTTCTGTGGCTGAAGTACAATACAGAGCACTTCCTAGCGGACCAAACGATGCTGCTCGTCAAAAGGGCACCTTTCAAGCTAATGTAAAATATGCTCTTCGATGGACTGGTAGCGAGTTTTTATAAATCCATGGATTCCCATATCTAACGTACATGTTGCAGGTGAATATTCTTGAAAATATATATTGGAAGGAACTTGGGCTTCTTATTTTTGTTTGGGTTGCATTCCTTGTACTACAAATTGCCAAGGTATAATTTGCTGTGTCTTACGACCCTTCCTTTATAGAATCATTTATCCTACGCAGTTTGTCTAATATCAATTCTATTAATTATCTCGTATTGACAACAGAATCATGCAGCAAATTGTTCAGCGGCATACTGGATAATGAATCTTTTACAGGTGATTCTGTTTCAAACATTAGCATTACTTGAGTACATACGATATATAATAGATTAGTATTTCTTCATTTCCTTGAAGATGTGTTTTCTGATATCTTAGAACAATATCATAGAATTTGATGTTTATGAAGCATGGCTTGAAATTTATTCAGATCCCAGTGGCAGTTGGTGCGTCCATGTACGAGGCAGTATCTCTGTACAAAGGACGGAGAAGAATTGCTTCAAAGGGTGATGAGGTCACACGTTTCCGGGTTCTGCAGCTGGCTTTCTATTGTTTCTTGGGATTAATGGCAGGAATCGTCGGTGGCCTGCTTGGAGTAGGAGGAGGCTCCATTATGGGCCCACTCTTCTTGGAGTTGGGGGTCCCACCTCAGGTTAATCTGCAAACCTTGCTTGGCCAGTAACCAATATGACAACCGTTTTTTTTTGGGTCAAAAGATACTTGTATTAATAATCTAAACAACATAACAGAGTACTTAAACAGATTACAAACCGAAAAATCAAACAAACCAAGAACGAAAAACAAGACTTAAGTAAGACATAAACATAACAAAGTCTTGAAGGAAAAATACAGACAAAACACCATCAAATGGATGAATGCAGGGGAGGAACATCAGGAGCCTCAGCATCTTTCTTCTAGACATCCAAGGCTAGAAGAGATATTAAAGAAAGTGTTGGCTGTGTGAGACCCATCTGATAAGGCACACCCTAGCTGCAAGTAAGTCAGCTGCATGGTTACCCCATATTGGGGGAAAGGACATGGAGATCCCAACTTTAGATGACAAGAGACAAATGACATCTAACTCAATGCTCTTACTACTCCTCCAGTCAAACAAATCTAGTGAATTGGCTTCAACATGTTTAAGGGAAAACAGTTAATTTCAAAGACCACATTATCATGTCTTAAATCCACAGATGCCCTTTCTAGAGCTAGGGCTTCAGTCATAAATGCAGAAATTGATTTAACTTTTTTCACATAGCTCTATTTAAAATCACCAAAATTATCCTAACATAATACCCCAATAGCTGCGTTGTCCTTATTTAGTAGAAAAAGCCCCATCACAATAATTTTAAGCCTTCCTTTAGGGAAGGGCATAGGCGGACCTACCTATTAGAGAAGGGGCATGTGCCCCCCCCCCTCCCGATTTTAGACTTCCATGTTTTTTTAATTTAAAAATTTTCCCTTTTTTGCCTTCCTCAACACGTATACCTGGCTTTGCTCCTTGCTCTTTTATGACCTAGTAAGATAGGAAAATGCCCCCCTTGATTGTTAGTGCTTTGTATTGAAAAAGATGTATTTGATAGCATTGATAATTAGACAATTATGATAGAATTCCAAAAAATAAGGCTTAGAAGGATGACATTGTAATTATTGTAATATATTTTTGCTATTACAATATATGTACTTAAATTTATTTAGTGCTTAGCCTTACTATTTTTAACAGCACTTAACCTTATTTTTTCTTTTCTATTCTTTTGTTTTTTAATGTATTTAAAACTTTGCTTTAAAAAAAAATTTAGAGGCAACCCCGAATCCCCTTGCCAGTAAAGCCCCCTTCAATTATTTTCTATGTCCGCCACTAGGAAGGGGACCAAGTAACTAGTGGAGAAGCAACCAATATGACAACCTCACACAATGGCTTTTTTTAATTAAAAGGACAAAAACTAACTACTTGATAGTTGAGATTATAACTAAGATCTAACATGTGACTTCTTACTTACAAAGAAATATCTATACTATTAGGTTATAAAACCATTGGCAGCAGCATTCAGCAGACAATGTTGATGTGTTGTTAATTTGCAGGTGTCAAGCGCCACGGCCACCTTTGCCATGACCTTCTCATCATCCATGTCTGTTGTAGAATACTACATGCTTCAACAATTTCCAGTTCCCTATGGTTAGCTTTCTCCTTCCTATATATATCAGTACTCATACACACATAATCGCCTCTCAAGTCTGAACTGAACATTCAATGGGTTTGTTTTTGCCCGATAGCTCTTTACCTTGTAGCGGTGGCCACTATTGCAGCTTACAGTGGACAGCATGTTATGAAAAAGCTTCTAATATTATTTGGGAGGGCATCACTTATCATCTTTATCTTAGCATCTGTTATAATTGTCAGTGCGGTCACTTTAGGTGAGCGTTACGCTGCAAATCTCTCAGCCCTTTTCTTTTCATTCATATATATTTTGTGAATAATTCTGAAAGCGTATTTATTTGGATTGCTAGGTGGGGTCGGCATTGTGAATATGGTGGAAAAGATAGAGAATAATGAATACATGGGATTTGAGAACCTCTGCACCTACCAGTCATAGAAGAACATTTGGGAAGATTATCTTGTTGTGGCTTCATTAGTCATCCCCCACCAACTACTACCAAACAAGTAGTAAAATGGATTTAATTAAAAGGCTCAAGATAAAATTGTGCCTTGTATATATGGAAGTGAAAGATTTATTGGCTATATATGATCAACTTCAATCTCTGTATTGCTCACTGTTGCTCATAACTTTATTGTCACATGATTTGTCCGAAGTAAACAACTAAAAATCCCCATATCTGACCACAAAAGGCACGCGCTCTCTATCTCTGAATGTGAATGGTCCCTCGTTCTATCAGTATTGCTGTGTATTCTTTATTTTAGCCATTGCCATTGCTAGTGGTGTCTGTAGATCACTTTTTATTATACTTTTCGGCTTCTGTAAACTCAGGTCCCTGTCATGTGTTGGGGCTATACCTCTTTTTCCTTTTCAGTTCTTTAAAAAGAAAATCTTACACTTTTGGCTGTTCATAGATTGAACCACTCGAATACCTTATAACAGAATCCAATAGTTTCGGAGTTGTCGACATGTTTTTTATTCCAATGTATAAAAAAAAAAAAAGCACAGGAGGAACTATTTGATTATTGTTGAATGAGTGTTAATGGAAGGAAATTAACAAAAAATTAATAGATATAATTAATAAGTTTTACATTTAGAATCAATGTCAACTTTCTAATTAAGCCTACGGGAGGGTGGATGATTATCAATAATCAATATTATCTCCGGCCTTAAGTGTAAGTATAAGACAAAGTACGTGTGAAAGCCAGATGCAAGACGTCAAGTCCGTGGGTGAAAAGTTAATGGGATTATTAAAGTATGAAGGGATGATGAAATCCCCTGTTCTCACAGGTTTTCAACACCCTTCAAGAATGCTTTTGCTGACGTTACTGGAGGGAATTAAGACCAACAAACTGAGGCATGAAGGATATAAATAACGGAAGGTCAATTACAGAGAACGTGAAAAGTACTACTCCCTTTGGTTCTTATTATAAGGCACCAACTACCAAATATATTAGTCCGAGGCACTTGCTTGTTTCTAAAGAGTATTGATTTTTTTTTCCATATATGTCCATAATTAATAGGGATAGTAGGTAAGAGTAATAATAATATAATATTTGAGTTTAATGTAAATAGTAGGAGTAATATTGGAAATGACTTAAATTATAGGATAACTTTATTGACTTTAACTGTTTTTATTAGTTTGTATGATTTGTTAATTGGTGCCTAATAATAAAGATAAGGAAGTACCTATTTTTGAGAATGTTGTTGTGGTAATTAATTAATTATCCCTCTGCCCTCTGGAGAGGAAATCATTCCCCTGTAATGTAAAAAATGAAGTTGACTTTTATATGATGTATTAACGAAATTAAATAAATTAGTTAATCATATCATAAGTTGTGTATTCATAGATAATATCTCAATTTATAATAAATATAAATATTTAAAAGTAATTTAATAAATTTTCTTGATATCTCAAAAAAAAAATTAATTATATTTTATATTTATGATAGGGGATGGAGTGCATTAAAAGACACTACCAACCTCCTTATTATAATTATAGTCATAACCAAACCTATACACTAATATAATGTCAGGATTAAGAGGAAAATGGACCCCATCCAATAATCAGATAACCATGTAAAAAAATAATTTAATCAGCCACAGTTTGCCGGCATCATTAGGATGGCTGTTTTTCACGTGGAGGAGATTATATTATTTGAAAAACGCTTAATTTCAAAATAATTTTTAAGAAGTTAACAAGAATCCAATTATTTCCAGCAATAATTGGAGTTCCATATTTTTCTTTGCCTATTAAAAAGAAATTGCGGAAATTTCACCACACACCCAGGAGTTATTTAATATCAACCCCCCAAAAAGAAACTTCTGAAACTTCATTCCACCTCCAGGACTAAACTGAAACTAGTTTTTCTTTAAAAAATATTTATGCCTTGCCTTATATACAACCAAGATAGTTTTATAAATTCTTACATGTATTTTATAAACAAGTATATTTAACTTATAAATTTTCTACATGTGTTCTGTGAATAATATATATTCTTATAGATATGTTTTTTATCTTTTATATAACTTAATTTTATAATAAATAATTATATTTGACTCATAAATTTTTACCCGGCTCCTATAAATAATGTTTGACTTGTATTCGATAACCAGTAAAATTTGATTTCAGTTTATTCTTAGGTGCTTTGAAATTTTATTAAAAAATTCAAGAATAGCCAATAGGTTAGATTAGATGGCAGACGTGGTTGAAAATGATAGAGATTAGAGGGCGTGGCAGATCTGACTGATCGAACAGGTGGGAAACTCAATTATAGCATGTGGTTAGATTTGATGAGGGAAAAAGGACACGTGACAGCGATGGTTTTTCTAATGAGTAAAAGACGTGGTCACAATCATCCCAAATGGATTTCGTGCTTCATTAAGCAAGGTTATTTGGGTAAAACAACCTGAGAAATCTGGGGGCGAAAATGTAAAGGCCAGCGAAAAAACAAAACAAGGAAAGGACCCCACCAAGAGTGGAGGAGATTTTGCCACGTTATTAGATGAACAAAATGAACAGTTCGAATCCCTTCAAGCCTGTAGCTCGTTGCTCACTCTCTGTATGGAAGGGTTTAACTAGGAATTATAATTAGAAGGAGTGAAAATTGTAGAATAGAATTCAAATGTTTATGAAATCATATTTTAGCTCTATAATAATTTTATTATTTTCATTTTAGTCTCTTCACATGATCTTATATTGAGGGATTAAAGTAAAAATCATAAAAATTTTATAAACTAAAAGGTGATTTCTTAAAAATTTAGATTGAATTCTATAATTGAACTGGTCACTCAACCGATAATTGGATCGGAAATGCGTCAAAACCGATTTTGAACCGGTCCGACCGCCAAGTTTGGAGAAAACTAGCGAACCGGCCGGGTCTATAAAACCCGGTTGGTTGGTGCTTTTTTTTTTATATAACTTTGTTGAAGATATTGTTGGTTATCCACATTATTTTGATGATGATAGAAAGTCTTTTATTGATGCACCACCTTTAGATTCTTAGCCATGATTTTATTATGTTTGGAGGTTATTTTGTAAACCTATCTTCTTTCTTCGAGCAAAAAAAAAAAAACTATCTTCTTTAATTTTGCTTCTAATTAATTGAGTTATTCATGTTTTAAACTTGTAAAAATGTTTTAGGTACTTTTATTTTGTAAACTCATTTTTTATATATATATTTATAAGTATGGTTGTATCATTTATAAATATAATATGGTTTTCGAGACCGGGTCATAGTTATGCGGCTCAACCAATGACCCACTGATTCAACCAGTGACCCATTGACTCAATACCCTGATCGAGTCAATGACCGATCCAAGTCTGATAACACTGCCCCTAAAACCGCCCTTGCGTGTATGGTGATAAGATACATAAATAAAGCTTTTGTATTTATTCTATTTGGTACTCCCTCTGATCCTTATTATAAAACACCAACTACCAAAATATTTTGTTTTTATTATAAGGCACCAATTACCTTTAACCAACTTATTTATTACTATTTTTCAATTATACCCTCATTTTTAACTAACTCTTTAAATTTACATCATTAAAGTAAAATAAGGGTAAAGTTAGAAATATTTATTATTTCTGAACCAATCTAATAACTTAATTTCCATTTTTTAGTTTGTAAAAAATGCTGATTTACTTTATGATAAGAACCAAAAGGAGTATATTTGTTGCCGATGATTAATTGTGTGAATAAAGTTTGGCCGCGCCTTATTTATTTACTATTACATGAACAGATTGAAATTGTAGTATAGAGGCCGTGCATGGGAATAATGTACAAGCCGGAAGGGTCCCACACGATGATCATGACAGGCACGTGCACATACTCCCAAAAGTCAGACTTGAGGCCACAAACGCCGCGGCGAGTTATTTCAATTCCCGGCAATTAATAATGTCAATGGTTTTGTAGCTAACGATATGAATGAGAGATTAATATCATTCATGTCTGTCGCTCGTACAACACCTACAAACTTATCCCATTAGGGGGACCTCACTGTATATCCCCTCTCAACTAAGTGACTAACAATTCTTGTACGAATCTTTATTATGAGATACTCTCTCACATCTTTAATATAAGGCATTGACTATTTTTTCTCACAAACTAAATAATGAAAGTTAAATCGTTAAATTGATTTAAAATTAATAAATGTTTCTAACTTTACTTTTACTTTAACGATGTGAACTTAAAAAGTTAGTTAAAATGAGGGTATAATGAAAAAATAACAATAAATGAGGTAGTTAAATACAATTGGTGTCTTGTAATAAAGACAAAAAATGTTGGTAGTTGGTGTCTTATAATAAGGATAAGAGAAAGTACTAACTACCAACAGTTTTTTACCCTTATTATAAAACACCAACTTCCTTTAACTAACTCATTTATTACTATTTTTCTATTATACTCTCATTTTTAACTACTCCCCCTGGTCCTTATTATAAGATACCAACCACCATTTCTCACAAACCAAGAAATAGGAATTAACTCATTAAATTTGTTCATAAATAATAAAAATTTCTAACTTTACCCCTACTTCAATAATGTGAATTCAAAGAGTTAGTTAAAAATGAAAGTATAATTGGAAAATAGTAATAAATGAGTTGATTAAAGATAGTTGGTGCCTTATAATAAGGACCAAAAAATTTTGGTAGTTGGTGCCTTATAATAAGGACCAAAGGGAGTAACTCTTTAAATTCACATCATTAAAATAGGGGTAAAGTTAAAAACATTTATTAATTTTAAACAATTTAATAACTTAACTCCCATTTTTTAGTCCGCGAGAAATGATAGTTTGTATCTTATAATAAAAACCGAATGAGTAAATAAACAAAAACAGTTACAGTCATTAAAGTTATCATAAAATATAAGTTACTTCCAATATTACTTTCATTAATTGCACTAAACTCTAATATCGATATTAACTATTATTCTCACCTACCACTCTTATTAATTATAAGCATACATGAAAAAAAAATAATTAATGCTTCTTAAAAATAAGAAAATGCTGTATAAAAAAAATAAAAAACACTTAATAATTTATGTCTTATAATAAGGATTAGAAGAAGTAAATCTTTAGATCTCATTATTGTGTCCCTACTTTTTAAAAATAAGTAAGTGTCATGTGAAAAAGATCATACACTTGATAGTTAACGTTAGAATGAGTAAATCTTTAGATCTCATTGTTATATCCCTACCGCTAAATTTTGTTTTTCTTTGTTTTGGAGGGGTGGGTTTGAGAGCAAATAATAATTCCGTTGCCAAGTTTGACGGGGTTTTTGAAACGTAGTTCCATTATATATGGTGATGTGTCAAACTTTCCTCGAAGTAACAAGCCACCAATCACTTGATTCTCACATGTTTTTAAATAGTATTATCTCGTATTTATTATAAGACACCAACTATTAATATTTTTTTATTTTTATTATAAGCACTAGCTGTCTCTAACTATTTAATTTATTGTGTTCTTCCCATTTTACCCTTATTTTTATTACTTATCGATCATCAGCCCACTTTAAATATTTACTACAATCAACATGTTTCTTGGGTTGGAGGCAGAAACATTTACTCAAATCAAAATTCCTAAGTCATCATGCTAATTGCAATAATACTTTTTCATTGACTTTTTATCTCCAATCACCAAGTTTCTCCCTCCCTCCAAAATTAAGTTTTCATTTCTCGTAGGTTGGACTCAGTGTCTTCTCTTCGCCTCTCCCCCACCCATTAAATTTATTGCCACTGTCAATTTTGTTTGGAGTAGCTGCTTGCATACACGTTGCTTCAAAAAAGGAATGGGGAGAGAGAAAGGAGTAGTGTAAGAATATCCAAACACTTGAGAAATCTAAAAAATAATATTTTTAAATCATCATTAAAACAAGGGATAAAAGTGGAAATATTTATCAACTGAACACTAATTTATTTATTGATTTAACTGCCCTTCCTTGATCTAAGAAAAATAGCAGTTAGTGTTTTATGATTAGGGGAGGAAATAGGCTAGGTTTTAACTAAGTAGGCCTGGGCCTGCGACGGGAATCTAAAGCCTAAGCCTAGGCCTGAGCCTGTGAGTAGGTTTTTTTTTAGACTTGAGCCTGGGCCTTTTGAAGGCTTGACAAGGTCTGAAGCCTGTTTAAAGGCCTATTTAAAATGTAGGTCTTTATATATATAGTCTTAAAGGATATGCGCATCTAAATTCATATATAATTCATCAAGCCTATTTAAATGCTTACGTTATGTCTAAAAAGTTTAAGGATTCAGTTTTATAAGAAATAAAATAGTTAATAAGTGAAAGAAAATAACATCTAGTACCAGCAATTATTTGAGCAAGTAGGAATAAGAAAAATCAATTATTTATTCACTAAGGAGATATATTTCTTAAAATCAACCAAGCACGACATGTGACTTGTAAAACTAGATTTTACCTCTTATTTTTCTTATAGAAAATGAGACAAACTTCTCCTGTTTGGATCATTTTCATTTGGGCATCACTAAAATTAGCTTACTACAATTTTTATGTCACATCAAATGACATAAATCAAGGGAGGAGTAGTGAGCTAGTATTAACACATTGAGCGATCAAAAAGAAGAGAAGTAAATGTGATCAATTGATAAATGAAAATATTAAGCTTATTGATAAATAGAGAAATGTAAAATTTAAGGTTAAGAATAAGTTATTAATTTTATAAATAATCTACAAAATTAATTTAGATTAAATTATATATGACTATACATAATAAAACATTTTAAAAAAAACTAAATAGGCCAGGCCTGTAGGCCTAAAGGCTAGGCCTTATGAGAATAGGCCTGGCCTGTTTACCTAAATAGGCCTAACGATAAGTCTAAGCTTAAGCCTGACCTATTTACTAAATAGACCAGGCTAGGCTTAAAGTAGGCTAGGCCGTAGGCCCCTGTTAGGGGCCAGCCTATTTCCATCGCTGCTTATGATAAAGACCAAAGGGAGTATTTATTTCAGTTTTAATTATAAGACTTAGTTGACTCCTTTTAAAAAAAAAAATGAATGAAGTTAATTAAAATACTTTAAAGTATTTTGTATTTATATTTTTTCCTTCAAATTAATTAATTTAATTAATAAACTAATATATAATTTAAGGATACATAACATATAAAATGATTAAGTAAATTATTTGGCTTCTTTAATCTCTCTAAAAAAAGTTTACTATATCTTATAATTAGAATTGGAGGTAGTAATAAATTAAACCAAATCATTGGTGTCCCCTGTTCTTTTTTATGTTTGGGAATAATTCCTTATTCTTAATTATATTCTCATTACGGGGTGTGTGCAGCGTATCGGCATGAATTTCAATCATCACCTTTATATTATACTTCTAAATATAAGATAATTTTTTTTTAAAGATTAAGAGAGTTAAATAAATTACTTAATCATATCATATATTAGGTATAAGAAGATCATGTATCAATTTATAAATTAAGTAAAATAGTTTAGAAAAAAATGATAAATATAAATATTTTAAGTAATTTAATTAGTTTTTTTAATATTTCTAAAAAAAATAAACTTTATATTATATTTAATACTGTTGAAGTGGTTAGTATAAAATGGGAGAATTATATTTGAGTCGCAATGACCAAAATTAATTACAAAAAAGTTCTAAGAGACTTTTTTTTATTATAATTACAGAATTTTTAACAACATAAAATACTATATTTATAACTGAGACTTTTTTTATATTAGAATTCTAAGACTTTTTATAATCTTTTCTGTTGGAACCCAAATGTAATTCTCCCATATAAAATATATAATCACGTGATCATGCACAGAAATGTTAATCATCCCTGACACCGGGAGAAGGGTAGAAAATCTAAATGTGTAATTTTTATATTAAAATAATGATGATTTGGTAATCGGGATTGATGTGGATTAGATTTTATGAAAAAGTCCTGCCTTGATAAGAAAAAGTGATAGATCAAACTGTTCTAACACCACTCACTTCTCAGTTATCTCAATGGCTCCAATTGGAGAGCAAGTCTGGAAAAACATGTCCATGGTTGTCTTCACTTTGTTGCTAGCTTTACTTACTGTTTCCGCTCTAGGAAGATTCACATCTGGTTCGAACCAAACAGACCGATTATCTTCTTTTCTGGTCAATGCATTGGATTTCTTATGGAACCCTGCTCGACCTGGTTATCAACATGTCTGGCCGGTAAGTTTCTCTCACTTCCCCATTCTGTCAAAGAAGCTTCTCTAGCAGATTAAGCTTCATATCTCTGTCGGGTCACAAGTTGTGTTTTGCTAATTCATTAATTAGCTGACGTGTTTTGTCTCTCAAGCTCACTCATGTAGCAGACAGAATATTGTTGCTACTGATCTGTGTCTTTAAGGTCTTAAATGTTCTGTTCCCCACTAGCTGAATCCTCGGATTGATCGATGAAGATCAACTTTGGGGGCTCGTGTGTTGTAACTATTAAATATACAGGAAATGAAATTTGGATGGCCAATCATTATCGGGACGTTTATCGGGATCTTGGGAGGAGCATTTGGGAGCGTAGGCGGCGTCGGCGGCGGCGGGTTCTTTGTGCCAATGTTAATCCTCATTATTGGGTTTGATGCAAAATCAGCAACCCCCATTTCAAAATGTAAGATTCAAGATCTACATATGACTGAGCATGACGATGTACGTTCAGTAAGTGCTTAGAAAATGATGATCCTGCAGGTATGATCACTGGCGCAGGAATCTCGACCGTTTACTTCAACTTGAAGCTGAGACATCCTACGCTCGATATACCCTTAATTGACTATAATCTTGTTCTGCTTATGTTGCCCGTAATCTTGCTGGGGATTTCTATAGGAGTCTCTTTGAGTGTCGTATTTGCCAATTGGATGATCACTGTTCTTCTAATCATTATCTTCATAGGTAATATGAATCTTCAAATAGGCGCTCATGTTTTGCTGTTTAGTTACTTTCTTGGCATTTACATCCATGCTTGATTTTGCTATCTGGGCGCCTACAGGAACCTCAATCAAGGCATTCTTCAAAGGTGCTGAAACATGGAAAGAGGAAAACATAATAAAACAGGTTCATATCTAACCACAGATTCACTCAAGTGAGTCCTTTTGCTTAATATATATAGACTCAAATACTGTTTTTCTGCTTTTTGTTTCTAAAAATTGCAGGGGGCCGCCAAGATTTTGGAATCTGCCGGTTCGTGTATTTGTAATTGCTGGATTATGTTTTTATATTTATATAATGCTAAAAGTGAAGAAATTAAAACTAGATTGGGGATGTCTTTTTATGCAGAAACGACCGTGGGGATAGCAGAGTACAACTCTCTTCCTGCAGAGCCTGAAGTGGATACTAAAAAAACTGAGGTCATCAGCAAATTATATAATTGAGCAAAACAAAAAAAAGAAAAGAAAAGAAAATCTTGACCCTAGTTTACTTAAATGGAACTTATTAATGATTCAGGTTTCCATTCTTCGAAACGTTTGTTGGAAAGAGCTCGGAGTTCTTTGCTTGGTCTGGATCTCATACGTTCTCCTGCAGATTGCCATGGTCACTTTCGTCTTTTCACTACACCCTCCTCCCCACTTTTCCTTTCAACATTTCCTTGAACTAACACTCAAACACACATTTTTCACAGACTTACACAACCACCTGTTCACTCTTATATTGGACATTATACTTCTTACAGGTAATTAAGCATTGTGTGCACCGCACATATATCTTCAGTCCTTAATATAAGATCACCAACAAGATCTTATATTAAGGACCAAAAGCAGTATGGCTTAAAATGTGGAATCATCACTGTTCAGATATATTTTGCAGATACCAGTTTCTTTTTCAGTGTTTATATACCAAGCAACAGGGCTGTATCAGGGTTGGAGATCTATTCCTTCCAAAGGAGAACAAGGCACACGTTTACCACTTCACCATCTGATTCTGGCTATATTTTGTGCTCTCACGGCGGGCATTGTCGGTGGCCTTCTTGGTGTAGGTAGTGGATTTGTCATGGGTCCTTTATTCATGGAATTGGGAATTGCCCCTCAGGTGATGAGTTTGATTGAAACCTCAGACATTATTGAATTTGAATGTGTGAATAAAGGACATTACATGAGAATTCACGAAGTGTGTATTGCATCAGGTAGCAAGTGCCACAGCCACTCTGGGAATGTCATTCTCTGCGTCTTTGTCTGTTGTACAGTATATCCTCTTGAAACGTTTTCCCATTCCTTATGGTAAAGTAGATCGATAATATTATTTACTATATATGTTTTGGTTCTGAACATCATTGGGGATTGATGTCGTTGTGTTTTTGCAGCTCTGTATATGACTGCAGTGGCAACCATTGCAGCATACGTAGGGCAGTATATAATGGATAGGCTGGTTAGATTCTTTGGAAGGGCGTCTCTCATTATCTTTGTTGTAGCCTTCACCATATTAGTTAGTACACTTGCATTGGGTGAGTCCTTTTTGTTTGTTTCTTTTGAGGTTTTGATTTAATTTATTGCCTTTTCATATCTTTTTTGTGGTTTTATTTATAGGTGGGGTTGGCATTTCAGACATGATTGAGAAGCTTGAGCGGCATGAATACATGGGATTTGACGACTTCTGCACATAAGAGGCTGTGTCGTACGTCTTTTTTTTAAGGTCATGTATACATGTTCAAATAATATTATTGGTGCAGTGAGAGGATGAGTTCGTCGGATTGTATAAGAGTGATAATTGTGTGTTTGAGACAGCGGTGATAAAAATGACTTATAGAAGAGTAAGATTAAGTAAAAGTTTGATTGTGAAATATGATTTATGTTTTAATTGACAATAACATAAAAAGTTTTTGTGAAATTAAAAACTTGTTTGGAATGGAGGTAGTATAAGTAACTTTTGAAATAATTATAAGAGAAAAATTAATATTAAAATTACAAAAAAATGAAAAATGTTAACTTGCAAAATTTGGCAATGTTAAAATGCGTAATTTAATCAAATAATATTACATAACTAATTTGATTACATGTCCCGTACAATCTAGTCTTTAATTGTGTTATAAATCCAATTCATTTGAGTTGAAAATGGTAATATAGGCTCTTCATAATTTATCTAATAAGGCTCTTCTTATATTCTAATATTATCTACATTATTATTTGCATTACCTATATTTCCATAAACCTCAAATTCTCTCTCTCTCTCTCTATCTCTCACACATGCCGCCGGCCCCTTCCAACCCTCCGATCTTCAATCTCCACCACTTGGAGTTGCGCCCCTCGCCTCATCATGCTAGCTCACGATTCCACCAGTTCCACAGCCTCATATGACCACCGTGAAGCTTGCCAATGGACTAGTGTATCTTGTCTGAACATAAAACAGAGGTGAAAACTCATGTCTCTATTCGTTGATATCCTTCCAGAAGATAAGCCCATGCCCAAGAGTATGCTTTTCATTATATTCAAGAAAGTCTGAGAGATCAATGAAGATTCGAGCCTTTGACATTTGAATGCCACAATTATTAGACACAATTTCCATTTTGGTGTCACCACCCTCTCCATCTGCCTTCTTTTGAAGCCAGTTGGTAAGCATTGGGTGCTCCGAGAGGGCTAAGCACAGTGAATCCACAATCATCATCGTGGTTCTATTACCTTCAATGGAGGTACGGTGATGACAACTTCATATCATACATGTTTAAGTAAGATACACCGGTCCATACACGTTGCCATGCTCGTTGAAAAGGAGCCTTTTGAAAAGCTCATTTTCCAAAACTTTGAAATTGAGCTTTATACAAAAGCTCCTTTTACCATAAAAGTCCTTCTATGAAAATGGAATATCAAAAATGTGAAAGTCTCAAAAGCCAATTTGGGCTACCAATCCACGATTTGGAGGATGAAACGCTTTACCAAAGATATTCTAGATGTGATTGGTTTATGTTCATAGCTCCTTGTTTAAAATAATATATAGTGAAAATGAGGGTGTAATACCCCAGATTATTATTATTGTTGTTGTTGTTAATAATAATAATAATAATAAAAGTAATAATATATTATTAGTTAAATTTTATTAGTTTAGATCAATTTGATTAGTTTAGTTAATTTAGATATATTTGATTATATTATGTTTATATTGATTGATTTAATAGAATTTAATAATATTGTTTTATGATTTGTTATTTTTTTTTTATAAAACAAACAAATACTTATCTTTATCTACAATATAATTTTTCTTTTTTAAAAAAAACTATACTATTTATCAAAATAAAATTGTTCAAATTTGTATCCTATATGATCGTAACTGCAAGGATATTTTATGAATATAAGAACATATCTTATGTGCGATATAATTTTTTTAAAATAACTGTACTATTTATCGATATAAAAATATTTAAATTTATGAAAAATTTATGTATATCTTGTAAAATAATAACAAATATTTTTGTTCAACAGAGCTATTATATAAATATAAGAATATAATAGGAAGATTCATTCTTCTATTCCGTGAAAAAAAAACCTTTGCATGTAATGATTTACCTATTCCACCTTTGAATAACATATTAAATCACTGAGTAAATATTGTTGGTTTTTAATTATTTATTAATTGTCAATAGTTAAAAGCCCAACCCACAAAGCTCAATTAATAATTAAACCCTAAGAGCCTAATTATAAGTTAGGTTTAGCCGCTTAACTTTAGTCATCGTTCATTAGCTCTCTCTTTGAAAAATTCTTTGCGGCAGAGTTTCTCCTCTAGAAACTTAGCGAACACGGAGACCAGGTAATCCTAATCCCTAGAACATATACATAGAACATATACACATGCATTCTCCTTGACGTGTGTGCTTGAGTGATGCTGATACGTGATGCCTTGCCTTGGGTCATCTTTAGTTTTGCCTTCTTGTGTGTTTCTCATATGATTCGTTTTATATATATATATATATATATATATATATATATATATATATATATTCCTACGCCTCTAGCTTTTGCATATTCCTTCTAGCATGAATTAATTGTGATGATGGCTTTATAGGTTATATATATATAATATTCCAATATACATACATTACCTTTTGTTTTGCGCATAGCTTTCTCTATTCAACCTTCTGATTCATCCCAATTGCATTGAATATTGATTGTTTGTTACCTTTCCTCTTCCTCGATTCACGTGCGTTGTGATAGGTTATAAAAAAAAATCCTTTCTTGGTTCGTGTTGCAAGCTCCTGTACCTCTCTGGATGAATATTGAATTTGGTGTACATCATTTTTTTGGTTAATATATATATATATATATATATATATATATATATATATATATATATGTGTGTGTGTGTGTGTAGATTTGGAGAAGCATACTGATACGTCTCTGATTCCTTTTTCTTTTATTCCTCCACATATATATTGATATACTATAATATTATAATAATTTTGACATAAATGCAAGCTCTTATTTGATGTCGTTTTATTTAATTTAATTTTATTATTACTATTATTATTTGAGAGCAATTAAAACAAATTAACAATGGGAGGATAACTTTGGGATGATACCTCCTAAAGTGATGAACACACATTTAAAGGCTTTATGCCTTCGAAAAGAAAATTATTTGATGTGAACCGATATGTCCGTTCTTCCCAAAGTGGTACCTGACAGGATATCCGAGGTACTGGTAGCAACTTTGGGAAGAGGTGTGCACACTAGGAAGAATATGAATTATGGCCAATTTGATGATGATTTGTGATTGGCAGGTTTTCGGGTCACAGGGTAGACTAGCAAGATATCCGGGTCTACCATGGTTCTCTTCCCACTAGAAAACTCTAAAAACCATGACACCTTTTTAGTTTATACAAATACACATATGATGCCTTTATGCTATTTTATTTTGCAATTAATTTATTTTTATTATTTTATTTTATGTTGGAATTGATTTATTTTACAATTATTTAATTTTATTTCGTAATTAATTTATCTTATTTTATAATTATTTTTTTTATTGGAATTAAATTAAATTATTTTATGATTAATTTATTTTATTTTATAATTTATTTATTTTATTTTAATTCATATCAAATTTATTTATCTATCTACTTATTTCTGTTATATTTTATTTCATTTTACCCTTAATTAATTAGGATTACCAGCGTTTGCTGATGTGTGTATTCTTGGGCTGCGATGATCCTTCGGGGGAGCAGAGTTTCAGTGAACAGGTTTCAAAAATTGGGGCTAGCCATGAGAAGTGAGGATGACGGACAATAAACTCTAGTTATCTACTTTCATTTATTTTCATTAATTTTATTTTTCGAATAATGTTTAAGTTTAGAATTATTTCCTGTAATAAGAAGCCTTGCACTTGTTCCATACAAGTGCGGCGGTGACACCTTCCGGATGTTGATTATTTTGGATTTCTATTATTATTTATGAAAACCATTAGAATATTTATGTTATTTGAACTTTAGAAATCCGGGGTGTTACAGAGGGTTAGTGAGTCCTCCAATTTTTGTTAATTAATGCATTATACACATTTCAATTATGGATAAAGTATACCTTTGATCTTTTAATGTTTGTATTAAGGTTTAATCTTAATTCTTTAAGATTATAAAGTGAACTTTTAGTACTTCAATCTTCAAATTGTTAGGCTTTGACTCATTAGATTTAAATAATAAGTAGTATGAAACTGAATGCTGATCAAGCTTATTCTTTCCATTAAGAATGCTGCAAGCACAAATGGTAACAATCATCCAACTATTTTTTATTATTTTATTGTTTTGAAAATTAAAAATGCTCTTCCGGTAAGATTGTACTTATCTAGTAGAGTTTTCAAGTTTTTCCATGCTTTTGTTGCAAACCTGGGGCTGATTATGGCGTGATATTAGTAGCAGAAAATCAGAGATATTTGCTTTTGATTATTTCTTTCCATCTCTTCCATAAATTTTTGGTTCTCGGTTGATTACTTGTTTCTTTGTCACCAACTTGAGAAATCGAAGGTGGAGACAAGATAAAATAATTACTATTAATTCGTAAACGGAAGTCTACTCAAAATAACTATTGTTAATTTGTATATGAATGTTGTGTATGAAGAACACAGATGTCTAACTTAAGTGAGTTAGTATTTGTTTATATAGGATCGATTGGGTTCTAATAAATACTCCGAGGTGTGAATATCCAAAAGAGGGATATAGCTTTATGATATTTATGAAGGCAAATACCACAAAACGTATCTTAGGTCACTGTGCTCACACGACGGTGGCAGTGGCCACAGAAGGAATGGTGCGTGCACATGGTGAGACTGAATGTAAAATAGTGCGTAGAGGGCATACCTGATGGATAACCTCGCTATTTATAGAAGTTATCTCTAGGATTTGCCCCTTAGACGGTGCGCCGCGTCTTATGCCACGTACACCTCTGCATATTGCTCACGACGCCCATGTTCTGATATTTTCTGTTCTACTACTTGATCATGTCTACTTTACCACCTGTATAGTTCGGGATTAGTGGCATGGTTAGTGGGTAATTAGTGTTTTACTAACAGGCCGACTTTTGCACTGGGCTTTCTTATTAGGCCTTAAAATCCTCCAAGCCCAAAGTGTAGGGCCGCAACAATGGATTTTCTCGTATTTCAGATCCGTCAACGAAGCATGATCATGACAGATCCAACCCACCATGACTTGTAATTTAAAGTTAATATCTTTCGCAAACCACCAAGCCAGGAGTTCAAAAGGCTTGTAACAGAATTTTCCCCTTTTGTTGTTTGAGAAAAACTGGTAGAGGTTGAGGTGGCTTCAATGGTGGTTTCAGACAAAAAGAACAGTGGTGGGAGGGAGAGAGAGACAGGAGGAACGGAGGGGTATCTTGGGAATTTACGGGATCTTCACATTTTCAATTTTTAAAACAATAAAACAATAATAAAAAATGTTGGACGTTACGTGAGAATATAAGCATTTGGGTTTGGAGATCTTCTTTGGATAGAGAGTGTTTGTCAGCGTTAAATTTTGTTCTTATCACTTGATTTTGATGAATCAACATTTTTTGTTAAAAAAAAAACTAGTAATGATATTAAGATTGAATGATTAATAGTATATTTTATAAATTTTAAAAATAATCTTTCCGCCAGTTGGCTGCCCATTACACAGGAAAAAATTCGAATTCTAATATACAATACTGCATCATAAGAAATGAAGATGTTCGGTTGAGTATTATGTAAAGTTAATCATCATCATTGGAGTCTTTTGTTTTTGTTTTTACCAAAACCATCACTCAGTCTTTAAAACTAAGTTTTATTAGTTTGCATTCCAAAAAAATATCCATATTTTTCATTATCAAAAATTAATCTTTTAATCTTTAAAAATTTAAACTGCTTGCAACTTAGTCTCAAAGCCATATCTCAATGTAATTTACTCCTAAATTTTTTTGAATCATTTAAAACTTAGTCCATTGATTTTCTTTATACATGCTTTTTATATATATATATATATATATATATATATATATATATATATATATATATATATATATATATATATATATATATATATATATATATATATATAGGGGTAGTGAGAGTGTATAAATTAATATGAAGTTGGAGTTTAATATACTCCTCCACCAGACCTACACACACGTCACTTCTAACATACTCCCTCTGATTCTTATTATAAGACCCCAACTACCCACAATTTTTTGTCATTTTTATAAAGCATCAACTACATGTAACTATCTTATTTATTACTATTTTTCTATTATACCCTTACTTTAACAAACTCCTTTAAATCTATATCATTAACGTAGGGATAAAGTTGAAAACTTTTATTAATTTTAGGCTCATTTAATGACTTAATTTTCATTTCTTAGTTTGTGAGAAAAGATAATTGGTGTCTTATAATAAAGAATAGAGGGAATACATGTTTAACCAGCATTAAAGTAAGTCTTAAATTTCTTTTACTCTATCTTAAAATCCAATAAATTATCAATTTTACCTCAATTTAATACACACAATGTTATATGAAAACAAAGTTTATATAACAGTAAATAGGGGGCAAAATTGTAAATTTATATGAGTAATCCAATGAAGTAACTTATAAGTAGAATAAAAAAACATTTGATCTCTACATTATAAATAAGAACAAATTTAGTTAATAGGTGTAATATTAAAAAATATTTAAATTTTATGTCAAATATAACGTATAAATTAGTTAAAAATTCCTCTTGAGACCTAAAGTGTTACTTAGTTGGGAGAAAAGTCATTGACACAATATTTTTGCCGTTAATAAAGTAGGTATGAAAAAAATGGAAAAAAAATTCCCACTTAAAAATTCATTTGGTGTTGGTGAGAAAGACCTAAATCAAAGTCTTAACATGTATAATATTCACATAGCAACGCGTAAAATTTTTTTAGTTCATTCTCAACCATTAGATTCTTAAATATGCATTTTCCTAATCTTCTTAAAAAGTATTTATTTAATTAGGGAGAAAATTCCCCCCTAAAAAATGTATTGATCCGGATGCTCTGTTTGTCTTTTCGACATTCTGATTCGTTCTTTTATCGGAATCGGAAATAAATGGAAAAATTGAAAATGAGGGTGAGTGAAAGCCCTGGTCCTATATTTGTCGGGTCCACAGAAGCCTAGGTTGGATTTGTGATTCCCCAAACTCAGAACCCTAACGCACACTATCGCTCGCTCGATCAATCAATCAATCAATCAATCGCTTGCTCCTTCCTCGTCCGATTGCGTAAAAGCGAGGAAATACCATGGTGTTCTACTTCAAAGCACGGCCAGAAGCTGGCGATTACACCATCTTCATGGGTCTTGACAAACACGAGAACGAGGAGCTTATCAAATACGGTTTCGTCGAAGACATCTGGTAATCCATCCCCACCTTCGCGTTTTATCGGGATCCAGACAATCACGTTTAAAAACTCCATATGCACCTTGAATACCGAACTCCACAAATTTTCTGATTTTCTAGCCGGTTGCTCTACAAATTCACTACACGGAAAAAATATAGCTCTGTTTATTTGTTTTCCGGTATGGTGATCAATCGTTTGCATATTATGTGCATGCTGCTCTATTTTGTTTTTAATTTTTTTTTCTCTCTTTACCTAAGTGAAGGGATTTAAAGATAATTTCGCTTTATGATTTCAGCACCGTTATTTGGAACTTGTAACACAATCTTTATGTTATCTTGAATGAGTCAATTGTTTCCATTTGCTTAAACTATAAATTCTTGCAGTATGAATGTATACTATTATCAGGCAACTATACGTTTTTCCTTCCAGTGTAGGGGCTTGTTCAGAAGGTCCCCCCCCCCCCCCCCCAAAAAAAAAAAAAAAAAGAAATATTGAAGTTATAACGATAATGTCTGTACCTTGCAGGTTCCATGTGGATAAAATGTCTTCTGCCCATGTCTATCTTAGACTGCATAAAGGTCAGACTATTGATGATATAAGCGAAGGTGTGCTGGATGACTGTGCTCAGCTTGTCAAAGCAAATTCAATTCAAGGTGGAAAGAAGCTGATTGCCTACTTTTAATTGATAACTCGTTTAGTCTAGCAAGCCAATGGGCAGCGTTTCTAACTTCCATTATTGCTTCTATGATTATCATGTTTTCTTTTGTTACACACCCTAAAGTTATCACTTAATGTCTGATTGACAGCAACTCTTTTATTAGGTTTAAAGAAACATATGCATAACTTTTATCCTCTGATTTCAATATTTTCTTGTCAAAAAACTTTTTGTGTTTACTACTCTTTTTGTTTGGATCTTACATTTTTCAAATAAAATCATGGCGCAGGAAACAAGGTGAACAATGTTGACGTTGTTTACACTCCCTGGTCCAATTTAAAGAAAACTGCTTCAATGGATGTTGGTCAAGTTGGTTTTCACAACCCGAAAATGGTGAATGTTATTTATAGCTGAGACTCTGCTATTTTCCATCCTCAAAGCAGTAGGGTAGGGAGGAGTGTGTCTCTCAATACATTTATAATTGATCATTATCTGGTTTTATACTTAATAATTAGGTTCGAACTGTGAGAGTGGAGAAGCGAATCAATGAGATTGTGAACCGGTTGAACAAGACAAAAGTGGAAAGAAAACCTGATTTTAAAGGTAATTAACATATTTACTTTCTTTTTATGATCTTTCTACATAAAGTTGCCTTTTGTACATTTAACTATTTAAGTTCTGGAAATTGAATATGCCATTCTTAGATTAGGGAGGCAAATATGCAATTTACGTGTTGAATTCCATGATCATATCAAGCTTTAGTCTAATTTGCCATTTGGGTATCTCAGTTGTACACGTGCTTGTAAATTTGATTTGACTTGTCTGATCTTGATACTGAATGTGGTATAATCTTGCCCTAGTGAAACCTGTATATTACTTATGATGTGGATTTGTTATGTGCATTGCAGCTGAGCGGGAAGCAGTTGCTGCCGCTGAAAGAGCGGAAAGGAAACAACAACTGAGGGAAAAGGTGAGTTTGCGAGGATCGCTGTTTTTGCAATAGCATGGCCAAATATTGCTGTAAAATTCCCACTTTCTATGCATGGCCTGGTCTGCAGTTACATTCAGATTTCAATAGTAAGCCTGTAACTAGAACTTAACTTGAATATAAAGACAGGTTTCTTTTTTTCATGATTACTGCATGTGGGAAATTGCTGATTCTTGGCAAAATTGCCATATTAAGTAGCACATGATCTTCATCTGTCAATTTGGAGTTTTGTGGATGGTTTTTTTGTGACGTTCTGTATTGTAGATCTTGGGGGCCTGATTCTTAAAATTTGTGTAGTGACATTTGTCTTTGGGCTGTGGAATATGTGAAATAATTTGCATTCCTTTAGTTGATGAAATGTCTTCTTTTTTAGCATCCAGTCAGTTCTGCATACCACAGTGAACTGTGTGTTTCCTAAATGTGAAACTTTGTTGAACATTTGATTTATTGAATAAAATCTCATATTTCTTTTTCTTTGCACAGAAACGGCGGGAGGAATTGGACAGGATGGAAAAGGAGAGGCAGGCAGAACTAAGGAGCTACAAGGGTCTGATGGTGTCTGAAAATATGACATCCAATAAACAAATAGCTTCAGCCAGTAAATCATTGCAGGAACTGGAGGACGATTTCATGTAAGCATTGCTGATTGGATATAATTAAGATAACTAGCGACCAATCTGCCACTCAACAGATAAAGATATCGATTGAATAACCAAACTTTAGAAGTTGAAATTGCAGTAATTTGTCTACCTGGATTAAGAGAGCTAGTAGTGTGTGCTATGTGTTTGAGGCGAGGCAAAAAAGTAGGGGGGGTCTGGGGAGTAAAATTACTTGTCTCTGTACCTGATGACGACGATGCCTGATACACAACCTTGTTCGACACTGGTTTTAAACTGGTTTATTGGTGGTCCAAGACTCGAAGGTGATCAACTACAATTCCTTGTTAAATAACCGATATGACGGTCTGTACTCTGTTGCGCTTTTTCTAGTTTGGTTTTCGTTTTCCCTTGGCTTGAATGCTAATTTTACCCATACTGCATTCCTTTGGTTGTGTTGAATAAAAAATATTGAAAATTCTTGAGAGTTCGTGGTCTCAAATAAATATAAATATATAGTTGATTTATATAACTAATGGGGAGATGCATTATTCATAAGCTGTTTATGATGGTTTCCTCTTATTATGGTCTAAATTAGTCGTGGATAATTGATTTTGTGCTGTGAAATTTGTGGGAATCAAATTGTAATAAATAATCAGCAATTAAACCGGGCAATGTATAATAATGGATTAAAAGCCGAGTAGGTAAAGCTTGAACTGAAGGCAAAGAAGCGCACCTGTCATTTTATTTTAATCTCCATATGAAGGGCCGTTGAATCCATTTAATTAATGAGAGTTATAATTATATAAGCAAAATGAAGGGTTCAAGACAATTTTAAGTATCGTTGGGTTAAATCTGAAGGCTGTTTGTAGCATGATGTAAAACTCAATTGCCATGTCACACCACAACAACATACTTTTGGAGTTTTGCGTAAAATTAGGTTAACTCATAGTAACTAAAAGGCTATTTTTTCCTCTTTGTCTCGAGTTGACTTTTTATTCCAATTTTAGAATGGGAATTTTTGCTGAGGGGCTGTAAGCATTCGAAATTATTTTTAGGTTTAAGCCTTTAGGATGAGCTTGCTTCTTTCTAAATACTTTTGGAAATTTCTGGTCACCCACAACTCTTATGTAAAAACTTCCAATATTAAATTTCACCTTAAACGTTAAGTTTGTAAATGAGAAGAATTATTGTTTCCCCTTGCTCTACCCTCGCGTTGCCGCTCACTTTACTCTCATCTCATGCTCACGGTCGATCTCTAATCCATTAGTTTTTTTAAATATATTAAAAAGTTCTGAATTTTTACTGGACAAATTGTATGCATAATTTGTTTACGGGAATGATTATCATAAGATGCACCTAAAGAATGTCTTATACTATAATCAATTTATTTTCATCTTACCCCGTAATTACCATGATAATTATACCACACCCATCTCTTTTTTATAATCAATTTTCACTCTTTCTAATATTCATTCATCATTTAATTAACAGGGAGGCATTTTATATCCAACTAAAAGAAATTCAATAAAAACATACTTCCCGTGTAATCCGGTAACGTTAGAACAGAAAATATTCTGTTGAATGATACTCCTACTTGGATCTGTGTTCCCTCCTACCATACTTAATAATACTCTTATAATGTTGTATTCCAACACATATATTATACTGGATTAGAAAAAGAGGGAGAAAAATCAGTAATGCATTTGACTATTCTATGGCTTCCCTAAGGACTCATTGTACCGGATCGAAGTAGTTGTTTTTAGTAGAATCTAGTGATATCCTCTAGTTAATAGTTAGAAACTAATCCATCACCAAAGGAGTTGCTTTTTGGGCTGTCTCCATGATTAATGAAGTTTTTTTTTTTTTTTTTTATATAAAAGATGGCTTAAAAGCCTACAATAAAGAGAAGATTACATCCCTAAGGAATTAAATCCCAAACACTCTTAGACTAACCAAGTGCGCAAATTGCATGGACACTCATTCAAAATACTAGAATTAACAATACCTCTTTTTGCCAAGGCATCCACGATTAATAAAGTTGAAGCCTCCCTCGGTGCGCCTGTAGGACCTAAACTTGGGCCCCAAAGAGGGCTTTTCACATTTTTTTTGGTTGGGACAACCATGGGTAATTCAATAATTTAAAGAAAAAAGTTTCCCTGCATCATCGGATGAACCAAACAGGTCCTAAAGGCTTGGCCCAAACTTTATACAAAAAAGTAAGGTGGGCCGAAAGGAAATAGATTCACTTAAAACTTAAACGGCAACCGATGAAATCTCAGCCTAGGGCGTTCCCTCGTCTTTCTGCAGGAGCATGGAAGCGCAAGCGGCTTCATCGTCTGCTTCCCGCGGCGGGAAAACCGTGAATGAATGTGAATCCATGATCCAGAAAAGCCTCCGAACTCCGATGGTAAGATTTTTGAGGGAACGCCTGGAGAAAGCCGGGTGTCCTGTGGGTAACAATTTCTTCAGAGCTGTAAATTGCGAGGTGAAAAGAAGTGGCGGTTACATTCCCGGTGAAGGTATAGTAGTGTGCGCGAATAAGATAAATTTACAAGATGAGGTTAACCAAGTGATAGCTCATGAACTGATTCATGCCTTCGACGAGTGTCGTGCTGCCAACTTGAATTGGTGTAATTGTGCTCACCATGCTTGTAGTGAGATCCGAGCGAATCATCTAAGTGGTGATTGTCATTACAAACGGGAACTTTTGCGAGGTCATTTGAAAATACGTGGCCATGAACAAGAATGTGTGAGACGAAGAGTTATCGCATCATTATCTGGAAATCCTAATTGCTCTGAAGCAGCTGCCAAAGATGCTATGGATGCTGTTTGGGATGTTTGTTACAATGACACTCAACCCTTTGACAGAGCTCCATAGCCGTGGCTTGGATAACATGGGTGAGCGAATCTAAATCATATTTATGCTACAGCGCTTCTTTTGAATTGTTTTGTATCATTTTTTATCTGAGCTAGGAATACAGGAAGTTATCCTCCTTTGTGGAATGAAATTTCCTCCATTTTTTTATACTACCTTGTCCAGTTTAAAGGAAACTGCTTCAATAAATGCTGGTCAAGTTGGGTTTCACTACCCAAAAATCATGAATGTTATGTTCATTATGATCTGGTTTTATAGGACTTCATAATTAGGCTAGTAACTGTGAGAGTGGGGAAGCTTCTCAATGAGATTGTGAACAAGTTGAACGGGACAAAAATAGAAAGGAAACATGAACTGATATGAAAGGCAACGAATATAGTTGCTTTCTCTGCATTATTTATTCTACATGCAGTTCTCTTTTAACAAGTGATTTCGGGGAATTGATTATACCATTTTAAGGATAGGGAGGCAAATGTGCAGTTTGCAGTCCTAATTACATAATCCTAATTACACTTATGTGCCGTGTCTCTTAATTGTACGTGTGCAAGTAAATTTGAATTGAGCCGTCTGATCTTGAAAGTGAAAATTATCGGATCTTTTCTAGTGACTGTGTGTTACTCGTGGATATGGTGTTTGTTACAATGACACAACCCTGAACAAGCTCTGTAGGTTCACATGGACGATCTGAATGGTGCTTCGCCATTTCCATCTGCGGTCACGAATCATGATATATATATAGGAACGTGATCCACTGTAGGGGGATGAATTGTTAGTCATTTTATAAGAGAATCATCGAGTTGTTTCCGTTTTTTTAATTAATTTTAAGAGATGGAATTTCAATTTTTTTTTTATTAAGCTGTTTTCCTCAACTTCACGTCTATTTCACAAGACTTGAAGTATACATTGAATTATGAAGGTTTCTTTATACTTGAGTTAGTGATTCCAGTAGGTTAAATTTAATGGGTGCGTGTGTTTTAATATAACAGCTACATGATCTTATCGATTGCTTTGAGTGGAAACCTCTGTTTCAGGTGATATTCTCTTCATTGTGATTGATATTATAAAAAAAAAAAAAAATACTTTTAAACGATGAAAATATAAAAACTATGTTGAAAAAGACATTACACATCTGATAATATAAAATTTTTATACATGTTAATTAATGAGAGGATATAGTCCACAAATAAATTCAATCCTGAAGTAGGAGTGACACGTCTCAATTTGAATACTAAAATTATGTTCGGAACGGGTAACTTAAATTGTGTCTCTGAAAAACTTTCAAATCCTCTACTCTTGTAGGTCTACATACCCAAAATCGTAGCAATTTTCCATCACCTTCACATTTTCGTTAAGTAGGTTGAGGAAGCGGCTTAAAATTTGCTGCATTTCAGTTATTTAGAAGACAGGTTTACCTTGCATGCTTAGCTAAACAAAATTATGGTCTAATGTTACAAGTTCAAACAATAAATTACGTAAATCTGAGTTCCAAATTCTAGCAATAAATTAAACCACAAATTCCTGTTGATGTTACCACAAATAAATTGAAGTCCTCCACAGAAGAGGCAGGTTAAATTGCCCAAAACAGATTTCCTATTGCCTTCTCTCCTTATTGCTGATACTATTTCTCTGAAAAGGAACAGAGAAATGAAGGAAATAGGATCATATCGGAATCATAATCTAGACCACTCGAGTAACAGCTGCATGAATTGCATCTGCCAGATGAGGGACGGTCTTGGAGCTCAGACCAGCCATGCTAATTCTCCTGCACATTCAACACTCAGTGATTGGATCATCTGAAATTCCAAACCCCACAATGATTGTCCCAACTCAATGGTAAAAGATATTCGTAACGTTTCAATCTGATAAAAAACACTCGCTGGTGCATAACAAGAGCCCTCCAGAACCCTATAGAGCACAAGTGGTAAACCACTTCAAGCATCATACATCATGCTTGCTTAAAATTGATACTAGTCATGCATTCCACCACCAGAAGGAATTTGTATTTTGTAGAATTGTGCATGCTTTAATAATTTCCCTTGTTTATGTTGGGGACAGAATAAATGAACTCCGTAATAACAATATACATATGATGCACACTACAAAAAGTATCCTGAATTCAAATAGAGCATCGTACCCATCAGATGTCATGTATATATGGTACTCTTTAGTCATGAAGGAAACTTGCTCGGCATTCAATCCCGTGAAAGTAAACATTCCAATCTGCTTAATAATGTGACTCCAGTCACCAGGAGTACCTGCTCAATTTTAAAGAAAAAACTAAATAAAACTTCGATAAGCACAACATCATGAACAACAAGGAGCTACCCATGCCTCAGATTAGAAACAGGTGACGGCTGACAAAGAATCGATATATTGGAAAATATTTAAAAACTTAAGACAGAGGTGTAACCACCAAGATAATGATCCAATCCAGGAACCACTAAAGAGAACTGTGAATTGGGGAGAGGCTATCAGAAAACTGACCTCGGGCATGCAAAGCACCAAGAAGCTGTTGGCGCATAGTAATAATGCGGTCAGCCATTCCCTTCAACTCAACAGTCCACTCATGGAACAAATCCCTGAAAGTGCAGATAAAAAAGGTCTTCGTAACAAAAGAATTCAAGGAAATATTACCTATAAATGCAAAATATATACCAAAATCTCAATTCTAGCAGATTTAAAATAGAATAATTCTTAATTAAATTTAATTTATAAGCATAAATGTATTAAATTCAATAATGACTAAACACATGTAAGGTATGATTTCAATGAGATTCACTTTCAATAAGATAAACATGATTTACATTTATTTTTAAAAATTGAGTCAACCTTAAAATATACTCCTCTGGTCTATAATATTAGATATATTTAAAGAGTTGATCTTGGTCCTAAATATAAGACAGATTTTATATTTGTCAATCTTTTTTTAATTCGCCCTTATTAATACTCCTGCAACAATAATCAAGGAGAAGGAGATGGAAAGAGGGAATTAAGGAAGATAAGCATGGTGTTCTAGAAAATATATGACATACTAATTAACTTGACTAACTTCCTTAATTTAATCAAATTATGTAGTCTTATATTAAGGACTAGAGGGAGTAATTGATATGCACTAGAAGCACCAAAGCACAGCCACAATATATAAAAGAAGCAATCTAAACTGCCAAATTTATCTCTTCTAAATTCTAATAAACAATCTTCGATAGAGTTTCCCTTCTATCAAAACTAAACATATATAGGGACATGGCCTGTATATGTAATTGAATTCAATAGGATCACTAAATTCGTCAACAATGACTATACCACCTGAACATTAGATTTCACCACAGAAGAAAGTAAGGAAAGATAAAAGATAGTCAACAACAAATCCCTTTTTGCTCAGTTCAGTTCAACATACAGAGAAGTAAAAAAGAATCACCGCTGGTTACCTATCCTTGAGAATGGCAGCTACAATAGATGCACCATGAATGGGAGGACTTGAGTACATAGGCCTGATCACAAGTTTCAGCTGGCTCTCAACTCTACTTGCAACATCGGCTGATTTGCAGACCTGAATTAAGATTTTAGAAATTAAAAAAAAATTGAGTCAGCTCTCTGAAGCAGACACCCACACTTTTTGCCTGGAAAAACTATTTTAACGAGGAAAAAAAAAATCTTCTTAAAAGGGAAGAAACACATCAGTTCTAGAAACACTACACAGATCCAGGAAGTGATCAAACCATTGGAGTCAACAAGACAGTGAGAACTGCATATAAAGGCCTACAGAGTTTCCAACATTTGGCAATTTGCACTCTGAAGTTTAACTCTTACTATGCTTAGGGCGCCAACACGTTCTCCATACATCCCCATGTTCTTTGCATAACTCTGGGCAAGTAGTAATTCACTCCCATCAGCAGCAAAAATACGTACGGAGTGGGCATCTGCATCTAAACTTCCACTAGCAAAACCCTATAGCAACAAAAGAAAATTTCTTTAAAAGACACATTTTTTCAAAACAAAAAACATCCGAGTATTTAAGGCATAATAAATAAAAACCATGTTGTGAACAAGGTCTATCATGGATCGTGCTAAGATTTCAGATAATGACATTTGCATTTCTCTGTGGGTTTGGTACTTTGGTTCCTAATTTTAGGGTGGTCAACATAGTACTCAGTACTATCACATTGAGAAGGAAGCACTGCAATATTTGTTGCATTCAAGAGGCCCACCTGATAAGCACTGTCAAAGAAAGGCAGCAAAGCTTTTGATCTTATCAGTTGTCTAATCTGCTCCCATTGTTCAGGGGTTGGATCAACACCAGTAGGGTTATGGGCACATGCATGTAGCAAAACAACAGACCCAGATGGGGCAGAACCAAGATCCTCCAAGAGTCCTGTTAGAAAATAGAAAAACATCAACTAAAATACAAAGTTGGAATCGTAATCACATTGACAAAAATACAAAAAGGAGTCAGGATCAAGTACTGCATAAGCTGATATGACATATAATTTCTGACCTTGAAAGTCAAGACCCCGTGTAGCTGGGGCATAGTAGCGATAGCTTTTGACTGATAATCCTGCTAGAGTGAAGACCTTTGGGTGATTCCCCCAAGTTGGTTGAGGCAAGTATATGGTCCGCTAAAGGGACGAAGAAGTCAAAGAGGTAAATAGGCAGTTGGCACTTTATAATAATCAGTTCTCAAGGAAAATAGAGAAGGAAAGTTGAGGACGAATCATTTTACTTGATGATAATGTCTGGCCAAAAATTCTCCTCCCACTCTTAATGCACCAGTTCCTGACAGGCTTTGAACAGTGGTTACTCTGTTCTCTTGTATAACAGGGCTACATTCAACAAAATAAGCAAGCAAGTTATCTTCCAAACCAAGGGCTCGTTGAAGGTATGTTTTTTTAAACAAAAAAAGAGAGAAAAGGGTGAATGCTTATATTTTTAACCTGTTAGCACCAAAAATGAGTTTAGCACTCAGTTTATTGAAATCGGCCAAACCAACAATAGGAAGATATTCCTTGTTGCGTGACCTGAAAGAGGCAAAGATTAAAATTCCTTACAATTTAAAATGAAAAATAATACAACTCAAATGAGAACAAAGAAAGTATAGATGCCCACTAACCTGTCATTAACCAGTTGCTCTTCTACTCGACGCACTACATTTAAAACAAGAGGTTTTCCTTCCTGTTATAGCATAGCTGAACCAATTTAGTCCAATCACAGTTAAATTATTATCAGAATTATTTCATGTTCATCTGGCATCGGGTTCCATCATTTCCATCCAGTCCTAAATCGAAAATCAACAACATCAAGCCAGATCAAGTTTATCTTGTCCATTCCCATGGTGCTCATTGTTTACAGACAATTAATAACCAGAACTGGAATCGAATAGCACTCACCTCAGTCCGATAAGCACCAACACCCAAATTCAACTTAACTGGACTTGGATCTTTGTTGTAAGCTACAGTGACCTAGTAGAATATGACGGAAAAAGAAAGCAAACAATAAACGCCATGAGAAAAAAAATACACAAATACATATCTTAAAATGGCCTTGAATAAAAGTGAGGACATTCCGTGTGTAACAAAACAAGGATCAACAATCAAAACACGTAACAACCCACTAAATGCCATGAAGCATGAGCATTCACATGAAATACTTTATTAATGCATAAAGGACAAGGTAGCAATGTACATGACTTAATTTTCCGCGAAATCAAAAAAGAAACCCGAAGGTTCGAACTGATCAAGTCCTTCAATTGGCTCAAATGCGCTATCATACCTTCGGTCAATCAACAAACTAATTTCCTACCTCCCCATGGGTTAGGCGGTTGAGAAAACAAACAGCAAACAACAGTTATAGATTTGAGCCGTTGTTTCCGTAAGAGACCTCTAAACAACATCAACCACAAGCGACAAACTGGTCTCCGATGTGATAAAACATAGTGATCATCAGAGTCACAACAAAATTCAGGCCGTAAGTCAAACGACACCAAACGCGCCATTCAATCAAATTTTCCAAGAGCACTAAGTTGATCAGTTTATGACTAACAGAACAAAGAAAAAAAGAAAAGTAAAGAGAGTACCCCAAGGATAGGATCTTCGGGGGCACGAACGACGTGAGCGAAGACAGAATCAGCCTGGAAAGCAGAGGTTGGGGAGGCGGAAATGGAATCGCCGTGAGAATCCATTGGAAGCAGATGTCCGGCAAGAGTAGCGAGTCTGCGATCGCAGGAGGGAGAAGAAGAAGAGGAGGAGGAGGAGTTAGAAAAACTAGGGACAGTGATCGGTGGGCGCATACTGTATTGGTAATGGAAATGAAACTTTTGATGCTTCGCTCAATCAACGTGGAAAGAAAAATACTAATTCAACAAAAAGTTTGGGTGATTGTGTGTTGCCGCCTCGACCCTCCAACTAATTCCCCGCCCTTTCTTTATCAAGTAACACGCTACAATCCACGTGCTTACGTTAAGCACCGCAGATTATGATGGATGATGCATATCCCTTGGTCCTCGTGACGATTATGAGTGTATTTATGGATGCATAATGTTGTCACAATAAATAAATAGAATTCTTTTTATAAACTTGACTTGTAGATTATACAACTCCACTTTTAAATGTAAAATTTAACTTGTATACTCCTATATATTAATTTAATTTTTTGTTAAATTAAAGAGGTAAGTATTAACTCACGCTTGATATTATACACCTTTATACACGTCACTAGGTTATAATGAGATTCGCTGCAGATTTAATTTGTAAAGATGATATATTTGTTGACAGAACTGTTATAGTTTTAGACGCTTCAGATGAGTGACAAATTAGCCAACCAGTTTTAGTCGTTTTATGAATGAAAGAGACATCATATTTGTTTTTAATGCATCAAAAATAAAATAAAATATCTATTATGAGGCCAGCATCAATCACCAATATCGTATTTTTCATTTACAAATAGAAATGCGTGAACTATTATTTTATGTTTAAAACTATTTATTTTATTTTTTATTTCCATTTTAATAGTATTTTATATATGAAACAGACAGTCAAAAATACGAATATTGAGCCATTCCCCAAGGGAAAGCCGAAAGGGGATCATACGAAGGAGACAAATGAGTCGTGACCCTTACCCTTATCGTTTGATTTCGGCTTCGATTATCGCATCCGCACCAAGTTGGAAGCTAAGGCTAAAGCCACTCTATTTTGCAATTAAGAGGCATTGCTTCATACAAAATCAACCCATCATCAATTCATACGATAAAGTTGGATGCACCTTCCTATTATTTTTCTTCTAACATCAATGAATTTTTTTCCCCCTATTATTATTTTCCTTTTACTTTTTCCCCTAACTTCCTTTTTTATTCGAAAATTATTTCAAAACCCCGTGCGTCAACTGGGGCTCAGTCTAGAAAATAATTCTTTCACTCTTTTCTTAAACTTTTCATTCATAAATATCTTGATTATTTTATGTAAAAACTAAACACTTCTTTTATATATATATATATATATATATATATATAAACAACTCAACCGCTGGCGAGTTTTCAACTTTTCCCATAGGGCTTAATAATATCAACGATGGTCCTTATAGTTAGTTTTCAGCTTTTCGACATAGCCATTTTCGTCTGACTTGCATTCGTCTCATTTCATTTTTCCTAATTATGATGGTTGGCACGGTAATAAATAAGAGTATAATTTGCACTATCCTCTTTTCCCTTCTTTTATTTTCTTTTCTATTGTTCCTTTAATATTATGATAACAACCAATCAATGCATTAATAATGGCCCCCCGAACTAGCACTAGCTGTAAAATCATGGCCCAAACGATGGCCAGAGTGGTTGACTTGTGAGATGAAGGCCCGGGATGAGAAAACCATTGTTCAGCTACAGAAACATCAATTCCCTCATGACTCAGCACGAATCCGGATTAGTCAAAACTTCCGATGAGTCGGATGGGATACTTAAAAAAAAACATACCAACACGATTGGAGGACTAGGTTTCCGGCCATGTTAGAAGCACTAATTGCTCCATTGTGGTAGGCAAAAAATAATAAGAATAATAGTATTACACTTAGAATGCTAATCTCACCCCCACCGCAAGAACAGAATGCCATGACACCTCAGGGAAAATTCCGCCCAGAAAGGTGGAAGCACATGCAGCTTATTCCAGCTTTATACCGTCTATCTCATTGATAACGCCTTCAAGCTGCATACACCACCAAATGAAATAGTCGTGCCAGGATTACTAAGTGCCCATCTAGTAAGATGAATCATGAAACTAAGAGCTATATAGTCAAGTGAGAGTGAATATGACATACCTTGACTATCTGACGCAAGAAGTAATCCCCATATTGCTTTGGGGGCTTAGACTCCACAACGTGAATCATATCCTGCGATAAGTTATCCAGTCAATCCAAAGATACAATTGGTTCCATACAGAATATGTGGATGATAAACACACTGAACAGAGAACACAAGAAAAAGAGAAAAACAACACAAAAAAAGACCCTCCAAGTGCTTTTAATATCTTTAAGAGACCAGGGACTAAACACCGAGGATTAGAAATCAAGACTGTCCTTTCTCAGATCAGATCAAAGGGTTGAAAGGAATCCCTGAAAATACAATAGTTGGTTCAACAAAAGCGACACAAATTGAACTTGGAAAATTCTTTGGTTTCCAGAGTGGTTTACCAATGAGAAATTTCTGTTTGAAGAGTGGGCAAAAAACAATTTTTTAACGGCAGATTGGCAACACTCATATCACCCTCACTGATAGACCCATACTGTTCAAGTTTATTTGAACACAACACTTCGGCTGTATGGCCTAGAAATAATGTCAACACTCGGCCAGTATTTAGGATCAAAATCCCATGAAGAGGAAACGTTACGAAAGGAGAAAAAGCAACAAGCTTACATCATCAATGTAGAAATTCACATCAGCATTGGATACAATTTTTCCATCACTATCAACAGCATGAGTTTTATGCTTGTACGTCATCAAAATAGTCCTGCCAAACATCACATTAGAAAGGATGTCAAATAATTATCTACAAAATCATCAATGGCCTCTGCCGTTGGATTAATTAGATTAGTTACAGATCATGTATTTGAACTTAATGTAAAATTCCCTGATATCTTGGCTAGAATCTCTGAAATTATCTAGGCCAGTATTTCTCCTATTATGTTGAAAATGACTCATTATTCAGAGATATGCATCCATAAATTCCGCTGCACTCTATGAATAAAAACTCAAGCAAATAAGATCAGAAACTTATCCGAACTTCAATATCTATAAAAGTTACAAGGCGCTGAATTGTTCACAAGCAGCGCACAATGTGTCTCTCCTTGATCAGAATCCAATTCAAGCCTAGTCTATAAAAAACCCTATAGTAGGGAGCCATTTGGCCAGGAAATAGTAACTTCCTTTTTTGAGTCTATGCATAGCAAAGGATATGAGGCTAGATACATACAGAAACAAGTAAACATGTTCCAAGAATTGTACGAGTTTTAAGTTCTAACCTTAAATTGGTTTCGTCTACTTCCATGTAGCTAGCAAGTTTTGCAACAGAGATTGTTGAATAGACTTTCAAGAAGGTCCGGATGCCTGACAATAATTGTTGCTGCTTCACTTCATAAAGGAACAGTTTCAACTGAAGTCTGTAGGCATCCTGAAAAAGAGGGAGTACATATCAGCAATTCAACGAGGAAAGGGTGATTGGAGACTGTCCAAACTATCATCCCTACCAAGTGAAACAACTTTAGCCACATCTTTGGGTCCAAAATGTTCAAATCCACTTTAACATGGTTCACTAACTGCTCAAATGAACTTTTTGAAAGATCCTTTTCATTCACTTCTCACATTTCTTTTGGGGGGAGGGGTAGACAATCCTAACCTACACAGTTTTAGTTCCACCTTTTATAATTGTAAATGGAAGGTAATTACTAACATTTACCATATCAACAGAAAATTATAAATCAATTTAAAACTTCAAATCAGAAACCTATTAAGAATAAGCACTCAAATTTACAGATTTTATATTGGCTCAGATGGATTAAGGCAAACCTGGTTGTAATTAATTAAAGGCTCCTCAAAACTAGGTGCTGATGGGGTAATGAATTTGGGACATGCATAGGAAAAGAGCTCATCATACATCGCAAAAGCCTCATCGTCATATCTTTGCATTCTAATCATCTTCTCACCATACTTCTCCCGCAACTGAGAGTTTACAGTTTCATCAACAAGCCTGTTTTGGGGGCAGAGTGACAGGCAAATAGCCAGCAAGGCATACATTTGCTCATTCTTCTTCAGTATCTGTTCATACTGTGTGGATTTCTGATGATACTGCTTTGTTTTATAGATATATAACAGAATTTTGTTAAATTCACGAATTGCTTCGACATACCTGAAGAAAAGGCTGTAAATTAGGCCATATACTTAAATGGTGAGGACAAAGAAAAGAATACAAGAACAGTACCAAAACCAGAACACTACAAGTTAAAAATGTAAATAAAAGTAATAGCGCCAAAGCTACAATGAATGGAATGCACCAAAAAAATAACAGTAATCACATGTAGGATAAGAATTTTAAAGGCTGTGAATATAGCACCATATAAGAGGAGCATAAGTGTACGTAATAAAACAGTCAAATATTAACCAAAATCCCCGGGTCCCACACCTTCGCAACATAAGATTGGCAAAACCATAATGATATATGGTGGTAATGTGGCTTCCAATAACACTGGTGTAAACGCCTTGTTGACTAATATCAATAGGAAGCAAGCACTTGAGACCTGTGTGATAATCACCTAAAAGACAATGTACTCGCAGCAATCCTACCATGCTGAAATACCCCAAGACCTTTAAGACGTTACTCCCTCCGCTGTAATCATACCCATCAGTATCAGTAAACCGTTCCAGGCCTTCTTTCTCTCGCTCAAGAATCTGAATAATCATGGACTTCTCAACAAGAGCTTGCAAGAAGTTGAGGACACCATACACGTTCCAAGCCTGTGGCATAGTAACATGCTACTCTTAATATATATATTATGAAAGACAAATTCTACCAGGAGACATGAAGATACCAAGATTATGGCTTATGGCTTAACTGTTAGGCGACCAGTACGGGCTAACGATAGCTCAGATAACTCGAATTGTTTTGAAATGAACTTATAGCATGTAAGGAACTTCCTATTCGTTGCTTAATTGATATCTCCCTCCATACCGTAAATGGGCTAAGAAAACAAATAAATTTTAACCCACAACCCCGTCCCAACGGAAGAGTGCAATGCCCATATATTCATTTTCGGTCACGAAGAGAATTACCTGATCATACTGCCTCAAAATTGCAATTTCCTGCTCGGTCTTGTTCTTCATCTTGGCTCTATATTGACAGAAGCTCTGAAACTGGTAAACAAACTCATCCACCATATCCCACAACCACTGATTAGGTAGCTGCATATTGACAACTCCATGCAACACGACCTGAAAGAGGCTACAATAATTGTCCCAGGAATCTATCCTCTGGTTAAGCGTTGGCGTAAGCCTAGCATAGAGGTGGCGGAACCACATCTCGCGGTACAGGAGGCAAAACACATGATCATTGTCAACGTAGTTTGCGACAGCGTCCACAGAAGGCCACGGAGTATCCTTGAAGAGACGCTCCGAGAGGGTTTGAAAAGAGGTCTCGTACATCTGGTGGATCTCGTACACATTTTTCTCTCGGATGTGGCGGTAGAGGTGGACAACAAATGACTTTACAGAATCGGGTACGAAATTAGGGTCATATCCCAGGTCTTGAGATTGTGATGATGGCTGTCGCTGGTCGTCGTATCCGCCACGCGCATCATCGTGTTCGTGGGAAGCCATGGCAGCAAAGCAAGAACTGAACTTCGAAGAGAAGAGGCTTTCTCAGACTTCAGAGTCGCCCGGAATGAGAAAGAAGAAGGGGGAGCTCTTTTAGGTTTAGGATTTTATTTTTTTGGTTAACAGGTTTTGGTGCTAACCCGGAATCCAACAAAACAATCATTATTCACGAACGAGCCCGCTGGGCTCGGGTTGGACTTCTTATTTGGATATTCTGTATTCATGTCGCGGGTTGGTTTTAGGAATTGACTAGGGAAATGATAGCAAACTGGTTGCATCTTATCTGTCCAGATATCTAGTCAGTTCGGATTTAACTTTTTCTAATTTTTTTAAAAATATTTTTCAAATTTTAAAAAATATTATATTTAATATAGAATTTAAAATAAGGCTTAACTAACATTTTTTCAAAAATAATTTTCTCATTTAAAAGTCATCTCTTGAAAAATTAAATCTGGGTTGTCCATTTAGAAGGTTCAGGTTGGAAGAGTTTATGAGATTATGGGGATAGACCCAACTGGTTCTAATTGATTATTGGGCTTTGGTTTTCTCATGTTACACGAGGAAAAAAAGTTTCCTACACACACATGAAATGATGGGACATGTGTGTATAACATGAGAAAATGGTTTTGCCAGAGAAAATGTTTTCCTTGTTATGAATATACTTATTATGTGGATGTCCATTGACTCCCGGTTTCCAAATATTAAAAGATGATATGGGACCCACGCATAGTGATTTACTATTTGCATAGTACCACGCATAGTAGTTTACTATTTGGTGGGACCCGCACACAATTATACAATCACTCACGGGAAGGAAATCCGTGAGTGAATAGTTTAGGTTTTTGGGGAAAACTACACCAAATGACCCAGAGGTAGAAATTACACTAAAGTCCCATTTTTCTTCTATAAATAGAGGTTTTCTGTAACTGTTCATTTATTGAATGAAATGAGAATCTCTCTCTCTACTTTATCTCTCTAGAACCTCTGCTTTTCTTCTTATTATTTTTATCAGTTTTATAACACGTTATCAGCACGAAGACTCTACCAAGGTAAGATTTTCTCACCATCTATTTCATATTTCCATTTTATTTATCTGGGATGATCTTAACCATTATATGGAATTAAATATCTATTCTTACCGATTATTTTAACATCGGGTTCCATGGTTAAGATTTGAGATTATTTACTATTTTACTACGGTAAATAGTAATTTACTATTCACAGTAAATTTACCCCTTTTTCAGTAATCTTTACATTTTATTCATTTGACTCCTACATGGAAGTCTAGATTAATCTTTCTGTAATTTTACTTTATTCACTATTTATAGTGAATAGTAATTTTACTATTCACGGTAAATTTATATTTTATTATTTACAGTAATTTATTTATGTTTATATATTCTTCCCACTTCTTATTCATTTATTTCATGGTGGCGTCATTAAGCTCCATTTGTAATTCTTTACTTACTGCTTTATTTATTTATCTCATGGTGGCTATACTAAGCTCCATATTGACTTTACTAATATTTAGTTTTATGTCACTAACATTTATTTTATTGTTACTAACATTTATTTATCTTTTATGATAGCACATTAGTATATTTACTAGTGGGTTCTATTTATTTATTTTAACATTTATTTATTTATTTATTTATTTATTTATTTATTTTTTTTATGGTGGCAACATTATTTATTAGTGGGCTCCATTTATTTATTTTATTTTATATTTATTTATTCTTCATGGAGGCACACTAGTATCTATTAGTGGGCTCTATTTATTTATTTTATTTAGAGTTTATTTATCTTTTATGGTGGTGACATTTTGTGGGCCCCATTTATTTTATTTTAATTCTTTACTGCTTTATTCATCTTTCATGGTAGCAACACTAGTATAGTGGGCACCATTTATTATTTACTGCTTTATTTTTCATGGTGGTAACACTTGTATAGTGGACTCCATTTATTTATTATTTATTTACTGCTTTAAATCCCCTTCCCTTTTTATTTTACCGTTTTCTATATATTATATATATATATTTACATTTGCATATGCATCTTCTTTCTTATCTTTGGATGAGATAGGTCTCGCTGTGAGTTTACTACCATTCCTATCTCATCTTCTTTTTATTTATCTAGCATGTTTATTTCCAGTCATTTATTTTATTTTATTTATTTATTGCTATATATATATATCCCTCTCCCTTCTTATTATTTATGGCAACGACACTAATATATACATATTAGTGGGTTCCATCTATTTATTTTATTATGTTTATATTTTATTTATCCTGAAGATAAACTGTTAAAAGGCCATATATATTATGAGATCAAAATGCCATAGAGAGATGAGGCATAAATTGGCTTGAGACTAAGAGGCAAGATAGCCTTAATTTCAGAGGCAAGATTGCCTGAAGCCAAGAGGCAAGTTAGCCTGATAACAAGAGACAAATTATGAAACAATATTTGATCCATAAATTTTGTATGTTATCAGTTGTATAAAGGCCTCAAAATTGTATATTTGGCATTAAATATTCCCTTAAATTATGAGACAAGGGATTGTATGATCATGATTGATATTATAAATAAATATATTCAATTTGCTATTGTAGTAGCAATATTGTGGATTAATTTCTTGCCATGATCAAACAAATCAGTGAGTTATGGATCATGAATTTTTATCCAACTTCATTCCCAGAAGTGAATGAAGCAAATATATTATTATAGTTGTTATGTGATTTCTATGATTATAACAATTTTTATAAATACGAGAAAAGAATATTCATAAACAAAATAATTAAGCAAAAGGAAATATTATTTCAACAAAGTTTAATTGCGAGTGGCTCAACATCATTACAAACTTTAATCATCTCATTCTGAAGATATTTAATGTCTTCTTCTTTTGCTTCTCTTGAGATGGGATCCAGATGAGGCAAAGCTCTTCGTAATATCGAGATTTGCGTCATAAGTTTCTTGAGCTTCTTGTGTGGCCACTCAGTTAACCCTCCTTTTTGATAGATTTTTTGTATGGTGTGAGTAGACATATTTAATTGTTTACTCGCTTCATCAAGGGTTAAGTGAAAATAATTTCTTAAATCATGGAGCGTTGTTTTCTTTATTCTTTCTCTTTGCTCCATAGATAACCTATATAATTCACCCTGGTTAAGGGATGAAGTATCATAGGGTATACTTACTGCAGGTTGTTTTCCTTTGCCTAATGAGTGTTCAATATTGGTTTGAAATGAACTTCCATGGAGGTCATTTGGATTTATAGCCCATTCCGAACCAACACAGAGAACCTCATGATAGGCTAATACAGGATCACGCATCAAGATATATCCTGATGCTTGTAAATCTATACAATACTGTGTCAGAAATTGTTTGATTTCTTCAAAATTTTTCTTTGTGAAATCAAACATTGGAAGCCTGTCAGTATTATAAGATTTATCCTGTACTTTTTCAAATAAAACAGCATGGGTAATCATACCTGTTCTTCTTCCGTGAACTTCAAGTTTATGGTACTGAAGTCCGTTGGTATGAATAATTTCCCGTAACACATGACAGCAACTACATTCCAATAAGCTAGTAGTTGCTAATTGGCTTGTAGCTGTTGGCTGGCTAATTGTTGCTGGCTGGCTAGTGGTTGTTGGTTGGCTGATTGTTGTTGTCGGGCTGGTTGTTGCTGGCAAACTGATGATAGTTTGCTGGCTTGTGAATGCTGGTTGATTAACTGCCGACACTATTGGCTGAACTGGATTGGTAGACTCCATTAGTTCTGCCATAGTTCTACACCTCTTAACAGGCCTCCTTGATGAACCTGCTTCAGTTGTACCTTCAATCCTTGTAGATTGAGGAAGAACACTTGTTCTAGGGGGAGAAGTAGGTACATTTGAAGCAGAAGGAGGAATAGTAGAAGGAGGAATAAACATCTCAAAAGGATTAGGAGATAATAAAGAGGTAAATGATAGGTTTGTCTGATCATCATACAACAAAGCATCAAGTAATGCTGTGTCAGATGTATCAGAAACTGGGATAAAATTACTTGGACCTGCCATTGCAATAATATACGCGATTAGAAGAAAAATGATAAGTTGGTATATGGTAGTGAATGTTATCAGATGCTTGAATGTTTGTGAGGCATGTTCGTTTGCCTTCTTCTATTTATAGTTGAATTAAATCCTATTGAATCTCTGCAGATTTGCGTAGTCCTGTTAAATCTCTACAGATTTGCTCCCTATAAAGCACGAGCCTGGAATCTTTTTGACTTTATATGTATACGACAATCTGAGTTGTCGCGCCTGTGATTCCACAGTGATGCGCCTGTGATTACACAGTATTGCGCTCGTGAATCTGCAATTATACACCTGATGATTTTGTATTTAATATATATTTGTTTGTTGATTCTGGAAAATGGAAATTTTGTTACCAGAAGTAACAAAATTATGCATTGATAATGCATTTAGAAATCTGTGGAATTTTAATGAAATAGATATCATATATGCTATTATCATGGAATATTGTATGGAAATTTAATGAATTAATTTTTAAGGTCTCACACTTGAGGGGGAGAATAATATATATCAAGTGTGAATATTTATGTGATAATTCTTTGTGAATGTTTCTATATTGATTCCCCCAAAATGAATATTAGATTTGATGATAAATCATATGGAAAGTTGGCATGACTTGTTTGATCATCCGAGTCATATATTATGTGCTGCTTGTTCTCAGATAGACATAATTATTGGAAATGGATCTCTGGAAATATATCAAATTGAAAGTTTACATATGAGATTATAAATCTGCAAAGTTTGCAGTGATGTTTGCAACTAGAAGTTTGCAATATATTATGCGCGCAATTTCCAGATTGAATGATCCAGAAATAATGTATTAAAGTATCCATGAATGGATAGATCAATGATTATGAGAACAAAATTTATATGTTGTGTATATTTGCAGCAATTATATAAGCCAACAGAATTCTCCCTGTATAATTGGTTTTTGGTCAGGAGCCAGATTAATTCCATCTTGAAATGTTTTAAATGTGTAATGATTATTAATCTATTACAATGCATAAAGATGGATATACAAAGAAAATTGATGATTTGATGAGGGGGAGAAAAATAAGCAGATTGGGTAAAGATAAAGTGAAATGAATTATCATTGGCTCTTATTGATCCTCGTACAAAGAAATGTGCACTAAAAGTTCAAAATGATAATTCAATTTCAAAGTTTAGTTAATCGAATGCCAGAAGCATTTACTGACCTAAAGAAAGTGACAAAGTCACATATCCCAACTGCAAATGCTCCTATATGAATTGTTATAAAGCACTCCTGAAGCGTTGCAGGTCCATCGGTTTTAAAAGATAAAAATCCTCAAAAGAGAAAAGGAGCTATAAAATATAGATGATTAAGTCGAGGATAATTAAGTAAAGCTCCAGAAGAGTTATCTTTTGATGAGATGTTATCTCCAGAAGAGATATTACAAGAAAAGTGTATTGTGGTCCAAGAGAGACCTAGGTACCTAATATATGTGAATATAATGAGATCTCAATAAATTATGAATGAAATCCGATGGGACTGAAAATGAAGTCGACGTTAATAATATCTATGATAGCATATGCTGCAATGAATGATAATGAGGATCATGAGCCACAATATATTTGTATGTGCTAGAAGCACAAAAGGCGCCAGAAACACATATGTCCCAAAAGGACTCAAGATGATAGTGCATATAGCATCATTATCTGAATAAACATTTATTGAATTTCTATATGCACATATATATTTATGAAAAGATTATTATGACTTTACTTGACAGATTTAGATCTTGCAGGTATATAATGAACAATCAAATTGGGCGTTTCTAACAGAATATTTGATGACAGAAAGTATAATATGCTCAGAAAGACATTGAAGCAATATAGTCATCAGGGGGAGCAACACTGATGTAATCAAGAGGGGGAGACGATACACGCTGTACTCTTTTTCCCTTATCTGGGTTTTATCCCACTGGGTTTTTCCTAGAAAGGTTTTTAATGAGGCAGCACTAGAAAGTGTATCAATGGATGATGTACTCTTTTCTTTGGCTAGGTTTTTATCCCACTGGGTTTTTCCTAGTTAAAGTTTTTAACGAGGCACATTCATAAATGGACATCCAAGGGGGAGTGTTATGAATATACTTATTATGTGGATGTCCATTGACTCCCGGTTTCCAAATATTAAAAGATGATATGGGACCCACGCATAGTGATTTACTATTTGCATAGTACCACGCATAGTAGTTTACTATTTGGTGGGACCCGCACACAATTATACAATCACTCACGGGAAGGAAATCCGTGAGTGAATAGTTTAGGTTTTTGGGGAAAACTACACCAAATGACCCAGAGGTAGAAATTACACTAAAGTCCCATTTTTCTTCTATAAATAGAGGTTTTCTGTAACTGTTCATTTATTGAATGAAATGAGAATCTCTCTCTCTACTTTATCTCTCTAGAACCTCTGCTTTTCTTCTTATTATTTTTATCAGTTTTATAACATTCCTTTGATTATTACCGGAAAGGAACTTAAATGGGCCATACATCTTTCTAGCCAAAAAACAAGGAGGGAAAGAAAAAGGAAAGGAATTATTAAAATAGATTGAATTACCGAAAAAGTCCAGTACAACTAAGAAGTAGGTAATGATCAAGTCTCAGAATAAGACATGCCACAGATTTTTTAAGCTTGAACTGCGGTGCACTGACAATTTGATATGCTTCGTTTCTAAGTCGTGGCTGTGGCTATGAGTGCCACAAATCGGCAACCACACACTCATGCATCTCCCATATTTCTCCCCATTGCTCCTTTTTTTTTTTTCTTTTTCATCAAAAGCTCCTCCTTGCTACTTCACCACCTCAGTCTTAGTTATACACAGCTCAAGCAAGCTCTCTCTCTCTCTAACCATACACCTCTACGATGGATACATAAGCAACTACAACATAGCCATTTACTTCTTTTAATTCTTCCTTTTCATATCAAGCTTATGGTTTGTGCATATGACGCCACATGCCACCGCGGACAACCTCAAATGCGACATCAAATCGTCTAAATCATTACGAGTAATTCAATCAATCTGCAGTTCAGTTGTAAATGACGAGGTCTCACCCCAAACCACACGAAGGAGGCTCAGTGCATGACACTAACGTATTCAAATAATTAGCAATATCTGTTGTATTATTATTTCTTAATTTGACATTTCATGATTTATGATTCAATCATTACAGACCAAATTAGAATTAATCCTGGTAAAATAACATGTTTATTATATTTACATGACATCAAATTCAAGAGTTAAAATCTAGTATTTAAAGCGTCAAAAACCCCTTTTACCAGCATCAACATGAGTCATTTTTACATGCTTTCACGTATATGTTTATAGCCTTTTACTAAGCGCACAGTACACGCGTCTGAAGCCAAGTATTATTCATTGATTTTAGAAACCATCAACGAGTTTCAGAGATAATGAACCCACCACCACACGTCATACATATTCCATCGAAAATAGTCATGCATCCAACTTCAGTCACGAAAATGAAATCGTGAGAGATAATCCATGGCTCAGAGACAGACGACAGCTTAAAAAGAGAGTTGTCTGCTCTAGAGTGATTACAGATGCAAGTCAAAACAGAAGATATAATATTCAATAAGCAGAAGAATGCAATATGATGATATCCACCCACCAGCGCACTGATAGGAGGGGACATAGATTCCAACTCCCTAGCGCTATAAATCTAACCGTATCATCGGCATCAGCAAATAAATGCGACAAACTAGATCCAAGGGAACAACCAATTTAACAATCGGGCTGGACTGTTAAACTGGAAACTAAAGGGCATCAGAAAATGTCAATAAAGGCAACTACTTTAAATTATCACGCTAACTACTTAAAAAATTGGCACGAAACAACCTATAACATTTGAATGACGAATGCAAGCTAACGTTACAACACTTTAGGCCCAACTAAATGGAAGGGCGATTCGGGGCAGATATTACTCAGAAAATGAATGAATTAGCGGCCATAAAAGGGTGGGGGTTGTGGGGGCCTGTTTGCTCTTCTATCTAATTGAGAATATCGGTTGGCTGGCGGTTGAGGGCGACCATGCTCTCTATGATCACCTGAGTCACTTCGGGTAACCCAGTTCTGGCGAACCTGTTGATGACTTGGTGGTCTACTTGAGTGGAAATTCGAGCTGTGCTGACCGTAATGATAATTGTTATATGCAGGAGCATCTCCTTGTGCATTCACAAACCTGGCATCATGATTAGCATCTGATGGTTGATAGCCGTGCCTAGCACTTCCTCCAGTACCGTGAGCCATTGAAGAATTATTTCTTCCATAATAATGAGATCTAGGGTGTCCAAGGTTATTTCTTCCATAATGATGAGATCTAGGGCGTTCATGGTTATTTCCTCCATAAGAGTTATATTGATGGTGAGAGTTGTACGTAGATGGTCCTGCATAAGGTTGAGTATAGCCATAATGCTGAGGAGGAGCATAGGGTGACGGAAACTGAGGGCCTCGATATGGAGGAGCTGACGTGGATCCAGATGCGCCATGGTATCCCGACTGGGAATCATATATTGGATAGGGAAGTAATGGTTGGGGAGGACCCAATGGTGCAGCATAAGGACGACATTCTCCATTAATTATATGTTCATGTCCATTAGATTCAACCTTCATTTGCAAAGAGTTAACCAAGAGTCGATGTGCTGCCTCTCCGAGCTGCCTGCCAGAAATGGATCCTGGAGGATTTTGCCTGAAATAAAAAGCCATTGACCCAGTCAAAATTCAGGCCAGGTGGATGACTCTGGGTAAGAAAATAGTAAATCACAGGCTTCACTATAGAACCAAAGGTTTCATTCTGATATCAATAGTCAAAGCCTTACCTCCCCCCACCGGTCTGTAAGTTTCTCCGACCAAAATCTTCATGCCATAGAACAGGTTCAGGTTTCAGATCACCAACTGTCACGATCTGTATGGGAAAAATGAACTCTATTATTCCTACCACCTATATTAACATTGTAAGCCAACTAAACATAAAAACAGGTTACGTTAATCAGGCATGTCTTAATTAAATAAACCTGTAAAAGGAGGATAAAATTAGCAGTAAAGAGCAAATTCAAATACTACCTCTGGTTCTTATTATGAGAACTAGTTGGGGGGGTTGGATTTGATCCTAAATATAAGACCTCAATACATCTTGTTTCCCAAATTCATAACTTTTTTCCTCAAAATATACATATGGATCACACAGATTAAGGGGTTTCCATCAAAGAGTAGTTATGAATAATAAAGAGGGCATCTTAGGAAAACCAACCCATATTTATTACAAAAAGCTAACTTAACTAAATTTACTTAATATTTATAAATTAGTTATCTAGCTTCTATATTAAGGACCAGAGGCCATACCTTCTTGGGATATTGAACTCCTTTAGGAGGCCGAGTAATATGCTTATGCTTATCTGGTAGTCTGTATATCGCACATCTGGACAAAAAAGTGGGAGTGGGAAAATAATCAAATTTACAGGAAGTTTCAGGCTTTCAGCAGATCAATGGCCATAAATCAAGTCATATAGACATTGAAAGACCCACATGACTTGGTTGTCCACAATATCTTCCATGCCTGCAATAGGCGACCTGAAAATTGGTGGGCAAGGTTCTCCAACACATAGTGATATGTAACCGTTCATTCCACCACTGCATGTAGTAGCCCTAAATAACATCAGAAATAGTTCAAGCAGGTCTTTAATGCCATCAAGAAGAAAAATAATGGACATGCAAACAAAATTGAACAATTTTGATCACTCTAGTTTAAATAGTGATCTAGTTCTCTTTTTAAACAATCGAAGTTTACACAGACATTTGCTCTTCAATCACCCTTTCTACTTCCTATTCACATCATCATGGCTAGAATAAGTAAATATGTTCATTGTCTGGAAACAATAATCTCATGGATTATTGATCAATGAAAACAAAAGATTCCTATATGATATAGAGTTGATAATTCTACGTTTCATCACATCACATGATAAAAACCGAAATTCAAACCTGGATTGTTGATCAGAAACCACAACTTCCAAAAAAAAAAATGTAAGACACAGTCATCAAAAGCATTTACATCTTCCCTCAAATAAGAAATTTTCTTTAGCAAATTGCCAAGCATAACCAACCTCTCTTTAGGATTGATTGGTTCCTTAACCTCAATGCGCTCTCTGTCTGACATATTTCTACATTTGTTGTCAAGTGTGCTTATGAATGCCGAGAGAGGATGACAAGAATTGACAAAAAGCAATTCATACATGACACTGTTCCTCCGGGTTTCCTCCGCCTTTTTTTGCATAACGTAGCACAACAAAATTAGATATAAATGAAAATCAGCAAATAAAAATAAAATGGGGGTCAAGAAAGGTGGATTGAATAAACATATACATCTTAGAATAGAAAACGTGCCATACCGATAAAAGGTGTTCAATTTTCCCAACTTCTGCAAGAAGACGTGCTTCATCAATAAATGGCAATTTTGCAACACCCTACACGTAAAAGCAGTAGCAATGTTCAGTACTCCACAAGATGTAATAATTACCTCTATCAATGATCATTTCAACTCTAAAGCTATATCTATAAACTGAAGTTCACTATTGGCTTTCTTAATATTTTAACTGCCTCCTCGAACAATGAACCCTTGAACCTGCTGCTGAGGCAGCACAAATGCACCATAGCTTGTGACAGAAACACATATCTTTTGCCTAATGAATGTGGGGAGGGTGTAACAAAGATCAGATTCTGGACCACCTAGTTATATAGGAACTCACACAACATCAAGGACCACATCAAGTAAACATTTAAGGGTCTACAAATCATTTTAGCGATACCTAACACACTCAACTTCATTTGTACAATATACTAAAACAAGGTACAAGCGCAACACACCTGCCAAGCATAGCGTTTGCCATTCATGTCCACTTCGAAGTCTGTCAATGCAACAATGTGAGAAAGAAGAGTAACAAAGGTAACACAGACTAAACTTCATTTTCAAAATAAACAGCATACCACTTGGATAAAAATCAATAATTGGTGAGTTTGGATCAGTCATCAATTTCCTATATGGCTGAGGAAGAGCATGGGCGCTGCAGCCAAATCACAACTTATTTCTTATATAATGAACTAGACCATTCCAACATAATCAGAACAAAAATGTATAGCTAGCAAACCTTGCAGAAGGAAAAACCCCTAGAAGCTGGTCAAACGGTTTGAATGGGGTCCCCAGCTCAAAATTTATATTAAGTGCACTAAGGTCCCGCAGGTCAGATGCAAAGGGGGCATAGTGATAAGGATAAAACCTGATTCATAAACATACAAGGGGAAAAAAAAAGGACAGTTAGCTCTTGTTGGGGCAAACAAAATCCAGAAACCATAAGTGTTACATGTGAGGCAATATAAAAAGGTACATCATTTATACATTAGGCCTTCAATCCATTACAGTTCAAATCTACTTCTTCAAACAAAAACATTGATTTAAACCAGTTACTTCAAAGTAGTTCTTATAACATTACCCTAAAGTGTGATTGATTTCATCCAGGGTTCAAAACGGGGGAACTCGCCCCAATGTTTTAACCTATTTAAGGCCAACTTATTTACGTTTTGGGGGTAAAAGTACAAAAAGGATTTTCAGATGGCAAGTGGCAACCCAACCACAATTGACCCATATTAATCTGATGAAGATGTAGTTATTGTTTGCCACAATCCAAACACCCCATAAATAACAAAGAAAACGAAGGAAGGAAGGAATAAAAATAAACAAATGGCAAAATGGAGGGCACTCATTTCATTTTGTTCAATTCATTTCAGTGTACTTAAGCAAGTGAGCAGACCTAAAAGTGAGGAAACGGGGAAAAAAAGCTATTACAAATAGTAGGCAAAAGAAAGCCATATCAGCACTAGGCTCAGCAAATCACTTAACTCACCACTGCCAAGAACAAACCCCTTCATAATAGTAGTGCATAACCCAGCATAGGCCTTCTGTGTATTTCAAGACCTAAACACCAAAAGTGCAATTTAAGCTAGATCCCCAAGTGAATTTAAATTAGAAACTCTTCAAGTCATTTACTTACAACATCTTTCCGTATCAACTCAACTTCCTCAGGAGTTTTAGCAGAAAATTTTTCCTCATAGTACCTCTCTTTCCAGCCTGGTTCTCCCAACTTAATCTGTTTAGACAAGAGATATAAGAGAAATTAGAGTGAAATTAAATGAAAATAACTATTCAGCAATAACTATATTAGCAATACAAAAAGAATGACAGAAAAGTTGATTAGCAACAATGTCACACTACTCAAAACAACAAACTATTTCCAAGGACAAGCATGGTAAACAAATGCAAAACAACTACAAAAGGCCATCTTTAGATTGTTAAATTCAGCATTTGTACGTCACACAGTTTTTCAAGCGTCACTAGAGCAAGTGCAAAATTGCACATTAAAAAAGGGATCTACCTGATATAGAATCTACATTTCTATAGTTAAGGACCTAATTGTAAGATAGCACTGATCTAATTGTAAACTAGATAATTAGTAGGATAATTAGTTAATAATCCTACTAGATGTTAGTTAAGACTTGAGGGAGGCTATAGTGTTATAAATAGCCCAATCCTCCAATTGTACAATCTGGTTTCCCATGACTATGCAGTGAATACAGAATTGTGAGAGTCTTAGGAGCTCCCTTCTCCATCTTCTTTTTCTATCTTACTTCTTGTGTCTCTCTTCTATCTCTATTTTCAATAAGAATAAACATAACACTACCATTCAACCAATTAGGAAAACAGGTCATCGCTTTAACAGCACAGGGCAACCTTTGCAAGTAAATATTAACCCAATAACTGGATAAATAATTACACCAATCAAAAACAAGTTTGCCTCCAATTTTTTCCTATTGGAAAATTAACTTGTTGGAAACATGATTACGAAAGAGAAATTCAAATAGATGTACAAAGCTTCGTCTTTTTGAGAAAAAAATAAAAATACAACACCAACATGAATTTCTGCAAAGCCTTGAAACTAAGCTGATATACATACATATGCAGGATTATTTGTGCCTGGTGTAAGCTTTGAAGTCTAATGCACATCATGACAACCAAAATATAAAACTATATGAATAAACATACAAATTCAATACTTCAGACCTTGTCCTCCTCTGGATTAGCTGAGTTGAATACATCAGATTTCTCACGCAGCCTCTCCTTAAGTTTAGCTTTCAATTCATCTTTGTTATCTTGAACCTGAACCAAAAAGAGTCAACAGCAAAGGACAGATGAAATCACAAGAATTATTTTGAAAACAAATATCAAAATACCCTGACAACAAAAACATTTATAACTCCTCATCAGGCTCATACCCAACCACAGGTTGGCCTGAGCACTAGTTCTAGAGAATGGTTGACAGACTCAGAATAACATTAAAATGCCACTCCTGAAGCAGGAAAACATACATCTATTTCAAGACTACTCTCAGCTTCAACAATAGCAGCACCAATAGTTGCCCCTGGAGATAGCTTAGCAACTTTACGAGGCCGCTCAGAGACCTCCTCATTGCTTCTAGAAGGCTTGCCTATTTCAAGATTTGAAAATTCCTTCATGGCTTGTCCAACACGGTTTCTAGCTGATTGTAAACCATTTGATCCAGATTGTTGATATGGAGGTGCTGAGGCTGAAACAAGACGAGAACCATGGAACCGTGAAACTGGAACTAGAGACTCTGGCAGAACTTGAGGCGCAGCATCATCACCCCTTCTCACATGGGCCTTGTCACGTTTAATTCTTTCTGCTTGCCTCTGAAGACAAAAAGAAATAAGGAGTGGAGTTACCATCTCACTTCTAGAATAATTACAGCTAAAGAGTCTATATATACTGGAGGATAAAATGTCTAGTTCCATGAACAAGAAAAAATGCATTACAATACCTCACTTATCGATTTAGGCTTCAGCAGAAGAAAATAATAAAATATTAGTGTTCATCAACATGAATATAAAACATTTTAGTATCTGCCAATTTCTTAGCATACCCCCTTCTTCCTCCTCCAAGACAAGCAACAAATTTTGACGAAAATTTACACTGTTACTACCTATTTCTTGATGAGAACAAAAGAGAAATAATCAAAGAAGAAGGGGAGAAACAAGGAGAAAGGTGGAGTGGAGACGAGAGAGAGGGTCTGCAAGCCAAGAGAACCTTTACTACTGATCAATTCAAAAAGGGATGCCAAAACCCTTATTATCGAAGGCTTTAAATAGGGCCAAGAGATTAATCCGTGTTGGAGAAGTAAACTAAAATAATAAAAGTATGACAAAAGCTTAATCGAATTCAAATCAAAACTAATTCACCAATGAGATAGTTTCTAATTGCCTGATTTATCATTAATCCCTGATTTGGAAATAATTTCTAATATATCCCATAACATCCTTTTCCCATTCTTCATCATAAAGTCTCAATCCCACAATTACAAACTGGATGAAAAATATCTCACTGTAATGAATAATTATTATTGACAGTATCCTATAGGGACATAAAATACAGACACGTTAACACATCATACTTGAACGGATATCTCCCATAAAATTCTTTCCCCATTTTTCATCATAAAGTCTCAATCTCGCAGTTACAAACTGGATGAAAAATATCTCAATGTAATGAATAATTATTATTGACAGTATCCTATAGGGAAATAAAATACAGACACGTTAACACATCATACTTGAACAGATATAAACACAACAAAGACTCAGCCCTAATAGCTTAAACTCTGAATTTGTGATGTCCATCTAAATCAAAACACAAGTACCAGCATCCTACATATTAAGGACATCATACCAGAATATAGTTTGGCCAAAAACTAAATAACGGATTTACAGTCTCTTTTTTAGTGGGGTAAGGAGCTATCCAAGTTTGAACCATGTTGAGCGAGAACCTAAACCAAAAAGTTATTTTGATGCATTCATACCCATGTCCAATGCATGTGCACATGTCACAGCAGCACTGGTGTCAGACACACGTCCAACACATAAGTGGAAAATAGAAGTGTCAGTGCCTCAACAAAACTAACACAAGGCCAGAAATGAGTAAAATATAGCACTCCTGATAAAGAATGAAAATATTTAGTGTCATTTTCTCTGCTAAGCACATCACTAACAGCAGAAGCAGATGAAAACAGACCTGATGCAACCGAGCTCTTTTATGGAATATTCTATCCTCATAAGATCCAACAGCCTGAATAAAACGTTCCACCCTGCTTAAGCATGGCTGAGAAAAAAGAGGCAGGACAACAAAAATCAATTAGATGAAATGCGACAGAGCAGAAAGCAAAATGTGTCTAACCCAAATTGACATTATATACCTTGCTTCCATCAGTTAAATAACCCCCCAATGCCCTCAATTCTCTCTTGTATACTGCCATCAGCAAGTTGATTGCACCCTAGAGGAATACACAAGACAGAATTCCAAGAAATAGATCAGATACATGGCGTAGCCCCCCCCCCCCCCCCAAAAAAAAAAAAAAAGTTATAGGACCAAAGCATTATATCCAGCTGCGATGATCTAACATCATAAACACTGTCATATTTTCATCAAAATTTTAATAACGACCTCAAACAGAATTCAAAGATTCTAAAAAACATTAGGGCCTTCTTTTGCCACAAAAGGAAAATCTACAGCTCACTCTCAACCTATTCAATGTTGTGGGATCATATAGCATCTAAACAAAACTACTGGGTTCAGAACCTGAGATCACAATCTCTGGTCTCTTGTTTGTAACAGGAAAGGCACGTTAGCTGGACACATTTAAGTATTTAACTTAATATCCAGATTTGGATTCAAGGCCAAAGTGACTGTCGAGTAAAATTCGTAGGATGCTAGATTTCTGCAAGAATACACAATCCAGATCACCTGACCAACTGACCAATAGTTTCCCATAATATTGAATCACTGAAACCCATTTTAGCTAATAAACCAATTCATTTTTAAATGTTCTGGGGTTAATTAATACACATCTTACAGAAGAGACACTGAAACAAATATTCATACCACACATCTAAGAGTTTGACACAGGGTGATATAATTGCAGAACAGCATGGAAGTCATATCCAACAATTTCAATAGTGACGAACACACTTTACAATGGCCACCAAAAAAAGAGGGGGAGGGGAACTCATGCGTCAGTAAAGAAACTATAAACTTTTAAGTCAATGTGACATTTCAGACCAAATCCTTGTTTAGAATATCAGCCTTAAAACATGAAAAACCAATTGAATACAACAAGTAAAAGAAACAGAATGCAATGAGATCTAGAGTCAATCGTACCTCACGAATCTCTAGTGTAGGCATATGTGGTAGAAAATCATTACCAACAAAGAAACAAATGAAGATAAAATCATCCACGATGCGTTCAAAGTCAATCTCAAACGGAAGATTTGGTATTCTCATCTCATATTCCAGATATTCCCTCAGAGTCCAAATGTTTAGAAACTGAATGAGAAAGAAGATATGTAAGAGTCAAGGACTGAATAATCTAGACTACCATTGGATGACATGACAAAGTTCTGAAGTTTAACTTGATAAGATCTACCTGGAAGGGCTTTTTGGCCACAACAGGACTTCCTTTTTCATCAAACTCTCCCGACTTTCTTTTAGCCTTACCTTCACAATCTGCAGCCATATGACCCATCTGCCCACAAAGGAAGCATTTGTCTTGTCCAGGAGTAAATACGATCTGCAACAACCCCATTTGCCACAAGTCTAATCATTCACAAAATGTAATGGGAAAACCAATAAAGCACAAGCAGTAATAAAATTCATTCTGTGACTATCATATTAGAGGTAACACTCTAGTTCAAAGATAAGCCGCAAGCAGTAATCAAATTCATTCTCTGATTATCATCATAGAGGTAACAATCTAGTTCAAAGGTTTTAAGTAAAGATCAACAATCACTCACCTCTCTTAGGACCGAGAAATGAATTTCGTGGGTAGCTAAAGCCAACATAATCAAATCTGCATCCTGTCATGCGATACAAATGACAATATGATTAAATAAGCGCATAATAAATAAAGCAATGACATGGAGTGAAGCACAGAAGAAGCTGAACTTGAAAAAAGATATAAGAGATATACCAAACCATACAGGCAATGCCGTGTATTTGGATCATAACCACTCAGATTTCTCTGAAGCCTAATATACGACATAATCTTGTGCTCCCCTTCACCAGGAACATTTGCATCAGAAAGAATGACCTTCAGCCATAAAAAGAATTATAACATTAAAAGTACTATCAATCAAGGTACCCATGCCAGCATCCAGATAATTAAGGTATAACGAGCTTCAGACCTTAATATTTTGCCAACCAGGGTCATTGTTCAGCCTAAGATGAATGTAGTACTGCAGTCCGATTGACAAAACAGCCATAAATTCAGTTCCCGGGGTAATAACATTTGAATCAAAAACTTGTACATTCTCTTTAGGAGGAAGCTTTCTACCCTCCCTCTCAAATTCCTCCCTCAACCTTGCTTCTTCAGCAGCCTACAATTCAAAAACACGAAAGAAATTAAGCAGGGGCAAATCCTCTCCAATAAACATTGTCAGTTGTTATCCTTTCATAAACTAATAATGATAAATAGTTGAAAAGTGGTGTAAACAACTATCATTACATACTGCTTCTGCTGCATCTTTTGCTGCTCTGAACCGTCTAGATCGCTGTTGGTTCATTTTAGCCCTTGGGGCAACACCATCTACAATGAGGCACGATAAGATTCACTCAACATATACATGATAGTCATAACATCATTACAGCCAACAAGACCAATCCAAACACATACCAATAGCCATAAATAGCAACTTCCGAGGCCGCACCATGATAAATAACCTGTCAATATAGTCAAACATGCACTGGAAGACCTCATCAAACGTAGTTGGGGATGGCTGCAATGCACGAAAAAGCAATGTGGTGAAGAATAAGTAAACATCTACATTAGGGTGACCGGAAAAAAAAAACAAAGAGTAGTTCAGCAGAAAAATCCAAAATGTCAAGTTTTAAAATAGCAGTAATTTAATTAAAAAACATAGATTCTAACTCCAAACAACCATTAATGAAGATCAGAAACAGACAATTATAGCGGCAATCAGTGATGACTTATCATAATTCATAAGCATGAACCAAAAGAATATTCTAGCAGAAAGAGAGAAAGAAAAATGTATGAACTTGGTTGGAAACTCAATAAGCATATATCATCCTTCTATCTGCTTCTAAAATTCAAAAAAGAAATAAGCATTCAACGCATTCCATTCCAATTCCCTCCATGGGCTTCATTATGATCTCATCTAGGACTTCTGAAGTGCATAAAATTGCCTACAGCTAATATTCATCGCTAATTGAAAAAGAGTGTCATGCAATGCCCAACGTCGAGCAAGAAGGGAGGCAAAGATCAAACACTCTGCCAGAGCCCAAGACAAGAGAGGCGGCAAGATGATAAAAGTAAGGTATTAGAGCATACACGATCCTCGGGGTGGAAGCAAGGGTGAATGATTCCGTTCATGTCGAGATATAGGTTGTCATATTCGATGTCGTTAGGGTTCTTGTTACTTGTATCCACGGGAATTTCGACGCCGTCAATTACGACAGGTTCTTCCTCGGTCACGTCCACCACCACTAATGGATACTTCTCCGCCAACCAACGATAAAAAGCCGGGACTCCCATCTTGCTAGCGGCGGGTTTGATTACCTTCGAGGTCTCTGGTGGTGTCTCTGTGCTTGGGGATTCCGATTTAAGGGTGATGGTGCCGGTGAGGTTGAGGCAGAATAACACAGGCACTGAGGCGCGTAAATGAAGGAGGGAGACGTCGACAAGCAAGCAAAGGCGACGGCGGAGGCGGACACACAGGGAAACACAGGGGACAGCTCGGCAGAGGCAGAGCAAAGAAACGAGGTCGACTTCTGGGCCTGGGAGAGATTTTATTAGTATGGTTCGGAAAGAGAAGGCGCGAAGTTTTCTTTCCGTGTGGGCTTGGTTGCCGCTAGGGTACGGGACTCTAATTGAGATGAAGGGAACATTCTTTTGTCATTGCACGGATAAAAGCCGGTTAGATAATTCACTTCTGGATTTTTTTTTGCCCTGGGCTATTTGGTTAGCCGCATTACTTACCGTCGATAAAAGATAGAGGAGAGTCTAATATGACAAATTCTAGGTCATATAAGAGGAAGGAATCTGAAATTAGCCAATATTTCCGAACAACCAAATAATGTCCTCTGTGGTTTTCAAATGTTGCCAAATTATTACACGTGTTTATATGTTTATTTGACTACTTACGTACAAATAATAACAATTTAATAACAGCAGATAACAACTTTAATGCCCATGTTAATAATTTTAGCTTCTCAAATATCAACCGCCATATAGGTAATAGTTTGAAGTCACACATGTCAAACAACATTTATTACTTAGGTATGGAGAATAATAATTTTAGAATCGCAATTCATAACTTCAATATTTATTTTGAAAATTTTAACTTCAAAAATGCTCTTAATCGTAGTTGACAACTTATGTATGGAGGATAAAAATCTAATAACTTGTAATTAATAAATTCAGTATTAATATTGACATCTTAAACTCCTTAAATAACTAAGAGGCATATTGGTTGTTTGGAAACATATGCTAATCCGAATTTTCTCCCTAAGGTTTGGCTTGAGTTTTTTTTTTTTTAATGAAAATTGAAATTCATCAATAACTCAAAAGAGCATTTACAACATGAAAAACTACAAGCTAGTATCCTTCACCAACTACTACCTCTTGGTACGAAGGTGGTGGGTAATCAGTGAAACAAAAGTTTCCTCCAATATTATTAGTTAGTTTAGCCAAGTGATCCACTAAACTATTTTGTTCATAGGAATATGACTAAATAAAATTTGTCAGCTTTTTTATAACCACAACCTACCATTAATTATAATGTTCCTAAAGGGGTGAGAATAATCACAACCCCTAGTCAAAGCATTAACAACTTCAACACAATCTGATAGTAGAACAACATTTTTATATCCTTTATTTCAATACATCGGAAGACCTTGGGTGACCACATCAATTTATGGTATTAATGGAGGAACTATCGCGAGTTTACTCATGAATTCGCATATCCATCATCCATCACTCCACTAATAGCCCCTCCACAATCGCTTCTCCCTGGCTCCAGAATTGAAACATTCACATCAAGAGTAATAAATCATTGTTGACGATATCTGTTGACCTTCCTACAGTATTCTAATTAGAGTGAAATTGACATCTTGTTATTAAATTCTTATCCTAGCTTGCCCTAAAAAGGCTAGCTTATGCATTTGTACTGTCTTTGGTGAGGTCCTCACCATATAATTTATTTTAATGATCTATCTAAATGTCCCAGTAGATATAACCGAATAGTGTAGCTTGTGGGAATTTCTTTGTGAAATCCCTTCATGTTTCATGTTTGAGATTCCACTATAGCCACTTTATGCCTTGGAGTAATGTAAATTTCTCCCATAAGGCCAATGTAACTACTAAGATCCCTCTTTCCTTCACGTTGCTACAATCCCTCATTAAGTACATCAAATCCTCCTCCTGGTTGCATTCAAATAGGCATCTTGCTGACTCCCCAATGCCTCTCTGAACTCTCAATTGTGTTGTATGAACTCTCCTATGTGCAAAGGTCCACATAAAACACTTAATATTCTCCGGGATAGTCCATTTCCACAGCATCTTCTTTCAAATAGATTACCTGTCTTGATATGTACCTACAAAAAGAAAATGGAATTCGGACTTAATACAAAAACAATCATCAAATGAATGTCTCCAATAGTATTTATACTCTCTTCTCTCCTCCCGAGGAGGGTATGCACACATGATTTGATCAACAACTTATGGATAGAACCACCTGATCAACTTGTTCGATCCCACTCTCCCCAACGATCAACATAATCAACAACTTTCTCATTCCTATCCACAAAAGCTTCATAACCAGGAATAAGATCGATAAGGGGTCTATTGATTTTAGACCAATTGTCGAACCAAAAGGATGTCGATTCACCATTTCTAATTTTCACTCCAACACCCCTTTAAAAACTATTCCAAACATCCCTCTCCATGTGAAAGACACCCTTTCCTTATTTTGGATTTCAGGTATGAACCCTTCTCCACCCTTATACTTATTACAGAGCACCTTTACCCAAAGTGTTTCCCTATTACACAAAAGATTCCAACATAATTTCATCAAGAAAGCTTCATTCTGTTTGCTCATACCCTTTATTTCGAAGCGACCATCCTTCTTTTCTTTAGTTAATTGCTCCTATGATATCAGGTGGAGCTTCTTTCCTTTGTCATCATCACCGCATAAGAAACTCTTGCTCTTCTTTTCCAATTCCTTTACCGACCTTTTTAGGAGAAGCATTGTCTACATATAACAAGATGGTAAAGTAGTTAGCACAACTCTAATAAGGGTAGTCCGACTAATGAAGTTCAAGCATCCACGTTTCCACTCTGAAAGTTTCTTCTGAGTTTTCTCCACGATTAGAGCAAAGTTAACATTTGATACTCTCCTATGAATCAAAGGTATATGCAAGTATTTGCCTAGATCTCCAATGAGGACCATATTCCCCTATTTTTTTTTCCTATTTTAAACGATTTTTATTTCATTTTTTATTTTCCCTTGCCACTTCTTTGTTTTTTTACCTTGACTTTACCACTACTTCTAAGCTAATATATAAGAGTTGGTTTATTAATTCATAGAGACAATGGAACTAAATAAATTACTCTATTATCACATATGTTTTTTCCCCATAATTAATTATCACACATGTTACCTAATGTCTTTAAAATACTTATATACATCGTTAAATTATATATTAATTTATAATTTATACAAGTTTTGAGAAAAATAATAAAAGCAATAGATAAAGTCAAATAGGAACTTATGCTTAATCCACTTCAAGTCCTTAACATGATATACATTTAGGGAGTTGATATTGATCATAAATATAAGACATGGCTTTCATATTTGTCAATATTTTTCTTATCTACCCTTTAATGCTCCTTCAAACATAATAAGAAGGAGAGAAAATGAGAGAATTAAGAGAGATTGTTAGGGTGTTTTAGAAATTATATGTCACATTAACTAACTTAGGTAGCTTCCTTAATTTAATCAAATCAAGTAAATATATCTTATATTAAAAACTGTAGGAGTAACAAAATTCACTAGCTCTTATAGTTAGCATGGGAGGTAATAATATTGTTTTCTCAGCATGGTTTAAAATAAATTAGGGAAAAAGACAAAAAAATACCATCAAAATTGGTAAAAGATAAACAAGTATGTTGAATTTCAATAATTTCAAAGTTATTATTTTGTAATTCGAAAATGTTGCAAAATCACCTAAGTACCCTTATGTTTTTAATGAAAAAAACCCTCAACCCCTTGCCGGCCATCGACTAGAGCTTATTAAATATTTCCTAAGAAATCTCACTAACGACTAATAATTTTTTTTTTAATTTCTTAGGAAAAAATTGTTAATACAGATATTTAAATTGTTGATAGCGATACTAGAGTTATAAATAAAGTGTTTACTATTTTTTCTCCAGCTTCTATTTCATCCCTATAAGGAAATTTGGGAAAAGATGAAATAGGAAGACGTGTTTCCATAACTAGAGTTGAAAAGGGAAAGTTACCAGATACAATATAGATACAATATTGGAATGAGCACAAGAACATGTATTGATGTACTAGACCAGCTAATGCTCTCATGCTGATGCCATGTGTTCCACCGATTGATTGAAGACTTAATTATTGGTATATCAACTAAGAAAAACTAATACCCTCTTTATAATTTTGGTATCACTATTAATAACATATGCTTGACAACTTTTACCCTGAAAATTTAAAAATTATATTTGGCAACTGTTCAAAATTTTAGTATCGTCATTAACAATTCAAATGTCTATATTGATGTGTTTTGTTTGAAAATTTTTAAAAAAATATATATATTAGGCATTCGGAGCTCCGTCATTGGTCTCCATCGCTAGAGCTTAGGTGAAGGTGATGGCTAATGCCAGTATCAGTAAAAGGGTAGAGGATTTTTTATTTTAAAAAGATCAAGATAGTTAGGTAATTTCTCAAATTTCTGTAACATTTCAAAATTTTAAATCCGCCCATTTAAAATCATTGAAATTCAATATATTTATTTATCTTTTACCAATTTATTTTAAAGGTATTTTATGTTATTTTCCCAATTTCTCAATGAAAAATAATAATTTTTTTATTTTACCTTTCTTGAAATAGCACATTTTAATCCTGTATTTGGATTAATTTTTAAAAAATAATTTTAACAATTTATGAAATAAGTATATAAAAAGATTTTTATTTTGACTTACTAAAAAGATTCTGAAAGCTTTGGTTTTAGAGTTATACTTATCCAAACGCACGCTTCAGTGAAGGATATAGATGAAATGTCACCATTTCTTTTCACTTATAGTACCGATTGGGCGGCAGGACAGAGATGAAATGTCATTAATTATCTCCATTTATAGTCCGATGAGGTGGGGAAGTCAACCAACAATCGAGTTACTGTTTGATCTCTTTCCAGAGCTGCTCTGTTCAAGACCATGGATTCTCTCTTATTCCTTCCAGAACCCTTACTACAAACCACACTCTTTTCACCGAAACTACCCTGTCTCCGTCTAGGTTCAAATTCAGGTTCACGAAATCTCCCTTTCCTGATATCTACGCAACGGGATCTTCAAGATGGGTCCATTAATAAAACGAAGATCGTGAGAAATTCTCATAATTCTGGTGGTTTAATTGGTACATTTCCCTCTTCCTCCGCATAATTATGTATGAAATCATACGAAATGGGATCCCAGGCACGTCATCTGGCCCCACTCGTTTATGGGATATCAATTGTTAATGATCTTGATTACTGAACTAATGGAATGCGTTCACGTTGCAGATTCCAAAACTGGAATTTCCGATGTTCCTCTCTTGAACGGCTTGGAGGTTCAACTTTTTTACGCTGCCCTGGTTTTTACGTTAACTAAGTTTGGAGTAGTAACTCAATCAAGAAGCTTTGTAACTCAGTAGCCTTTCACCAGATGTGATTCAATGCACACCTGAAGTTATTTCAAATGAGTATTATAGTTCAAGTGCCTTACCATGAGGACATGGAAATTGACTTGTATTTGTCCAGGGGCGGACTTGCGGGGGCTAGGGCTGTCCCCTGCACCCCAAAATAATTATAGAAGATAACCTAAATGTTTAAGAAATTATCTTTCAGTCTCAAAAAAATTTCGTGATTTTCAGTTTAGCTCCTTATTGTAAAGTTACGTGAAGAGACTAAAATGAAAATATTAAAATTTTCATGGGGTTAAAATATAGTTTCATAGAAATATGAGTTCTGTTCTGTAATTTTTGCCCCCAAATTGGGTTCCTCCCAGCCTTGAAGGACTACTAGAGTACTAGGTAACTCATGGCTTATTTTCTCTCTCTTTTTTGCCTTATCACAAGGTCTTTGAGAAGCTAAAAGCATACAGAGAAAAGATAGAGGGAAAGCAGCAATACCTTGCTATGTATTCTAGCATTTTTGGTGGGATAACTACTGATGCAGCTGCTATGGTCATCCCCACGGACGACCACATGGTTCATAGGGGCCATGGTGTCTTTGATACCGCAGCAATAATGGATGGGTAAGTGGTTGATTTCCACCTCATAGTGAGTGCATATGACTAAATATGAATTTGGATTCTTTGCTCTAAACACCCTTTAGTTTTCTATAGTAAAGTTCCTGTAGTGTTTTGTTTAAAGAGGGAGTAACTTCAAGAGTTTCTTTTTAGTTTTTACTACTTTTTCTACGAACTTCACAATTATTATATACTTTCTAGAACTTTGAAATGATGTGTTTTCTACATTCCAGATATCTGTACGAGCTGGACCAACACGTAGATCGTTTTTTGAGATCAGCCATTATGTCCAAAATAAACCCCCCGTTTGATCGTGAAAGCATACGAAGAATACTCATACAAACTGTAAGTGCTTCCAAATGTAGAAATGGGTCATTGAGATATTGGCTCTCGGCAGGACCTGGTGATTTTCAGCTATCTCCCTCTGGCTGCCCTCAATCTGGTCTGTATGCGATTGTAATTCAGAGTCTGTCCCCGTATAGCTCCAAGGGAGTTAAAGTTATTACTTCTTCTGTCCCAATTAAACCTCCTAAGTTTGCCACCACTAAGAGCGTGAATTACCTTCCCAATGTACTTTCAAAGATGGAATCTGAAGAAGCTGGTGCTTTTGCTGGCATTTGGCTGGATGAAGATGGCTTTGTTGCTGAAGGGCCTAACATGAATGTGGCTTTTGTCAATAAGGAGAAGGAGCTTATCATGCCTCATTTTGACAAAATCCTAAGTGGTTGCACAGCCAAAAGAGTCTTAACTCTTGCTGAGAGTTTGGTGAAAGAGGGTAAGATTCGGGGCGTAGGGATGAAAAATGTGACAGTGGAAGAAGGGAAAAAGGCAGATGAAATGATGCTTCTTGGCAGTGGAGTCCTTGTTTGCCCTGTGGTTCAGTGGGATGATCAAGTCATTGGAGACGGTAAGTGCTCATAGCTGTATACTACTACCCTCCTGGAAAGATGGATGCTATATTTAATATTATAAACTAAACATTTGCATTGGTTATGGATCAAAATGGCTTCCATAAGACACGAGTAGATTGGTTTCTGATGTAATTCTTTATGATGCTTGTACCTATCTATACAAGTTATTAATTTCCATAAATCGCGTGCTCTTTTTGGTGTTCAGGTGTATTTGCGGGCTATATTTGGGGTCATAGTTATTGTTGTTAGTGTTACTTTGTACTTCTTGTTCTTTATTCAAGATGGGCTAAAACAGTTAGACTTTTATCAGGATTTTTCTTGCTTCATGCTTGGTTGAGATTTCTGGAATGCCATTCTTAAATCATTATTGCTTGGTAGAATTGGATGCTCCTTGTCTTTCTGTGAGTTGATCCATTTTCATTTCTGACAGGTAAGGAAGGCCCTATAGCCCAGGCTCTCTTGAATTTAATTTTAGAGGACATGAAATCTGGCCCTCCTACTGTCCGTTTGCCTGTTCCTTATTAAGCTGGCTTCATTTCATTCTCCTGATTCATCATGATGGAGGCTCAAACTTGGAAAATGGTTGTTATAAACTATCGTGGAGCTGTCGACCTGTCACCGCTTACCTATATAAACAATGTTTATGTTGTAAAGCCATTTTGTTGCTTAGTGATATTCCAGCATGTTCAAAACCTGTTTATCTATCATGCTGGTGTCAAAAGCTGACGAAAATAATAACTTCCCTTTCCTTGTATTATGGCTAGTCCAAATCTGTATATTTCATTCCTCTTTTTTTTTTTGAATGAACTTGTTAGAAAATCCAGAAGATTGTGAAGACAAAGTTCATTAGAAAGAAACTGGATGACCCAAAAAAAGGAGCAGAAAAAAGCATGTAGTTATGGCTCATGATGTGAAAAGGGTGAGAATTATCTATTGGCTCCATAACTTGATGAACTATAGCATGTAGAATTGTCTTGCTGAAGGGCTAGTATTTCAGAATAGGATGAAGTAAAGTTTAAATCCCTATTGAGAGAGATGCTTAATTGCCAATATTTAGTGACTGAAAGTGTCTCAAACAAAATTGTTTTTCATAGAAGGATGCATGTGCTTGGCAAGAAATAAATTGTTTTGTTAATGCTTTGATCAAGGTAGTTTTAACTAGTTCATAATTGCTAGACAGAGAGTCTATGGGATCCAATTCTTCCTAATCTATATTATGTTTTCTGGGTTATATCCCTCTTTGTACACAAAAAAAGAGGTATTAAACTTTTCGTTTTCAAAGAAGAAGAAGCAGCTGAGAATCTAAGTTAAGGACAGAACACATAACTTTATCCACTGAATTATACGCAGCACTAATTTGTAGATCAGTAAAAGAAACGTCTCAAGATTCCCAACTGATAATGGCCTAATGTGACAGAGCAATGATGAGCTAAGTGACATGCATGCGTGGACAGCAGAATGATGAAAGCAATAGCAGCATGATTAAACCTCCAAATTCCAGTATAAACCGTTGGTGAGGGTAGTTATGCTTGACATGAGCATAAATTTTTTGGACACTAACGGAGAATATAACCTTAATTATTGCTTGACTGGTTATTATCTACCCACTTGCTTTGAAAAGAGTGATCTTATTTGTTTTTCTTTTTTTCCATCCCCTTTTCCGTCCAAAAAGTTATTTCAATTGTTTTCATGACGAGATGCATTATTGTTTTAAGTGGTATGATGACTTGTGCATAGTGTAGTGCTCGCATTATCCACATAACAAGATTCTTTTTTCTATTTACTCCGTGTTTTGTTTGGTTGTCATTTTGTCACGAGAGTTGGTTAAAAATTTATGTTTGTTTCAACTTTTAGGAGGGCTAAGTACCTATTTAAATTAACGCTTTAAGTTGTTTTCTTATAATTCACATTATACGAGATAATTATATTTAAAGACTTTTATCTTGATTTACCTGAACATATTTTTTAAATGCTAACTCAAACAGACCATATAAAAGGAAACAATATTTAAAACACCATTAGATATATGAATTAAGGGGCTGATGTTAGTTTTAAATATGAAATCAATTTTAAACATGTGTCAGCTTTTTTCTTAATTAATCTTATTAATATTTCCTCAACAATACTATAATAGTCAAATTGAAGAGAGAGGAGGAATTATAAAAGATGATTATAGTGTTTTAGAAAAAACATATATTAACTAATCTAACAAATATAATTAATCTACTTAAATTAGTTAATTATTTATTACCTCAAGGATTAGGGAGTACTACTTATACTACATCTTATCTTAGAGAAGTTTGCAAAAAAATTAAAAAATAAATTATGTTTGTTGTCGGTAATAAATGAGTTGAAGTTTATAAAATGTCATCTTTAATATCATCATTGTTCTTGATAAAATACTTTGGGATAAAAGTTTTGGATTTAAGAGATAAAGTGGATTGGGGTTTCATATGGACTCTAACCCCTCAAATAGGTGTTATATTAACAATTAGATAGGGTAACAACAAACATTTGTTTGAATAATTGAATATTTTTTATTTCTAAATTTTAATGTTTTCCCTTCCTTTTATTAAAATTAAAATTTGTTTGTTATTTCTCTGGTTTGGTTTGAGAGAAGGAGGTGTGAGGGAAAGATGAGAGATAAATTTTTCCTATCATCTTTACTAAATTGCCCATGAAAAATTTTTAATATTTCAAAAATATATTCTTAACAAAAAAAATATTTTTTTCATTAATGACAATTTGGTACACTCCCTAAGGATTCTTCCCTCCCCTTTCCCCTCCCTTAAACCAAACAGGACCTAATCTTCTCGTTCGAAAGGATTTCCGATCATCCAAACGCGCCCTTAAGATTTTCCCACCGCAGCAAAGCGTTCGTGGGGCAAAGCGTTCAAGAGATAGAAGAGGAACAGAAGCCCGTTCCTACTGTGATTTTACCGAATCGTCTTCGATCTCGTCGATTTTCTGTTAAAGGTCACCACTTACCAGAAAAATATCGATCTTCAGATTGGAATCGTCCTTCGCGAGCTGAGATGGTGAATTCTATGGTAGAACGAGCTACGAGCGACATGCTCATTGGTCCTGATTGGGCGATGAATATCGAGATCTGTGACATGCTGAATAGCGACCCCGGGTACGTATACCACTATTCTCTCTACTTTCTTTTTCCTATTTAATTAAAATTTGTGTTATCATGCGTAACATTCTTTTCATTTTGATCGAATCGTTATTGTACTGCGGTTTCCCAAAAAAATTGCGACTGAAACTTCTTTTATTTGATACTGGGAATTCCAATGGGCGCTTGAGGGTTGAGATAAGCCGTGGGGTTTAACTGTATTGACGGATGGAACTTGGTCTTTCTTGCAAATTCTCCGTAGCTCTTATTTATTCATAATGGTGAAGTCACTTTTACAATGCTTTAAGAATTATGAAATATCGAATTCTCGGCTTATGAATCTTGGCCTTCGAACTGGATGTTGGACCCGGCTTTCCTTGCGGCAATTAATCGGTTGATTGTGGTCAGACTTACCCTCATCGCCCTTCTTGATCTGGCTTGTATTAATTGAAAACTTAATTTGCTCTAAAGAACAATTGTAAACTCTTGCCTTCAGATTTTATATCCTAGACATCTATTTCTATTACTTGCCAAACTATATGATGTTCATTAATTAGTTATACTGGCTGGCTATTGGCTACGCTTGATTCAGCATTTTGCGCCCAATCAGACGGTCAGACAAGTGCTGCGTGATGTATAATTTGCTGCCGTGAACCATAGGTTGCTAGTTCCCTTCTGTGGGATGAACGGTTATACATGCTTATGCATCAAGAATATTTTTAAACACGTCTAAGAATTTATGATTCTCCACTTATTTTGCAAAGATGGGGCTGGGGAGAATAAGTTGAAAATATCCATGTTCCTTACTTTCTATAGAGGGTCAAAAGCCTTATGCAAAATAGTAGTTTCTTATGCTGATTAATTTCAACAGAGAATGCAAGATAACAGTTTGTCGACCTGTAGCAAGAAAAACAAAAGTAAGAGTTAAAGTTTTAACGTTTCTTTATACTGAAGAATTGAACATATGGATTTTGAATCCCTGCCAAACTCGGACCTCATGTTGGCCCTAAAAAGAAAGAAAGACAGATGACCTGAAGGTGTTGTATCTGAATATGTTCTTCTGCAATGTTTTGAAGTTATGCAATTGATATCTGTTGTTCTCTAAGTATGTTTTGGTATTTCAACTTTAGTTTTTTCTTTTCTTTTCAATTTTGTGAGGGGTTGATAACTGGAATTGTGTGCATGAGTTCAAGTTTTGCTCCCCATTTATGGTCTCAGTATTTTGAGAACTCGATCTGGTTATGATTCATCAGGCAAGCAAAGGACGTTGTTAAAGGTATAAAGAAGCGGATTGGAAGTAAGAATTCAAAAGTTCAACTTCTTGCACTAACTGTAAGCATCAAAGCATCGATTTTACTTTTTTCAGTTTGGATGTTAACAATGATGATTTGTTTTAGCAATTTGTAAGATTTTGGCGTCCACCTGAGAAATCTTGTCATATTTGACCAGTATTTGTATAATTTTTGAGGTTTGAATTGTTTCTGGATGCCTGTCTTACCTTTTTCTTTTCTTGCATGAAATTGAAAATTTTATTAGCATATTAGATGTATGGAATGAGACTGACAAGTACTTGGATTAGTTGGATTATTTTTTTATTCAAATTATTATCTTGCTCTCTATCTCTCTGTTCTCTTGTTCTCTCTTTTTCCATCTCTTTCCCTTTCTTTCTCAACAAAATTCTATAACATAACCGTTTGTTGAAATGGCCATTTTCAGCAGCCCTGTTCATAATTGCTTTCTATTGATAGAGACCAGAAGTAGTATAATATGCCTAAATCTGTAATCAATTGATATCGACTGCTTAGTCTCCCCACTTCAAAGCTAACTTGCAAGTGAGGATTTCTCTTCCGGCTTTGGTGACTATCAGTCACTGCCTTGATTTTTAATTAGGAAGTCTTTGCACGATAGTTGTGAAGAGTGGGGTCACTATCAATGTGTTGTTCAAACTTCAAAATGATTGTTTCATAAAGCATTATTCTTGTGCTTGTTTTATATTGCCTTCAGCGTTAGAGTACCTTTGAACCTTTCTAGTAAGTAGTGTTTGTTTAGATGGCAAGTATTGTCTCTTGTCTGTATCTAGTTACCATTCTTGTATCGTTTTTACAATCAGAAAAGCTCATTTTCTTTTATGATGGTCTGCTCTAGTTACTGGAGACAATCATAAAGAATTGTGGGGACATTGTTCACATGCACGTTGCTGAGAGAGATGTGCTTCATGAGATGGTAAAAATCACGAAGAAGAAGGTATAAATATTTTTAAAAATTTTCACTGCTATCACATGTTATGTCAACTTCCATGTTGTGAATTATTTATTGTGCCCATTTTAGCCTGATTTTCATGTCAGAGAGAAGATTCTGATTCTAATAGATACTTGGCAAGAGGCTTTTGGAGGGCCAAGGGCGAGATACCCGCAATATTATGCCGCATACCAGGAACTGCTGGTATGTTTACTTTGATGTTCTTTACATGGGGATTGTTCGGGAATAATCATCTTTTAACTTTTCATTTTGTTTGGGGAGGAAACCAATTCATAAAAACATTTAGCATATTTCCTTGAGAGATGAAAAATGATAGTATTAGTTTATTTCAGCGTGCTGGGGCCGTATTCCCTAAGAGGTCTGAACAATCTGCACCTGTGTTCACACCTCCACAAACACAGCCATTGTCATCATATCCTCAAAATTTACGCAACTCTGAGGCTCATCAGGATGCAGCTGAGTCCTCTGCAGAGCCTGAGTTTCCAACTCTAACGTAAATTTTTACCTCCTTTTTTCATCTTTTGCCCCTTTGTAGGAAGCTGGCTTTATTGTTTATGTTGTTGATTGTGGCCATTTCTTAACCTATAACTCATGTAACCTCTATAGCATTCTCTATGTACTGTGACTTGTTAGAGATTTTGTTGCTATATATACTTATTCAAGCGTCATTATCATATTGACCAAAATAAATGTATCATTATCATATTATCTGTGGCAGGTTTTCATTGAGCTCTGATGTCATGTTTTAAGTTATTGGCCTAGCCTTGCATATTTGGTTTTTTGCATTTCTTCATTTAAGATGGTTGTTACTTCATATATTTTGGAGTTATAATGTTTGGGATGAAATTAAATATTAATAAAAGGTAATATAGAAAACTAGCTTAATCAAAGTTTGGACACATTTTTCATTTTTCTTACCTTTTGCTTATTCTTTTCTTGATCTATCCTGCATAGCATAAAAGTGGTTGGTTTGATTTGGAGGCTCTCGGCTGTTTCTTGTTTTATATGTTGTGAAAATGAATGCAGCTTTTGATACACTGCCTTTTATCGGTAATACATTCTCTTAAATCTAAGAAATTGGACTTAATGAACTGCCTTGGATTGAGATTAGCATGTGCTAAATTTTGTATGTTCTACTGATGGCGTTATGATCAGCCATAACATGGTTGCACAACTCGTGCTATGCTGTACATATAATTTCATGCCATTATATTTTTTTTAATCAAACCTTCTACTGCCAGTTTGACCGAAATTCAGAATGCTCGCGGTATTATGGATGTTCTTGCAGAAATGCTCAATGCAATAGAACCAAGTAACAAAGAAGTAAGTTGCTTTCCTTGAATATACATTTAAAACATGATGTATCGTATGAGAATACATTTAGCTACTGATTATTGGCAAAGATGTCATAGATTGTTGGCATTTGTCAATTTAGCCACTGATTAGGTTGAAAGTGTTTAACACCCTGTCTGCGATACTGTATAGGCTTATTATGAATCAGTCTTTGAATTTTAGTTGGATATTGGTTTGATGTCCTTGTAATGTACTACACTCAAGTATCTAGGTGTGGCTTATGCTAAACTAAATCAAATTGTTATAACTGTCAAACAATTATATGATCATGCTCTTACACTAAAATTTTGTGCCTGATCTGGCCCTTCTGAAACCTCTGCCAAGCATGCTCTAAATATGTTTTTCCTCTAACACAAAATTAAGATATTTTTATCATTTTTGCATTGACAAATTCCCATATATTACCTTTATTTCTATTTTTAGGGTCTCAGGCAGGAGGTTGTTGTTGATTTGGTGGAGCAGTGTCGAACCTACAAGCAGAGAGTGGTACACCTTGTTAATTCAACTTCGTAAGCCCTAATATTCCTATCCTCAAACTATGATATAATGTAACAGTGGCATTATTATTATTTATTGCATTCTATTCACTTTGCTATTGCGTTCAATGATTATTTTTTAAAAAAGAAGAAATAAAAAAAAATGAAGACTTTGTTTTTATGGTATTTCCATTTTTCAGGGATGAGTCACTGCTATGCCAAGGTCTATCTCTCAATGATGATCTGCAGCGAGTACTAGCAAAGCATGAAGCCATTGCCTCAGGTGTCTTTGTTGCAAATCATTCTGAGAAAGTGAAGTCTGAGCCTGCTGGAGCACTTGTAGATGTTGGTCCTTTAATTGATAATGGAGATGCTAGCAAACAAACTGATGGGAGGTAATCCATTATTTGTGGTGCTTTACACTGCTGACCATGCTATCTAACTGCTGCATTTCTTACTAATCTTTCATTTTGACCGACAGAATTAACGTAATGATAATTGCTAATTTGTTGGCAATGGTTAATTGTATTAGTCATATCATGTTTAATAATTGTGTGTCAATTGTGTCGGTGTCCTTGTTTCACTTGGGATCTTGTCTTTGAGAAACTAGGCATTGAGTCTTAGTTTTTGGCTGCAGACTTATGAGTAATATGATAGGTTTTATATATATATTCATGTCATGTAGAGCCTGAATTTTCTCCAGGCAAAGGCAGAAACAGCTTGATGTTTGAAATTACATTTTCGGTTGGCTTAACAAGAATAGGTGCTTCCAGTTATATAATTCTTATTATTTTGTTTCTTTATACATTGATATATTCATTTTTGCATATTCAGTTCTAGTTCTGAAGGTGGGTCCCAAACGTTGAACCAATTATTGCTTCCTTCTCCTCCCACTTCTAATGGTTCAGCTCATCATGCCAAGGCTGATCCCAAAATGGACTTGCTCAGTGGTGATGATTATGCCTCACCTAAAACAGGGACTTCACTTGCTCTTGTGTCTGTAGGAGAACAGCAACCTGCAAATCCTGTGCCTCAGCAGAATGCCCTTGTTCTTTTTGACATGTTTTCTAATGGAAATGGTGAACTGACTTCCACACAGCCGAGCCAGCCAACTAATGTCGGTGGACAAACCAGTCCATTAGCCCCCCACAGTCAACAACAGCAGACGAGCATACCTACACAAGGGGCATTTTATGCCAATGGAAGTGTGCCTAATGTGGGGTCACCTCATTTTGAGCAAGCACTTTACTCACAAGGCACAGGTCCTTCCTGGAATGGTCAGGTTGCCCAGCAGCAGCAACAGTCATCAGCTTCACCAGTTTATGGTGCGCACTGTTCTTTAGATTTGAATTAAAACATTTTCTACGAGGCACAAATCCTGGTTTACATTCTTTGTCTTTAAATTTTACGACCAGTCGAATAATGCATGAGTTGCTGTCTAATGGAGAATGTAAATGTCAGGATTTGTGCTCTCAAATTTCAGGCTTTGTTGTTTGAGTAACTCAACTTTTTATGATGAATAGGTGCACAAAGCAGTGAATCATTGCCACCTCCCCCATGGGAAGCTCAACCAACAGAGAACGGTAGTCCAGTAGCCGGCAGCAATTATGTCCCATCCATGCAAGTCTCTCAAGTGGTTATGACGCATGTTCAGGGTGGTGCACATACTCAGGGAATTCCAGCATTGGGGAATGACCAAGTTGTTTATATGCAGCCAAATGCACCAATGAATAACCATGTTATTCACAGCAATCCGATGGGCATGCACCCTCAGCATATTCAGGGTGGCGCAGGACCCTATATGGGTATGGTTTCTCCACAATTTCAAGCTGCTCCTATGGCTTCTATGTATCCTCAACAGATGTATGGCAACCATTTCTCGGGATATGGCTACGGTCAGCAGCAGGGGGTGCCGTACCTCGAGCAGCAAATGTATGGCCTATCTGTTAGAGATGATAATGGTTTGAGAAACCCCTACCAGGTTTCCTCATCATCATATATGCCACCTGGCAAACCTTCCAAACCAGAGGACAAGTTATTTGGGGACCTTGTTGACATGGCAAAAGTCAAATCAAAACCCACTCCAGGTCGAGCTGGTAGCATGTAAAACTATGACTAACTGGCTTGCAATTTTCACATGTTGCTAACTTGGGTCTGCATTTTTTTCCCTCCCTCTTTTTTTTCCATTTTCCCTGATATATATTGTTATTGTGCCATATTGTGCTGCTTGTCTTGCAATGGCATAGTGATTATTGTGTACATTCATTCTAGAAAGACACTAAAAAGAAAGTTGGCTACAGCATCCTCCGCGTCAAAATAATACCATTGGACACAAACCATCAATCGACTAAGATGTGGATGTAATCAGGATGGTTCCCATTACACCACTTGATTCAATTAGAAGTATCATGGTAATGTTACGGTGAGCAGTAAATGGACGCGGTAGATTGATGGGTCTGTAAAGGTGAAGAAGCTCATAAACTCACAAAATATCTATTCTGTCACAGATTATCTATTCGCATTATGGAAGGCGTCACTGCTGTTTCAATTCTGTACGGAAGTATATTTGCTTTTAAAAGTGTGCCTGCCGAAGAATCATTCTAGTTGCAAGCCATGTTCTTTAGAGTTTTTATAAAATGAGAGTAGAGTTTGTTTCTTTATCTTCCTTCTGTTCTCGCACATGAAATTGGGAAGAAGATAAAAACTAAAAAGAAACCAAAGTATTATATCTGTTATTTATAAAAAGTCATCAATCAATATTGCGCACCATGCCATCATTCAATCACTCTTCCATTCATCCATTAGGACGATCATCCGGCCATGGCGTTCTCAAATTTCGGTATATAAAGTAAAACTACTCCTTTTATTCTTTCTTTTTTCGTACAGAAGTAACATGAGAGGGGATTGTTTTCTATGGGGTCACAATGTACGATTTTCTCTCTCCAATTAAAGCGCTAAACATGTAGGGAAAATTGCAATGAAGTATTATGATAGAAAAAATATGTTCCAAAAATCCCAGAAATCTTCAATTTGCAATAAAGTCTTATAGGATATTTGAGTAATATAATCCAATTGTGAAAAGACCACCTGTTGAATTTGACAAGACTTGGGGTAATATAATAAAATTCACTAAGTGTATTTTAGCATTTTCACAATTGAATTATACCCGAATGTCTCATGAGACTTTGTTGTAAATTGGAGATTTTAATGGACCTTTCAGTCATATTTTCTCTAATTTGAACCTTTTAGAAATTACTTGAACATAATATATATTAGGTATTATTAGATTATTTATCAATTTATAAATAAGATAAATTAGTTTTTTTTTCTCAGACGATAAATTATTTTAAGAAAAATAATAGACATAGAAATGTTACTATAACTTTTTAATATTTCCAAAAAAATTAAATTCGCTCTTATGTTAAAAAATAAAAGGTAATACATATATTTTTATATTTAAATTAGGGTGAACACGTTTGGTGGAGTTTTTTTTATTTTTATATTTAAATTAGGGTGAACACGTTTGGTGGAGTTTTTTTTTAACAAAGTGTTAAGGAGTTTTTGAAAAAAAAATTAAATATTCTTTTAAATTTTATCTTAGATAGGAGTGTGGAATAAGTTATAGCAATAATTATTTTGTTTGTTTTCATAATTGAAGTTGAGGAAAATTGAGGAAAAGTGGCCATTAAAAATTTCAATATTTTATTCGATCAATGCCTCAATGGACTTCTTGATCCGTTACCCGACTTTATCCCCCTTGATGACTGGGCGATCTGATTCTTTTGCCCGCCCGCCTCTGTTTTTTTTCTTTACTAAAGAAAAAAAAAAAAAAAAAGACGTTCGCGTATAATAGCCATCTCGTCTGATCGAACTTAGAAGAAGCGGATACAAGCCATCCGCACTTGATCGAGCTCGCCGTTGGACGCCTTCCTTCGTTATCAGCTCTGAGTGGTTTTTCTCCGGCAGGTATTGAGGAAGGTTCGAACCCTAGGGCTTCGTCTTCTCCCAATCCGGTGAGGGCTTTGAATCTAGGTTTGAATCTGTTCCCCGCGTTATCTGTTCCTTGCGTGTTTGTTAACCCCGTGTCAGACGCCGTTGCACCGTTTCTTGCTTTGTTTTAAATTTTTTCATTTTAATTTTGCTTTGAACCTGGTAATATGATCTTTTAGATATTGACGCTTTTGAATCTGGAAACATTTACAGATTGAGTTTAATGTTTTTTTACACAACCTTGATTACTAGTTTTTGCTTGAATGATGCGTAATTGGCTATCATACTTCTGCCTACTTCATTTTGATTACTAGCGACTTATATGCTTTGGATTGTGTTGTTGTGCAATGCTGGATTTGTTGTGTATCAGCATTATGTTTGATGATCTCTTTATATTATCATCAATTTAGAAAATTTTCAAGGTATTTGTGATGCATCTGGTAAATGACTTTGGCTGGAGTGAAGCTTGAGTTTAAGTCATTTCCTGCTACTCATTGGTCTGTGAATTTAGAAGCTATCGACAGAAACAATCAATTGCACACCTTACTCACACCAGGAAACATTCTTCATGATCATAAATTGCAAGATGAAATTGGAAGATTATAAATTGTAAGGGTGTTATCATTGTCTTTCTTCAGTGGCTGGGGGGATTTGCCTGAATCGATTGGCTGACTAAGTCTTCTTCATTAAAGTAGCTGGAGCCAAAATTAAAAGGGTATGATATCAACTATGCATATTTCAGAAATTTCAGTGTGATACAGGTCTGCCTATGGTTCTCATTTCTGGCACACATATAATGGAACATTTATGTTTATCTTGCAGTTATAAGTTATTTTGAGGTTTGTTTCCTGCGTGATCATATCAGACATGCAGGTTCGATGTCCTTCTTTTCTCTGCTTATTTGTTATGTATGTTATATTTGGCTAATTTTAAGGGGATGTTTAACAGATTGAAGGGACTAGCTGGATATTTTATTAGAATAAAAGCAATTGAATGGCTGTACTTAAATGTGCTCTTAACATTTTGTGCAAAAATTGTAATACTGTATTATTTCAAAGTTTTCCTACTTTTTGTCTTCCCATTGACAATTACGGTTTATTGCACTTTTCTGTATCCAGATGCAATGTTTCATAATTAGCATAACTTTTAAAAAATGCCTTAAAATGGAAACCTGGTTTATGTACTCTACGCAGGCATCACGGGCAAGGTTATTTAAGGAATATAAAGAGGTTCAACGAGAGAAAACAGCTGACCCCGATATTCAACTCGTCTGTGATGATTCTAACATTTTTAAGTGGACTGCCCTTATCAAGGTATGCTTTGTCATCTAGAAGAAAGCATAATACATATTTGCTTTTCTCAGATTGGTTTGGTTGAGTTTGATTCCTTTCATTTCCATTTAGGGACCATCAGAGACTCCATATGAGGGGGGTGTTTTCCAGCTTGCTTTTGCTGTTCCGGAGCAGTATCCTCTACAACCTCCTCAAGTGCGGTTTTTGACTAAAATATTTCACCCAAATGTACATTTTAAGGTAGGATCCCTCACAATGTAACTTTCAGTTTATCTTGGTGCTTTTTCACTTGTAAAGTTTGAGCATACTACTATATCTGAGAAGGAAAAAGGAACTTATGAGAAATGTATTGTTTTATGAACAACTCACTGTGGAGGTCTATCCTTGATAAGGATTTGCTTCTTTCGTAGGTTGATGTTTTGGTAATGTTTTAATATATTAGTAAGAGTTATTTTCCTTTTCAGACAGGGGAGATTTGTCTGGACATCTTGAAAAATGCGTGGAGCCCAGCTTGGACACTTCAATCTGTCTGTAGGGCTATAATAGCTCTGATGGCCCATCCAGAACCTGACAGTCCATTGAATTGTGATTCAGGTTCACAAACTTTCTCCACTTCTTCATCAATTTTATAATCTATAATTATGATTGCTTCTCTGGTAATGGAATTAAAAGTTGAGGAGAAAAATATATGATTCAAGGACAAGACTTCATTAATTGTCTTCCATGGTAACATTTCATCTTGTTTTGTAAGATCTAATTTAAGACAATTCAAAAGATATAGATCGTATGGGAATTTTCTTCCCAAACCTTACTTTCCTCATCAGTTGTGTTTGAGAGTATGAGTGGCCGTATTTTCATTAGAAGTGGTGCTGGACCTTTTGCTGGCATTATGATATCTTAAGTTGCAGGTAATGTCTGAATTTGACACCCTTTTTTCTGGACTTTTGTTATTGATTATAGAACTGTCTTCTATGGCATTTTTCTATTCTAGGATGAATTGATAAATTCAAGTTTATCTCTTTTTGGGATCTTTTAAAAGTAAGCTGTATACATGCTATACCTTTTTTTTTTGGCTGAATGGGTACATGTTATTTTAAAGTAAATTAGATCGTATACATCCATGGATTTATACCTTTGGATTGTGACACAAGAAATATAGGATTCGCATTTCATTATTACATTCATTTTTTCTCTCCTGTGTGTATTCACTTTTGGGATGGAAGAATCCAAATTTCTGAAGACCATCATCAAAATTACTTTTGCTTGATGCATTTTTGTGCACAGGTAATCTTCTGCGTTCAGGCGATGTTAGAGGGTACCAGTCCATGGCCAGAATGTACACTAGACTAGCTGCAATGCCTAAGAAAGGCTGATTAATTTCATAATTCAGAAAACTCGTTCCTTGTGTATTTCTTAGCTGCAGGAAGCGCTTTTGCGTAAATATGTGGATGTTATGTGTGATGGTGTTGATACCCTAACGATATTTTAAAGAAGCCAGTAACTGATACGGGCAGTTCGGTGTATTTTACATTTGCTTTATATCATAGCTTTCAAGACACGAGCAGATGATGCTCATTGTGGGTGGCAGGATCAATAAAAGTGATGACTTTGTAGCAAATAATTAACATCTAGATCAGTGATCACTAAGAAGCAAGATCGTGCTGTACTGGTATTAGAAATTTTCCAAAATCTTAAATTTGTGTATATTTCAAGAATTAAATGCTTACAATTGGAGTAAAACGTATATAATTTTTTTAAAATGTATAATAATCTAGAATGCAAACAATTTACGTCATATCGGTGAAACAAAACAAACCACCTCTCAAACTTCTTTATTTTTTGTTTCATTTGGAGGATTTAAACGTCTAATTGTCAATCGAGTGTTACTAAATATTTTGAAGTAATTTCAAGCAATTATGGCTTTGTCTAGATTCATGTTGAAAAAGTAATTTAATCATTTTCGAAACAACTATTGTTACATTGTCTTGGCAAGCAAAATGAACGGATCACCGAACACACTAGATATCTTTAAATTGCAGATAATGGGAGACAAGAAAGTCCTGGAGATACGTCGAGGGACAATGCATGATGTTATTCCCAACGGATCATGTAGCAAGGAATCTGAAATGCGCAGGTTCAATCTGGAGTTGTAATGTGAGGGCACAAGCTAGGCCTTTAAAAACCTATCGAACCAATCAGATGCTTCTTTCATCATGGATGGTGTTGTTTGGTGCCCAATTCCAGGTTCCACGATCATCTAAGTCAAAGAAATCAAATATAAACGAAAATATATATATTGGATATAAGCGAGGTAACACTACTTTAAAATCGAAAGAAAACGGAGTGATGGAAGAACTTCTACCCCCATGTCAAGTTATAATATGAAAAAAATTATAGAAAATAACATCCAAAACTTACTCCACTAGTCTTGGTAGTTTTTGTCTTCATCAGTTACTGATACCGTGAGAATGAATCAATTAGAGCTCAATCTAACTACTCATATCATCACTAACCCCCCCCCCCCCCCCAAAAAAAAAAAAAAAAGAAAATTAAAACGTAAGCGATGGCAAAGGAATAAATAAAACCCGTAGCTTCATCAAAATATCACATGATTCGATTTTCATTTTTCAATAGTAAAATGGCACAATGGATGAAGCTCACGCTAAAAAACCCACCCCACCATTTATGTGTACATGCACTTGCATGTCGCTATGATAGCAGAGCCAAAAGATAAATAAGTAAATTTTCACGTACATGAAGTTATATGCATATATAACACTATAGCCCCAAAATTTTAAAATCTGCCGCCCTCAATTTTTTTACACCCCAACCAAAAAAAGATTTTTTATTTTTACTTTTTTATTTTTTTTTTCTGGTTCTGTCCCAAATCTTAGTTTAGTATGATTGGTTTTACAAATTGTTGCATCACTGAGATTAGTGCAGCCTACTATATTTGAAATCTTTCTTATCAAGCTGAGGAAAGAATGACACTTTCGGGTTTAATCAAATTTGAGAATTTTATACCTTGAAATTGTCCAGACAGTGAGATTCTCCATACGCCTGCTGTGCATATGACTTTGGAACTTCCAAACCTTCAATGGGACATCGAGGATCTTCAGCACCTGAAGTTTACAATGTAGAACAGAATTTTAATTCCAAAGTAACTTGAAAGAACCGCACAAACATTGAACACCCAGAATAATTCAACCGAGTTATACACATATGGAGGTTTATCATACTTGCAACTACGCTACAAAGTAATAGTATAGCGAGGTTTAATTGATTTATGCACCTAGGAACTCAGATAGAATTATAAGGTTTCTCACTAAAATTTGTAAATGTTCATATGTAACTCTTGCAAAATACTTAGATTGACGAGCAAGGATCTCACCATTAAGGATAAGCAGGGGGCGTGGTGCAATAGCTGGAACTGAGTATGGTGAGTCAAACTTGGAAGCTAGACCAGGAGCAATCTTGTCCCATACCTGTTAAGGAATACCACACTATGAGATATTATCCATCCTTGCCCAGACACACAGAATAACTGGAAAATGCTGTTTTAAGTGTCGGTACCAATGCATCAAGCATTGACAATCCAGTTTTATAGTTTTGATAAAGCAACAAACATATTAATTGACAGGCCAAATAGACATTCATTCGGAGAGTCATAGTCACACAAAAATTGGCTGACCTTCTCTACCACTTCTTTGTCAATTGCACTCTTTCCCAAATCATCACGAGCCGCTGCATAATTACCCAAGAGCATTAGGGATTAATATACCACACCAACTTCAGGATATGCATTCACCACCACCATCATGCCTCAATCAATACTCACTATGAATCAGTTTCATGTCTTATTTGCAGTTCTAGGTTTTACTCAAATTCTACAACTTTGCCATGCAATTTAGTTTATGATGTATGGGAACACGTCACTGCTGTGAGAAAAGCTATCGATCAAATAAAGAATCAATCACTGCATACACGAATTGAATCATGCAAGATCATTGAATTTAAATAAAGCATAACATCAACAATATATATATATATATATATATAGGAAGAAGAAGAAAGGATCAGACTAAAGACCCAAAAAAGGGAAAAACAAGAAAAAATCAAATTGGAAAATGATTTTTTTATTTTAATTCATTTCAAAGGTACTAACCCTCAAACATAGGCCTTATACTGTCAACCCGAGCCTGCCACTTATCATTGTCAATGGCCCATCGAAACCCCTACAATATCTTAGCACATTAGTTTTCAATTACTTGTTTCTAAAGCGCATAATCACCATTAATAAATATCATTAAGAAAATCAATGTAACCTGAACACCAATCATTGGGACTACCACAGCATACCGGGTGTCTACAAATGCTGCAAACCAAGCATGCATTCCTGCATAGAGGAATTACATGAGTTACGGGTTACATCAGGCATGGCATCAGATATATTCCTTTCAGCTAGTCTAAACCAACCTCCAAGAGATATTCCAGTGATTCCTATTCTAGAAGGGTCAATATCCTCCCTTTGATCAGTTAAATAATCTGCCAATTTTATCAAGTCCCAGACCTGCCACAACAGAGAATAACACACTTATTTTTAACTAAACTAATAATAAGTTAGGAGGCCGCTGATTCCATGATGTGTTTCAAATTTTCCATCATTCGGAGGAGATACCAATTCAGTCTTAAGCAGTTGTATGATAAAAACAGCATAGATGCATATAGACAGGGAAATTACCGTGTCATATATGAATGGCATTGTCTCACCCGTTTTCCATGCAGAAACAAGAGCCTTTTTATCCAAAACAAGACAAGAGGGGGAAAAGCAAACTAGGGTCAGTTTCTATGTCCATACTGTAACTAATATATATTCTATTTATCAAGGACTCAGATACATATTCAAAGTGAAAAAATAGTCGATTTCTACTATAAGAGAGGAATGATGAACAAAAGTAGCAAAAAATTAAGGCAATACTTCAGCAAGATTTCTTTTTCTACATAATGTATGCAAATCAGCTTAGTAAAGCAAAGGGAAAAATACACACATCCCGATAGGTATTTGTGCTGCTGGCGCGTTCACCATGGAAGCGAGAGTCAACGGCAATTGCTATATATCCTCGTGAAGCATATGCCTGAGACATGAAGCTAACAGAATTAGAAACTCAAGACGGGAGGAAGAATCTTCTATATCCATTATAAAAACTGAAAGGACAGGGAATCGGAGAAGAATAAGAAATGTAGCCACCTTAAGTAACGGCCGTAAGAATTCTTTACATTTGTTTGTGCTATGTAGGAAAACCACGGCTGGCCTTCTTTGATGTGTGTTTTCCTTCAAGCTGAAAATCAGTACAGGCAAGCGTCCTTGCTCTCCTTCCTAATGCACGGTCAGCATTTGAGACATTACTATACGTTCAATCCCAACAAATGAATGTAACCGCAGTATTAAAAAGCTTATTCAGGATTCAAATAAAAGATCTGATAAATTCAAATCACCTCTGTAATCAAATGAAGATTTTCCTCTTTTAGCGAGTGTTCAAAGTTTTCAATGTCTGCCTTCTGAGAAGAACCCAAACTTACCTGGCATAGGTTCATAAAGTAAATCAACTCAAAATCAAATCAGATGCAAGAGAAGAGGGACTATTTAGAGAGGAAGCCGGAACCTCAGCAGAAGGTGGAGTACTATCCTGATACAAAGGGTTGGCCACTGGCTTTGCAAGCTCCACGCGTAGCGGAACTGAAACGACAATAAGAATTTCAGTCTTCGAATAATATCATCCATTGCAAATGAAGTCGAAACACGCAGTTCAACACTATGATCTTATAAGCTAGTTCACGAACTGTGTTGTATTCAATAGCTTATGAATCGAACAAAATCGAGAATAAATGAAGTAACAGATAAAGGAAAATTCAAAGAGAAAAGCAGACGCTTCCTTTGGTAATGATATACTGATTGTGAATGCCTTCAGAGGCTCGCCTTCCACGGAGGACTTGAAGGAAATCTGATCGGAGCTCCCGACAATCATTGGCTTCTCCCATTTTGCGATCTTTGCAGCGATGAGTAAGAGTGACCACTGTGACTGAGGCATGATGTGCTCGGTATTTATGGATAAACGATTTAGGCCCGGGAAAATGACACGTGTGCTTTAATAAATTCCGCGCGTGCGACGTACGGAACAGACCGGTCAGGGAAGGGTAGTTGAGCGAAGCCACCGGCGCCGCCATTCTACGTCGCAGGTCAGGATTACGCTGACCCGCTTTTTTCTCCTAGCCTATTTCTTAATTTCCCCTCTTACATAAATGGTTAAAATAGGTTTTAAATTTTAATGTTTGAATTTAATTTTTTAATATTATATTTCTCTTCCAACATTTAATCATCTTTCGCTTACAATTTTCGCGGCTCCTATGGTTTATTGTTAAAGCATATCCTAATGGCTAATTGCCTGTTGGCAAAATAATAATAATAATAATAAAAAAGAACTGTCGTTACCCGCAGGCCAACTTGAAAACTAGCGGCAAACAAAAATAAAAAAAATAATCATAAGGAAATAATTAAAGGCTAGGATTTGCATGAAGCCAGGCATCTTCCAGGTCATCCATGACAAGACGATAATTAAGAAATTATCGTGCATATGTTTGATTTGTCTCTCAATTTTTGTGAGATTGATTTTGGAAAATAAGGTTAATGACTCTCTTTAGGTTAGTTCATAAAAAAATTAGTTATCTCCAAAGGTTATTTCTTTCATGTTTATCTTTTTCACATGAAGAGAAGTTAAAAAAGAAAGAAAGAAAAAACATTAACCTTTCAAATCATCTTTAGACGGAAAGAACCCAGAAAAGGACGATAAAATTGTAAAACACTAAAACATAGCAAGGAAGTCGCATAGAAGCTCCATTTCCTGTCTTTTATATCGTAGCATACACTGGTGTTAAGCCGCATATAGCAACTGACCAGATTAAGGTCTGCTTCTTGTGCTTTTGAGGAAGGTGCTCTAGAACGTTCACAAGAAATTGCGCCAGCAAATAGGCCAACAATAAGCAATACTAGTTTACATTAAGCTAACAACCATGTAAGTTGCATAGAGCCATAGGCTGCATCCTACAATTGTACATATTATAAAAAAGAAAGGGAGAATTTCATTAAAGTATCACATGACCAAATTTATTTCAATAAAAGGCTAAAACATTCTAAAATTTCACTCAAAGTCTAAAAACCAAAATGAAAATAAGTTTTGTATGTAAAAAGATAATAATATCCCTTATTTTATTATCATTTTTTTAAAATATTTGATTGTCACCCAGAGCTTTGACAATGGTCATTGGCCATCAAAGCTTCAGCGCTGACCAGTCAGAGCTCCAATAATCAGAAATCAATACATTGTTCATGGGAGAATTACACTTAATCATAAAGAGTTGCAAACTTAGTCATGAAGAGTAGTATAACACTTACAAATAAGACTTGTTTAATTTGTGTTATGCATGCATATGTATAATCCACTTATTCATGAAGAGTTAGATACTTGTAAATAAGACTTATTTTATGATTTCTATGTTTTCTTATTAACATGTTAATTTGTGTCGTTTACATGTGTATTTTACTTGTTTATGAGGGCTTTACACTTATAAAATGAGACTTAACTTGTTTAAATGTGTTATTGTTAAGAAATTAATTTATCTGGTTCATAGAACTAATACACTTGTTTTAGGACTATTACACTTAATCATAATGTATTTGCTACTTACAAATCGAATTTGATCATGTGTTCTTGTTCACCACTTACAAAATTGCAGAATTATGAGTTGCTGAAAATGCAACTCCTTGAGAGGATTTGGCCTAAAGAGATTTCACCTGGATTCACATTGCCTTCCTTCAATGCCATTGTACCATGATTCTGCATGAGTGTCTTTGAATATGTAATCAAAATCAGGCGTAATCCCTGTTACTTTGAACCCATCACTAAAAAATGGCTTCAGGATTTGAGAGCCTCTATGGGAGTCCATTGATTAGAAGACTATCACCCAGCAAGCTTTTGGGTGAGACTTGAACAAGCTCTGCATGGCTGAGGACTATATGTCACCAAATGATTCTAATGAAGCAATAATCTAAGTAATGAAGAACCAGATCTTACAAGATGATGATGAGGAAAAGGAAGAATTATTCCCATCGAAAAGTACTTTGATTCTGGTCTAAAACAACGAGACCTAAGCTTCTAAGTGTACACTTCTTAAGCACCTCTTGTGTCTCTTAACTCATCTCAATCGATTGATAGAAATTTATTGTTCGGTATCGTGGGAAATGACGCATTTTGCAAGCTGGGCAAATGGGATTTTTACAATCTCACTTTTACAAATTTAAGATTAGGTAAAAGCTAGATTGTATAATGTGATTTATGTTTAGATTGATGTTATCATAAGCAACTGTTTTGAAAGTGAAACTTGTTTAGATGATTTTTTGTAAAAGAGCAAGTTTAGATAGAAAATGACTCAAAATGACAAAAATTTTACTACATACAACTTTTAGTCTTTAACGCAAGACTCAGTTGATTAGATTGGGAAGATTGGAGATACTAAATAAATTATTTAAATTATACCATTTTTTATATGATATCTCTAAAATATTTATGCGTATTATCATTAGAGTATATATTAGTTTATATAAGTAAAACAATGATAAATATAAATACTTTTAAATAATTTATTTAGCTTTCTCAATATGGCCAAATTAGTAATACATTCTCCCTCAAATTCTAAATATAAGGCGGAGTTGACTTTTTAGAGAGATTAAAGAAGTTAAATAAGTAATTTAATTATATCATATGTAATGTATTATTAAATTATATATCAATTTATAAGTTAGGAAAAATAGCTTGGAGAAAAAATGATAAATATAAATATTTTAAAATAGTTTAATTAGCATTTTTAATATCTCTAAAAAATTAACTATATCTTATATTTAGAAGTATAAATTAAAATTTATGAGTGCAAGAATTTCAAAATATAAACTTCATTTTATGAAATTCAATAAAATATATAGAGAAATAAATAGAAAATCCAGAGAGTTAAAACGAGAGACACATATTTTATTTGTTTATTAATAAAAACATTATTCACTATTTAGGACACTCACTCCGGAAGAACAACACATTAAACGACTCATTGGAGAATGAGAGACATGAAACTATAAAAGTCTTCAGGGACAAAGCAAGCTATTGTTCCCAACGGATGATATAGCAAGGAAACTGAAATGTGCGGGTTCAATCTGGAGTAGTAGCAGAAATCTGAGGGCACAAACTATGCCTTTAAAAACCTATCGAACCAAACAGATGCTTCTTTTATCATGTATGGGGTTGCTAGGTGACCAATTCCAGGTTCCGCGATCATCTAAGTCAAAGAAATCAAATATAAATGAAAATACATAAATATGAAAAATATATATATAAATTAGTATGACAGGTTTTTACGAATCCTTGCATCACTGAGATTGGTGCAGACTATAGGTGAAATCTTTCTTATCAAGCCGAGGAAAGAATAACGAGCTCAGGTTTAATCAAACTTGAAAATTTTATACCTTGAAATTATCCGGACAGTGAGATTCTTTATACGCCCGCTGTGCATTCGATATTGGAACTTCCAAACCTTCAAGGGGAGTTCGAGGATCTTCAGCTCCTGAAGTTTACAATGCACAAGAGAATATTTTAAGTCCAAGGTAACTTGAAGGAACCGCACAGACAATGAACACCCAAAATTATTCAGCTGAGTGTACAGGTGTGGAGTTCTAGATCATACCACCGACTACACTACGACGTAATATTGTGGCGTGGTTTAATTCATTTATTCATCTATTAATTCACAGAATAATCAGGATTAATTTCTGGCTAAAATTGGCAAGAGTTTATATATATATATATATATAACTCTTGCAAATAAACTCAGATTCACAAGCAAGGATCTCACCATTTAGAATAAGCAGGGGGCGTGGTGCAATAGCTGGAATTGAGTATGGTGAGTCAAACTTGGAAGCTAGACCAGGAGCAATCCTGTCCCATACCTGTTAAGGAAGAACGGAGGAGGATTATCTATGCCAAAACATAGAGAATAACTGAACAAAGGTCGGTACCAATGCATCAAGAATTGACAATCCAGTTTGACATTTTAGATAAAGCAACAGACATATCAGCTGTCAAGCCAAATAGATATTCATTTGGAGAGTCATAGTCACAAAAAATTGACTGACCTTCTGTACCACTTCTTGGTCAATCTCACTCTTTCCCAAATCATCACAAGCCGCTGCATTAATTACCCTAAGAGCATTAGGAATGAATATAGTTTCTAAACAGAAATGTTAATGCTTTGAAGACATGGGATTGGCAGGTGTTTGGGCGATTTACAACTTATTTTAGTCACCATTATCTTAAAAAATGAAGTGAATGACTTACTTATATTTGTCTGTGATTTTGAATTGTTTCCGTGCAATCATACACATATAAGTGCGTGATTTTAAAAAATAGCATAACTTTTATGGGGTCAAGTGAAGTTTTATTAAATGGACTGGGTAACTAGGTAATTTTCTTAGGCGAAATTTAAGGTGTTTGGCAAACCTCACAATCTACTAAAAAAAAGCTTAAAATAAGAGTTAATCTAAACACCAACTCATCGTCATTGTTATTATCTCGATTATTCAAGACATTGGCTCATTCTGTGCAACGCATGGGGTTTGCTGTCTAGTTCAACAGAAAAAGCATGTGGCATAATTCATAACATCACAAACATGAACCAGGGCAGGTAGGCTGTAGCCTTATGTAGGCCAGCACGTTAATATGAAAAATTTACACTGAAATAGGACTTGAAGAACAAATTTTAGATCCCAAACTAAGCTTTAAAAAATCCGTCAAACCGATCATATGCTTCTTTAGTCATGTATGGTGTTATTTGGTGCGCAATACCATGTTCCAATCTACAATCAACTGTATATTAAAACAGCCAAAGATAAATAAAGCAAGACAGCTTTACTCTCTGTTTTTTTTTAATTATTATTCACTATTCAATTCGGGGTTTGTGGTTGTGTCTTCCAATAAATATATCTTCTTTAGAGCTTAAATTTGAGACCTAAAGGGATTTAACAAAGCTTTACACTGCTAAACCAACTTTATATTGATAGTATGATAGTTTTACTTTATCATTGAAAGAAAAAAGAAAATAGTATGGCTGACACTTGTATTCCTATGTGAAATAATATGAATCCGTTCTATTTGACTAAGTCAAGGGTGAAATTACAAACTTTGATTTAACTTATTTCAAAGATACTAACCCTCAAACATAGGCCTTATACTATCAACCCGAGCATGCCACTTATCATTGTCAACGGCCCATCGAAACCCCTACAATACCGTAGCACATTAGATTTCAATCACTTGTCTCTAAAGCACTTAATCACCATCACTAAATATTCCATTAAAAAAATTCAGTGTAACCTGAACACCAATCAATGGGGCTACGACAGCATAGCGGGTGTCTGCAAATGCTGCAAACCATGCGTGCATTCCTGCACAGAGGAATTACATGAGTTAACGGTTACATCAGGCATGGCATCACAGATACTCCTTTAAACTAGTCTAAACAAACCTCCAAGAGATAATCCAGTGATTCCTATTCTAGAAGGGTCAATATCCTCCCTTTGAGTCAAATAATCTGCCAATTTTATCAAGTCCCAGACCTGCCATAACAGAGAATAACACACCTTTTTTAGCTAAACTAATAATAAGTCAGGCCGCTCATTCCATGACGTGTTTCAACTTTTCCATCATTCGGAGGAGATGCCAATTCAGTCTTAAGCAGTTATATGATAAAAGCGGCATAAATGCATGATAGACAGGGAAATTACCGTGTCATATATGAATGGCATTGTCTCACCCGTTTTCCATGCAGAAACAAGAGCCTTTTTATCCAAAACAAAACAAGAGGGGGGAAAGCAAACTAGGGTCAGTTTCTATGTCCATTCTGTAACTAATATATATTCTATTTATCAAGGACCCAAATACATATTCAAAGAGAAAAAATAGTCGATTTCTACTATAAAAGAGGAATGACGAACAAAAGTAGAATAGAATTAAGGCAAAACTTAAGCTGGATTTCTTTTTGTACATGAGGTGGTGCAAATAATAGATCAGGGTAAAACTTAGTAAGCCAAGGGAAAACTACAGACATCCTGATAGGTATTTTTGCTGCTGGCGCGTTCATTATGGTAGCGAGAGTCAAGGGAAATTGCTATATATCCTCGTGAAGCATATGCCTGAGACATGAAGCGAACAGAATTAGGAACTGAAGAACTGGGCGAATGCATCTTCTTAATCCATTATAAAAACCCAAAGGACGGAGAACCAGAGAAGAATAGGAAACGTAGCCACCTTAAGTAACGGCCGCAAGTATTCTTTACAGTTGCCCGTGCTATGTAGGCAAACAACGGCTGGCTTTCTTTGATGCGTGCCTTCCTTCGAGCTGAAAATCAGTAAAGGCAAGCGTCCTTGCTCTCCTTCCTAATGCACGGTCAGCATTTGATACGTTACTATACGTTCAATCCTAACCAATGTATGACACCGTGGAATTAAAGCTTATTCAGGATTCAAATAAAAGATCTGATGAATTCAAATCACACCTCTATAATCAAATGGAGATTTTCTTCTTTCAGCAAGTGTTCAGAGTTTTCGCTGTCTGCCTTAAGAGAACAGTCCAAGTTTACCTGGTATAGGTTCATAAAGTAAATCAATTGAAAATTAAATCAGATGCAAGAGAATAAGCGAGAGAAAGTCAGAACCTGAGCATAAGGTGGATTAACATCCTGGTACAAAGGAATCCCCACTGGCTTTGCAAGCTCCACGCGCAGCGGAACTGAAACGACAGAAAGAATTTCAGTCTTCAAATAATATGAAGTCAAAACAGGTTCAACTCGATGATTTTATAAGCTAGTTCACGATCCGTGTTTGTTTCAATAGCTTAGGAATCGAAAAAAAATCGAGAACAAATGAAGCAATAGATCAAGCAACATTCAAAGTGAAAAGCGGATACGTCCTTCGATAAATCCTATACTGATTGTGAATACCTTCAGGGGCTCGCCTTTCACGGAGGACTTGAAGGAAATCTGATCGGAGCTTCCGATAATCAGTGGCTTCTCCCATTTTGCGAACTGTGCATCGTCGAGTGACCACTTTCACTTTGAGTGAGGTCGCTATATAGAGAAAACAATTTCGGCGGGGGCAAAAACCAAATGACACGTGTGCTTTAACAGATTTCGTGCGATCCATCATTTTGCCAATACGTTCCTTTCAATTTACGTGGTCATGAATCGCATCTCAATTGCCTGTTGGCCCAAAAACTAAAAGAAAACAAAAAAGCACTGTCATGGCCAACCAACCAACCAATAGAATTTTTTCAATCGCACATTTGTTTTATTTGTCTCTAATTTATTTTTGACAGGTCTCATATTGGAGAGAAATGCTGGACGAGACATCATCAATATCAACATATACACTGATATTCTTAAATACTTGATTGATCATGCTCAATCATTTGTTAATATCATAATTATATTTAATGTTTATGGATGAAATCTTACTGTTGTAAAATGAGTTACTGCCTATTTAAATTAGCGGTGCTGTTTTTCCAACATAAGTTATCGTCTATGAAATCAATATATGATTGAAATTTTGTTTCCACTTAGGTAAATATATTTTTGCAACAGTAATTCATTTGAAGCCCTTAATATTGGTAGGTGTGTTAAGTGGGGACTATTTACCATTTATTAAGATATTATTGGGACTGTTTGGGTTAGCGGTGCTCATTTTCTATCTTACTTTTATAGAAGCCCAATAAAAAAAAAAATCAGGCTATGAACATGATTTTTGTTTGAATTGATGTAGTAGAAGTGGTGGGGCCCACGTAAAAAAATCAAGAATTTTTTCTTAAATTGACTTTTAGAAGTTTTATTTTTTAAAAGGCCCAACAGAGACAGCTTGTTTGGATAGGCTTTTTCTATAGAAAAAGTCTTTTTTTTTTAAAAAAATAATAATAAAGTGTTTTTAAAAAAAATTTAATTTATGTGTTTGGATAAGAACTTTAAAAACTAGCAAAAGTAGCAACAACAAAAAAGCCAAAATTCCCCTTTTGTCTACACTTACAATTTGTAGCTTAAAAAAAAAAGCAAGTGTGAAAGAAGAGAGAGAATAAAAAAAAACAAATAAACGGTTATATTTTAGTGATTTGTTTTGACATCGATTACCCTGATTTTTAACAAAATGACAATTCATATCTCTAGACCTTTTTATATGTCAATTTCAGTAATTTTAATGATAAAACAATGCTTCTCAATTTAACACCCAAAGTAGTTGTTTTTATTTAAAAGTGTTTTTTAAATGGTATATCCAAACGTAAAATAACTTTAGCCTCATATTATCAAATAATTCTAAATTTATAATCTCTCTCATTCCCCCATTTCATCCCAGCTCTTGCTTTCTTTTTAGAAAAACACATGTTAATACGTCGGATATTTAATTTCATACCTTCTATCGTTTAATTTATTTATTAAAGTGGGCCTTATATTATAAATTAGAATAAGTAATATGATCATGTTTCTCATTATATATAAAAAATAACCAGAGTGAAAAAATTTCTCCGTTGGAAATCTTAATGATGAAAGGAATCTGATAAATTTTTATAGGGTAAAGGAGTAAAAATATTTTTTCATCTTTTTTAAAAAGAGCTATTGAACTATTAGTATCATAAACAAATATTTAGTGAAAAAATATCTATGAATATTAATAAAATAGCTCTAAAATGTCACTTTCTTTAAATTCCTCTTTGTGGATTGTTTGGTCAAACTTTTGGCCAAATAAAATGAGGGTAAATAAGTCACAGAACCTTTTATTTTTATTTTTTAAAAAAAAAAGAGCTATTGGCACTTCAAACAAATTTTTTAAGTGTAAAAATACTTGGGATAATTTTAAAAAAGCTCTAAAATGTTACTCCTTTATATTTTTATTATAAGGTATCAACCACCTTTAATTAACCTATTTATTACTAATTTTTCATTATACTTTCATTTTTATTTAATTCTTTAAATTAATATCATTAAAGTATAAGTAAGTTAGAAACATTTATCAATTTTAAATCAATTTAATGATTTAACCTTTATTCTTCGATCCAAGTTATTGTCATATGAAGTAATAAGGTCGGGAGGAAATACTACTACAGCTATTTATTATTTTGATCTGTGGGCCCACCATTCATCCAGTTGTACTCCACCCTCATTATTTTGACCGTATAACATGCATGACGTAGACCTCTCTCATTCTGTAACTTTTTTGTAATCATTTTAGAGGGAAAGAGCCCTGAGAAGAAGGACTTGTGGAAAGCAGTCCTATATACACACACTGTAAGGAAGTTCGCATGTGGAAACTCCATTTCTGGTCTTTTATACCGCAGCAGCAGCAGCACAAAGCACACTTGTGGAAAGCAGTATATTGCAACTGACCAAATCAGGGTCTGCTTCTTGTGCTTTTGAGGAAGGTGCTATGGAACATTTCACAAGAAATAGCGCTAGCAAATAGACCACCAATAAGTAATGCTAGTTTACATTAAGCTAACAACCAAGGCTAGAATCATCGGGAGATGAATCCTGCAATTGTACATATTATAGTGAATGCTAGAGGATACATCAATATCAACATATATATATGTACTGGTATTCAGCATTTGTTAATATCATCAATTATATTTAATGTTTATATATGAACTATCAACCATTATTTTGAAAAACGAAGTGAAGAATGTGTGTTCTTTTGGGAAGGTACGTTCTCTCATTGAATTCCCTCCCCACTTCCATCCAGGCCACCAACATAAAACAGCATCCATGATGCGAAATTGCAACGACAATGAAATGACAAGAGGACATGGATGAAACAGCATCCACTAGACTTCTTTCTCTTGTTTTTGTTTTTTAAACAACGATGCCAATTACTTTATATTGTAGTTGTACATACAAGAAATTTAATCATCTTTTAAAACTTTGATCGCCCTTTGTAAATTTGATGCCTCCCTTTTTCCTTCTGTGCCATGAGTCATTATATTTCTTTCGCTTATTCTTCATGCATCTTGTGTGATGAAAAAAACTTGGAATAAAATTATAAGGGAATATTATTACTCCTTTTTTAGGCTATTATAGTCATTCTACCATTACAGTAATTATTTTAACAGTCAATTATTAAATATAAAATGGGAAAATTGAACCTAAGTAGGAAGAGAAAATTTGTTCATTTTAATTTTAAATTTATAATGAAGTTCCGTTAAACATTTTTGTAATATATTTAAAAGACCTTTCTATCGTATGTGTTTTATTTATGTGATTTGAAAAAACAACGTAATTTGGAATCGAGTGAAATTTTATTAAAGGGATCAGGTAGTTTTTTTAGGTGGCATTTAGGAGTGTTTGGAAAACATGTTGATCTAATAAAAAAAAGCTTAAATTAAAAGCTAATCTAAACAACAACTCACTGTTATTATCTGTGTCATTTAATCAGTTTTGTGCAGCACTCGGAGGTTTTTTTTCAACAGATAAAGGGTGTGGCATAATTTATAACATGACAAACATAGGAGAGGATTATCTCATTATCCCTTTTCTCATGATCCAATCCGGACCATTATTGATTGGAAATAGAAGAAAAAAATCCAAAGAGTATAACTTGATGAGGTGACCTTTCAGATTAATTGGACAGACATGATTTAGAGATTATAAGGGATGATGAGAAAATGGATAATGAGAGAAACCTGACCCGACAAACATGAACCAAGGCAAGTAGGCTGTAGGCTTCTGGCACCAGCCAGCAGGTTAATATGAAAAATTTACACTCCAATTGGACTTGAAGAACAAATTTTAGATCCTAAACTAAGCATTAAGAAATCGGTCAAACCAATCAGATGCTTCTTTAGTCATGTATGGTGTTACTTGGTGCGCAATTCCACGTTCTGCGATGAACTGAAAATTAAAGCAGCCAAAGATAAATAAAGAAACAGATATACTGAAGATAAGTAAGACAGTCTTACTTTATCAATGAAAGAAAATAGTATGGAGAAACTTCTATTCCTATGTAAAATAATGTGAATGAATTCATTCATTTGATTAAGTCATGGGTGAAATTACAAACTTTTACTTTTGTCAAACTTGATAAACTTTTATACAAAATAATGTTCAGAAACGTCCCCACTAGTCCTCCAATTCAATGAACTTTCCTTCCAATAATTTTAATATTAGAGGTTTTTTATGCTGCTATACCCATTTTGGAAATTGCAGCCTACTAAAGATGAAGGAATATATAGAGTTTGAATTCAAGCAATAGAGAAGTTCATACCTTAAAATTATTCAGCCTGTGGAACTCTCCATACGCCTGCCGCGCATTCGACTCTGGAATTTTCAAACCTCCAATGGGACATCGAGGATCTTCAGCACCTTAGCAATGTCTACAAAGAATGCTTCAATTCCGAATTAACTAACCATATCCCCCACCCCACCATAAAAAAAAAAAAAAAAAAAAAAAAAAAAAAAAAAGAACCAAAAATTTGAATTCTCTGATTCAACCGAGTCATACACACATGGAGGCCTATCATATCATTGATCACAATATAGAGTGATATTGCAGCAAGTTTAACTGGTTTCTCCATCTATAGATTTGTATAAAGAATAATGTTGCTGGTAAAATTCGAGAATGTTTAACAGCTCAAAATAAAATACATTTGAAGCACAAGCAGGGATCTTACCATTTAGAATAAGCAAGGGCCGTGTTGCAATAGCTGGAATAGTGTATGGTGAGTCAAACTTGGAAGCTAGCCCAGGAGCAATCCTGTCCCACACCTGTTTAGATCATAAAACTATGAAATCATTATCCGTGGAAGTCTTTTCTGATTGTGCTGAAGCTATCAACAGAATAACTAGAGGCCTTCATGGTTTCCACTTTCCACCCTTACCAAGAGACTAGTGGGGATAATAGGATTTGACATATGGATCTGGTTTATATCTATTAATTCTGTAAATAGGGAAGGCAATGTGGATGCTCATTGTCTCGCTAGGTTAGCTCAAAATTTGAACACTGACTTTTGTAACTTTGATCATATGGATCAGGTTTATATCTATTAATTCTGTAAATAGGGAAGGCAATGTGGATGCTCATTGTCTCGCTAGGTTAGCTCAAAATTTGAACACTGACTTTTGTAACTTTGATCATATGGATCAGGTTTATATCTATTAATTCTGTAAATAGGGAAGGCAATGTGGATGCTCATTGTCTCGCTAGGTTAGCTCAAAATTTGAACACTGACTTTTGTAACTTTGATCATACTCCCCTTAGTGATTTTGATGGGGACTGTTATAGAAGGTAACTGGTTTTCTTGTTGTAATTGTTGCTTATTTCGGTTATTAATGCTAGCTTCAGTATTCATTCAAAAAAGAAATCATTATCTGACCCTATTATCTGACCCTAGACGCTTAGAATAGTCACAAAGCTGTTTTATAGGCAGTGCCATTTCATCAGGCATCGACAGTCCAAGTTTAATAAAGCAAAGATATCAATCATCAAAGCAAATAGTAATTCATCATTTGGAGACTCATAATAATAGTCACCAAAAAAGTGGCTGACCTTCTTCACAACTTCTTTGTCAATAGCACTTTTACCCAAATCTTCAGAAGCCACTGCATTCATCACCCCAAGGCCATCAGGGATATATAAATCACACTGCCTTTAGGATATGCGCTCATTGCCATCATTCTTCAATCAGTAGGCAATATGACTTGGTTTGATTTCTGTCTTATACTTATAGCCATAGGTTTTACTCAAATACTATTCCAACTTTGCCATGCAATTGTAATTTACAAGGAATGGCATATTGAGAAAGAAGTCATTCTTACAAGGGGAAAACTGAATAAACGTATCACATATACATCAAGCAATGCATATAAAAACTGGTGATTGCAAGATATTTATTTTGTATGAATTATAATGTCAATGATGCATGAATCTAAGCAGAATAGGCAGGAATCAGACTAAAAACAATAAAACAGAAAGGCAAAAAAAAAAAAGGCTTATCAAACTGCAATAAAATTTCAGATTTTCATTTATTTTGACACTTTCTCACCCTCAAACACAGGCTTTATACTGTCAACTCGAGCCTGCCACTTATCATTGTCAATAGCCCATTGAAACCCCTGCAGTAAGATATAGCACGAGAATTTTCACCTTCTTGTCTCTGAAGCACAAAATCATGACTAATGTACATTCCATTCAAAAATTCGATGTCACCTGAACACCAATCATGGGGACTACCACAGAGTAACGGGTGTCTGCAAATGCACCAAACCATGCATGCATTCCTGCAACATGGAATTATGTGAATGACAAGTTACATCAAGGTTGGCATCAGACATATCCCTTTCAACTTGTCCAAACCAACCTCCAAGGGATATTCCAGTGATTCCTATTCTAGAAATGTCTATATCCTCTCTCCGAGTTAAATAATCTGCCAATTTGATCAAGTCCCACACCTGCCACAACATAAAACTAAGCACCTCCTTTTAACAGAACAAATCATTTGTTAGGCCACAAATCCCATCATCTACGGCCAACTTTTACAAATCTTGGAATAGATAGTGATTCAGTCTTTTAGTAACTGTATAATGAAAACACAGTAATTAGATAAGTAAATTACCGTGTCATATATGAATGGCATTGTCTTCCCAGTTTTCCATGCAGAAATAAGAGCCTGGTTTATGTAAACAGAAAATATGATCAGTTTCTAAAATTATACCGCTAGTCTGCAAATAAACTACTTGCGGAAGATTCTGAGTACACATTTAAGCAGGAAAAAAGTCCACTTCTTCTCTAGAAAGGAGTGGTGAATAAAAGTAACAAGAAATCCCAAAGATTGCTTATTTAGTTGATTAAATCATATCCTGCATTTAAAACTACGTAAATGTTCCGTTATAAGTTTGAACTTAGCTTAATCTCTTTTCCAGCATAACATAGTGTAAATCATCGATCACATTAAAAACTTAGTAAAAGCAAAGGAAAATTAAATACATACTTCCTGATAGGCGGTTGCACTGTAAGCACGTTCACCATGATAGCGAGAGTCAATGGCAAGTGCCACATATCCTCGTAAAGCATATGCCTGAAATGTGAAGAGGACAAAATTAGAAGCTAAAGACCGAGAAAAAGCATCTACTTAATCTATTTTAGGACTTGAGAGGATAGAAAACGAGAGGAGATTCTGGAAAGTAGGGACCCTAAGTATTGGGCCAAAGAATTCTTTTGAAGAGCCTGTGCCATGTAGAAAAACAATGGCAGGCCTCCTTTGATGGTCGTTTCCCTTCAAGCTCAAAATCAGAACAGGCAAGCGTCCTTGCTCTCCTCCCTAATGTATGCATGGTCATCAGTATCAGTAATACGTCGCTAAGTGTTAAAATCAAGAAGTTAAAAAAGAGCATATTAACGTGGAATTAAAGCTTTTCTGGATTTAAATAAGGATCTGATCAACTCAAATGACCTCTGTAGTCAAATAGAGTCTTTCCTCTTTCAGCAAGTCTTCCATGTTGCTAATGTTTGCCTTTGGCCTTGATTCCAAGCCCGCCTGGCATAACTTCAGAACGTGAATTTACAGAACAATAAAAGAGACGCCAGCGAAAAGGAGCTATCTCGACTCTTGAGAGAAAATGGAAACCTCAGTGGAAGTTTGAGTGCTGTCTTGCCACAGAGGCTTGGCCGCTGGCTTCGCGAACTCCACACGAAGCGGAACTGAAACGTAGCTACAAATTTCAATCGTCGTGTACGGGGGAAAAAATAACAGACCGGCCAAATACGTTCATCTCTCTAGCTAGTTCACTGCCTATGCTCAATTCCATAACGTGGAAATTGTATAATAAAATCGAGACGTGGATGTCTCCTTTGTTAGTCCTAGACTTGTTCATCAATTAGAAGGAAACAATGGTTGCTTGGATTCGGATACTAATTCTACGTACCTTCGCGAACTCGCCTGCTTCCAAGGACTTGGAGGAAATCTGATCGAAGCTTTTGAGCATCAAAGGCTTGTCCCGAAGGAAACATACAGGAAGCTAATATTGTCAGCTTTATCAGCATCTTCATCTTTGTTAGCCAGATAATTCCCCCATTCCCATATGGAACGCTGGCGGGATTCTTTCCTTTTCCACTCAAGCATGACATGCTTGATATATTTGTTTGGATGGGTAATGAAATAGACAACGAGTAGTGGAGATATTATTTTCAGAGGCAATGGGTTGTTCAAGTGAAGAGAACACTTCTTTGCTTCTCAGCTGAGAGCATTTGGAAATTAACGAATTGGAGAACTTGATGATACGAGGAACACGTTTCCGTTTCCATGCTCGTCCTGAGGGACGAGTTCTAGACCATCAGATCTCATTCGACGGGTCTAGATCTCTTTTTTCAAAATAATTTTTTTAATACTATTAATTAGTATCCTAAAATATTTTTTTAAGTACCAGTCAATATCTTAAAATAATTTTTTAACTATTAGTTAGTATCCTAAAATAATTTTTTAAGATTCTAAAAAATATTTTCACGAAAATAAAATATTTTTCAGTATCAGTTAGTATCCTGAAGTATGTTTTTAGTCTTAGTCAGTACCCTAAAAAATTTTTTTAACAGTGTCATTCAGTACCTTGAAGTATCTTTTTAATCTCAGTCAGTCCTCTGAAATATTTTTTCATCTTGATAAAAGTTTTCAAGGGATTGACTGAGACTAAAAAGATACTTCAGGTATTGACTAATACTGTTTAAAAAAAATTATGATACTGACTGAAATTAAAATAATACTTCAGGATAGTGAAAAATATTTTATGATCTTGAAAGTTTTTTTAGAAATATTTCAAAATACTAATTGATAGTAAAAACATGCTTTAGAATACACAATAGTACTACCTAAAAGAAATTATTTTTTAAAAAAAAGATTTAGACCGTCAAATAAGATCTAACGGTCCAAAACTCGTCCCGTTTCCTGAGGACGAGCAGGGAAACGTGTTGCCTATACGAATGGCTTCAACCTCAGCCATGCGTTTATTATGTAATTCGATTGGTTTATCTTTACTTCTGTTGTCCTCTCCATTAGTAACTAAATATCTGCCGGCCCAATTTTTTTTTTTTTTTTTTGGAAGCAATGCAAAATGACAATTATAAACTAGAGTTATTAGAGACCATAGCTGTTTATAGAAAAAGGAAAAGACGTAGCTAAGCATTTAAGACGAGATAGTGGAATAACATCATAACTAACAATATTTAAAGATTCTAAGGAAGAAAATGATATCCTTGTGCAAAACATTTAGTAACAGTGATTAATAATACTTTGCACAGTAGAATTTATCCTTATAAATAAATTAAAGAAAGTGTCATGTCTTAGTATTACCGAGGGCAAAAAAAAAAAATGTCTTAATAGTATGTCGTAAATTAAAGAAAGTGTTATGTCATAGTGGTATTGTTTATTTATTTGTCATCATTTAGCATGTCGGTAAAAAAAATTCCTTGATAGTATTTAGCTAAAAAAGCCTATCTATCAATCCACAAGCATGGATAATGGGAAAAATAAAATTAAAAAAAAAATTAAAATAGTATTATATTGATTATATGAATATTATTTAAAGATTACGAGAGATAATAAAAAAATAATAATAAAAAAAATCTAACCCTAATTTATCATACTTTTTGCGGAAAGTTGAGCATACTTTATAAAAGAAAAAGTTAAGATATAAAAACATAAACGTGGTCATTTTAAAAATGTACCTGACAATAAGTGTTTTTTATGTGTTTAAAAGAGTAATTATAAAAATAGATCAAAAGTACTCGTTGATTATTAGTCTTACATTTTCTATAGACCAGGAAAATTTGTAGAAAAAGACCCAGATAAATAAGAAATTACATTTCTCCGTACTAACATTTAAAACATGTTCACTTTAGTCCTCTGCACGTGCTTTGTATCTTTTTAGTTTAGTTCCTAGGTCCTTCTTCCAAAACGCGATACAGAGGGAGGAGAACAGATTTGGGCCGCAGGCAAACTGAAAAATCAGAACCAAAGCATGAACGCTGAACAGCTAGACCTTCGACCCTCCCTTCATCACTTTCAGCTTTTTCCTTTATCGCCGGCGGCATCGTCCACCACCACAGCCTCCGGCGAGCTACATAATCACAGATTGAGAGCTGTAGCAACGAGAACATAAACATGAGAGGGCTGAAAACAGAGACGAGAGGCACTGCGAGTTGGAGAAGGAGAGGACCGCACTAGAACCACCACCATCTTGACTACCGTCCACCCATCTCATCGTCATCGTTCAACCTTTTGCCAGTCACCTTCTTCATTCTTGTCTTAGTCCACCATCACCGTTCTCTTTCGTCAGTCACCTTCTTCGTCAGAAATCCTCAGTCACCTTCTTACTTTGATTTAAAATCTTTACTTTTCTTTTTTTTGGTAAAACTTTTAAAAAAAAATCTTTACTTAGACATTAACTTTTACTTCCACTTCTCTCTTCAACATCACATCATTTGTTTTTTTAAAGGATATATATATATATATATATATATATAAATCGATATAATAATTGAAAACAAATACAAACAATGACAAATCAAATATAAAAACAGCTAAGAATACGTTAAATATTTAAGAGTAAAAAAAGAATTATGGATAATAGCGGTCTTCTCGAAATCCAAGCTTAGAAGTGATAATTGAAGGTGGAAAAAGGCCTGGGCCTGTGGCCTGGCCTGTTAAAAACCTAGTCAGGCCTGGCCTGTCAGGCTAAAAGGTCAAGCCAAGGCCTCTTATGAGGCCTGTTTTCTCTTAACAGAGCAAACCCAGGCTTGATAAGAGATATTTCAGGCCTGTCAGACCGATCTGTTTATATTATTATTATTAATTTATGTAATTTTGGCTTATTTTTAGTCTGTTTAAAGTAGATCTGTCTTCGGCCTGTGGCCTGTTATTTATATTATTAGTATTAATTTATGTAATTTTAACCTGTTTTTAGCTTGTTAGTTTAATTAAATAAAAAAAATTAAAATAATAAAAAAAACATGCCTCAACAGCCCACAGGCTTGTATACAGGCCAGGCTTAGACTAACAAATAGGCATATAACAGGCCACAGGTCAGGCTCAGACAAATATGTTACATAACAGGCTTGGTCTGTTAAGATTGAAGCTTGGCCTGGCCTAGCCTGTTTCCACTCCTGGTGATGACAAAGAAAATGTTGGTTGTAAAACCTACCCTAAAAGGCACACCTCCTTATAAGCATTAGCTACAATTAGAGTAGTTGTACAAGTACCCCATCTTGGGGTAAAGAACCTAGAAAACCCAACCTCAGAAGAAAGAAGACCCATGATGTCATGAAGAAAACTTCTACTCCTCTGATTAAGCAGATTTGGTGACCTTGACCATACATATAACAACGCCTTTTTAAATCTTCCCCTAAAAACGCAGATTCGAGCTACCAAAAGATAATTGAATCTAATAACATTCAAACAACCATCCAACCAAGAAGATTTGAATGCAGATCTTATAGATCTATTTATTTCCCAACACAAAAAACACCACCACAAAACTTAATACCACAAAAAAAGAAACAAAAAATATATAAATCTCACCTCCACAGATTAAATCTGAAGAAAGGGAGGAAAGGACTCACCGCAAAGACAACAAAATGCCACAACTGACAAAACTTGAAGTAAGAGGACTGTAGATGAAAAATTTGTACTTCAAACTACAATTCTAACTCATCTGCGGCACGAAAATGAGGCTCACCGGCAACTTGTGATGGAAATACAAGTCGCAGACGAGAGGTGTTGAAGATGGGAGCGCGATATGTAAAGAGAAGAGGGAGAGGGTGTCAGATTGAAGCAAAAAGACATCACATCATTTTTCACTAACACTAAAAGTAAATTGATACTTTTGTTTAACTTTTCCAAGTTACTTTTGAGGGAAAAAAACATAGTATTAGTGCACTTTAGAGAAAAACTTATACCACTCTGGTCTTATTTATAAATTTACTTTGACCAAATCTCATATACCAAGGAGGGGTAATTAACTTAATGATCATGGGTGTAAATTTTCAAATATACCCTCATTTATGATTTTGTATTTTTCAACTCTTTTTTGTCTCTCTATCTTTATAGGTATAATTAATATGAGCAAAATTGTCATAATATCATTTATTACATAAAACTGAACTTATAATAGGACCAATTTTTTTTAGTCAAAATGAACTTATAAATAGGATTAAAGTGATATGTATTTTCCCACCTTAACCCTAAAAAAACTACACTTATCTTTTTCTGTCACGATAAAGCAAGTTAAGTATTCTCTTTATTTCACATTATTTTAGAGAAAATCCATATAGGGGCCCTTGTAACAGAAAAAAATTCAAAAAAGACCACAAGATTCTAAAAATACCAGAAAAGGCTGGCTTTTTCTAGTATAAATTCATTAAAACGTTAACAACTATATCAACCCCATTAACAATTATATTAATCATGTTAACAACTAAAGTTGTAATGAATCTATACTAGAAAAGGCTCTGGGGCCTTTTTTGAATTTTTTTTTTCTGTTAAATAGACTCTCATATGGATTTTCTCATTATTTTATCTCTCACTTTTTAACAAAAATAATTGGAAAATCCCTTGAAAGTTCTAAGGGACTAAGAAAATAACAAAAAAGTCTCAAAGAAAATTATGATGTTAAGAAAGTCTCATTAACAACCTTTTCAATAAGGTTAAATATTCTCTTTATTTCAAATTATTTTATAGAAAATCCATATAGGGGCCCTTCTAACCAAAAGAAAAAAAATTCAAAAAAGGCCCCAAAGATTCTAAAAATACCAAGAAAAGGCCCAAGGTTTTTTCTGGTATAAATTTATTAAAACGTTAACAATTATATCAACTCTATTAACAACTATATTAACCTTGTTAACAACTAAAGTTGTAATGAATTTATACCAGAAAAAGCCCTGGAGTTTTTTTAATTTTTTTTCCCTGTTAAAAAGACCCCATATGGATTTTCCCATTATTTTATCTCTCACTTTTTAACAAAAATAATTGGAAAATCCCTTGAAAGTTCTAAGAGACTAAGAAAATGACAAAAAAATCTCAAAGAAAATTATGATGTTAAGAAAGTCTCATTAACAATCTTTTCAATAAGAGATTGACAATTCCATCTGTAAGTTTTAATAATTCATTGGGACCCTTTTAACATCAAAATCTTCTCTGAAACTTTTTTGACATTTTTGTAGTCCATTAAGACCTTAAAGGAATTTTACCTAAATAACTCAACGTTAAATTTCCCCCCATTTCATTTCTGTCATAATTTCATCTGTTTTAAACGTTGAGAACCAGCGAGGCCGAGGTGGACAGTAAAGTCTCCTAACAGTCAACAGCATGATGCAAAATTGCCGGCTATGGGCAACATTCAAAAAACTTGCGTTATTGGCCCATAATATGGGCTTTACCTGACCCCCGATATATATATATATATATATAACACTCTTGTCACCAGTCTGACTTAACATACTTTAGCATGTAGAAACATCAGATTAAGCAAGGAACTTACTGACCGAGACTTGGATTCGACAAGGATGCTAGGAAAGAAGATATTCCAGCTATGGATGCTAGCATCTTCCTGTCTGTTCACCAACACCAAAAAAACTCATGTACTTTACCAATCAAAGAGCATTTCACAATGCAAGATATTATATCAACCCAGCAATTCCAGTAGGCAGACCGATCCTCAATGATAGGTCATCATTGTCTTGTCCATTAGGCATTGCACTACTTGTCTCAGATACTTTAGTGGCTAATGGGATGTGGGAATTTGCTATGCAATTGCTGTGTATGTGAACTCCTTTCCCCTTCTTACTTCTCAAATCAGTTTCAGCTCCATTATTGCCATTATCAGCTGCTTCTTGTTTGCTTCCCACCTCTTTATTGGCTGATGGGGAGCACATCGCTTCTGCAATAGTTACAAATGGGTAAGTTTAATTGGGAAATAGTATTGCGAGTTTTTAATAAAACTTCAGACGAGCTCAAAGAAAAATATAATCTCTGCTAGCTAATTTCTACAAGACAACTATTTTTAGATATAGCATCGCAGAGATAATTCCTCTTCTATTCAGAAAGCTATATATCCTGACCCAAGAATCCTGACCTCTTACGCTTCCGCGAGTGATGAGTCCACGGAGAACGTCCCAAAACCTGGTGAGCACAAGCCGTTCCTGCTCTCCATAAATGTCCATGAAAACATCAGAATTTGATGGCTTATGAATCATTTTTTGATCATTGCAAGCCACAGCATTGGCAGCACTATTCGGAAGAAACATCTCATCTTGTTCATTACACATCAATGCTAGTGTTCCCGGTGACAACGGCCTCCCGTAGTTCTGTACATCAACTCCTTCTGATCCAGAATCACTAGTTCCACTTCTCTCTGCTCCATTTTTCTTTGCATGATCATCAACAACAGGCTTGTGGACTTCTTTATTGTTGTCTTGCAGTAATTCAGCTGATGCAGCAACAAAAGTTTCAGATTTCTTCATCCCCATTTGCTGGTCTACCCTGCCTCTTGACTCTGAAAAGTTGGTACACAATTGGGATGAAAATTACAATATGATAGAGAAGTATTGACTTCGTACACAGAATAACATAATTCCTACACTAAGGTCCATTGAAAAACTCATGTTGAAATGAAAGCTTTCAGCGCTGAAAATACTATTTTGATGTTTGATTGTGCCTAACCAAACATAATCAAACATTCACGATATGGAAACTCATGGAACCACCTTTTCCTTATTCCAATACCAAATGGGTTAAGTAGCAAATCCGCCTCGGAAGTATACATCGAGAAGCAATGTTGCCCTGAAAGTTTTTTCAGGCTCAATTTTGCTCCGGAGGTCTAAAAAAGTAGCAATATTGCCTTTTTTCATTAAAAAACTAACATTAACTATTCAAAAATTGACTTTAACCGTTAACTTTTTAACTGAAAAGGTAATATTACTACGTCTTTAGACTTCCAGGGCAACATTGTTCTAGAGCGTGTACTTCAGGGACGGATTTGCTACCTAACCCTAATTAAATACTATATATCCCTTTATTTCAGACCCACGAGCTTGGCAAAATGTCAATAGTTCCGCTTGAAGACAATTCCAAACACTACAAATTTAGTACTTAGTACAATATACACTTAGTACTTAGTTTTTAGAGCCAAATATTATAATTTTTAATTAAACAAACCTTTATATAATTTAATTTCCGTGTGCTACAGATAGATACTTCCCTATTACTATAAAAATTTCATATAAAAACATCTCTAATTCATCAGTTAAAAACCATATGTAGTCATTCGCCATATGGTAAATAAATTCTTGAGCTACCAAAAGAAATTATTCATAACAAGAAAAAGATAGTACGCATCTAAGTGTTAATCAAAACCTGCATATGACTCTGCGGCTAATCCTGATAGAACAACAAAAAGTGAACAGAGATGCTTCACATCCTGTAGCTGGAGAGCATCCGCCAATGGGGACCTTCAGCATGAGCAACTGTAAATTTAATTTAAGAAAAAAAAATGTTCAAATCCTGTTTCTAAAACACATACCTGTATGTTGATCTTGAAGACCCAGGAATTGTTACATTGGCAACGTCAGAGGCAACAGACGCAGATGGACCAGGTGTCACAACCACTGGATCATTTTCCTGATTAAGCTTTAAATATATTAACTATATTCTGAAATTTGGTGAGAGAAAAGGGATAAAATTGAAAGAGACTGGAAAGTAACAAGGAAAACAAAAAATGCATGTGAAAAAGAAGTCTGAAGGAACTCAAGGTAAGAGGTTGATATTCATAGTCTGGCATGATTCAAAGGCTTGAATGTATTGAATTCATATGATTTCCAAACATTATGAAGCTGCAAATCAAGAATTGCAAAAAGATAATCTAAATGAATATAAACCATCCTAATATATCAGAGGGAGCAAAGAATGGGGCACCTGTTGGAATTGAGCTGTCAAAACAGCTTGATCTATGGTAACTTTGCCAGAAATTATTTCCTTAAGTTTTCTTCTCTTGGGTGTTATGTCCATCCCATAGCCAGAGGACCCAATTGCTTGACTGATGGCAGCATTGGCTGCCTGTTTGAGGTTCATTGGATCCAGAGCAATTCTTTCTTCACTTCCTTCAAAATTCTTGCAGTCCATGCATTTACAATTTTCAGAGCAGAGGACATTGGCTTGGAAACACTCACAATACTTCTTAAGGCAACCTGATTTCTTGCAGTGACATCCTTTATTATGCTTCCCTAATACTTGAATTTCCGCCTCTTCCTGAATTCAGGATATTTATTATGCACCACAAGCAAGGTTAATTGAAATAAAAAAGCCAGATGCATAGTAGCTAATATCATAAGTACATTGGCTCATACACATAAATTTCTTGGCAAATCTGTATTCCTGATTTGACTTGAGAGGTACATATTCTTGATGCTTAGCAAATACTAAAAAACATATTTTCCTATCCCCTTTGATATGAAGCCATGTTTCTTTATAAGCATACATCTTAATCAAAATAGACACTTTAGTCTGTTAAATAACCATAAGTGATCAACATTGGTTAGCTTGTTGCTTGATTCTGCATAATTTATATTATAGAGAGCTATAAGTGATACTATATCTCAAAATCAGAAAAAAGGCATAGAATATGTTGCATATCAGGCATCATCATCGGAACTAGGCATCATTCACAAGATTGACAACAAAGAATCATCTAATTGGAATTTTGTATGCTCTTTGGCACATCAACTCATGCCATAAAATCTTGTTAATACAAGAATAGTTATCTGTTTGGATACAGATCTAATCTAAGTTCTCACTACATAAAAATGGCAAAAATGAGTAAGGAGTGCCACCAGAATAACTTCATTATTATGATCATGAGTCAGAACATTTGAATTGAAGTCTCAGAATGAAATTAAACTGTCTTTTACTATGATGGGAAGGGCAATACAGTTGGAGTAGTAAACTAAACATCTATGGAGTTCTATAAAGGGAGTCCCATTCTAAAATTAAATCATGTATAAGAAGGTAACTCTGCCCGATAATAGGCCCTTAAATAGCTTGCTCAAGCAATATTATAAAAACTTGAGGGAATTGAATTACCGACCTTGAAACCCCGTGGTTCTTGTGGACTGTTTGCAATTTTTGGTCTGAACGCATTTGGATTGCGCTCTAAAATTATTCCAACTGCCTCTTGTCTGGCGGCCTCATTATCCACATTATTATGACAATTTAAACAGTTGCAGCCATCACAGTGTATACCAGCTGCAAAACACTCGCAGTACCTAACATTTGCAAAATTAGCTTTCGCTTGTGGGTAAATGAGTAAGAAATATACATAGAAGATATCCGTATATTGCAAAGTATTCTGTGATGAAGAGTTATTGATAAAAATTAAAAGATGTCTGTCCAGAGAATATGAAATGCTTACAATTTGAGGCATCGAGAATTCTTGCAGTTGCACTGCTTTTGTTTCTTTGGAGTGATGTCTTGTGATCCCACAATATGCAAAGGTCGTTTACTTGGAGACTCTTGCTTCCTGAAGGAAAACACATATGCCCATACATTTAAGAAATGGCAATTTATGCAATGTGGCCTCACCCCAAAAGGTGAAACCTAATTGAAGAGAGAAAATTTTTCTGATGGTAAGCATTGAAATGAAAGAGAGGGATTAAAAATTTGATCTTTTTATTGATAATAATCTGAGTATTATTCCTTGCAAAAGAAACAAATGCTGTACATAAATTATCATTTTTTGAGACTTAATGGTGAGATGTTGGATCTCTGTTTCTCAACCAACACATTATATTGATTTCAGGTTTCAGCATGATCCATACATCGAACAGATTAAAGTCACCCTCAAGATTATCTCAATAAGTTCCAAAACTACATGAGGACACTAAAATAAAATAAAACATACACACGTATCATTTGCATAATTTATAAACTACAAGAAGTTGGATTTCGAAATGACCCTAAACATTTGTTTTCTAGTTCTATTAATATTTTGTAGAGAATAATAGCTAGTCTGCCTACTAAACTACACCCCCTCGCCCGTGCTAACTTCTACCAGTTCGTTCTGTCCCCATATCATATCTCTTGAATTTCCACGCAGCATTACGTATATATCTGTTATGTTATGAAATTACTTCTGCCGATTATCATTTTTTTCCTTCTCTCCAACAAAAATTACTCTTACCTTTGAGCAAATGTCTTCAGTTTTTACATTATGTTCACCGTCGTCGCCACTCAAATATACCGAATTGAGCGTTCTTAGTGGTACAGGTCAAGAGACTTACAGTAATGGTAACGTCGTCATCGAAATTTTCTGCACGGGGTGCGGAATTCGACGAGCAGGTGAAACTAGCTGCGGCCGCGGTTGCGATTGCTGGTTGACCTGAGATTGCGGTGGTCGCTGTTGTTGTGTGTGTAAAGATGACCATAGCTGCTGCCCCGGCGACCGTAGAGGCAACTTTGATTGTGTCGGTGAGTATGCCTGCGACTGCAACTTCGGTTCAATTTGTATTTGAGACGGCGATAATGATTGTGGCGGCAAAATCGATTGTGGCAGTGGTTTCTGCGTCTGCGGTGGTAGTTCTAAATGAGTCATAGATTCAGGTGCCCTCGGCAATTCTACGTTCACTGAATCTCCGCCGATGGCCGTGAAATCCAATTGCCGAACAAATTTCCGCGGTGCAAACTCAGAAATTGTTTCACTCTGCTCCATCAACAATGGTAGGCAACTGTCAACATCAATCGGCCATTTCGCTTGAAAATCCAACGTTAATGTCGAACTACTCAAAGTTTCGGAGTGAATTTCAGGAACTATGGTCAAGGCCTTCACTGAGTACACAATAAAACGGTCAAATACTAAAGACAACAAAACATCGTGCACTCTAAGCACATATTTCCACCATAAATGGCTGCACGTTACGAAAACCGCAGGAACTGGTCGTAATCAACCAAAGTCAGCGATTGATGACGATTGAGGAATAAAGTTCCCGATTTTGCAGAAAAGAAGCATGCAAACACCTAATTCCCTTGCAATGAGACACAATGTGGCCGGAGAGGGCTACCGGTGAGCTGATCGGGAATCTGTCCTGGGAGACTCCGAGGAAGACACTACCATGACACCTCTCCCTCTTGAGATTTTGAAAATTGGATTGACTAAGCTGAAAGGTGGGATGGAAGCAATGGAGGATCGAACGGACAAAATTGAAAGTTGTAATGAACAGCTGAGATTTGCGTAGGCTCCGAAAGAGTTCGTTAAAGCATGGGATTTTCAAAAAAGGGCACCAAACCCTTTCGGGAAAATGATGTGAGCAGAATTTGGCGCTAATTGAATCCAAAGGAGAAGGGGACTCGGTTTATCGTTGACGTGTTTGAATTAAACTCGGGCAGTGTTTGGCATGTGACCTTTGAAACGATCCACCTTTTTTTTTTCTTTTCCAAAAGTAGCACTTTTTAGGAAATTGCTTCGACAAAAAATAAATAAATAATGACCTTACCAAAAATAATAATACCCTCTCTAATTCTAGATATAAGATAAAGTTAATTTTTTAGAAAGATTCAGAAAATTAAATAAGTTACTTAATCATATTATATATTATACATCGTTATATTATATATCAATTTGTTTATAAGTGATACAAAATAGTTTTGAAAAAAATGATAAATAAAAATATTTTAAAGTAATTTAATTAATTTTTTTAATCTCTCTCTAAAAAAAAAGTTAACTTTATCTTTATCTAGAAGGAGTAAGTAAATAATGATGATGTTAAAAATTACCCTCAAACCATGAACTTGCCAAATTACATTAAATATGGTTGTTTTTCCCCCTTATACATGTTAAGAATAACCGTGATTTAAACCCTTCTGTGTAATAATGATTACAGTAAATTAAATTATAATTTTTTTACATAAAACATTTTATATATCATATGTTGTTATTCAGTAAATAAGCTGTTGGGTGGCACACTGACACTATAAAACATAAATATTAAAATTTATAAATTTTCTATTTACTTTGTTAAACAGCATCTTTGTCATGAAAGCACAAAGCCACTACTGATCGCACGCAATTTCATAAATTTATGGTTGTGACGTGTTTCACTTTCATTATATATATATTCAGACATGTGTATTAGTTCTGCCCATTTTGCTATGCTATAAAAATAATTTATGGATCACTAGCTAACATGACTTGAAATGAACATTAACAGTAAGTATAATTAAGTTTAGCAATTACTATGCTCAGGCAATAATTTAAACTGCAAAATTCTTCTTGATTATGTCGTTTGGATAAATATGCCTCTCAAAATTTACGCTTTGTTTTCAGACCCAGAACATACACAAACATGAACATTCTAGCTGCTAGGGGTTGTGTTCATTGCCATGTCAGCCAGTCAGATAATACCAATTAACTTCAAAAAACCCTCCGGCCCACACAGCAAATTCGAGTCAAGACTGCTCTATGAACTGATCGGTTTGTTTTGAAGTGAAACATACAAGGTGAATATGGACACTTACTATATAAAATCGAATTTCTGTACGTATAACATTAAACTATATATCTCAGTTCAGACCTTTTGTTCTGGAGTGAAAAGAAGAAGAAGACTCACAGTACAGTACAACTTTTGGCCAGAAGCAACTTCAGACTATATATAAAGTCTTCTCAATATCTAACGTATATATAATTCTAATCACAATTAGTGTTTACACCAACAGTATTGGAGATTTTAACCCAACTAGACAACACCATTTTCTACATATTTTACTCACGAATTTATTTTCAACAGTATAGACCAACAAATAAATCAGACCATGTTTGGATTCATGTTGGTAGCAGCCAAAAACGCTAACACATGCATGTGAGAGGATGCTTCCACTAACTTTACACATTTGGGTTCAGGTCACCCACAACAACAAAGAGATATATATATATGCGACAATATAAAATATAGTGTGCGTGTGTCTGTGTACCACTTTATCGACAATGTACAAATATAAAATTAATAGAGAACAATCACATTATTCATATGTAAAACAACTGCAATTCGCCTCAAACGTTCTATTGTTATTTCTTTAATTTCTTAGTTTTTTGGGCAACTGTTGTATTTTTCTTTCACTTTGTATTACTCCCCTCACTAATATTTATATCCTGTCTCCAGTCCTAAATATAAAATTTAGTTAATTTTTTTTAAATTAAGGAAGTTAATGAAAGTATTTATATTTATCTTATTTTCTCCAAACTAACTAGTTTATATGATTTATAAATTGATATATAATTTATCCATACAAAACATAACATATGATTAAATAATTTATTTAGTTTACTTAATTGAAAAGACCCTTCCTCTCAAACAACAATTATCATAAAGGCATAACTAAACTTGATTAACTAGTGGTAATTGAAAACATTTCTTCCAAGAAGATACATCGGGGTTCAGCAAACAAAACCCACCCACAAATCCACTATATAAAATCCATTATCTGGGCATAATTAACAAACAGGAGAAACCATATAACTCGAGAGTTTTACAACACTGATTGAACCCCCCACAACAAATGATCCACACAAAACAACTTACTTGACAAGATAGGATTGTAGATCCACCAAAATATAAAAGTAAGCAAAATAAAGCCTCATGTCTAGCAATAGTTAAACAATCGTCCCATAACATTTATTCAAAATAGTAAATATAGTATTTCAAAAACATATGAGTTTTAAAATGACAATATAGAAATCGATATTACACCAATACCAAAAGAGGACTACAAATTAAAGCTCACGCTACCTGTGCCTAGCCTCTAGCAGAATTAAATTAAGGGCCTCACCTGAAAAAAATATTACAAAGACCAAGTGAGACATAAAGTCCCACTAACAAAAATCAATTTATAAAGTATGCAAGAAAAGATTGCAAGTTAGAGAAGTAGATTTAACTAGTATAATAATAGTATTCTCAATAATTAAATATTGGATAATACTTTCAACGATTGGAATAATTCTCACTCACCCATCATGCTTCTCCTTATATCTTCTAAATGTTGTACTATCAGTGTTGGTATACTCAGCCAAATGTTAGATAGTCATTTCAAGAATACCGTCTCCCATACCGCCACCGATATATCGTAATAAGAAGATGTCCACCCAAAACACTCAACTCAAATCCTTACTAGAAAAGAGAGAATTGATGGGCATAATTTTACCATATATCTTCCACACAACCCGATATATCCCATAACATAAAATATATAATCAATATAGTTTTCAAAAGCATTTTACAATATTACCATTCCATCACTAGCATCATATATAATAGTAACAATCTTAAGCACAATTTCAAATCTTACATAGAAATCGGAAAATAGGTTGTTTATTGAGCTAAGTTTATATTCAAATATATACATGATTTTTCAAAATAAACACAAGTAGTATAAATGGAAATAAGGTTTAGAGAATACTACAACCCAAAGCATACATATAGAATAAATTAACTTTGATAACCCCAACTCCAAGGTTAACCTTAATTTGAAAAGTAAAGTAAGAGCATTCACCAATCATAGAAAAACTCTACATTATCAATTTAGATATCAATCAACCACAAGCAACAATAAAAACACATAAGTTATGCAATTCAATTCCCCAAAACACAATTTCCTTTGCAACTATTATCCTCAACATCCTAATTTCCTTGACAATCCTTCACCTCAACAATCCAATGTCATATATAGATCACTTTTCATGAGCTCAAATTACTCATTAAATCTGTTTGACAACCTCTAAACCATCCTCTTAGATCAAATCACTCAATTTCAATTTCATAAGTTAAGGTTTCACCTCCAACACACCCATAATTGTAAAATTATCAATATCAACATCCTAAACCGATTAAATCTTTTTTATGTAATTGATATATATGAGCATAACTCAATTATTAAACAACTTTTCAAACCTTCATACGTAATCAAAATCATATCGTTACATTAGTACTTTGCTTCATTCTTATTTCATTTCATTATTATCACTTTACAATTTCATTTTTCTTTTCTTTTGTTGTTTTTTCTTTTAACTTTCAATTCATTTAATTTTTCGGTTTTCTCTTTTTAAAATAATAATAATAATAAATAATATCATTAGTATTTTACCTCATTCTTATTTCATTTCATTATTATCACTTTACAATTTCTTCTACTTTCATAAATCATATTTTGAATGAACTCTTTTTTATTTCAATAATTACCTGATAAATTCTATTTATTATAGAATAATTCTTTCTAATATTACTTCACTACTAAAATAAAAATTGGGATGTTACATTAAGGAGTTGGTTGGCCTTAAATATAAAACATAATTTTCATATTTGTTAATCTTTTCATAAGTTACCATATTAAAGTTTCTTCAACAATAATCCATGAATAACAAAAGGGAATGAGATAGTTAAGAAATAGGATATTTTAAAATATAATATGTGTATATTATGTATTGTTAAAATTATGCCTACTCATATTCGCCTGAGCTAAGCACAGGATTAAGTTAAGTATATTGCCAAATCTAATTTATTCATACCAAACCCAATTCATCGTTTTCTTTTGAATAGACAAAACAGAGTTTGTACGTATGACGAGAAAGCAGCTAGGAGGCTAGGAGCTCTGATCATTTTAGACTTGTAGGAGTAATAGGATGGGCAAATTAAAGTATCTTTTGAGGAAATTAAATAGGAATCAGTTGGGTTGGGCAGATCACTGTCGTAAATGAAACGCGTCGAAACGCATGGACCGCAGCAGGGGGACGTGGCTTGCCATAAATGAAGAAACACCCACGTATCTGGTTTCCTCTAATGGACCACTTCTTCTTCTTCCATACCGTGCAGTTAATTTTTTCCAGTCTCTTGGGAAAAAAACAAATTCCATTTACTGCATGTTTGAATGGATTTTCTAAACGGGCTCTGCCTTGAACTGCAATTTCTTTTTTCTAAATGATACACTATATTGTTATTTATTATATGTCGCTACCAAAAGCCAGTAGACAGCAGATTGCCTCAGAGTACAAGAAAATCACTGATATATAATTAATATCGTTAATTCACTAATATATATGTGTTGTGAAATATTGAAATGAGAATAAATTGCAAGTATTTCATTGATTGATAAGAGGTATATATATATGATGCTAATACATGAGTACCTCGTAACAACCCTATTTTCATATTAATATTTACAATATTAGTTAATAATTAATAAAGTCATGATATCATCACAGTATTCTAATATGAAATTCCGTGACATTTTCTTAGGTGTATTGTGTCCGCTCCCCTCAAGTTGGCACATGGAGGTTACGAGTGCCCAAACTTGCTCGAAAGCTCTTGACATCTGGTAGCGCCGAGTACCTTTGTGAAGATGTTAGTAGTAATGAACTTGATGCTTTGTTCAAATCTTTAATGGAGAAATGTCTGAACTTGACTCGTTTAAGAATAAAATAACAATTCATTTCAACATACTCAATTCTCATGAAAAATAGGGTTCTTGGCAATATCAATGGCGACTAAATTATTGCGATATAGTGGCGTTGAACCCTATTATATTGAGTCATCCCAAGGACATAAAAGAGCAATCACAGCCCTACTACTTCTTTAACCGCACTAGCCATTACTTGATATTTAACTTCTATTAAAGAAAGGGACCGCATGCATATCGCCTTTTTCTTTGTCATGAGATGAGAGACCTACCTAAACTTATAAAATAGCGAGTGCAAGAATGCCGAGTCTCATGGTAAAATTGACTTCATGTGTGTACGTGGCATCTACGTTAGACCCTTCGTGAGTGATCACAAATTAATATATTCTTCTTTTAAATTTTGTGCATGTCTCCCGATCGAGCTAGTAACTAGTGTAGGGAAGATTGCATTATAAAAGGAATGAATGGATAGCTTATCAAAGTTTGCAAACCTGTTAAATATATTATCGATTAGTAAAAGTATTTTTAATTATTGTTAAGAAAAAAAAAAGTAGTTTTAATATAATTAAGCTCATCGAATACTTTAAAAACTAAAACAGAAGTCGGATCGATCGGTATTCCCCCAACATTTAAACTATTTATATCCAAATTAAAGTGTCGTTTATCTGTTCTCCAGTCAAAATGTCTTTTATTGTTAATTAATGTCGTTTATCCTCTATGGTGACAAGTTGTCGTTAAAAAGAGGAACCACTTAATTATACGTGGAGAGATATATGTAGGGCGATCGATATGGTAAAATTGCTGGCAAAGAAATGGAATTTTATATATGTATTCGCAATTAATCTGATTGTGAATTGTCAGAGAGACATGAACAGGACGTGACAGGTAATGCGAAATCAAAAACGCAGATTGAATACTGTGTATGTGATTTTCAATGGGTATTCATTTCTTTTCATTTTCATCTGAATCAATTGATACTTCGAGGGATATGGGCGAGTCAAAGAATTAATCAAAACCCAGAATCTTACATTAGATTCGCTGTTCGATTATGTTTCACGGTAAAATTTTGTGCTTGATTTATGATTTAATTTAATTACTAACGAGCAGGACAATAGGACTACTAATTGTGTCTGAACCTTTTGTTTTGTGGGGTTGAGTTAAAGGGATATAGTCACTGTACCGATTGGTCGGATCTTCAAAGGTTGCGATTTTTTTTTTTTTTTTTTTTGGGACGATCCTATAAAAAACATCCAAAGATTACTAAACGAAAACTGTACGTCAGTGCTAATTATCACAATCTTGTTAACGAAGATACACACAAATTAAACACACACATACTGTGCTAATTGTTATCAACAAAATAATTAAGGTGAGATTAATTATATCCCCTGGGCACGCTTAATTATCTAGCTCGGGGATGATACCCATGCGACGAGGAATGAAATTAATTAATTAAGGAAAAATTAAAACATCTCTTTATGTTCAGTTACGTTGATCTAATAAATTAATCTGATAAAAAAAAAGAGGAAAGAATAAATAACAAAAATGAGCATAAAGAAAAACAACTGCTTTACGCATTGCATCAGGTCCGTTGAAAATTGAAGAGGAAAAAGGTGGATTTATGCTCATCACAATCAAACTCCTCATAGGTTATAATCATGGTTTTGGTCGAGATTCTCAAGAAGCTTCCATAGGGAGCCACCGATTTGTTTATGACAAAGCCCATGAAAGTCCAAGACAGCTACAGAAATTATTTCGAGTAATTAAAAAAAAAAAAAGCCGCCAAGGATTAGTTTTATTTAATTTAATTTGCCGCACTATAACCCAACTCTTTTTTGGTGCTTTTAGCTATCATTCACTTGTCAGCTTAGCTTTTAACGTTTACATGGACTTCGATACCGACGTGGCGGCGATAATGACTTGGATGTAATTTGAGATAGATCTTATTAAACAATAATGATAATTAATTATAATCTGCCCGACCCAAAGGCATACACAAGAGGTTAATTAATTAAAGTTTGGTCGAGGAAATTAAAGCATTAGATTCCTCTGAATTAATTATAGAAATATAATGAACGAAAAGCTTGGGTTAATTAATTAAGTAGCTTAGTTATATTGTCAGTAATTTTAGATATGATGCGATAGATCGAAGGGCGTGTTTGTCCGTATTTTTACCATAAAAAGAAAAGAAAAGAAAGAGATATGATGTGAGAATTTAGGAAATGCGCGCGCGCGGGGACAGGTGTAAAATTTTTACAGGCTTTTTATTGGCCATTACAAAATGACCACAAATGGAACATGAGTGACTATATACTATTTCTTTATTTTTTTAGAGAAACTAAAGAAGAAAGGACATGAGGGAGGGGAGCCAAGCTCCCATACCACTGCGCTAGCTAGCAGATTATATATTAGTTAAACTAATTAATTTCAACCAACTTTTTTCATCTCTCCAAAAAAGTTAACTTATCTTATAAATTTAAGTATAAAGTTATGAGTTTGACCTTTTGTAGGTCATTCTTCATAACCAACTATTTCATTGTATGATCCAAATTAAAGGAGGTGGCCAATAAAAAGTAAGACATAAAGACATGGCGTACGTCATATGAGTAAAACATTAAAGTGTTCCCTAGATTAATTACTCCCAGAAGTTGGAGACTTACGTTGTGTCAGTTTCGTATGATTCCGGGACTAAATGTCGTTTGTAATTTTGTACGTTTTTTCTAAAATAAGAACAAAATCATGAAGAGGAAAGTTGGCAACGAGCACGTACGTGTCTGTACGTATATACACACACGCAAGTATACGTAATTATTACGGCATTTGACATCCAATTTGTTGGGAAAATACCCCTGACACTGAATTCCAAACAAACTAGTACTATCAAACTGTAAATTTAATTTTTCAAATTATAAATTACTCGCCCAAATAATATAGAAATTTATTTTACAGTATTTGGTAATTAACTTTACGTACAAATTGGCCATAACGAACAAAATAAGTACATTTATATTTTCAACCGCTTTAGAGACCACACAGAATACGAAACATCAATAACTATGTTTATTTCTCTGGATTATTATTTTTTTGGACAACACTTAAATTAACACGCGTTCAGTTCACACATACACACACACACTCTCTATACGTAATCGATATGACAGCTCAATTAATTACCATGAATTTATTTCACATGCTTTTTGTAACGCTGATCTCAAAATGTGTCTCTCTTAAAGCTAGCCAAGCTTAATTTTAATTGGAGTACTGAAGATACAAAATTATATTTGTGAAGTTGTGAGCAACACGTAGTGATAAAACCATAAATCAAAATGTCACTTGAATCAATGTCATTCATTTATTTGTTGGAAAGCAAACCTTATCTTCACTTTCACTCGTTTCAGATCTAACAGAGGATTTTGGATAGACATGCTTATGTGTTATTATTATCAGCTGCAATAATAATAATATAACAATAATAATATGTTAGGGTTACGTACCCTCAACCCTCCGTTTTAATTTCCCTTTCGGAAAAAGACCTAGGGTTTCCAACACCTCTCCACCTACGCCCACACTCCCTCACAGATCGTGACAAACACGCACTAATCGCAGCCATTTTATGTGCAAGGAGCATGAGCCCCTTTAGCCTTCGGCGACACGACAGGCACAAATTATTACCACCTTTAGCCAAAATGAAGGGCGTGCAGTCAACGCGCGTGACTGTTCCCGCTTTTTTCTTCTTTCCTTTGCCACCCTGGCATCTAGGGTTTCCTTGCGATCTACAATCGGACGCGCGCAATTGTAAATAGTTAGTGATAAGGACCGCGCATATCCGCCACTTGGCAGATTTTCATTGGGCATTAGTTTCTCTCTCCTCGCACCCTTTCTCTTGATTTACAATTGCTAAGCGTATGGATCACACACAGTATGACACGATATGGCGTTTTTTAAAATACAACACTAAACAGCACCACCTTCTGCCCAGGACGGGGATAAAAATTCTCTCTCCCTTTCACCACACCCTCTCTCTTTCTTTCTCTCTCCTCTCGAGAGAATCGAAAGCCCCCCTCTCTCTCTAGGGTTTTTGTGTCTTTCGCAGTCAAATTGTAGTCAGCGAGCTTGGAATCGCATCGCGGAGCTGCCATCTTTCTCTTCTTCGTCTAATGCTCCATCTCTCACTACCATTTCTTCGAACAGCCGTTAAGAATCGGCGTCTAGATTGAACGGATCGTCTGGGTTGGTCCTCAATACAGTTTCGGTACGCTTTCGTCTTCATATTGCGTTTTATCGCTCTGGTTTTGGAGTTGGCTGTTGATTCCATGATAATCGGGACAAGTTCCGGCCGTTTTATGGTTGCTTTTTTCGTTTGAGATATTTTAGTGAAAGTACTGTTTATGGCATGTCCAGTTCAGCTTATGCTTTGTGTTTTTATTTCTTAATCTGCGTTTTGCCTTATTGGTGCCGTTTCACACTTTTCTCGCATTTTCCTTGCCATTTGGATTATTCACTTTGAATTTAATTGAGCTTGCGAGTCAATAAGAGGTGAATTATACATCTAGACCGATGAACCGCAGAATTTTTGTTTTGGCAACACATCGTTTTCTGACCAAGTTTTGACCTCACAAATGCGCGCGCGCGCGGTGGGTTTCGGGAATCAATTTTATACTGAGATATTTACCCCATAATATGACTAGTTTCCCTCATGGAATTTAAAAACCCTAGTATGTACTGAGTCTTGGTTCATGTACGTATTCTTTCTTTTATGTACTAAGATGGTTGCGCGGGCTTTTGTTATCTACATCTAATGATTTTGAACAATGGAGATGCCAAATTTAAGCTTATGTGGCGTTGGATTTATTGATGGAAAACTAGGGCTTATGTACTTTGATGCTCCTTAAGGTTGTTATTTTATGTGTCTAATTACTATGTATGAAGGTTTCATGTCTTTTATTCCACTTTAACTGTAACAGTCGTCTTCTTTAACATGTCCTTCCTTTTGATTTGCTGGGAGTTGTATAAACCCTAGCATTTTTTTTAGGAAGTTTGCTTAATACATGCACATAAATCTGTTACAATGTGGCAGTGATCGTTATTCAATCAGTGAACCTTGGCTCACTTTGTGCGTAGAACCTTAACTTGTATTCATTATATAACTTTGGTATTCTAATGCTGTTGAATGATATAAATTCTACGCATGCTATTCTAGCTTTGGTTGCTTGTATTTAATTTGGAAACGAGTCTGCGTAGCTGTGGAGAACCATTCATTCAAAGGATGTTTTAAAACACTGTCATCAAAATCATGGGATCTCTTATCCAGATCGACTCCATCTCTATAGATCTTGCCAATTCTGTTGAAAAGAGTGATGCAGGAAAACGTGATCATCATTTCTCAATACGGTAAGCCTTGAAGCTACAAACTTTCTAATTAAGTTTGCATGATTTCTGATTATCACTTGCTTGAATTACTTATTTATTTTTGGTGGATTGATATATGAATTCAATGTGATTGATAGTTAGACATATGTTGTTTCTATATCTCCATTCATTTAATACTGCGATTTACAGATTCCAGAACTGCAAAGTTGAAAGTCAATTAATTAATTTAGTGGCATTTATAAGGACCATGATCAAAATGAATAATTACTATATTCATTTAATGTTATTGGGTAATCATATTCTTTTTGCAAAAAGGAAAAGCTGAATTAATATTTCTTCTGTGGAATAACGACCATCTCGCAATTCTTTTTCGAAAGCTTATTCCTCATGTCCTATATTTATTGTTAACACAGTGGATATGTATCTGAGATTCGTAAGAAGGACTGGAAATTGTGTTGGCCATTTCCGTTACAAGACAACCACAGTGAGTCTGAGGATCAACCATGTTTGCTTCCTCCATTAGATGTACCCAAATTTAGACGGTGTTGCTGTCAAACTTGTCAGCAAGAAATTGCTGCTGAATGCAGTGACAAAGATAACCAAGGAGAATTTCATTCTTGCTGTACTGGATGCAAATCTGCTAGCAATTGCTTTAGTAATGCAGCTGTCAGGTCTGATATACAGTTGCAGCTAGCTTCAACACCTGACACTCTTGAAAGTAGAGGAATTGATCTTAATAGTTCTACTGATTTGAGCTGTGGAAATGATTGCTTACGGACTAATAATAATGAGAAAGAAGAGAAATTTGAAGTTGTAAACAACGGAATGATTGGTAAGTTAAAGGCTCAGTTTTATATTATTATGGTCAGTCTTTTACAATGTGTGGTTTGATTTTGTATGTTTTCTTTAGATCATGAGACTGGCGTGGAGGATAAACTTAATCATCAAATAACTCATGTTCCGCCACCTAAAGTTTATCCATACCTCATACCGAAAGCACCTACAAATGATAAAGGTAAGTTTCGATTAGATAGCATGCATGGTTATCAACCAACAGTAGTTAATTGTTTCTCTTAACTGTGAATACTTTTATGGATTGTGGTAATACTCTACTGATTTCAAAACCTGCAGCTCATATCCTTTTCTCTTTTATTTGAGATAGGCTTTGAAGGTAATGAAGTTTCTGATGCTAAGCTTGCTACAAGCAACCTCAAATGTGCAGACCAGAATTCTTCTGAGTTTTGCGACGGAAGAAAACTTATTTCTGCTAATCAAATGGAAGTTGCTGTGGCAGACCATAAAACTTGTTCGGTTTTGGAGGTTGGCAAGGTAGCTGCTGTGGCAGACCATGCTGATGACACAACTAGGCATTCACCTATAGAGTTAGTTGCTAGTCAAAAGGCTTTACCGAGAATTACAAAGAACTTGGTTGAAAATGATTTTCAGGATCATCATCTAGAAAAGTCATCTGGTTTGCCTTGTAGGAAGCCTCGGAAGGTGCGCCTACTAACTGACCTGTTAAGTGAAATTGTTGAGACAAAGACTGAGAAATTTGCTATACAAGGATTCTCATCTGGTGGTACTTCCAAGGCATCCACGACTTTACAAATGCTGCCGACATCTATTCAGGGAGACTTGACAGATAAGGATAAAAGTGTAAAAAAGTTTCTTCTTGATGAAAAGCTGGAACCAGCTGAAGTTTCTTCACATAGGTTTGCAGAAGGTCAAAACTTGGAGGGGGATGCAGAAGTAGATGAAACTATCCTGGATGCTGGATTTAATGATGTGCATTCCACCATAGGCTTGCAAGAAAATGTGAAGAGCTACTGGAGTAAACCTGAAATTGATAGAAGCCTTACCATGAATAATAAGAAGATGAAGATGCAAGTTGTTGACAAACATTTGAGATCTTGTCCATACCAAAATGAAGAAAATATGCATGTTGTGAGCAAGCCATATGCATCTAAAACTCCCTCTCACACATCACCTTGTGAATTTTCAGAAAAAGAGATGGATAGCTTTCCTTTGCATGCTCTGAGATTAGGAAACAAATGCAATTTATCCAAACAAAAAGGGAAGATGCTGCAAGTTGGTGGGGATCTGGCTCCCTTATCTTGTTGGAAAAATGACAAGCTTGTAGAAGATTCTTTTTCTGTTACAGGAGCAAAATCAATGTCAAATATGCCTGCAGATGTTCCAATTTCTTCAGTGCAAGGTTCCATACCGAATGAAAATGGAGTAAAAGAGGGACTTCATCTCTCACCAGACAGTTATTTGGCAGCTCAGGCTCACAACAAAAACTGCATCAGTCAAATAGATAATCAACTACCTTTATCATTGTCTTTGCAAGAGGGCCCATCAAAAGTACATAATCTTGCCAGGAAAGGCAGAGAAACTGATGTCGTTGGAGAGCCAAAGCCAATAATACCTTACAAGCAGATAACAGATGCTATTTCTAACAAAGGGGTAAGTTGTGAAGTAAGTGGAAATAAAAAGCACAAGTATGCCTCTCAGGTTGAAGATGGGAATCATTTCCAGGACAAGCTAATGGTATTTGTAGTTAATTTTTCATTTTCTTTTTAAACTTCAGTTATTTATATATTTATTTTTTTGGGGAGCATGAACAGTATCTTAGTATGTTATTCGTTTTGTACTTGTATTGTTTTTTTCATTCTTATCCTTTGTGATTTTTTTTTTTAAAAAAATTGAGTTAGACATTAGTTTTTTGGCATTAACAGGGAAAAAATCAAATTAGTCTTGTGATCTGTCCAGTACTTGTTCATGCTAGTTGATAAGCTTCTTCTTATGATTCTTCTCAATATTTGTATATTTTGTTCCTTACCAATATAGCCTGGGCAGTGGCCAGTTGGGTTTCTTGTGAAATGATTTTTCTTTTAAGTTTGTGTTAGTGGTGAAATACTTTTACTCTGATGTATTCATTGCATGAATGTCTTCTTGTTGGGTCAATCATCAAGCACATATGGTACAAAAATGTTTCTAAGGGAATAACTTTCTGCTTGCAGGAAATTAATGGTTCAAAAAACACTCAAAAATCAGTTGAAGCTAGGGAACATGCAAGTGTCATGAAAACCAATGGTGACCAAATAGCTGACAAAGCGTCTGAGCAGGGGATATTAGATGATGTACCCATAGAAATTGTAGAGCTGATGGCAAAGAATCAACATGAGAGGCGTCTTTCTGAAGCAGAAAATAGAAGCTGTCACTGGACAAAATGCACGAATGAAAGGAAAGCACAGATGACAGTTGGCACTGGTGTTTATGGGAAGGGGTTATTGACCTTGTTTGAAGAAGGTCAGAAAGTAAAACCTCGGGAAAGACATGGGAGAAATGGCATGACCTCACGGGGAGAGAATTTGAGGCCAGGCAAAAGAAAGTCAGCTCACTCCTTTTCTCCATATAATGATGGAAACCATCTGAAGAGGAATAGTCTTTGTCAACCTCAATCCCGCTTTCTGTTTGAAGTTTCCAATCACCAAAAGAGGTCACCAAATGGATTTCATTTTCCACCCATGGGATCCAACCTTTGTGGTAGCGCTCAAAATTGCAAGATGAATGGGGGTAATGCTGAGTGTGTCCGGGGAGGATGTAGCTTACACAAAAATATTTTACATCCAGATGATAAAGCTTCTCATATTTGGGCATCCTCGACCCCAAATCATTTGTCCCTGGGATATGATGTACCCAAAAGGGCTGTTTATCAATCTACTCGTACTGGTATAGATATGACTTCACTCCAAACCGACATGCTACATAAGCAGAACATGAACAGGGATATTGACCTTAATTGCTTGAACTTAAATGCTACTGGCCTTGAAAAGCTTAATAGGAATGAGGATTTTGGAACCCTCAATAGTATGCATGCAGAATACCCATTTCCATGCAAACATAATGGAATAGAGCCTCAACAAAATATGAGGGAATTTCTGGATTCATATTCCAACGAGATAATACCAGCCATGCATTTACTCAGCCTTATGGATGCAGGTATGAAGTCCATTAAACCCTCCAATGCCAGTGTCGGTGTTCAAACATTCAACAGACCCCCTTATCATTGTGATTGTAACGGTAAGTTGGAGATTGACAAGGCGCTCAGTTCTCTGAAGCAGCCACCACCTGATTGTTACAACAAGAATTACTTGTTAAATAAATCACATGGTTGTTTTATTAGCTCACCAACCGTTGGTGCATCTCCATCAATCCCGCAAAAAGAGAAATTTAGTAAAGCTGGGAGCTTCAATAGTCAAACATCCTTAAAGTCTGGAAAGAAGAAGAAGATTAAGACCTCCAACCCGGTCTTGCAGAATAGAGGAAATAAGCAATTTAGTTGGACATATGTTGAAACAGAAACAGAAACTCCACTGCAACGTAAATTGGAAGTTCATGGTACTTGTGTAACCTTGCCACCCTCAAAAGATTCCAACTCTTGCAGCATAAATAGAAATCCAGCTGATTTCACCCTGCCAGATATGGGAAATATCTATATGATCAGAGGGGAAGATTTGAAATTTGAGAAGCCTAGGAATCCCAAGAAAAGGCCCAGCTTGTTTAGTTTTCAGGGATACAAACAGCAGAGAATTTTGAAGGAGACCAAAATAAAGGATCATGAAAAATGGTGAAGTCCTTTAACATTCCAGAACCTGGTAGGTTCTCAGAATCTCTCTTTCTATCAAATATAAAATGTAACTATACTCATACTGCTTTTCTTTGACACCTGCTCCTTCTGTTCTTGCCAAAAAAATGTCAGCAACTGTTGAACCCGCTTACATGCCGCGTGAGAATATTGAAGGAGGAGTATCAAAGTGACTCTCAGGCAGGAGCATAGGCTCGAATTGGAAAGTGAGACTCCCGTGAGTTCGGCGCATGTGGCTGATCGCTAAGCCTGATGTTAAGCTGATATAAAGCAAGCAGAAGACCTTTATATCTAAGTAATTTAATTAACATTCTGTGTGTAGCATTTGATTTAATTTGCTCTTCCATAAATTTATATTTAGTGATCAATGCTGGTTGATAAGTTGGTAGGGAAGCCTTGAGATTAGCCCCTCAGTTTTTCAAGACTTGGTGTGGTGCATTTTGTCCGACAGGCCCCATCAGCCACTAAACGGAAGACTGAACAAAGTAAATTGTCAAATGTCGATCTAATAAGTTCATATGGATAGTGTACTGTGGCTGTAACTTATTATGTAAAAGTGTCAAAAACCAATGTAACAGATATGGTTTGTTGAAATGCGGGTGTTCATCCTAATCATACTTCAAAGAGCCGTTGAGTCGGACACAGTGCTTTTCTTGAGTTGTCTCGATTTTTACCGAGGTGGTGATATATTCGGTAAAACTCACTTATTCAGTACTCTCTCTCTCTCCTTGTTATAAAGGACCAACTACCATCATTTTTTTATTCTTATTATAAAGCACCAACTACCTTTAACTAACTCATTTATTACTGTTTTCTCATTATACTCTCATTTTTAACTAACTCTTTAAATTCTCATCATTAAAGTAGGGGTAAAGTTGGAAACATTTATCAATTTTATATCTATTTAATAACTCAACTTTCATTCCTTGGTCTGCGGGAAATGGTAATTGGTGCTTTATAATAAGGATTAGAGGGAGTACTTGTTTAGGAGTATTTTTTTACAAGTCGAGATAAAATACTTTTCATATGCTTATCTTGTAAATTATAAAAGTACTTCTAAAAAGCTAAAATAACAAATATGCACTAAGAATGATACCGATAAACTTACTTTTCCATAGCATTGAGTCAATTGCATTTTTATATGATATTTATCTAATTTAATTAGATTAAAAAAGTTTGTCAAGTTAGATAATGTGACATATATTTTCTAAACTGTATCCGTCGTCTCCTTTATCTCCCTCCTTTATTATTGTTAAAGGGTATCAATAGAAAATTAGAAAAAATTAATAATTATAAAAAAAAAGTCTTATTTTTAAAGTCAATATCAACTCCTCAAATATGTTTTATATTAAAGACAGGATGAGTATTTATTAACATAAAAAACTAAATATAAACAAGGTTGAGGTTTTCAAACATAAAAGTATTATGTTGTAGAGTCAGGTATTCATAATAAGGTTTCATAACGTTTAAATATGACCTCAACATTACCAAATATCAAATAATTGATAATTGTATAAAAAATATATATATATAAACTTGACTCCTTCACTCCCAATCTCTATGCAGTAATTTTGCATAGGCATTTCTGTACAGTTTTCATTTATTCCACCTTCATCTAGAAGCACTTAATCAACAAGTCAATTTCGGAAGGCTCACATTTATTCCAATCTCTTAAGTTAAACCAATAAAAATTTCTGGCTGGGTTTCAGATGAATTTTGACCAATAAAATTACATATAGAAGTGGTAATTAAAAAAAAAACCAAAGAAAAAGTTTGACGTCATTTCAGAGATACAAAGATAGACGCTGTAATTTACTGAATTTTCGCTATTTTCTGGTTGCCATTATCAGGAGATATAGGCGTTTTTTTATCATTGTTTTTTTTTTTCTTTCACAAATTAATTTTTCAGCAGCATCTACTCGTTTCTACATAACGAAACAATAAATATTTCAAATTTGGAAAAACTCATGTTACAGGTTCATTTGTTTGGGAATATACATGATTACGAGATTATCCTGTGATTAAATAATAGTATCTCATAACCAAAGAACAACTTCATTTTCACTTAATGATATTTATCTCAAAAATATTATAATAATGACTCAACTTTGCCCTTACACTTTGATTATAATTTTTTATTAAATTCTAAAAAAAAATATTTAACGCAAACTATATACACCTTGATATGATGTGTGCCCATACATAACTATTTGACTGGGGGATAGATACAAACTACAGAATCTGCACTGGAACGCGTAGGCTAAAATGTAAATGCCTAACAAGAACAAATTAAAAGCTGATCAAGCAAGTAACCTCATAAATGAATCTTGACGAAACTCGCCTCTTTTGGAGGAAGATGGATTGTGTCATGTGTGTACGTATATCAGTGCCTAAAAACCCATTGTAGTCAACTGGAGATAGAAAGTTGGCAAAATAATTATGTAATTAATTATTTATTATCATTTTGGATCTTTCATGTTATAACTCTTCGATATTGTACGTTTGCGTATATGTTATTATTCTTATGTTTTATTCTCTTCAAGCTAATTTCTCACACACCATTAAGACTCAGAATAAAGATAACAAGACCCAAATATACTCCTTCGATTCTAAATATATAACATAATTTGTATAGTGCGAGGCATTTTAGGCGCACACAGACACAAACGGTATATATTATTTCAAGCTCATGATTTGACATGAAAGCAAGATGCTCTCACCAGCACGCCAGAGGTTCAATATGAACTGGTATATATAATAAAGATCCAAATATTTTGTTTTTTTGTTGTTGTTGGTTTGTTTACGTTAAATAATATAATGCTTTCAATATGGTTTGCCTCCAAAGTCCAAACCCTAAATAAAAACTTAACGCATTCGTTCTCCATTCGCAGACGTTACTCTTGCTATTGCTTGCATTTTACTTCATAGATTCATTATATGCAGCAACATAATATAGAAAAAAGTATGCCCCTCCATCACACTTGCCTCGCTAACTTCTTCATTTGATTTAACTAGAGAAATTCCCCCAATAAACAACTTTGATAATCATTAAAAAAAAACGGAATTAACTAATCGTAAAGATAATCCATATATTGACCATCAGGCACAACTGAACATTCCCTCTTTCCCTCTCTTATCAACTTTCAAGGTGAAAATAACAAACGTACTGTTTAATTATAGCTCACTGCATGACTGAACAAAATTCAGAAAAAAAATTCAGAATTATTGATTTATTTTCACTTAATTACTAGTGCGCTGGACACTAATTATCGTGATAAGCATCCATGTATAATCTTTAATCCAAGGGGGGAAGGCCAACGGGGAGAATAATATTATATCTGGTCTTGAATATAAGATTTAATCAATTTTTTTTTAGAGATTAAAAAAACTAAATAAATTATTTTAAAGTATTTATTTTTATCATTTTTAATCCAAACTAATTTATATGTTTTATTTATAAATTGATATATAATCTAATGATACACATCATATACTATGATTAAGTAATTTATTTAATTTTCTTAATTTTTTTAAAAAAATCAAATAGATTTTATTTTGAGTTCGGGTGGAGGTTTATGCAGATGTGTGTCCATGTTGTACAAAAGCATCAAGCAAGGGAGGCTGGTGGGGTGTACCTACAAACTCTAGCTTCTTTGTAGACAAGGCCTTCACTGCAGAAATACTGTTTTTGCGGACTGCAATGTCTGTCTTGAGTACAAATACACAGTCCCTCCAATGCACACCCATCAACTTTTTCGCCTTCTTTGCCATACACTATATCATCTGACCATTCACTTGAGAAAATATCGTGAGGATCCAATTGTTGTTTGGCTGCAATGAACTCCTTGAACTTGGGATACTTGTTCTGAACACCCAAGAAAGCTACGTTCCTGTTCTTTGCCCAATGTGGCTTAGCTCCATATTTGAAGAACGCCATTTGCTCCACCTCTTCCAACACATCCTGGTTCAGTCTTGGAGTTGAAGGGTCATCTGAACGATAATAGTTGAAATCAACCACCAGTGAGTCTTGTGATTGGCCTAAATAAGCATTTGAGGCTTTAATAAAGCGTATCAGGAAGCCATTGTAGATGTCGAGGCCACAGAAGTTTTGTGGATTTAGGTCTCTTAGCTTTTTCACGTCCCGCACGAAGTCTCCAAAGGTGGAAGCTTCGAAAATTGCTGTGCTCTCGTAGAAGAAGAGTCCTTTGATTCTGGGATCCCAAGCACAGCAAGTGTCAATTCTTGTTGAATATAAGCACGAACCTGAGGTTTGCATTTTCCCCTGATATCCCACAACTGGGTAGCTTGTGAAGATTGAGCCTTCCTTCTTCAGCCCATTTTTCATTAATTTCTTGTATGCTATTGTAGTTGCAGCCGTTGCGCATTTCCCATTCACATCCCTCGTATTTTCCTGCAACTTCTCTGCATTTGATGAACGTTTAATTAATAAATATATATCATAATCACTAAATGATTGGTGATAAAAAATATAAGCGTTAATTATGAGATTAGATGCATGAATCCGCTAGTAAGTAATACTAATAAGTACTTTCGAAACCGACAGCTGCAACATCACTAGTTTCTCACTATGGTCAATGGTGAGATATATATATATATATCGAGAGAGAGAGAGAGAGAGAGAGAGAGAGAGAGAGAGATAAAGAATAAAAAAGGAGAAGGAGATACTAATTTTTTTTATATAAAAAAGGAGATACTAATTACTATATCATATTGATTACCTATTTCTCTAACTGAGCTGGAGACTAAAATAGGATTGGGCTGAAATCCAATGAAGTCATTGACGCCATCACCTGAGACATTCAAGGGAACCCTGGAATCATATCTGTAAACAGCAGTGTGCTTGGAAGGATACCAAGTAATGTCTGCAAATTCATACTTTTTTGCATGCTCCATGTACTCATCTTCCACATTAGCATCATCCGTAAAATTGTATGTTATGCTTCGCTTGAACCTGTGCTCTATTGATAACTTCACCTGTTGCATGTTCATGAAACAAAAACGAGATCATCGATCGCACCGTGCAGGCCATTTTTTCGAATATAATTTCTAATACTATCTTTTCCCTAAATATAAAATTCAATTAATTTTTATGAAAATATTGATGTAGATAAAGTAAATTATTTTAAAATAATTATATTTATCGTTTTTTTCTAAATTAATTTATCTAACTTAGCATAAATATGATTAAGTAATACTCCATATATTTAGTTTCCTTAAAAAAATTTTAAAAAGTCGGAAATTATATTTAGAACTTATGCTACAGTTTTACAGAACCCAATCGCTGGCAGGCATTATTTTTGTATTCATAACGATACTAAATGAGTAAAATTCACATGGGTGTCCACCCAAAATCACATGTGCTTGGGGAAAAAAGAAAGAAAAGATGAGCTGACCTTGGAGATGGCACCCAGCATTCCCAATGATAATTTGGCAGCATTAAGTAGAGGATCTTGTCGTTCCAGCCTCAAAATCTTGGCGTAGCCTTCAGATTTGGAAGCCGGAACAACAATACTAATCCCAATAACATGATCATGAACCGCTCCGCCATTGCCCCACCACGAACTGCCATGAGCACCGGTGGTAATCAGCCCAGCCACCGTCACGCCCTCCCAATACGGCGCAGCAACCACACTGAACCCACTCTCCTCCACCCTATCAATCAAATCACGAAGCGGCACGCCGGGATCCACCGTCACGGCCAGATTGACGGCATCAATTTCAATAGCAGAACTGTACTTCTCGGTGCTGATGAGAAGAGTATTATGATCGGCGGATGGGCAAGCCAACTTGGGAATGGTGTGGGAGAATCTGGTGACGACCTTTGCCTTGAGATTGTTGCGATTAGCGTAAGCGACAGCGAGGCGAAGCTCTTGCTCGGTGGTCGGGTAGGTGACGTTAATCGCGTGACAGGAAGCTCGATCAGGCCACGCGCCGTAGGAGTTGAGGAGAGTACAGCCATGATTGTCGCAGTGGAGAGGAGAAGGAGGAGTGAGAGCGTGGGAGAGAGAGAAGAGGAAGAGGATGAGGATGAGAGAGAAAAGGCACAAACAGTCTGGCATTTTGCGATGGACGTTCTCCTGTCGCGCTGGAATTTAGTTTGGTAATGATGAGACTTTTCATATATTCTTAGAGCGAGCGCTGGACCGTACACACACAATGTTTTAAAGTAGGGAAAATTCCCTGAGCCTAAATTACAAAAATATTATTAAAAAGGTCTAAAAAAAAGTTAAATATAGAAAAAAGATCTTTGGATCTTTTCTGATATTATTTTTAGAAACATTAATAACTATATTAGTACCTAATTAATAACTAAATCAATATCATTAACAATAAAATAAGTACTCGTTAACAATCACGTTTTTTTGAAATAATACTAAAAAATGCCCTAGGATTTCTTTTGACATGTGATTTTTCTTATGATCTTTTTCAATAATATTTTCATAATTTAGACTCTGATAGAAAGCTTTCCTTTAAAGTATTAGACGCAAATTAAAAATGTAACATTCTAATTGTTATTTATAAAATTTGATTATAATTAAGAAATAATTATTTACGATAAATGAATTATTTCATTATTAGAACTAGCATGAACTCTCTGCGGGAAGCAATTTTTTATAAAAAATAAGATATCTTCGCAATAAAGCATCCAACCAATATAAAAAATAAAAGCAATCCCGCTACTGTATAACATAAAAAATATTACTCAGAGTGCTATCTAACCAACTAAAACCACCATTAGATGTTGTTTGGCCGACATTTTCGGTTTTCTCTCTCTGTTTTTTACCTCACTTCACAACCAGAGATATTAAGGTTTCTCTTTCGCCGGCGGCATTATTGACCACCACATGTTGTTGGCGAGTATCATCTCAACCACAACCGTGACAGAGAAGCAGATTAGAGCTCAGAGATCCAGAAGCTGGCACCAAGAAACCGAAGACAATCTTCTTCATCTTCTTTCTCACTGACCAACCTTACTATTATCGTAGGTAGCGCCACCATAGAGATATGGAGCCGCGATTTTTAGATTAAAACAGAGACACACAATGGCGAGCTTCTATCATCATCCGCATAGGCCCTCATTTGTTCTCTATCTTCACGCCGTCACTTGTCACCATCTAGCTCACAACCACCACCGCCGTCCTTTTTGCAATGGTTGTGGTTCTCTATCGCTTATGGGGCGAGCTTTTCCTCTCCTTCTCCAAAACTTTCTTAAAATAGTTAAAGTTTGCTTCCCTCGTCTTTGTACGAGCTATTACGACATCTCCTTCCTTGCTAGTCTCTGTCAGCGAAGGGGACTAGCATCTTTTCTTACTGTTTTGAGTTTTAGTGGTGGTGTTCTCTATTTCTCAGAGAATAAACATATCTACCAAATTTGGTTATGTCTCTTCTTGATTGAATGGTAGTTTGAAAGTTGACAAATTTGATCCTCACCTATTGACTTGGATTCGTGTTTTTAGGGAAAAGGTTTTTTTGATGGGCGCTATTGATATATGATTTACCTCTCAAAGGACCATTGTTAGGTTTGTTCGAAGGTAGCGAATCCAATGCGCTAATGGTAGCCATATGCATCATCAAGAGGTGTTTTTCAGTTGGTGGTTCCTGCACTTGACCTTTCACCTCTCTTTCTCTTTCCAATGGATCCTGAACTACTAGGTGTATTAGTTTGTGTGCTTGTTGTCAGATTTAGGTCATCTAAATCCACATTAACTCCAATAGTTGCATCTGGAAGCTCTTCCTCACTATCACCAGTGTGTTTAAAGATGCCTGCAATACACAGAGCAATATACATTTAAGCAATATATATCTAGATTAACATCTAAAGACATGAATAGAGCAATATATCTCTAAGAATAATATATATCACATAACTCCATCTTTCAAATTGTCTGATCTAAAACACACACACACACAAAAAGAAAGTGAAGTTCATTAAGACCATTAAAAATTGTCACATTTTCTAAGTCTCAAATTTCACTACCTTTCATCTAGGATTGCACTTTTGACCATTGCCACCCTACGATTAATGCAAATTAAACCTAACCTTTTCCCAATATTTATTCAAGCACCCTCAAAGCAAAAACAGTAGTAGTACGATTTCACTGCTCCGCGGCCCTAGCTAAGTTTTCCCAAAGCTCCATACTAAACCCAATACCCATTATTTCTTTATTTCCAGTCTAGTATCTTCATTCCCTTCTGTGTCAAATCACATTTATGCACGTCAATAATCATTGGAGATATTTCAACTATCCCATAATGTTATATGTGATCAAGTTTCTAACAATCTAACGTGAGTCCCCCACATTAAATTCCCTATCGTCTTCACTAGCTACTACGTACCAGTACATGACCACTAATTAATGATCGATCATGTGCAGAAGGAAGCCATTAGGACCCTCAACCAAATCTCATAGCCGACAATGAACATGTTTTCCATACTTCAACACGGTTTGATATGATGTGAATAAAATGTGACCCTAGACTAATGACTCGTCTAAAAATAATCTAAGATACAAGTATAAGATAATACCAAGAGTTCCATATCCATAAACTTTCTTTTAGCAAAAGGAACCGATTTTATTCATAACTTTCTTCGACATCTATTTTCATATACACGTACTTCTCTTTTTATTACTCAAATAAACATTACTTACAAATTTTCAACTAATTTAACTCTGCCTACCTACATGAAATGCAAGCGAACAACTAATATCAAATAAATTACTTATTCATTTGACTACTTCCCAGTGCCCACCACACATTAGGAACAGTGGCAGGCAATCTCAGTCATGTGATCTAAGTAAACACACATGCAAAAAATGCCCTGACAGCACAATCCATGATGGATTCCAATGGGCAAAAATCAAGAAACAGAAACTACTCAGTTATGAAGGAGGTGCAGGAAGGTTTGGAGGGTATATAGATGCAACGACAAAATAAAATGAAGAGTTAAGTAGTCGGCCAAGTTATTGTTCAAAATTTAGAACAGAAACTTTCATATATTGATGGAAGAGAATAAATAAGCCATTGATCCAGATCCATGTGGTGAGAGGAATAAGTAAAGCTGAATAAAGATAGATAGGTGTGATTGTGGAGGATGAGCAGTGGCAATAATGAATCATATAAAGAACATTTCCAAAATTTGCTTTAACAAAACCAAATTACAAAATGAATAAAACAATTGAGGTATAGAGATAGAAAGGACAATTCAAGTATAAACAGAGCAACACATCAAATTTCACCATTTCAGAGCTAATCCAGTTATTGGCCACATCAGATGGAAGGAAATCCAAACTTGAATCCGAATCTTGGGTTGATTGAGTGAGCGCACGACGTGAGGCTGACGAACACACGAGCTTCGACGGCTATTGGCGATCCTATGGCTTCTTCAGCTAGCAGGATAGTGGAGAGAATGAAGATGGTGAAACAAGACACACGAGACCCACTACTTGAAGAAGAACTCATGGACTTCAACTGGCGAGGACGATTTGCAGGTGGGAACTTGGACATGATTTAATTTGACAAGACAAGCTTTGGGCTTTTGATTCGGAATCTCTCAGCTTTTCCTGGACGAGACGAGGCATGAGACGGAGAGGAATCTCTATGAAGCTGAGGGACGAGAGGAGGGGACAAATCTCTGGACTTGTTTGCAGAGTGAGCAAGCGATGGCAGAGGCACCTTTGGTTCTTTTTTGTTATTGTTGGAGCAAAAAATAGAGATGGGTCAGCATAATGGACCAGTGCGCTGCAAAATAAGCTCCAAGTTGGAGCTTATTTAAAAGCGCAACACATTAGATTTTTTGTAATAAGCCCAATGCGTTCATTGGGTTACCCAAATAGATCCAACTTACTTTTTTTCAACCAGCCCTGTTTTTTTAACTTTTTTCATAAAAAAAGCCAGCTTTAAGTGAAATCCAAACACACCCATTATCTTCTCAGCCTTTTTTGCTTTTATTAGGCAATTGTAGAGTATGGAGAGCCAAAACTATTAATTTTTCCTTTCTTCCAAAACTATTAGTGATATAATAATCTATAATTATATAATAAGTATTTATTTTCATGCTTCTAATCACCCTACATACTGCTGTCATGAAGTAAATGATTCTTTTTAGCCCACAACGGAGGCCTATGGAATGGGGGTACGTGGAATAATATATAAAATCCATATAAATAAAAGATTTCAGCCAATGCGTTTAATTGTTTAAGATCGAGAATAGCAATTAAGGTGTCAAACACGTCCCAAGTTAGAAGCTTCTCTGTATGCTACAAAAGCATAAAAGCCAACTCATAGGGAAAGATACTCTTGCTAGCTTACTGAATTTTTTGTAATCTGACCCCAACGTTAATAATTGAAATAGTCCTCCTTAAAATATACTCCCTCCCGGTTCTAGTTGTAGGATAAGATTTATAATACAATTTATATTATAAATTTTATCTTATATTTAAGACCGGAAGTAATATTATATATAACAAATCAGGTAATGCTGGGGACATTGTTTTGAACATGGAATCTGAATATATGTACATTTATGTATAACGTTTATAAATCAACATTTAAATATTTATGCCCTTCTTTTTCTTAATAGAATTAGAAAGATTATTTCACATTTTCTTTATTTTTTAGATAAGATATAAATATGCTATGTAATAATCCTTTTATTACGTAGTACATTATATTCCTTACTCTCACGTTTCATTACATTCTCATGGTCTCTCTGAGCTAAAATGGCATCTTAATTTTTTTTTTGAATTTTTAGTCTTCAGGGTAATTGAAAACGAAATATATGTAGATGGCGTCCGGTTCAGAAGAAAATATTCCTCATGTTGTTTGTCTTTTCGAGCCATATATTTCCATACTGCTGCTTTTTTTTTTTTTTTAACTAAACAAAGACAATATTTTTTGTCAGAAAAAAAAAACTAAGAAATGAGGAATGGAAGTTAACTCATTAATTAGATCCAAAATTAATAAATGTTTCCAACTTCAGCCCTACTTTAATGATGTAGCTTTAAATGAGTTAGTTAAAAATGAGGACATAATGGGAAAAAAGTAATAAATGAGTTAGTTAAAAAAGTAAGTTGGTGCCTTATAATAAGTATAAAAAAATATTGGTAGTTGATGCCTTATAATAAGGATCAGATGGATGGAGTATATATATATGATATAAATCCTGTTAATATATTACTTCTGAGCGATGAATCAATCGTGGACAAACCCACAGGTAGTTTGTACAAAGTACAAACACATCTCATTGTCATCACTCTCTGGATCAGCAGCTCACTGCTAACATTGTTGGATCGACCCCTTCGAATTTTAGAACCAAATAACTTAACACCGCATTTAATCCTTAGTAAAAAAAAAATTAAATAACTAATTTAAGGATATTAAAAAAATAAGCTAAGCTAATTATTTGTAACAAACGTGTGTTAGATTTTGTACAATATATATATATATATATATATATATATATATATATATATATATATATATATATTTTATGATCATTGTATTTTTACTATCCTTTGATAGAAACAATCGACAAAATATAGATATTTTGAAGGATAATTATAAATTTGAAAAACAAAGTTTAATATTCAGAAAAAAAAAAGAAAGAAATCCTGTGTATATGTCATACTACCTCCCGTCTTAATCATAAGGCTAAGTTGACTTTTTTGAAAAAATTAAAGAAAGTAATTTAATTAATTTAGAGTATTTTTATTTTTATTCTTTTTCTCCATACTAATTAGTTTTATTAATAGATTAATGTATAATCTAACGATACACAATACATATAATATAATTAAGTAACTTATTCAACTTCCTTAATCTCTCCCAACAAAATCAATCCAATCTTATAATTACAACTAGAGGGAATATAATGCATGGAGAAGGCAACAATTTCACGACAGACAAATGTAGTTTTTGTTTGGGACAGACATTTGGCGGGCGTCAACCTGAATGCATTCAAGTAGGGAATATTTAATGGCAGAATGACAATGAAGCGGAATCAATATAAAATATGCACTTTTTTATTATTAAAATTTCAAAATTTTCAATTTAAAGGTCCTCATTTGATATTTGGGGACATTAATCCTCTGTATGATTTGAGGGGAAGGGTGATTTTAATCGGTCTAGTTGCTGATAATAAATTCTCGTTGCATCCCAATTACAGGTAATGAAAGTCCATCAAATACCACAGATGCCGAATTAATCACGTTGGCGGGCACGTGTCAAGCGATGACCCACGTGCAATTTGAGTGTGTGATTTTCTTTCATGAGACATTTCCCTCGGGAGGTTTTGTGGCGCCCCTAGATATTCCCACTTTCCATTTCGGACACCTCTATTATTCTCTCCATTTTTAACTATACGATATAATTTGAAATGTAATTTATATTATAAATTATATCTCAGATTTAAAACTGAAGGAGTAAGTGAGAAGTAGATTTTAAAGCTAAATGTAAAAGTTATTTATTATATTTATCAATCTTTTCTTAATTTACCCTATTGATATTTCTTCAATAATAATAAAGTACAAAAGAAGTTAACAGAATTATGGAATGCAATTATAATATTTTCGAAAAAACATGTCACTTCAATCAACTTAATTAACTACCTTAATCTAATTAAAATAGATGAATGGATCATAAATCGAGGAACTAAGAGAGTACCATCCTATCTCCTTTCTGCATTTCTGGGATGACACGTCTATAATCCTAGATACAAGCCTTCTAGATTATACTATGATATTTATGCATAATATTTCTATTTCTGGGATTTGAATTCATTGAAGTTAAACACTTATTTTTGCTACCGCTACGCGTTGTGTCCCCACTCCTCTCACAGAAAAGGTTTAACTCAATTCAAGAACTGAATCTACAAGACCATAACTAATATAATTGGGAAATTATTTTTTTTATATATAAAAAAGTTTAGGTGGGGGTAGATACCGATAACCCATCAAGGTCAAGCCATGTTTCCAGACTCAAAGAGCGCTTACAGAGGTACTTATAGATCTCCCAACAAAGAGGTTCTCACATCGACCAGCGGGAATCAAACCTCCTCCTTTTTGGAGTGAAGGCCGACGCCTTAGCCAATTGTGTCACTCCTCATTGGTGGCATGCAGAAAACCAGGGTGTCCCACCAATTGCAATCCACCGTACTTTCCCCTTTGAAAGTGGCCTCAAGCCTGACCCTATTTCATACTACTAAATTTACAACATTTAAACCAACATCCTTCAACCATCCTAAATAAAAGGAATTTTACATTAAGAATTGCAAAAAGCGCTATAAGTTTCAAGTGTGCACCTCCTGATTTTAACTTATCGAGGGGAAAAAAAAAGAAAAAAAAAACAGGGATTAAAACCTACGAAATGTTCGGAGTTAAAGAAATTCTGGGGAAAATTGATGATACATCACCTCCACTTCTCTTGTAATTCTTTCCTCTCTGACAATACCCAAGTAACAAAAATTGCTGCTACAAGTGCAACAATTGTAATAAGAAGTAGCGCATAGCTGAAATCTTCAGTTAATGAATCGTAAGTCTTTGAAGGTGCTATCCGAGTAAAGAATAGATCTACTCCATAGGCAAAGACCAATGATGTAGACTCCAACTTGGCCGGTACTGTTATTATTCGTCGGAGACCTTCCACTTTAATGGAATGCGTGATGTAAGACTGCAGCGATTCAATAAGAATCAGTGTTAGGCTTCAACAACAAATGGGGTTCAAGTAGTGGTTAGGCATTTTGCCAAATAGATCTACATAGGCCAACTAATTGCAGGCAGACATTAGAATTCCAGTCATAGCAAACAATAACTTAGAAGAGTACAGACTGGCCCTTCAAGTCTTAATTCTTCTCATAATCATTTAAAGAAGCAGTGGAGCCATCGCGTTATCTAGAAACAATATCCATGCAACAAATATATCAGCTACAAGATAGATAACTATACCACAAATTAAGTGTGCATGCCTCATACAAACATGTATTTTATGAAAAAAACATGGTTATACCACCAAAGCCTGCTGGAAAGTATAACTTAGATGTTTATCTATCAGCCCAACTTTTGATTCATCTTACAAAAACTACAAGGGCCAAATCCTGCATATGGAAATTTCAGCATTCAAAATGAATCCCCATTCCCCTCCCCTACCTTTTTTCTTTCTTCTCAAAGTACCTCTCCAACCTGACCTTGAACAATATAACATTTACTATCAACAAGCTGCAGGAAAGATAAACTGCTAACGACAAATCAAAAAGATACTAGTATCATGGCAACTGATTGCAATGATTGTGCAGTTATACAAATAACGCATGCCTTGCAGAAAAGGTAGAAGTAGAAGTTATACAGACAAAAAAATACCTTAGAAATGATTGGTAATGAATCAGTAAGAGGAATAATTCCTTCTTCTTTTTCAGCTTGTGAGGGATTGAGTGTTCGCCTAGGATCCAAATAACGCTTATCAAGGGCCAAAACCTGCAGAAGACACTTCTCAGTTGATATGCAGAAATGTATGAACATTAGATTTGATTGGAGAATGTCAGTAAATGAGAACAAAGTAAATTGAGCAGGGGATGCAACCCATAGAAATCTCTTAGTTCTCAAGTTCTCATGGAACAGACATTCTAGCAAACAGCTGTGTCCCAACCTGATCACCAATTGTTCCAATAAGAAGCTGTTGGGAGGTAATGCCCTTGACAGTGGAAGTCACTTCCATTGCTTTCACAGAATGTGTAAAGAAGTACGACTGTGATTTAGCTATGACTTCTGGTCGGGAGTATGAAGAGACAGGTGATGTAAGATTATGCTTTCCAAGAATAAGCTTCCAAACGTCTTTGTTATCCTGTGAATTGTATTCAAGTTTAAAATTTCTAACGAACATTTACATATACAAAGAAGATCTTTATAAGAAGATAAAGTTTACTGCCATACCGCTCGAGATTGATCATAGACTTCAACAACTGACATCTCATATCTGTGAGCTCTGAGATTAAAATAGTGGTACACAACCCAGTTTTCGCTAAATACCTACAAAATTTATATTAGTAAGATAAAGTCTATATGATGGGCACCATTTTAATGATCAGGTAGTTAAAAATGCTTACAGCATGAACAGGGCCCTGGCAACACTGATGAGTCATGCGATGCAATATACGGCCAGTTACAGTATCAATGATATAGACAACCAGCCATGCCTCCTCTGGTGTTGCAGTTCCAATTTCACCTCTGGCTTTTGGTGCCACATTTGCAACAAAAAGCAGATTACTTGATATATACTTGTACATGACGTCTTGGTCAGCCATTACTTTTGCTTGAGTATGAACCACCTAGATAATACAGATGAATTAACAGGCAATAAAGCTACAGGAGAAAGCAGTAATTTACTTGCCACAGAAAAAAATTGCAAATTTTTTCATGAAATTCCTAGTTTCAATTGTCTTGCACAATCTTACTGTTATAGGTTTATTAAAAGCCACTTGTGATACGAAAAGGCAATGGCATTAAAGATTGTAGATAATGAAAGGAAACAAAGCTTAAACGAAACGAAAGCCTTTGAACATTAGAGGTAATGGAGGAAATAACAGATGTAGTAGAATTTGAGATTCTCAAGTTCAAGGATGACTATTTTCAATTAAAAAAATTATGTACAAAACACACCATACCTCATTTGATTTTCTTGTCACAGTTGCTATGATCTCTTCAGATTCAGATGGGAATACAACTGACCATAAGTCCCTGAAGACAAAGCAATATTCATCTACTACTTCGCCAATGCAATTACTCTTCAAGGCATGCCCTCTAATAATACCATTATCCCTCTCAACTGAGTACCAGTACACATTTGAAAACCCATGTTGCAGAATTTCAATAGCTTCAGGTGTTCTGGGGTATAAATGAGCTTTCTGTTTGGCATCTATGATTAGATGGAGACGCTGTTCTTTTGAATCGGTGTAAGGTAGCGGAATAACTTGAGCAATGGTATGAGAAAGACTCACAGCATTGAGCTCCATTCCCGTGTATGCATCAATAAAAGAAAGAACAACTGGTGCAGCCAAACTTGAGCCACATTGCCCAACAACAAGGACAGATGGATTCTCATCCAATGCATGGTGATGTGGAACCTGCCACTGATAAATATTTATCCCAACTGGATGATCACATGCTTCAGATTTACGTAGATTGCGTAATAGCACAGACCAAACTACATGTCCATCTCCAGTGTGCAAGGCAAAAACTTTTCCTGCCCTTGTAAGCACTATAAGTAACTTACGGAAACCATTATGATCACGAGTCATTTTGCTTTTCTCAGAACTCTTCAACCTCATCGTTTGGATTGCTGCTACATCCTCGGGGCTTGCAATCATTAAGGTTCCTTTGAGCTTCAGCATGTGTCCCTTTCAACAATAAATAATTGCAGCAAAAATGCACAGTTAGAGAAGCAGCTAAATAATAATCCCAACCATATTCCCTAATCCGTCATCAGAAAAATAAGAGTTGAAATTGCACATACATTATAGAGTATTTCAAACAATGCACTGAGATATGCCAATAGTTGTAAGTTTGTTTCTCATTTTCTAGCCAGCAATTACAAGTGTGTTCCTATATTGAATCACAAGCATTAAATCATGCAGGTATATCTCCTGGTTATAGTATACAAACAGCAGCTATACCTTGAGCCATTCAAAGAGATTCTGTTCAACTTTAGCTACAGATACACCATCCTTCTCCACAGGTAGTTCTGATGCTGTTACATCCACAACTGCAGCAAGACCATCCTCTCTGCTCCAAACAATCTCTCCTTGTTGTACTAATATAAGTGAATGATCCTCCATTACCATCAATGCCCTAAACCCCTGAGATCTGTCTGTCCTGACATAGTTGTTTATAAAAATTTTCTGAATATGCCCCCTTTGATTGTCTATTACTACGCTTTCTTTAACAAAGTCACCATTCAAATCATTGGCATTGACATCCTTTACATAAAGATGAACTTTATTGTCTCCATGCTGAACAAGTGCAAAAGCATGTCGGCCCTCTGAAATTGATAGAGCCTCACTAATAGCTGCGACATTGTTTATTTTGTCCACCACCACCAGCTCACCTTCGTTTGTCAATTTAAGAAGGATAACATTGGAATCAAGATTTAAAGCAAAAATTCCTGGAAGCTTTGACGGTAAAATTATTGCCTGCGCAGATGAATCACCAATGAGCTCTGAAATATACTTCTGGTTGTAATTAATATCTCCATCCTTGATGTTTATTGTTACTATCTTTGACCTGATATCATCCAATATCACAAGCATATCATTGGAGACTGACAATAATTCCCCAGCAGTACCACAAGGAAGTTCTGCGTCATTATGCTTTAACAAGTCTCCATTCTTGGCTTTGAACTGATGCACGAAAATTTTTGAAGAGCCCAAAAAGCCAGCTACATAGATTATATCATCATGAGGAGACTGAATAAGATGCTGAACATCAATGCTGCAAACAAGATGAAGATGGTGACATAAATAACACTGCCTCGCACTACAAAAAGAACACTAGCTCAACAAAACTCCATGCGTCATACCTTTCACCAGCAAAATCTTTCTTCCAAAGTATCTCACCATCTATACCGGAAACAGCATGAAGGCATCCATTACCAAAAACAAGGATTAAATCATCCCTGTCCGCTTTCAAATTTTTCTGCAAAAATAATAGTAGCAGTCATTGTGTAAACATGGCAACTTTTGCGCACTGTCAACTTCTTAGACATTACTAATGACCAGGCAAGAAGGACAGGTTCATGATCAGGATAAGAATAATATTGAGGAATACGCATAGGTTGATGAGGATTGAATAGCAGGTTTACTTTAGCCTGTATGGGTGAAAAGTGCAATTAAGCCTATTTTGTTCTGTGCCAGTGTGCCTTGAATCCTTTTTACTGTCTAAATGGTGCAGTACAGTGCCCTCTCATCTGGTATTATTTCCTCTCATTCTCACATGATTCTTTTCCTTATCAAATAAAAATATTGCTCGACATATATTACTAACATGAAAAAATCTGGCATGTGCAACAAATCATTCACTCACAGGAATATACAATATTGACTTAGAAGCCTTTGAGCCCGGAAGGAAAGACTCCCAAACCATCTGGCCATCAGGAAGGTTCCATGCTCTCAATATACTACCATCAGACGAAAGAGTAATAACATCTGAAACAATTCAATGTAGAGTAATGAATTTTATCATCAATATAGGCTGATTACTTTATCAAAAATATATACATATAAAAAAAATTCACTTAGAAAGTAGGAAAGAAGCATATAAGCATAATGAAACCAATTAAGTTTCAAGCTTGTTAATTACTGACATCATTGCGATACAATGATGGTGGTGTAAGAGGCGATGTTGACTTTCTTTGTTTCCTAAAAGTGATACAATATTCAAAACAACGTCATAGCCAAAGCCATAGAACATTTCATTTTAGGTGCACAACCAAAATACATATTTGGGCAATTGACATGACAAATAATCAAAAAGAAAAAGATTCCATTTTGAAATCAATTTTTCCCTCCTCATGGGATAACATGCCTGTGTGATGATATCATCCAGAAGGAAGTCAAGCCAGAATATAAAGAACATTAATTGATAAGCCAGGGCCCATGTATAAAATTAATAAGTTCTTTAGGTTCTTCTGCAATGAAAAATCAGAAAAGAAAACATGGAGATGCAGATGACTCTGCATGCAAAAGGCTACTTCTTATTGTTAGCAAATGTTAGTGGAGTAACAGCTTCCAGTTGAGGCCTAAAGACACTATTGCCTCATACTCATGATGTGAAATTTTAATCAGACAACTGTGTATAACTTTTCTGAAGCGGCCCAATTACAATAACGGTTAGATAGTATGATTAATATTTTATAAGTAGATATCAAAGCAAGTGGAAGCATCGTACACTTTCCCAGGGCAATGTCAAGTCCATCGATTACATCGTTGGTCCCAAGAACATGCCTCCAAACTGCATAAAAAAAGTGAAACATAGCTCAGCACGTATTGATTTCAAACAAATCATAACAAATAATTAAGTACGCAATATATTACTCAGGAATGTTTGATTTGATTCCATGCTGGTTACAATTTATTACATTCAATGCTAGTACCATTCGTCTTGCAGCTTCGTAGGCATTACGAAATTTTTTTAGAAATTAAATTAATGAGAGTCCTGAGAAATCTGTCGAAAAAGTCAAACTTACAAATTTCTCCATGACGAAGGTCAAGAGAAGCAAGAACATTCTCTTCAGTGGACACCAAAACACGCTTTCGTCCAGTCTTTTGAGTATGAAAAACAGCATGTTTTACTTTCCCAATGTACTTTTGGTGCCTGAAAGTTATATAAAAGACAAAACCATTATATATGCAAATGTTTGCTGAGATCATAAACTGATGAGCCCTATTAGCAAATTCATCAGATGATTATCGGGGGTTGCAGGTACTGTAGATATAAGGCGACTACTACTCAGGAAATTCGAAATATTAAGCAACTGAGCATATGGAATGATGTGACAAGTTCAAATCACAAGCAATTTCAATTTTGCTGGTGCATTAAAATAGTATAACCATATTAACAGCTCGCCAAGTTTCCCAGCTATTGTGAAAAAGTTTGAATGAAATCCGCTATTGTATCGATCGATCGATAACTAAGGATAGATTAATTTGATGAACAATCAGGGCACGTCTGAATTGACAAACAATAAATCCAAGGCCATCATCAAGGGTCGAACTAAAAATCCAGCAATGATAAACCGCCAAAAGGTTAAAAATTCTCATCAACCTTGCTTCTCAATGACCAAGAAGAACTGTAAATACACAAGAAATTAAACTCACCAATCCATTAGCCCAACTTGGTCTTCATAAATCGAAAAGCTGAAGGGGGAAGACGAGAGAAATAACAAAAGAGCGAGAAAAGCCCTAATCGCCATGGCCATGGCGATTCAGCCAGAATCTATTCTCCGAATGACTGGGGGACGGATCTGAAAAGAGCCAGTGCGACGGGAGTGAGGGACCAGAGAGGCTGCACTTTGTGAGCGCTGACAAGTGACGACACAATATGAAAGCCGACTTCTCCAAAACCGCAGCGTTGGAACTAGACTCCGTTTCCTTCGTTAGCCGCTTTGATAAAAATTTTCTTATATATTTATATTGTAAATCATAAAAGTAGGGCTGAAAATTTAAAATAAATAGCCATTTATCTTAACCGTACGATACATTATTTTTCTCATCGTGTTGTTAAGAAAAATAATAAGTATTCATTATATCAACATCAAGGCAAATAAATGATTTTCTTGCCTAAAAAAAATTAATGATATAATGATTATTATTAATATTATACTAGCTTCAATCTTAAAATATAAGATTTGATTTTTTTATAAAGAAATTAAAGAAGTTAAACAAATTATTCAACCATATCATATCTTGTATCATCATAAGTTAAAAAAATTAGTTTAAAGACAAAATAATAAATTTAATTGATTTTTAAATCTTCTTAAAAAAAGTTAACTGGATTCATTTTACTTTGAAATTACTATTTCATATAATTATTTATAATTACATTTAATTCATTTTTTATATTTGATTTCGCTCCTAAATTTCAACAAGTATTTAAGGTTGGCAAGAGTTTTCAACATCCTTTTTACAAAAAATAGAAAAAATTTGTATGATAAAGCAAAATATGAGTCGAAAAGATATAAGGAGCGAAGCTCTAGCAAGCGTCGATATGTCCGAGTGGTTAAGGAGACAGACTCGAAATCTGTTGGGCTTTGCCTGCGCAGGTTCGAATCCTGCTGTCGACGACTTCCTTTTTCCCAAGCCACGGGTATTTCTCTGGGCGGATACGTTTCGGAGCAATCTGTGATTTAAGCCCTTCGAATCGGGCATAGTTGCTGTTTTGCTAACCTCACTTTATATGTATGCCTACGTAAAGGCGAATTATTCATTTTTATATAACAAAAAGTCTTATTTCATTCGGTAGGATCAATTACATAAATTTATCTCAATCCTTTTGTAAAACTATCATTATGAGGGAGATGGCTATAATGAAAGTGATAGTGAAACTGCAGCAGCTTGCTAGCAACATTGGTGGAACCTTTGACTTCTTCCATAAGACGATAATGGGGATGCTACACATAAGTTGGGGTTGCTGTATGACTTTCAAATTTACATTCCCTTTTTTCTCCTGTAAACAAGTCATCAAATAATTGTCTTGAATAATCAGTGCCGTCCGTTCTAATCGGCAGTAGCTTCTCAGGATGGAGAGTTGTCGGTAAGTCTGATTAATTAAACGGACAAAATTGTCGAGTCCCCTGCCTTCAGCGAAGAGGTGTTGAATCTAACACTATTATGCTTCTGTCACTCTAATTCCCTCAGGAAATCAGCATTATCAACAAATACCTGCATAAAGTGAAAGATAAGTCAAACTAGAAGTAAAACCAACGCATGACATGCAATACTTAGAAAAGATTGTAACATGTGTATCAACATATTATGATCTACAAATAAAGTCTAAGGTTAATGTTAGGAACTCAAAGTGTGACAGGCATGGAAAAAATGATTTAATATCAGAAAAATCAAAGCACTGATCAAGCTCTTGAGATTTTCGACTTCTGGTTTCCTGCTTTAGATGAATGGTTAATTCCTAAGCAAGTCATTCATGAAATAATTGTACAATAAACAGTATTAAGTGCATCTGTTCAATCCAACTCAAATATGGCTAATACCTTTCTACATCAAACAAAATTGATAGGAACAAGAGGCCATACCGATTTCCAACCGTCAGGATCCAAGCAAGCTACTATCTTGGTGTTGATACCTGGCAAAGGCCCAGGTTCACGTATAATCTTCCCTCCATAAAGTTTTATTGCTTCTGCAGTCTTATAAACATCGTTTGTACCTATTGCTATCTGTCCAAACACAATAAGTTTCATTTCTACAATTACTTGCACTGTTTAAGAGATAAAATAAACTTAAGTGCTCTGTTTTAAAAACAGAAAAGTATGGAATGTACCTGTGCATAACCATTTCCTTTGTCATAATTGGTGACCCCATAGTTATATGTTAGTTCTAGAACCGCATTCTTGTCTTCAGGACCATATCCCATCATGGCTATTGTGTACTGGACACCAACGAAAACCGCAATAAGCATTTATATAAATCATTACCATTAAAGCGTAATGTTTTGTACAAAAATAGCCATGGATCTTATTAGTAGGTAGAAAGGGAATTTACCTTGTACTCAGGATTGTCCCTTTTGCGGAGAAGTTGCATGCCAAAAGCCTTTGAAAATCAACAAATACATGGGGAAAGATTGGATTTTTTTGAGCTTGAATCTGAGTGAGTTGAAAGTCTATGAAGAAAACTAAGAAACCAGAGCATTGAGTAGCACTGACCTTTTTATAGAAGGCTATGGCATGATCAAGGTCACCTACTAGAAGCATGACTTGGCATAATGGTTCAGGACTGGGACCTCTCTCAAGAAGCTCAAACTTATAGCCATCAGGGTCTTCAATAAAAGCTATGACGGTCTTGCCACCTTTGACAGGTCCTGCTTCCCTGGTAACCTTCCCTCCCTTAGCCTTTATTAAATCTACTGTCTTGGCAACCTAGACAATTATAAATATATCAACATAACGATATTCAATAAATAAAATAAAATCCATAGCAGGTTGCACAACTCACAAGCTTTAAATAGCACATTACTCAAACTCCGTGTATTGTATGGGAAAACATGTCTAGTTGTAGCAATAGGCCATGATTATCTAATCACACGATAAACCAATAATGAAACACAATGACCAAGAAATTTTCATCCGAAAGAAGTGACGTTTAGATTTTGAATTTCTATTGGAGAATAAAAATAGGCAAACTTTTAAAGTGCAAATACTGGAAACAAAGCCGATGTCATGAGTCAGAGTACTAGAATTCTATGTCAGAACCACAAAAACTAACCAATAAGATCCAAAATTGTGTTTATGAGTATGAGGGTTGTCAGTTGTCAACCACAAACTTTCTTACTTTTCAAAGAAATATGAGCTTACATCTTCAACTGCGATACCAAAATGACCAAAACCAGTTCCAATGTCATACCTATCCACTCCATAATCTGCAATGATAACAAAATAGTACTATCAGAAATCATTTCATAGAAAGAATAAATAATACCACCTCCAGTCCTAAATGTAAGATCTAGTATGTTTTATAGGGCAACGTTACAAATTAGGTCCCACACATTTAGGATAGGAGGAAGTCGGATTTTGTAGAAGACAAGATATTTGAAGCATTCATATATCAACATACTGTAAGTAAGTTCAACTGTGAAGTGGGAATCTTCAGGACCGTATCCAAGAAAGGCATTAGTATATCTCTCTTCTGGCATATCACGTTTTCTCAATAGCTTCATACCGAGGCACTCGGTATAGAATCTGCATGGCAACAGTATAATCAGAATTGACACATCAGCAAAACATTAATGTTTAAGCACTTGAGCATTAAGTATCAGCTATGTATCATCTAACTTGAATAACATACTTTATAGTCTTCTCCAAGTCCCCTACACGATATACAACATGAAGCAATCTCCGCGTGTCATTTTTGACCCAGTCCATTAAATTCTGTTCGGTAACAGAATTATTTGCTTGGGCTAGTTTTCCCGCAGCAGTAGCTTCTATTGCTTGTCCGTCTCCTTTAAACACTTCAGATCCTTTTGCACCAAATAACTGGGATTGTGGGATAGCTAGTTAAGGATAATTAACCAAGTTCCGTTAGTGAAGAAATCCAATAAATGTTTGCATAAAATAATTATCATACTAATGATGGAAAAGGATGTCACAACAATTTTGCATATTATTCAAATTTATGTCTTGTTTTTCAGACGCAGGAAGCTACCAATCAATTCAATAACAATCAATGTCAAAACTAAAAAGTGCAAGTAACTTTTTTTTCCCTTTTCCCCATTAAAAAAATGCTCTCCGCCCTTGAGAAAATCCAGTAATAAACTCCTGGACTGATATTTAAAAAGTGAGCACAATGCATTGCCATTTGAATCCAGGATGACACAGACGCCAAAATTGACTCTTTCTCACTGCCAAACTAGGGACATCACAAACACTCGAAATCAAAAACAAAAAAGAAAGGGAAAACTGAAAATAATGGGGATAATTCTGCACATGTATGCATGGTCAATGAAATGCAGAGGCAAAATTACCGGTTCCGAGGTGAAAGAGAGTAAGCCTACGAGAAGGTTTGTAGCAGGAATTTCGAATTGAGGGCAAATGAAAGGAGCGTAGTGAGGGTAAAGCACAATGTCTGGCCGTAGACAGATTCAGAGCTGCAGATAAGGATGACGCCATTGGAGCACTCCCTTTGTTGCCAGCAGCTCACTCTGTTTCGCTTGGTCTATGTGTCAGTGTGATTCTGTAGTGGAAGTCGTGGGCTACTTTTACAGGCCTCAAGAACGTATCCGGGCTTTGATGTGTGAGCCCATTTCAAAAATCTTCAAATTACTCAATTTTTTTTTTATAATAAAAATTTTAGGAAAGAGGTTAGGCTCACCCACAGTCCAAGGGTAAGGCACTCGGAGCCCAGTCCACAGGGAATACTGGCCAGAGAGTAAATGTAACATCCCAAATTCCAGGTTCGAAAATCGTGTCGGTCGACACTTAGTTTTAAGAAAAACAACAGAGTTTGAGATGCTACAACTTAGAGTACTGCGGAAATTGATAGTGTGCGCTAAGATCCGGACAACGAGTATCTGATATAAAAATGCCCAGACATATGATGATGCCCGACATAAGCTGATATATTAAATATCCCGAAGGAATATTCATGTGATACAATTTACAGAGGTTAAATACAATCCTCTGATAAAGAAAGTTTTAAACTAGACCCATGACTTGGAACCTAATATCAGTTAATTGAACAGATTGGCCAGGTAGGGGTCTATCATGGGGGCCTCACCGACTTATACGGCGACTGATTGGCTTCCCACATAGATCAACCCAACCTTAAACACCAAACTGTTCAAAGTAACTTTGTTAAATTCGAGCCAGAAGTTAAGTCCTAATAACTTCTACCGACCTTTGCCTTTGACTGCTGCCTCTTCACGGCTCTACCCTCCGGCATCTTCTCTATCCCGGTTTCTTTCCTGTACTATTCATTAAGACTGAGGTCCAATGTCCATTGGACCTCAGGTAACGGTTAACCTCATGCTTATGTAAACAGTATATGACAGTTATCACAGATATACAACATAATCACAGTTTCAAACAAATATCCACATGTAAGGCAATAACATAATACAGCCACTGCAATATGTATGTTACCCCAGTCTGCACATAACCAGTGCCACGACGGCCCATCGTGTCCTCAACGCTAGGAAAACTCAAAGGTGTTATCAAGACTATAACCCGTATACAATTCAACTCTCATGAGTAAATTTCAAAACAGAGTATTATCATGTGAAAACAACAATCATATATAACCAAACCATAAGCATAAGAGTTAAGGTTACAATACGTGTCCGTACCTTTTACCGCATAGTCGTCAAACATCCGACCTTTGATTCCGGCTTTGGACTTCCCGGATATCCTAACATATCACCATATCACTTAGAATAACATTCTAAGAGATATTTCCACCTCTATTTACCATTCTACCCTTGATGGCTTTATTATTACAATTTTGCCCTTACATTTCTTCAAAAACGTAGTGCAACATTTTCTGGGCAGATTTTTCGGTAACTTTGAAAAATCATAAGTAATTCTAGAAAAATCAAAATGAGGGTCCGTAAAATTTCCCGGAATCCTTGAGAAGTCTATTTTCGAGGAAAAATACTGGAACTTACCCAGAATTCATGGATAATTCCCAGATTTCATGTTTTTAAATACTGTTCAGAATTTCGCACAGAAAACATAGCTTAACTTCTGAGATTTTTATCCTGTTGCACAGAGCTTCAAATGACATACTCTTTATAGATTTAGAAAGCCCTAGATGTCTATTTTCACCATGAATTTTCTCAGAATTTTATAACATCATCTTCATCATAAAATACTGACGTTTTTAACCCTGACTCCAGAAAATACTAATCGAGGAAATTTTGCCAGAGCTTCGCTATTTTGATCCTAATCTTCCAAAAATTTTGCTATAACTTCTTCTTCATCAATTTTTCGAAATAAATGCAATGGAAACCATAAAAACATGAAATTAAAACTGTATATGGAAGATTGAAGATCAAAACAACATTTCTAGCATTTCTACTTTATAAACTAAGAACTTGAACTATGAAACTAAAAACTCTCTTACCTCTTGAAGAACACTAGCTTCCTACTTCTTGAAGCTCTTTCACTCTCTCCCACACACTCTAAATTTCGGTTGTGGCTTGGTGGATTGGTGGAGAATTTGTGTTGCTAATGGTCTCTATTTATAGCCAAAAACAAGAGTAGCCTCCAAGCAAAGACAGTTGATCTCAACCCTTGGTTATTACTTGGTCAAGAAGCTTCAATCCTCTCCCTCCACCTCACTCAATTTCGTCCTCCCCCCTTCCTCCTTCTAGATTTTCTTTTGCTTTGTCCCCAAGACATTCTATTTAACACTAATTACACCCAAATGCTAATTTAGTTAGGTGTAAGTTGGTGTTTAAATTCAAAATCCAATTTCACTTTTGAAATCCTAATTTTATGATTAGATTTATGGTGATTTTTAATTCCCAAAACACTTAGGTATATATCTTATAAGTACCTGAAAATATCCTTGGGAATAGCCAAGATGAAGCTCATAATTCCCTGATTCCAAATATGTATTTATCTTGAAGATCTAGTTTCAAGATTTCAAATTATGATTTAATTTCTATAGGTTCTCATTTAATTTTATTTGATTAATAACAACTTGTTCTTTAAGCTAGGCAACTTGCTCACCAAGTCTTTACTAATCTTCTTCCATACACCTCTTTCATTGACTTATGTGTTATTCTCTTTTTCCTTCTTGTTTCAAAAAAAAGTCCCCCTCTAAATTTAATCACTCAAATTATGTGTTTAATGTTCTCACATATTTAAGAAGGAAAATCCCTCATTGGTTCACTTAGATTTTAGGATTAATATAATTTGTTCACCATTAAATAGGAATTTTTGCCCCTTAGTGATAATTTAGGAATAATTAGTTAAATCCTAAATTTAAACTCTAACATAGTGTTTTAGGGGTTACTAGACTTAATTATCAAAATTTAACAAGTTTCTAATTTAATTTTGATAATTAAAAACTCCTTGTATGCTAATCAATATCATTTGGTCTTAATTTATGACCTTAAAAACTTAATCATTAACTAATTTCAAACATTAATAGGGTATCTCAATTATTGCAATATCAATTGCCCAATAATTGTTACTAATTTCCTCTAATTGATTTTATCATCCTCTGATGATTTTAAGTTGTTAAAATAGTGTAATTCCTAAAAATAATAATAAATCAATTAAAACTTTAGAGACAACATACTCTCTATTTTAATAAATATTTAGTTGCCTCTTAGGATTTACCATAACATTCTCAGGGTATTTTATGACCCATAAATCCACTTAGGGATTTTTAGCTCTTTATTTACTCTAATTTCATGAGAATTCACCTTAAAAGATAAGGTAATTATTTTACTAGTTTTGAGACCACAAATTCACCTATTGCAATAGGTGTCATTTATCAAAATTTAATATTTACATGTATTATGAAAATTGGGGTATTACAGTAAACATGTCTCTGCCTCTGCCTCTGCCAGCGTTACCACTGCTTCCCAGATTCCTAGGATGCCCCCTAGCGCCTTAACCAACGCAGGGATCGAACCCCCTTTCTTAAGGTGAGGAAGACCGACTCGCACGCGAGTTGAACCCAAAGACGAAGGGTTCAAATATACTCAAATTGATTGAGCTATTTAGGGGTATTTATTTATTTTAATTATCAAGCAAATACCCCTGGTCCTTGGGTTCAACTGGCAAAAGGGTCGGACACTCTCACCAAAGGAAGAGGGTTCGATCCTGAAGTTGGTCACGGCGCTGGAGGAGACATCCTAGCTCCTTGGTGTCTATGTAAACGCCTGAGGGCCCAACATTGGTATCACCTAGGAAAAAGGGAGATTTCGCCTTGCTTTTGGATTCTCTTTTCCTAAAATTTTTGTATCAAAAAAAAATTGTCAAGCAAATATCACGGCAATGTTGAAAAGAGTATCAAGTACAGTGGTAGGGCCACATTATGGCCATTTGGGGCCAAGGCCTGAGTTGGTCTTATCTTATCTTATGTATTTATATATGTGTGTAATATAATATTTTATTTTAGGCAATAATTTAACTTCAGCTAAGTATTTTATTCTTTCTAATGAGAGTAATATTGTGTTAATTAGTGAATATTTTGGGATCATGGTTTTGGCAGAGTTTTGAGTTGTTACAATAGATAACTATATATATGTAGAGAATGATTAATGATTAATTTTAATCAGTTTAGATTTATTATTTGGTTGTTTTATGATTTTATAATGAATTTCTCTTTTAAGAAATAGATTATAATAGGTTATTTGCTTAACTAAAATTTAATTAGATCTTTATGTTTTTTTAAAATATTTTTTTGGGGTTCATATTATATTTATTTTATCTTCTCTAATTATTTTGTTTTGAGGTAGGTGAAATGCGTATTTAAGTGTTAATTTTTATTAAATTTCATTATACATATTATTATTGTGATATCTTTAAAATAATATTTGGTTCATTACTCATTAAGCTGTAAGAAAAAAGTAAAAAGAAATACCTACTAAAATGTTATCATTTTATATCTTATTTTGATTTATAATTGTTGGTTATTATTTATTTGTATTTTTAATGTTATGCAATATTATTCTATAAATAGTTCAACATATTTATTTTTTAGCCCGGGTTAAAAATATTTTTTTGTTCCGCCACTAATCAAGTATGGAAATAATGATGGAAAAATAAAACTAAAATATTCAGGAATCCTGTCTACATGTTTTTTTTTTTTTTTTTAGCAATTGTCTACATGTTTCATAAAGAATGTTTTGATATGTTGATATTTAAAGCGAATCAACATCACCGTGTTAAAGCAATAAGCATTAATCTAATCGTCTAATTAATATAATGAAAAATTATCTTCCGAGAAAGAACCAAGCCCCCACCACAAACAAAGAGAACGTAGTAAAATTCAAAATACCTCAAAAGAAAATCCTGAGAACGAAATTAGTTAATATTAAATGGCGACCAACAAGAAACAAAATAATGTATCAGAACAAGGTAATTAACAATAAATCAATGATTAAGCATGAAAATTAAATTTATAGTGGAGTGATAGAGTCAGGAAATCGGCCCAAGCCCATCGGGCCAGCCCTTTTAGGCCCCAACCCTTCAAGGGTCCGGCTTAAAAATTTAAAGAGCTAAATGAAATAAGTCATGTAGGGCCAGCCTTATAGGCTCTTTTAATGGATATATTAATGATGCGAAAAAAGAAATTCATAATATTCTTACTAATAAAATAGAACCTAGTACTTAAATTGAAGTACAATTAAATGTTTTTGAAATTGATGATAATGGCGAAGAAGATGATAATAATAATCATCGTACTAATGTTGCTTAGTGGTATGTTTCATATGAGTTATTTATAAACAATAGTTTGTTTTTTATTACGAATTGGTGAATGTAATTATTCGTTAGATGATTCATATTGTGTACATATTAATATTGACACGTTGATTTGATAAATTAAAACTTTAATTATTATAATTTACTAGTTATTTCTTTTAAAAAAACAGAGAAAAAATAGTTAAAATTTGAAATAGTAACTTTTGGGCCTTGTAGAGCCGACCTTGGCCATGATACTCTCAGGGTGGACTTGGAAAAATATAGGTTTTTCTTACTTTAGGTCTTGTAGGACCGGCCTTGTTAGGCTCTGGCCCTTCAAGGGTTAACTTTGATTCCCAACTCTATGGAGTGGTGGCGTGTATGCATCGGTATGAATAGCGAATACCCAAGAGAATATGGTTATTTCGTCACATTTAACACAGTGATTATTGTGTGCCATAAAGCTTTGTGTATCGTTTTTGTGATTTTTGATTAAATAAAAATATCATCGGCATAAAAGCAAGCTACCGACTAGGAAAAGCGGAAAAATATCTTCTCATTATCTTACTTCTCATTATCTTTCATAGGCTTATCTGGGTCATTGATTGGGAAGGGGAGAGAAAAGTATTGTGACATTTCAAATTGATTGGACAAATATGATTTAGAGATGATAAGGGATAATGAGAGAAATCTGACGCAAGAAAAACATCAAAGGCAAAGGCAGATTCACATTGATATTATTAGCCACAATAATAATCCATAATTGTTTTGGCAATACCTGATTTCTCATTGCTTTTTTATCACCAAAAAGAACTATTTAGACCACAATTTTGTAAATTTATCTAATTAAAGGGATGAATCAAAAGATGGCGGCTAAATCACATCATCGAAGTTCGACCCTACACGTGTCTCAGCTATGGCGGCTAAATGAGGCAAGAACCTTGTTGTCCTAAAAGATTCCTTCTTCACACGATCTGAGGTGGCAGATATTTATCCGGAAAAATGATAACTTTCTCCAAAAAAATTTGTCAATACGCGACAGAAAAAATTAAAAAAATAAAAACTTCAGGCGCGCACAGAAAAAAGAGAACAGGAAAAGTAAAAGGAACGAGAGAATAGATTCTCTCGATATTTTTCTCTCTCCATCTTTTTCAGTATCTCTCATCTACATTATTGATATTAATTAAAGAGGAGAAGAAAATGAAAGGCTAAATGGAAGGATGCTGAAAAAAGAAGAGATAATGGCACTGATGAAATCCAAATCTGAACGAGAGTTCGTGTTTTCTTGGGACTTTGTTAATTACTTTCCGAAACATCTTGACGCGTGGCCTGGATAATGCAATTGCTTTACAATAATACAAAGAGCGTTACAAAATCCAATCACGCCGGCAAAAATCAGCTAGTGCAGGACCGGACACCCTAAGTACAGTACTACTTAGTCAACGCCATGATCAAACATTTGAAGCAAATCCTGTGTGTTTCGATTCCGTCGATAATACGCTCTCTCGTCTCGCAAACCACTGCACTGTTCGCTCCACCATCGGCAACCAAATCCTTCTCACTCTCTCTTCCCTCACATTGTTCTCCGCTCTAATTTCTGCAAATCTCGCCACGTTGGCTATCTCCGACATAGATCTCTTCTCTCCCGGAGCAGTCAACAACGTAAACGAGTTGTCTTCCTCGTTGGAACCAGAGAATGTCGCGCTCGACATCGCACTGAGAATCTCAGAATTCAACGACAGCAAGTCTGAGGAATTAAGATCGCTCCACCTGCTCCTCGTAGCGACATCGGATATGACTATTTTATGATTGAGCCTGTGCGCAGGTTTCCGATTGTTAAATGTGTTTGAGTTCTGGTTTGATTGATCCCTCTGGACGAAGATTTCAAGCTCAGGGACATCTGTTATGTCGGAAGGAACTCGAAGGAATCTGGAGCTGATGGACGAATTGAATGTCTTGATGTCCTCTGGGTCAACCTTGTACCTGCAAAGAGGACATGTCGAGTGACATTCAAGCCACTTGTCGATGCAATTCATGTGAAAAGCATGCTTACACTTGGGCAGCAACCTAAGAACCTCGGCGGCGTCGAATTTCGACAAGCAAACGGCACATTCTAGGCCTTCTTTTGAGCCCTTGAGGGAAGAGAACTTGAAAAAAGGCAGTGATTCGATTACTTGTTTGTCTATCCCGGAATATCCTGACCTGGATCGACCTATTCCTGGATCGTTCATATCTTGGTTAAGGGACTCAGTGGACCGGATTTTACAGAACTTTACATAAGCCATCAGGACAAATGATATCACAAACATAACAGTGAGGATTCCTATTATGACTCCTTTACTTGGATGGATGTTTTGAGGCATATTATCTTGCATGCTCTCTGGTGTTCCCTGAGATTTCACGTCCAACGACAATGAAAGAATCATAACGAACACCACCAAACACTCACTCATCTTTGGTATATCTTGTTCTTGCCTACCAAATCTGATTCCTGAGGTGCCTTTTTTGCCCCTTTTAAGTGGTAGAAATGGATATTTAGAGGAGAATCTCCAGAGTTAACCTCTGTCCAAAGAGTTCAGACAATTCCGAAAAGGTTTCGTTTATTTTTTAATATTTCTTCTCACTGTAAAAGTCCCCACGATGAGGAGATTTATGTGTTTGTTGGTTTATGTAGTAGTCCTTGTCTTGAGAAATTAACCTAGCTTATCTTATATAAGTGAAGACAAATTGCATTCGTAAGGAGACGGCCTCTGTTTCTGACCAAAGGACAAATAATAAATCATTGTGAAAGATTTCATGGGGGGTAATAGCCATCATGGTTTTGCTCTGTCCCAGTTAACACTTGGATGAATATGACTTGTTTGTTTTCTGGTTCCACTCTGTCTCCGCTTCTTGAATAGGAAATTGAAGGGGGAGCATAAGAATGAAAAATTATATATGCTCTGTTTGGAGCTCATCAATAATCGACCTGAGCCACATGAATATGATTCGTCCCATGTGGAGTCCACTGATTGCTTGCCCAAACAATCCCTTGTACTTATCTATGTTGTCTTTTGATTCGTCTGAGATTAGATAATTGAAGTCCATGTACGGCGCTTATAAGCACAACGGTTGAAAATTCAAAGGGGCTATAACAAGAAGCCTACTAGTCCACTTTGATATTAGAAGTACAGACATGGATGTCGGTTTTTTTTTTTTTTTTAATCTGAAAAAAAAGGGATTGATGCTAATCCACTGTATGGGGCTCCTCAGTTTTTATTGTAGGATCTACTTTTCATGTGTTGCACTTGCACCTTATTTTAAGGGGGGATAGAAATGACATGTTATCCTTATAGATCAAAATCTGACCAGGTTTCAAGTGGTGATAACGTGCGAACTAAAATAAAAGAAACAGCTCAAATGATTCAACGACAATTCAATTCAGTTTACTAAAAAAAATGTACAAAAGACATGCACCTGCTTCACTCATGGCTTAAGAATCAAAATACAAGATACCACACACTGAACGAGGAAAAAGAAACTCGGCCCAGAAAAGAAGGGAATAAGTTGTTTTCAAGAATATACATGTTCCATCATTTGTTTTTGCTTAGGGGGTTGATGACCAACACTCTGACAAATTAAGCTTCCAATGACATTGGCATGAAAGCTCCATGAAAACCATAAGGAACTCGTACAGGAATTGTAATTTTAGCAACTGCGTCTCCTGAGAACTTTCTTGTGTCAATTATACGAGCCTGGGAGGAGAAATTGGAAACTGAACTGAGTGCCTTAATTCACTGCAAGATCAATAGTAGGCTAAAGAATTGACTTACTTGAGATATGTCAGTGTCTTCGTTGTGAATAAAAGTGATGATCCAACCATCGTGTTCTTCACCTCCATCACTTTTAGGGACAAAGGATGCTCCTGTGCAAAATACATTCTTCTCAAACATGTGGTATTCCACCTTTATAGGTTCTTCATGCTGTTTGTTATTCTGCTTGACAAAATCAAGTTTGTGATCATGGAAGACCGATCGAGTATGATCAGATGGCAGAGTATCTTATTCAGAGTAAGCTCTCACCGTTGATAAATCCATGCATGGTTTTTCAAAGTAGAGCTTGGCTAGGCCCCCATATTTAGGCACTCCTAAATGATCAAGGAGAAAAATCAGAAGTTAAAATTTCAAGCACATGTGTTTGATAAGGCTGCTTGTAATTTATCATTTTTTTTTCTTCCTCAAAGTACCTGCACTGGTGCTAGCTTCTGGATCAACCATTTGAGTGTATCCATATCTATTCTTAATGCCTATAAAATTTGCATTAATCATAGGAAAATCCATATTCAATACTTTAGTTCCACCGAGATCCTTCTCCTTAACTTCCCCACTTTGCAGATTCAATCTCCACTCATAACAACGAGAGAATGCCTCAAATGGATTCAAACTAGGGTCAACCCGAGGAACTACCGAACCAAGAGCTCTACATCCCCACACTACAACCTGTTGATAGTTGATACACATTAGGTCCTGTCAACAAAAAATGAAAAACAGTCTTGGGGGGAAAACAGAAGCTTAGTTGATGAATGGGTTAGCTAAAGTGACAACCATTGAGCTTTTACGTGAACGCTGAATATATAATAGGCTTGGGAAATCTCAGTTACCTCATGGGCATCCTCAAAAGAATTGATGATGTGAAATGTGCAATTAGGTTTCACATCAAACCATTGGATTGAGTTGGCATCACCATAGCGAGGCATTACCCCTATTCTTGCGTACCCCTCCTTATTATACTCTATTAATCTGCGTGCAAACAAGAAAATCCAATTTAGACCACTTTTATACTTCTAAAAATTGGATCACAAAGTTCAGCAAAAGGAAGGGTAAGTGCTCACGAGCCTCCTCTCATAAGTCTGTTTAGATCCAAGGTTAGCGGAAAATCCATGATCACATTGAACCTGCAACCAAGTTTCACTGTCATTTTTATAGTTTACATCATAACTACAAGTCAGCTTAAAGTGTGTATATATATATCAACAACATTACCGTTGTGTAATGCCTATTTCATGACAAAGACTGCACCTATTCAATTTGATATCCACTTTATGAATCAATTTCTTTCCATCATCTGAAAAAACAAGGGGAAGGCTTGTCATTGAGTTTGCACATTCCAACAGGAGCCAGTAAAAGTGTAATATAGATAATACCAGAAATGATTCCAAGTGTAGCAAAAGGCTTAGTTGGAGACACCCCCATTATAATTAACTCTCCTGTACCTGGAGCTTTCTGAGATTATGGATCAAAACAAGTTAATAGTGAGCTGACAATTGAGGAGTACTTTAAATGAAATATGTGACACTTTGAAAGTATATAGAGAGAAAGCAACCTTCGGGTGGCTTATAAAAGGTCGATTCCCCGCTCCATTGATATCCCAATTTCTCAAGGTTTTGAGGGTGATGATGTCGATCTCTTGTGGGATGTGATTTTCAGCAACGGAGTAAAACTTCCCATAATGCTCAAACACGTTGGTGTTGCTAATGTATTTATTCACTTTTCCAAATCTTAACTGTTAAAACACACACACAAAAGATCAATTTTTGAAACACAAAACGTAACATTGTATTTGGTTTGAACTTGGAACCAAGGCTGCTTATTTTAATTAATAACAAGCTTACCCAGTTTAGGAGATAAGCAGACAAAATGGCAGGTGAATCGCCTCCTATGGCTGGCAGAAAGGAAGGCTTATTTCTTTGTTTCTCTAGCTTGTAAGTTTCAGTTTCTACATATCTGTTTTTGTAGATGACCGTCCAGTTGCCATCGCTTGCTTTCTTAAAATACAAAGCATGAAGCATTCCTTCTCCTTCAACCCAAACGTGACTTGACCTTCCAAAGATAGATTTGGCTGTTTTCAATCCTCCAAATAATGGATTTGGACCTGCAATAAGATATAGAAACCACCAACATCGATATATTATATAGTTTATACATGTTTTCACCATTTTTGCATATATTATTGTATCCCGTATACGTGGCCCGTCCTGAAGCTTATGATAACAACAAAGTCTACAAGTTACTACAACACAAAGATGGTCAAAATGGAAGATCGCTTTCCTAACAGCTAGCATTGGTGATAATCAATGGCTGAATAAATTAATGCATTCTTATCTCTTTGATTCTTTCATCATTTTCTTTGGAATATTCATCAGGGTACAGAGTAAACTCCTAAATCCAAGACAAGGAAGAAAAAGTGCCTTTGGATTTATCTGCTGTTCTCAGGTGATGCTATTGGGGCCTGTTCATTTATACCTACAAAGTGCAATAGTTCAACATGAGATTAGAGTGAGGACCATTTCTAACATAGACACCCTCTGGAAAATCATGTGGGACATCTTCTAGGTCTGTGATAAGCATGGCTTCCTCCAACTGCTCCACAGGAACAAAGTTACTCTGCACTCAGGTAACAAGAAGTATAAACTCAGTTGAAGAGTCTCCAAGAAGAAGAGGGTGGAAAACTCAAAATGAAGGTACCTGAGATGGGAGCAATGGATGGTCAATGAACTCAAAGACTGAATCCACAAAAGCGTCCAGTATTTTAGCTGTGAAACCGGTCAGGGTTTTGGCTATATCAATTTGCAAAGGGATTTGAGGAAGAGATCCAAGGATCGGCTGCTCATGAATCACAAGTCCATCAGCTTAACTAACTCGAAAATAAAACTTTCATATAGAAATTGTAATGACTAACCTTGAAAGAAGAGGAAAGTGGTATGTTGAAGTGGTAAAAATTGCGGGAGACACAGCTGGATTTTTTCTGAACAGAGCATTTCACTGTAAACGCCGTATATGAAGCTGCCATGTTTGTTTGTGAAGGCTTCAACCTTCTAAGAACTTGCCTATAAAGGCAGGTGAGGGTGAAGGAAATATTACTAATATCGGGCTCCAAAATCTGGCCAATGTCAGGTTGGCACTTTCACTAACAGTGAATCTGCATTCTTTTGCAGGTAAAGGCAAATCATAAGAACCAACAAGAGAAGCCGCTTATTTTAAATGCTGAATCGATCGATTCCTATACTGTCTGTGGACTTGGAATATTCCTTCTTAACCAACTCCAGCCTTTGACCTCCTATTTCTGTCGTTACTGCCGCGAAAAAGAATAATAGAGTCAACGGGCTCATGACTAAGTGATTATAAAAAACAACGAAAAACATTTAAGAGCTCATCATTTCCAGGTCAAGAAGATATGAACAATCTCTTCGTTCTAACCTCTCACATGTTACTCATGAAGATAGGTGTCTGCTACCACACAAATATTAAAAAAGATCGAATTTGCTAAAAGGGTATATACATGTGTAGATTTTGTTGTTATGGTTTTCGGAATTGGCATATAACTAATATTCAAATGCGCTGGTTAAAAAAATTTAATGAATGGATATTATATTCCCAGGCATGTTTTGGATGCAAAAATTTGTCTTCGTTGTGCTTACAACATTGAAGAGGGACGGCTTAAAAAACACAAGCAATGTCTTGTCTTGTTTGTCATGGAACTAGAATCCAGAGAGGCAAAATTGGTTAGGTAAGAGTAAAATAGAACACTCGGTGTTAATCTGGACTGATTGTGGACGCATCTATGCTTTCAAGAGAAGCATATATTTGTAAGGTCTGAACTCCAAGTCTACGGACATCAATTTTATGATAATGGAAAATCAACCTCTTGTGACTGTAGTAATCTATTAGTTGATATCAGCAGGCTGACTCTTATTCTAGTAAGAGGGTTATTCCTTGGTAAACTAACATTTAATTTCTGTTGAAAGAGATACTCGATAATATCTTAAATTAATAGGTTATTGATTAAAGTGTCAAGTTTTTTTTTTTTTGGGGTATTAATGTGTTAAATGGCCTCATCCTTGTCAGGAAAGTATTACAAATTTGTGGTAAAATCACATTGCATGGTTCATATTAGATGAACATCTCTTATATGTACTTTATGTGCTTATCCCTCTATTAAAGGGATGAACACATTATTTATTTATTTAGACTTAAATTATATGTTGTTATTTAAAATATTTTTTACACTCAGTATCTTAAATTAATTAGTTTTTAGAATATTAGTATGTTATAAAACAAATATTTCTAAATGTATGACAAAAAATTAATTGATTTAAGATACTGAATGTTAAAAATAGGTCAAAAAAACAATATATAATTTAAATTTGAATAAATAAAATATAGTAAATTTTTTTTAAAAAATGTCTCATTCCTCAAAGGCATCCCTTTAATTGAAACTTACTTAGAAAGATAAGCATATAAAAAACATCTAAGAATGAAGCACCTCATGTGCTTCCCGTTGCCCTCTTAGTATAAAAATGAGAATGGCCTTGAGAAATTTAAAAAGAGAACTCAACTACTTATGCACGGGTCAGATAATAAAAAATATTATCTCCTTCATTATTGTTGCTATCTTAATATATTTTTTGGAAATTATTTCTACGTTAATTAATCACTCGTATATGTTAAAAAAAAAAATGGCATTGCTTAAAAAGGGACATGTCAAATCAAATAGCCAGCTCAAACAAAATACTAAGAAAATAATGTGAACAAGGAGGTTATCACGCAGCAATCAATCAACTTCTCGTGCGTTGCATGAATTAGAGAAGACGAAATGGGAAAATTGGGCCCACCAATTGCCAATGGAAGCATTACAGTGACACTTGTGGGCCCCATCTTTTTGCGCCGGGAGCCAAGAATACTACCCCATATTTTAGAGTCGGAAAAATGACGGGGTCGATTTAAGAATTTTGTTTTAAAAATAAAAGCGGACCTAAAGGGTCAATCCTTCTTACAAAAAGATTCACGTATTTTTTAATTAATAATAATAATAATAATTTTTATATTTATTAATGATATTGTAAATATTTAATTGTTATTATATTTTTTAATATTTAAATTTCATAACAACATCTTTTATTAAGAAACTTAAAAATTAAAAATTTATAAAATATATTTCTTATGTCATAAGTATTTTTACTAATTTTTTATTTTTGACTTATTTTCTAATAATTGTTTTGTTTCCATACCTTGTGCTCAGTGGTGGAAATGGGGCCTAGGATGCCCCTACAATTAGAAAAGAAGCCAATTTTTTTAGAAAATTATCTTTCAATCTATAAAAATTTTATGATTTTCACTTTAGTCCCTTTGTGACTCTATGTAAAGTTACATGGAGGGACTAAAATGAAAATGTTGAAATATTTATAGTGCTTAAATATAGTTTCATCAATATTTGGGTTCTATCTATAATTCTTGCCTCCTAAAATAAAGTTTAATAAACATATGAGTTTTATTTTGTAATTTTTAACCCCGTAATTCCTGACTCCACCTATACTTGTGTTGTATATTTTGTTGACTAGTTACACTTTTCCAAAACTATATATAAGTAGTTTTAATTTTGTCAAGTCTTTCATTGATTATTTGTAATTATGGTATGTGGATGATAGTTTATCTTTAATTATGACTTAGTAATTGTGTTTGTTTATTACATGATACTTGTTGTTTAGATCTTAATGTAGACTACATTTATTTGTTAAATTAAAAAATTTAATTATTATAATCTACTAATTATATTTATTTGAAAAATAACTTCTCGACCGGTATGCTCACTGACAAAGCTTTAAAAATATATATGTTTTTCTTACCCTAGACTTAAAATGGGCTAACCATAATTCTCAACTCTATATATAATGTATGTTTAAGGTAGCGTTTGAGAAATATACTTATCTCACATACTTATCTACGTTACAAAAACATACTTTACCGTCGTACTGTATACAAGCACGATGAAAATATGCATTTTTTTTTTAATTCTTATTCTATTATGTTTCATGGACATAATGCACTCGCAGACAAAAAGAAGAAAATGCAAAGTAAGGTTAAGCAAATTTAAACAAGGAAGGAGAATTAAGAAGTTCGAGGATGGAATCTATGAGGAGATCAATAAATGGATGAGACGTAAGTAAGCTCATTGAGATCAATAAGGGAATGTAAGAACATTCGTTTAATGCTCCTTCTCCCAAGTTTTCCCTTGAAAGCATCAATAAAGGCAAAGCCCTCTTTTTATTTTACTTTTAAAAAAGAGACACGAATGAAGCATCCCAATTCAACTCTTTCCGTGGAATTATTTACAAATTACGAATCAAATAATAAGAGATTCTCCATAATGTAAATTAATTAAACCTTTCTTTTTCAAAGAATAACAGAGGAGGAAGCATGTGCAAAACACAAGTTTTTGGCGTAATCATCGACGCAACGCGTGGGCAAAACAAAAACGAATATAGGAGAATAAGTAATATTGATTTTTAAAAGTCAGATTCAATACGGTAGGTGGTATTATCGGTGGCGTTCCGCACAATATAAATATTTTGCACAGGTGACATTCTTTCTCACATGATGCTCCTTAATATAATAAATTCCTTTTTCTAAAATTTTAAACTCAATTAAATATATACCAATTATTATCTCTTCAATAAATTTTCATGAATTGTTTATCATATACAGTCTTTATAAATAAAAGTATAATGAAAAATAATAATATAAATTTCACATATTTATAGTTTCTGACTAATATTTTAAATAGCGAGAATTAATTATTTGTTAAAAGGAGAGCTTGGAGTATAAATTGGCCATGTCTGGCGGAAAACCAGCTTCTGCCTCTGCTTCAAATCCTCCAGCCTCAAACTTCCCACATATTTTACTTATAAATGTACTCGTTTGGTCACTCATAATTAAGATTAAGGTCAAAATTCGTGAACGCTACGGCGTAGAAGATTCTACGTGAGAGTCAGGGCTTGCAACTTCAACTATTTTCCTTGGGATTTATATATTCCAAGCTAAAGAAGCAATCCCCTGTTTGGTTCCTGCTAGAGAAAAAAAGTGTACCAAAGAAGAGAAGAGCAAACCTTTGAGTCTCATTTTACAACTGGCCCCTAACCCTTCTCAGTTAACCAAGCTACAAGTAATTCCCTACAATCTTTCTTTCCTCTTTCTTGGCCTTCTCGCCGGGCTCGTAGCTTCCGATGAGTTGACTGCTGTTTGTTTGGTTGCTGGTAAGGTTATCATTTCCTGAATTCTTTCTTCTTCTTTTTGCCTCACTGTCTGGGAATTCTGTTGATCATTTTCTTTTCTTCCGAAATCAAACTATGAAAGAAATTGATGTTGCGCTTATAATTGGGAATTGGCTTGGATTTTGCATAGCGAGTGAGTTATCACATGAACTAAACCTTTCCTGGAGCATGTGTCGGCAAAACGACCAGTTCGTAGTTGGGTTGATGATAATGATGATTTCGTTTTAGTGGGTTTTGATGATAGATAATATCTTCTGAACTATTTAAATCTGGCTTTGAAGCTTGTGATTTTAGGAAAGCAGGAGTTCCTATATATGTGGACATCATTTACCGAGTAACTATTTAATTCTTCTTGTGTCCTCGTTTTGCATTTAATTGGCCCTCCGTTTCTATGAACGCCAATTACATTCAAGAAAAAAACTGCAACTATGTTCTGTTTTCTTGTAACTGGGGACAGTGTTTGAACTTCGTGAAACCTCTCTCTGGCTTGATTATGTTACTTGCTCTTCCTGGGGAATACCGAATAGCTGCTTTTGAGGATTTTAAGGGTATAAATTTAGTTTCTTTAACTAACTTAACCATGCTTTTAGCTTTTACTAATTTGGAGGTTTTTGGTGTAATCTCCAGAGGACATATGGTCTGTGGCAGTCAACTGATGATAATTTAGTAGTCCTGCGAAAATGGGTCAGAAATTCCAATCCTTATTTCAGTTGGATACAAAGAGATTTCTATGGCTTATTGTCATTACATTTGCAGTAATATTAGCGTTCCAATACATTGAACTTCCATACGGAAACTTTCTACTCTCTCGATTCTCTACCAGCAAGATTCCACCCTCAGGAAGTATTAGCTTCCAGATAACATATCCACCATCTAAGTCTCAAACACCTGACAATGTGACAACATTAAATCCTGCAACCTCCCATGGTGGACATGCCCTTAAAATAGAAAATGACACTGATCCAAATCTTGGGATTGCCTTGAAACCAGGAGAGGAATCCAACATGTTTATAAGATCTTATGAGTCTAACAGAAGTTCCATTGTGGACACTACTCAGAAATTAGAAGATGGATCAATGAATTTGGGTGTGAATAATTTGACAGGCAGTTCTAGGGAGAAAAACATTACATCGTCAATATCAGAACATAAATCTGGAAGTTCATATGTTAATTCTGCTGCTCCTTTTCCTGCAATAGCACCAACCTATCAAACTTCTTCTCTAAGTCCTTCAACGGAAGTGAGCAAAAATTTCACTACACCAGCTCCAGAGTTACCAAATGATTCCGGCATGCCTTCAGTTTCAAAAGACAACACAACTACTTCTGCAAAGAATGAAAGTCTTTGGTCATCCAAAAATGAGGTCAATACAATGGATAAGAATTCTTCTATCACTGTTGTGCCCCCTCTTTTCAACACGACTAGTTCCTTGAAGAATGAAAATCATAAGCCATCCCAAAGTGACATCAGTGTAGAGGACAAGAATTCTGGTGTGCCTTTTCCGAATAAGGGCTCTTCTAGGAAAGTACCTGAAGAATTATCAATCTCTGAAATGAACACATTATTGCTCCAGAGCCGTGCTTCCTATCGTTCTATGGTAATAATTTTATGTGAAGCTACACCATATTTAGTTTGATAACTGGTAATATTTAATTTTCACCATTTAATGGTATTGCTAGACACATTATTTCTGTTTTGTTTCTAGAGGCCCCGTTGGTCTTCTGCAGTAGATCAAGAGCTATTGCAGGCCAGATCAGAGATTGAAAATGCACCAGTCATAAAGAATGATCCAAGTCTCTATTCTCCCCTTTATCGAAATGTTTCCATATTCAAGAGGTAGTATTTAATTACCATGCCCTTTTTTTCCTTTTCCAATTGAAGGTTTTCGGAAGTGTTAATTTTATTGGTATAATTGCTGATATATCAAGCTTTTTTGTAATGAGTAAAATCCTAACCACAAGTTTGACAGTTAGATAATTCTGGAATGCCTATTTACCATTGTCACAAAAGAATCGCAACCTTTTTTGCAGTGCCTTTGTGTCTTGTCTTGTTCTATTTCAGCTCAAAATAGCAATCTTCTCACAAAGCTGCCAATGTCTGATTTTCAGTTACAAATAGCAATCTTCTGACTAAGCTGCCACTGTCTAATTTTCAGAAGCTATGATATAATGGAAGAGAGGCTTAAAGTATATATATACAGAGAAGGAGCAAGACCCATAATGCATACACCATTTCTCAGGGGAATATATGCTTCTGAAGGATGGTTTATGAAATTGATGGAAGCTAGTAATAGATTTGTTACCAAGGACCCAAGGAAAGCCCACATGTTTTACTTACCTTTCAGTTCTCGAATGCTAGAAGAGACCCTTTATGTACAGGACTCACATAATCACAATAACTTGAAGCGGTATCTGAATAATTATGTGGACATGATTGCCAGCAAACACCCTTTCTGGAACAGAACTGGAGGAGCTGATCACTTTCTTGTTGCTTGCCATGACTGGGTAATGCTTTATACTGAATTCATGAATGTGACCTTTGTTAGAGAATATAACAAAACTAATAATGAAGTTGTTGTTTTTTAAGTATTATAGAGTCTATGATTGGGGAGGCATGTAAGAGAATATACCATAACAAAACTATTGAATTGTTAATCATTATTGATCTTCTAACAGAAAAGCCCTATGGATTCTGCAGGCTCCAGGAGAGACAAAGGAGAAGATGGCCAAATGTATAAGAGCTCTGTGCAATGCTGATGCTAAAGAAGGTTTTGTGTTTGGGAAGGATGTGTCTCTTCCTGAAACATACATCCGAAATTTTCAAAATCCAACGAGAGGCATGGGAGGAAAACCAGCTTCCAAAAAGTCAACCCTGGCCTTTTTCGCCGGGAACATGCACGGTTATGTTAGGCCGATTCTGATGAAGCACTGGGAAAACAAAGATCCTGACATGAAGATCTTTGGGAGAATGCCAAAATCCAAGGGAGACAGAAACTATATTCAATACATGAAAAGCAGCAAGTACTGCATTTGTGCCAAAGGTTATGAAGTGAACAGTCCAAGAGTTGTGGAGGCCATTTTATATGAATGTGTTCCTGTGATCATATCAGACAATTTTGTGCCACCCTTTTTTGAGGTTTTGAACTGGGAATCATTTGCAGTTTTTGTCATGGAAAAGGATATTCCCAATTTGAAGAATATTCTCCTCTCCATACCTGCAAAGAGGTATTTTCAAATGCAGATGAGAGTCAGAAAGGTGCAGCAGCATTTTCTCTGGCATGCTAAACCAGTCAAGTATGATATATTTCACATGATACTTCATTCTATTTGGTATAACAGAGTCTTCACTGCAACATCAAGATAAGTCAGAAGTTATAAGTGGATTAGGTTGGTGGTAGCAAAATTTTTTGGAGCGGGTCATGTACAGATTCTGGAGGTTTGATGCACATACAAATTTGCTCTGTTTTTTTTTTTTTTTTTTTTTTTTTTGTGAAGAAGATTTCTCTGTATTTTTTTACTCTGCTGATTAGCAGTATTGGCAAAGTTCACTTACTGTGGTGTTTATGATATAAGTTGTGAAGTGCGTCCAAGAATTGTTGAATAAAGAGGGTACAAATGAGACAAATCTTGATTATGTTTCAAGCTTGATACATTTATGTGATTACTCTGTTAATTCAAGTAAAGTTCTTTCAGACTCCGCTACTATTCAATCGTTATTCAATTGGTATAACTATGTGTTAAGGTGACATTCTTAAAAAATATAATAAAAATTGGGTTTTTTAAAGCTAGACAAAAAATTGAAACACCAATGGTGGAGTTTTAAAGTCAGGTAAAAAGAAAATCTCACAAAAATATTTCCTCCCATTGTTATTACAAAACACTTCCTCTTTACAAAATATTAATTTTTCTCCAAACTTCTTTTTCAACTTTGATATTTTAAAACACTTCCAAAAATTTTTGATATAGTCTAAGTAACTAAATTTTTTTTTTGAAATAATCTTAAAAGTATTAATTTATTTTGATTAAATTAATTTACAGATTACGAGGACATAATGGGATAATGATGATAGGGAGAATCCTAATTAAATCATTTTGAAATAATCAAATCCTAATTCAGCCTACACTTCAAATAAATTGATCATCGAGAGAAAAGACCGAGTTTTGAAATGTTGTTATATAAAAACAAGGGTAAATGTGTAAAAATGCCCATATGCTTTACCCAGGAACACCTAACACTATATATTTTTTTTTTAACAAAAGTAACTATGTGGTTATTAAATAGGTGCAAAAGTCACATATCTGTTAGTTGAGACGGTTGAGTAATTGATTTTGACTGTTAAATGCATCTAAACTCTCTCTCTCTCTATCTTCCTCTTGTGTTCGTTAATTTCATTTGTTTTATTCCCTCGTTCCTTATCGCGCTGCTCGCCGATTAACCTCTGGACCTTCCTTCTCGGACCGTTGCTAGACCTCCAAAATATATTGTGTTGCTACCTTCATTCCCATTTATTTTCTTTTGCCTCGCAGAAACAGAAACAGAAAACGCAGAGAGAGACTGAAGGTGAAGAAGCATCAAGTTCATTTAATTCCTTCGGCCATTCTCAGTAGATTCGCAGAGTGAAACATGAAAAAGAAAGTGAGCTGAGAAGGAGAGAGACCGAGAGAGAGAGAGATAACCTCCTTGTTCTGTTTTCCTTACCGTCGAACAAAGGTAATATTGCAAGCTAACTGCTATTGTGTTTTTCACAAGTCTTTGCCGCTGAAGTTTTACTGTCATGAGCATCATATGTGCATGCATTTCACGCGACGGTAGCTGAACAAAAGAAGAGAACTGCCGCTAACTTGTTCTTCATCTACATGTGCCCTCCCTATACACGTGGGTGATAGTTAGATTAGGAATCTTAGACAGATTTCATTGATAATGCATTACCCCGTCATGACAGTAAAACTTCATTGTATATGCAAGCCGTGGACTGTTGCTTCGGTTTCTTGCTATCATTCTCTTCTTTTGTTCAGCTACCGCCGCGTGAAATACATGCACATATGATGCTCATGACAGTAAAACTTCAGCAGCGAAGACTTGTGAAAAACACAATAGCAGTTAGCTTGCAATATTACCTCTGTTCGACGGTAAGGAAAACAGAACAAGGAGGTTATCTCTCTCTCTCTCTCCTTCTCATCTCACTTTCTTTTTCATGTTTCACTCTGCGAATCTGCTGAGAATGGCTGAAGGAATTAAATGAACTTGATGCTTCTTCACCTTCAGTCTCTCTCTGCGTTTTCTGTTTCTGTTTCTGCGAGGCGAAAGAAAATAAATGGGAACGAAGGCAGCAACACAATATATTTTGGAGGTCCAGCAATGGTCCGAGAAGGAAGGTCCAGAGGTTAATCGGCGAGCAGCGCGATAAGAAACGAGGGAATAAAACAAATGAAATTAACGAACACAAGAGGAAGATGTAGAGAGAGAAACAATAAAAATCAATCACTTAAACGTCAACTAACTAACATGAGTTTTTCACCTATTTAATAACCACATAATTACTTTTGCTAAAAAAAAAGCATATGATGCTGACGCTCCTAACAGTAAAGTAAATAGGCATTTTTGCACCTTTGCCCTAAAAATAATGGGAAAAACACTTCTTATATTATAGGAGAAGTGTTTTCTCGTGTCACACACATAAAATGGTGAGACCCACATATATATATATGAATTAAATATGCGGGTCTCACCATTTCATATGTGTATGTAAGAATCTTCTCTTTGTCTGAGAAAATCAAATCCCAAAAACAATACCCATTTGTTTAAAAGGGAAGAGAGAAGGCAGCAACACAGCTGAGGAAAAGTTAATTTTTTTTTTATTTACTTTCCACAATCCTTTTAATAGTTATTTTATATCAACTTCCCAACGGCAAGCACTGCGCTGAATTTTGACTGGAATACTAACAATGAAAGCGCCAGTTTTATTCGCACAATGAACACCCCAAATTCTATTCTATGTGTGAAATCGTTTACAATACATTCACAATTGTTTTTAAGAGAATCTTGCATGATCCAACCCCAAATAAAAATAAAAACTAGAGAAAGAAATTCTGAACCCGCATCCAAACTCTGAATTCAGCATTAGTCGCGTCAAAATCTCTCCACACCTTAACCCTAATTGCACTTAAAATCTATATCGTTTCAAAAACGCAATTATCTCGATCTCCATTTTTCCACAATCTTGTTACTAATTAATGAGTGCCTCTTGACTTTCGACCCAAGAGTTCACGGCTGTGAATTTCAAAGTCTTTAATCCAGGAGGCTTTAGTCTAAGAAAACTATGGATCGAAAATTGGAGGAGAAAGCTTTAATTATAACTTTTTAATCAAGAAAAACGAAAAAGGAAGCAATAATTGCGTAAATAATCTCTTTTCAAGTTTAGGGGTATTGCTGTCATTTAACAGCATTCTAAAATCCCTAATTAAACCACTTGGATAATTAATTTAAAAAAGATTTAATAATAAGAGAAATAAAAACATCCTCAGAAGTCGGAACAAATCATCCCAGTATATAATTCCCCCTGTTATGGCGATAAAATCACGTTGTTGAGTACGAGTGAAGAATGTGGGGTTTTCATAATCCTTTCTAGTAATTCGCAAGGTACGAGTACGATCCATCAAATACGTTTGATCATGATTGATCCTGGATCCATTTTCCATCTGGAGTTTCGGGATGATGTAAATTCAATCCTGGCTTTTTATTTCAGGAAAGTGTAAACACATTCGTTTTCTCAACCCATTGCTGTTTATTCTTTGCCCTGCTTTTCCTATAGCTTTCTGATGTTGTATGAACAGGAAAAATAATTTCCTACTGAGAACTTGTCTTGTTCGCACCCCATCACCGGTAAATCACCTGAAATTTCTCCAAAATGTTCATTATTCCCATGGTTGCGATACAATTCCCCTTTCCACTTGTTGGTCTACTTTACCTTCCCGCTCCCTCGTTCTTATTGAAACTGTTATCGATTTTGATGGTTGATTGTCACGAGATTGCTTCAATTCCTTCTACAGGCGCTGACTAACTAACCAAAGGATGTATTCGACTTATACTCGCATATTATTGTAGTTTTTGTCGCTTTCTAAGATATTCTGTAGCTAGATCACGAGGTTCGGAACATTATTGGCTATGCTAGAGTAATTGCACCCTGTTGTCTTGATTCTTTAATTGCTAAATGGATCGGGCATTTAGAATTCTTTGTCAGTCTGAAACTAGAAGGTTGTTAACATTATTAGGAGTAACAGCTCTTCTGGTTTTAGTTGTTCAGTATGCTGAACTTCCATACGGTAAAATGTTGTTCCTGATTCCTTCTATTCGCAAGATTAGCACTTCCCAGATAGAAACATCATTGGGTTATTCTGAAATAGAAGGCAACAATAATCGCTCAAATGCTAGCTCTGTTAATCCATTTGAATCCATGGCAAGTAGTCCAACTCCTCTCTCTTCTGGCCTTGCACCAGAGACAAAGAATTTTACAGCTAATGATGTCATTTCACCTGTAAACAATATTGATTTCACTTCACGAAAGATTGAACCTCCCTCATTTGCCCCACAGTCTGTGGTTTCAATGACAAGCACAACATCATTGGGTTCAGAAACTGAGCCTAGAAGCCCCGTGATATCTGTCCCTTCCAATGCCACTTCTGTGAAATCAGATGCTACTAAGCAAGGGTATAGTTCAAAGTCCAGGACAGATAAACCCACAACCGGAAAGACCTCAAAAAAGCGGCCATCTAAAGTAGTTTCAATATCAGAGATGAACTTGATGCTGCAGAGAAGTCATGCTTCATCCAGGATAGCGGTATGTAACATTTGATGGGTCAAATCAGAAAGTGTAAAATTGATATTTGCATCAGATTTCTAACTCATGGTGTTCGGTAGAATCCAAGAGTGACTTCAGGTGTTGATCAGCCGATAGAGCAAGCAAGATTAGAGATTGAAAATGCCCCCATCATCGAGAAAGATTCAAGATTTAACTCACCTATCTATAGGAACGCCTCCATGTTCAAAAGGTATCATTAGCATTTATCATCTTACATCGCACAAGTTTTACTCTGAACCTGGGGTCAGATGGCCAAAGTTCTGCTTGAGCTACTGTAATATGCCCTGACTTATCAACCATATATTTCTGATGAGTGGGCTAGATCAAATAATTGATTAGATATAAATTAGAACTTCATAGAGCCTGAGACAAGACTTCCATTTAAATTTTTTAGACTTGCAAAAGATCTGATTTCTCCCATTATTCTGATCTAATCATATCGCTAATGTTTTTCACGACCTGTATCTGTTAGTGTTTTAATCGTTCCAGTTGGAAACGTTTGGTGTATGATAATTTGTTCTATAAGCTATAGATTGTTTTCTATTGGACGTTCAAGTCAACTTACTGATCATGGAGTGAGCACCTCAAATCAAACACAATAGGAGAATTCAGTTCCATAATTGAAATACAAGCTTACTCATTATTGTTAATGAGTTTCAAAGCTGTGATGAGAGTATCTTCTGTTTCATATTCTTTTTTGAAAGAATTTCATATAGCTCATATCTGCAGGAGTTACGAACTAATGGAGAAGATGCTCAAAGTTTACATCTACCAGGATGGAGATAAACCAATTTTCCACGAGTACTTATTGGATGGTATATATGCTTCTGAAGGATGGTTCATGAAGCAGATGGAGGCAAACAAACAATTTGTCACCGAAGACCCTGGGAAGGCTCACTTATTTTACATACCTTTCAGTTCAAGATTGTTACAGCTGACACTATACGTAAAAAATTCACACAGGCGATCAAACTTAATAGAGTACATGAGAAACTACGTGGACAAGATTGCAGCAAAACATCCTTTCTGGAATAGAACCAATGGAACAGATCACTTCGTTGTTGCTTGCCATGATTGGGTATGCTTCCTTCCATTTAAGCAAATCGTAATTTTCTGAAGCAGTACTGATAGGAATCAGCCATTATTTGTGTTTTATGTTTTATTTATGTGTCTTTTGTTAATTGTTACAAGTGTTCCATGTTGGTTATTGTTAATTTTATAAGAATAGGATAAGGTAGTTATTTTCAGACGTGCTAGCTTAGGCTTTAAATATCATATATATATCATGCCAAAAGGAATGAATGAAGTTATTATTAAGATTATTCTCTCCTCTCTTTCCGTATAACTAGATTCTTGTTTTAGTCTCTCGCTTCTTCGCTCATCCCTCTACTCTTCCTTCTCTTCTCTCTTCTTTCCTCCCTAGCCCGTGGATTACAGATTCTGGTTCTGAATTTCCTTCTCTTCTCTACGTTCTCTCTTATCTTTCTTCCCTTTTCTCCTATTTCTATTAATATTTTCCTGATTCTAACAGTAACAAGCATATATAATTTCTCAGGCTCCTGCAGAAACACGAGGACGCATGCTTAATTGCATCAGAGCCCTGTGCAACGCAGATATAGAAGTAGGGTTTAAGATAGGGAAGGATGTTTCCCTCCCAGAAACGTACGTGATCTCAGCTCAGAATCCTGTAAAAAATATAGGTGGAAACCCTCCTTCCCAGAGGCCTATCCTGGCTTTCTTTGCGGGTGGCTTGCATGGTTATCTTCGGCCAATTCTTCTGAATTATTGGGAGAACAAAGAAGCTGACATGCAAATATCTGGTCCATTGCCACATGTGAGGGGAAATGTCAACTATCTTCAGCTCATGAAGAGAAGCAAATATTGCATCTGTGCCAGGGGTCATGAAGTTAATAGCCCTCGAGTGGTAGAGGCTATACTTAATGAGTGTGTTCCAGTGATCTTATCAGACAACTTTGTGCCACCATTCTTTGAGGTTTTGAACTGGGAAGCTTTTGCTGTGATTGTGACTGAGAGAGATATCCCTAATCTGAGGAATATTCTGTTGTCTATCTCTGAAGAGAGTTATTTAGAGATGTACAAGAGGGTGAAACAGGTACAAGAGCATTTCCTGTGGCATGGTGAGCCTGTGAAGTATGATTTGTTTCATATGATTCTTCACTCTATTTGGTATAATAGACTTTTCCAAACAAGACACTGAATCATTTTGTAGAAAACTAGCATGTAGACTTCATTCATACCTTGTGTTTGGTAGATCCAAAGAAAGAGTTGACGAGAGAAACAAATAGAGAAAATACAGCTTCTTGTTGCTTAATTATACATACTTCCTGTACGTCTTCTGGAATCTAGAGGACTATTGAGGAGGGGTAATGAGAATTTATAATGACAGAAATTTCAAACTCGCCAATTTTTTCAGACCGTACGTGGTGGAAAAAGGAAGCCTAGCGTGATATATGTCAATTTGCAGCGGTTTTCAGGTGCTCCATCAATTAGTATTTACTGGGAGTCACGCTGGATTTTTAACCAGCTAAAGTTTTAGCAATGAAGGTGCCACACAATTAAGTTTTGAAGTCTAAAGAAGTGGACACAATCTTTAAAAATTGTGCAATTTCTACAATTTTAGTAAATTGATTCAAATGTCGGTCTCTTTTTTTATGTTAATTCCACTTGTTTTTTCTCTATTCCATCTCTTTTTTGGGTATGTGGAACACGTTTGTTCGTTCTCTAACTTTATAATGACAATTTTGGTTAAATTAACGTAATTGGAAAAAAAAATAATACTAAAATTGTACCTTTTTAAAATATTACAGGAGCAGGATTTTTTCCAAAATAAATAAAATGGAAAAGTTTATAATCGAATTCGAAAAAATATAGTAGTATTTCAACCCTTAAGTTTTTTTCAGTGAAATTAACCCCTAACATTTATATTACGGTTAAGGAGCACCCAACACAACCAACTATGGTTTGAGGAGCATTCAAAATAATAAACTAATAAGTCGACTTTAAATGTCAAATAACTCTGGAAAACTTGAAATTGGCACAAAATCGTTAGATGCATTTCAAACGGCATCTGATGAAATTGATTGAGAAAATAATTTGCCACACAATACACCACGTGGCCTCTGAGTCAGCCTAAACGAAAAAGATGAAGGGAAAAACACATTTGACATTGAAAGAAGCCTAAACGAAAAAGATGAAGGGAAAAACATATTTGACATTGAAAGAAGCATTTAGGGGTTGATTATATTGGGGGAAAAACGAAAGAGAGTCGATTGTCGGACTTGGTTTAAGAGAATGTGGTGAGATCGTCATTGCTGGTCAGGAAAGTTTGAGAGATTGTTGGAGCTAGAATCCCGTCAACGATGGTGATCGTGAATTCTTCCTCATCTTGTCATTCTACCATGCCACAATTCTCGAGAATTCAGAGTTGATTCTCGAGAATCATCGAGACTTAAAACTTTTATAAAGAGCATCTTCATCCTGAAGTTTCTCACAGTTTGCTATGGCTTAGGTGTTTTCTGGCAACATTCTCGAGAATCCAGAGTTAATTCTCGAGAATTCATGTTCTTCCTCACTGGGCGAAGTTCGGATGAATCACTCTCTCATACTAACTCTCGAGCCCTCACACTCTCGAGCATTTTCACTTGATTCTCAAGAATTTGTAGCATTCTGAGCAACTCTCTACCTGAACATTCTCGAGAACTTTCCTTCAATTCTCGAGAATGTGGATTCAAGGCAGATCGTTATCCTCCAAGTTTTTCATTATTTAACTTCATCCTCTTGGGGCCCCACATACATCATGCCTTCTTGTATCCAAATCTCACTCCGTGAATCTGTAAACTCTGCCACCACCCAATCTATTTCAGCTACACAATTATGACTTCCATTAACTTACTTCATATGCTGTTGAAATATGACAAATTTTCATGTGCCAAGACGTCTTTCCATCCCTGAAAATTTACGAGCATCTTGAAACATTTTCAAGCTTTCATGAGAGATACGATCACATGATATTCTTTTAATTCATACACTTCTAAATTTTTTTTTTTTAAAAAAAAAAAAAACCCTCTGCTTTCCTTCTATATCGATCATTCTCGAGAATGCTCGAGAACTCTTTTCTCATTCTCGAGAATGAGATCTCGTGCTCCATTTTCAGCCCCTCACCTTATTTTTCTTTTTGCTTCCATCATCTTTCTCTATGTTTTGTTTTTCTCTCCTTCCATGTTTTCTCAAATTCTTATCCGTGCATCTGCCCCTGTCACCATACTCCTTCTTTCCACTACCTCATCATTCTATCCATACTCCTTCTCAACCTTCTTCATCCCATCCTCCTGCTGATCTTGCTGGCCCATCTGTCCTTCCTTCTAATCCCCCTTCTTTTTGTTATGCATGAATCATTATATAGCTTTAAGTCATTCTCAAGAATCAAACTTCCATTCTTGAGAACCAACTTGAAATCATTCTCAAGAATCACACTTCCATTCTTGAGAACCAACGAGAAGGAGCTAGGTGAACATTTCTCATTCCTCTTGCATTCTAAAGAATCACCCTACAATTCTCAAGAGTTCCCTTTCTCCTTTCTCTTTATATTCTGTTATTTACTCTCAAGAGTCTTGTAGTCATTCTCAAAAATCATGAAACCGTAAGATCTTCATGTCAAATAGCACATTGAGACATTCTTGAGAATCCTTGTCTAATTCTCAAGAATCATGGTTGTGTGTAGGATAGTTTTGTATATAGTAAGCTTCTTGTAATCCATTCTTGAGAATTATCCATTTACTCTTAAGAGTCAATAAATAAGTGGTTCAATTATCAATATTTGTTAAATTAAAAAACTTCTACATTTGTTATCATCAAAACATCATTCAGAGTTAACAAATATTGCTTCACCAAAAACTCTTCTATTCCTAACCTCCCATAGCTTCCAACAGGAGATACAAATATCTATTCCATACTAACCCTACATGACTACCTAATTTAAACCACAACTAAATTACACATACCAATTACATCTTTACATACAATACACACAACCAAACACATGTAAAACATAACAATGTCATTGCTACTTTAAACTTGTTTTTCCCTTTCCTAAGTTCCCCATCATACAGTGCATTTCTGCATTTAAGCTTCCTCAATTCACCATGTATTGCATCAATCTCTTTACCAAGTCTCTGCCCATGCTTTGCTCTTCGAAGATTGCAATTTTCATCATATAATTTGTCTATGTCGTCTAAAAGCTCCTTAATCATAGTATTTGCCCTCTCTCCGAACTCGTTATCATGCCAAGCGAAGAATCCACACGCCCCATCCTGTGTTCAAAAATTGGGTTACAAAAAATAAAGGTACAAGAAATACAATACATAACTAATATACAAAAAATTGAAATAAATTTGTTACAACAATTGAGATCACCTTTTTTGTTTCTTACTCTTTATGTTTTTATATTGTTACACTGATTTTTTTTTTCTTATTTTACTAAACTACTAGTATAACATAACATTGTCTATATCTTGTGCCAACCACAATGTGTGTTTCTAGCTCACTTTACACTGTTAAAAGTATAAATTGTGAAGGTTGAACTTGTATGATGTTTCAAATGGTTGATAAGAAGCACTTTGAGTAACTATTTATGAAATGAAGCATTTTTCATTTTTTGTTCTTCCATACTACTGGAAAAACATGAACCAATGTTCAATCAAAGGAAGCAACAACAATAGCAAATAATGACATATAGACAATGCTAATAGAAACAGAGCACAATTATAAACAAACACTCTGAGAGACAATTGAACAAAGAAGAAGCAAGGGATCAAAAGTCATAGAACCTCCGACCTGGGTTGCTTACCTGGTTGTACAAGGGGCAGCTGTAGAACCTCCGACCTGGGTTGCCGTCAGTCCAAGCTGTCCATCCAGACGCCAACATTCCGTGGTTGCAATACCTCCTCGGAGGTTCATACTCCTCCTCGCGACTCGGTTGTCGAAGCAGCACCACCTTCCGCCTGCATCTTCCACTCGACGATGTCACAGATGACACCATTCAAGATGATGATGTGTTCTGCAGCAAAGATCTCCGTCTCCCGACTCTCCTTTTTTCCCCAAATAGAATGTAGCCCTAATTGCTTCTTCCATTCTCCATGTCCAGATGTGTTTTTCCCTTCATCTTTTTTGTTTAGGCTAACTCAGAGGCCACATGGTGTATTGTGTGGCAAATTATTTCCTTAATCAATTTCATCAAACGCTATTTGAAATGCATCTAACGGCTTTGTGCCAATTTCAAGTTTTTAGAGTTGTTTGGCATTTAAGTTCCACTTATTAGTTTATTGTTTTGGGTGCTCCTCAACTCATAGTTGGTTGTGTTGGGTGCTCCTTAACCCTTTATATTATTCAGAAAATATTTTATTTGAGCTAAAAGCCTCAGCTCATTTCCAAAAAAAAAAACGTACAATAAATCTGTGTGACACACTGACAGTTGGTAACACTGTTAAAATAGGGTGCTCTAAGCACCAATCAGTAACACGTATTCTGATTACTGTTCACGTGAGAGTGCGTGAAAGCTGAAAATAGCTCTGAAGGAAGTGTCCCCACCTGAAGATGTCCGCTCTAGCAATTCTTCACCATCCGATCATCAGAGTCCAAAATCAATCCTTCATCTTTAAGCCACAAATCCTAAGAAAGTATCCTGGTTGGGTTAACAATGAATTGACAGTTGAAATTAATTAAAAATATGATATTTTTTTTGGTGTTAATTATAAGATATAATTGAATTTTTTAAAGAGATTAAGGAAGCTAATTAAATTACTTTGTAATATTTTTTTTTTCAAACTAACTAGTTTAACTAATAAACTAATATATAATTTAAGAATAAACAACCTATGAAATAATTAAATAACTTATTTAGTTTTCTTAATCTCTAAAAAAAATTCAAATTTTTCTTATAATTAGGATTGGAGGTGGTATTTATTATAAATATATCTTTATTTATGAAAAAAATATAGGAGAGAAAATGAATAAGAAAATAGGACGGAGGATGAGCATAAAACATGAAAGAGGATGAGTAATAAATAATTAAATGGAAAAAATCAATAGCGAGTGAATAATAATTAATATAATGATATATATTTAATAGGTAGAAAAAATAGTTTATTTTTTTAAAAAAAAAAATATTTTGAGACAAAAGAAAAGAAGTTGCTTAGAAAAGAGAAGCACATTTGGGCTCTTCATCCAAATCATGCTCTTAAACTTTAACTTGAACTATTTCAGATTTTAAATATAAGATAAAATTAATTTTTTAGAAAAATTAAGAAATTTAATTAAATTATTTTAGAATATTTTTTTTATATTTTTTAAATTAATTATTTTAATTAATAAAATAATATATAATTTTAAAATACATAAAATATGATATGCTTAAGTAGTTTATTTAATTTTTTTTTTTTAAAAAAAAGTTAACTCAGTGTAATATATTTAAGGCGCGAGGGAGTGTTAATTACCCGGCATCCACGTCTTTCTCCCCCAGGTTCCAATTCTGTGCGAACAGGTACATCGTACCAGAACCGTTGGGCTTATCCGCCACTCGAGAAATTGGCAGTTAAACAAATGTTAACCGGCAAAACTTTCTGACCTACCTGGTTTTGCTTTTACTTTTAGACGTTACTGTAAACAAAAAGAAAAGAAAAATTATATTTTTTTTTACGTGTAACTTTACGGAATAGTAATTAATTCCCTGAGAGTTAGGCCGAGAAGACAGAACCGATGAAGATTTCTCAATGAAAGGGCCAGGCAAGAGGATTAGTCGGTCGGATCTATAACAAAATCGGTTAGAGGGAGGACAAAGGCGTGTATGGCTACAGATAACAAAAGCACTGCGGTGAAGGTGAAGTCAAGTTTTCAAGATGGCTCTTCAAAGGGGAAGATCGATTCTTCATCGAACAAGAAGAAGATTGACAGCTCCAGCAAGCACCCACCTGATTCAAAGATGAAATCAGTCACTGTCACGAAATCTGAGGTATTGTTCTTCAAGTTCGGAGCTCTTCTATTCTGCGGATTGATTTGGTATGCTTTCGGGCCTATGGTTGGTGTTGTTAATTTGATTGAATCTTATCTGGTTCGTCTGAATTTGTGGACTAATGAATTGATTAGCTGATTTTAGTTGACTAATGGAAATTATAATGACTGGTAACCTGTTTGGTGTTGTGCGCCTTGAGAAAGTGTGGTTCAGAATTTCTTGATTACGAAAATGATATGCGATGATTTTATACAAGGACTTGCATTAGAACTGTCTTGCAGGGATTTAACTTCTGTTTTTGTATAATAGAACTTTAGCACCATAAATCCTCTTCTTCTTTTTTTATGCCTCAGCCTTGTTCAATTCAATTAGGATGGTCATGGAGCTAAATAATATTTTTCAAAAATAATGTGAAGGTTAAATCGAAAACGGCATCATCTTCATCAAAAACCACAACGAAGACGGCTACAAACAAAGTGAAAGAGAAGAAAGTCTACAGTTTGCCTGGCCAGAAACATGACCCTCCCGAAGAGGTTTGGGACCCATCCTCTTCAGTTCCTCCGATTTACAACTTAATGTCTGTATATGCTGACTCACTCCTGCTCATCCTTGTGGTTTTTCATGTTCCTATTGACAGAAAGAACCCCTGCGGATATTCTACGAGTCCTTGTCAAAACAGATACCAACAAGTGAAATGGCGGAATTTTGGTGAGTTTCAAATACTCAGCTTTAATTGAACAAATTATTGTTTCATACATTCATGTTAATTACTGTTCCTGCTTTTCCAAAGGAATTGTATTACTCTTGAGACGTGATCTTAATTATAACAGCTGCTAGTGCCTGCTCTGGCCTCTCTAAACAAACAGCATTGTCCGCTTGTGCATGGGCCTCTCCATAAATAGTCACCAGAGCAAAACTTGCTTATGGCCTTATGATGATAAAGAAGTCTAGAAGTAATTGCCAATGCATACCCCTAGGTTCATAAAGACTGAAAGTTTTTATGGATAAAGAAAGGTTGACATTTCTGTGGAGTGGCTGCTCCATTTAATTGTTTAACTAAGAAACAAGAATGTCTATCTTCCTGGAGCTAAAGATATTACAAGGAACTTTTCTTTCTAAGAAAAAACAAAAAATCATTCTGTTTAACCAATAGGCATGAAGCGCAGCCACTAGCTTACAGTTCTTGAACTTCAATTGGTTAACCAACAGGACTAAGGGGAAATCATTGTAAAAGCTGTTCCCTTTCCTTCTCATTGATATCTGACTTCCGACCTTCTAGTAGATAAACAAGAGCCTTTAAATAAAATTTTCATCGGAGAATTTCATATCTCGGATTAATATACTTTATATTTTCATCAACCATTTCATAGAGTTTGGTTAGCTTTATAAATTTTTTCTCTATTGCTATGAGTGATGATGTGACCTGCCGACATGTTTGTCAGTATTTAGATACTAGAATTTTCTTTTAAATGCTGCTTCTGTGAAAACGAAGGAATTCTACGAGATAGGACCCTTTTGTTAATCAAGAAATTCACTGTGTATGAGACCGCCTCTTCAGTTGCTGAGAGATAGCTATCCATTGACAACCACAGGAACTTCTGTCATTTTTTATCATTAAGCTTGTACTTTTTATCTCATTGGCTCTAATTTCAAGTTGAAAATCGTTTATTTGCCCTTATGTGGTCTGCCACCTCCATGATTATTAAATCTTGATGTCTCTTCTTCCATCCAAGGCCTGGTTTTCAATACTAGTATTAGATCTGTGATAACCAACAAACAGCCTTGTTATACCCCGCTTCTCCACTGGCTTCTTCTGAAGAACTTCTAGATGCTCTCTGAGTTTCCTTTCATGGGTATAGAAGTGTTGGTCTATTGATGAGAAGTACATATTTATCTTTATCTGAGTGTGATTTATTTCCAGGACACGAAGCAGTGAATAACCGCCTCTGCTTACGTGATGACCTTTTTCTTTGGTCATTTTCTTTTCCTTCATCACATTTAGACCGAGTAATGATGCCTTGCATCTGTACAAAAGCCACCACAAAGTGAATGCTTCTTCAGCAAACTAGAAATATTGTAACATAGGATTGTGATCGATTTTACTCTAAACTGATATATACAAAAGATGTGGCATTTGATTGAAATTAAAATAGAAAATTGTCAACTATAGAAGGAAAAACTCAACATTTGATGCACTTCATGTTCTACTAATTTGGTTTCTTACACTATTTCTGGTCTTTACAAGATGTGGCTGTATTTCTGCTACACCTGGTCACACTTGACCGGGACTACCATTAGTTATAGAGTTGTATGTCCCCAGCCATGTGGAAGACTTCAGTTTGACTCAAATGTCGATCCTTTACATATAATGAAACATAGAGTGGTGATCCATCATGTAGAAAGACAGTTTCATTACTTGAGTGCAGGCATACGGTGAACCTTTGACCTTTCACATGAATAATGTCTGATTAACACTGTGGAGATCATACAATTTTTCAATTATCTATTGCTTTTCTGTGAAGTGTAATAATTGATCGTTATTCAAATAACTGCTAGTTAAGGCATATAGACCTCAACTTGCAGGTTGATGGAACATGGATTGTTGTCTCCTGAACGAGCAAAGAAGGCATTTGAGAAGAAACAGAGGAAGCAGAAGGAGAATCGGTTTGGAACTCCTTCTAAGCCATCGAAGCCATCATCAAGTAAACCTGAGAGCTCACAGAAGCTGCAACGAGCATCAAAGAATGGTGCTGTGAAAGCCAAGAAAAGAATTGCCAGTGAAAGTGATGACGATGACGATTTCATTTTAAGTTCTAAAAGAAGAAGAGGGTGAGAAGGTGACCCATACAAAGCCATCAGCTTTGTGAAGCATTGCTTCATCAAACTTCGTTTTTTAACTGGGAAAAAAAAGAGTGTTGTCAGACAACCTAACAATTGTTAGATTAAGACATTCTTTATGTTTTTGACTCATTGAAACAATAAAGGAGATACTAAATCACTCTTTTATATACTTCTGTGCCATGATATAGACAATCGATTAATCTTCATCAACTCTTTAGCAGTGATAGAGCTTTTTATTTAATTGGGTACTCTCCCCTCCATAGTTCAAGCCGAGATACTGTTAAAAATGGATTTACGTAAAACACATGCATGACAATATGAGATGCACACTATCAGAAGATACTTGAATTGGCTTTTCTGGGAGGAAAGTTGTCTGGTGGAAGTTCACCTTTCACTTTCAGACAAAGCAAGTCAAGCAAGATGACATTTGACTGGGGAAAGTCCCAGCTGGGTATGCCTGAAAGTAGGGAAAATTAGCAGCATGTTATCGATTTTCACGTGCTCATTTTTCATACTTGTAAAGCATGTCATGAGAATACTATGTTAAATGTTTGTGTAGGACTGAATTTAAGTTTTCTAGCCCATGAACGGAGAAGTGACTGATTTCATATTTCTCTGCCAAGGGAGAGTATGATAGTGTTCATGATGACTGATGAGGATTGTCAGACGCATAAGTTGATGCCAGCATTCCTATCTGATACGTGACTGTCGTATAAAAAGAATGTGCCACAGCTTGAATTGTAAGACGAATATACTGTTACAGATGGGTTCATAACTTGAAACTAAGTTACTACTAGATCATCAAGCGCTAGTGTAGCGTAGTGGTATGACGCTAGTTATCCAGCCTTTGTAATCCGGGTTCGAACCCCGCCCAGACCATTGATCCTATATTTAAGTTACTACTAGATCGACAAATAAAGTGACTGGCCATGAAAAGGGATGGACAGCCGAAGCACTGGCGTTATGGTGACATGTGTACCAAGGAAGTAAATTCACTTGAGTTTCTGATAATTTTGCGTTAATTTTTCATTTATTTATGAAAATTAAAAATTTGAGTGTCGTTATCAGATTGTAAGCAATTTAAACAGAATATTAACGCTTGACGATCAAATATACATAATGACCAACCAAGTTAATGAAAAAAATCTCAATTTTTGTAGCAAAATAAGAGGAAATCTCTCTTAACCTTATAGAAGAGATCCTACCGTCTCCTTTGGTGCTCACATTCAAGCATGTTCAAGGAATGCGATGGGTTTTAAGTGTTTGTTAATACCTGGCACAAATATGAAACTTGGTTTCATTAGTCTAACAACACCTGTATATTCAGGTCCCCTAGATGGGTCCAAACACGCATCCATCATCAACACCATCCAATGGAAGATAAATTAACTTAAAAACCAATCTTTATTTGGGGAAATTTATGAACGTCTCAATTAAAGGCTGAATCAGCACCATTTGGGACCCAATTTTATGATATTTGTGTTACACAAGCCCAAACAATAGGCACTGAAACTACTCGCATTGGCAATGTGTCAAATCTTAACAGGAATAGGGCCCTCTTTGGTAAATACGATACAGAGATATCACTTCGAAGGTGTGGGGTTTGTCCATTTATTATAGTTAAATCGCTGTTCCTGCACACCACGTGGCAACACCAAAGTAGGAACCACCTGTGCCTCTTGTCCCTCATTAGATGTGATTGCCAATTTTTGCTGTTCTACAGTAATTATGCGTTTTAACGCAAGCAAAAAAAAAAAAAATTATACAGGCAATGTTACGTGGTTTCTCATTCATTCAAGTGCACCTAGCTCACTTTTTCTTTAATTCTTCCTTTTCCTCGCCTATCTACTGTTCAGCATGAGATCAAAACAAGGAAGGAAAATATCTTAATATAAATGAAAAATTACATTTAAGTCCCCAACAATAGAAAAAATGAAAAAATGGTCCGTGAAAATCTCAAAATTACATTTAAGTATATGAAACTTTTTTACCATAAATTTCAATCAATCGTTGCCTTGTCAGTATGGACTTATTAGTGGACATCCCTCTTGACTAATCAAGGGATTAGAATTTATTACAAAAAAGTCTCACGTGATTTTTAATATAATTTTGAGATTTCCAAGGTTCATTTTTTCCTTTTTTTCTTTTGTTTCGGACCTAAGTACAATTTTTTCTAATATAAACAACCCCTAGCTCCTACGCGCATAGCACAGAAACCACCGGATAAAACAAAAAAGAAACATATCGAGTGGAAAATAAATAACTAGTTCTGGTCAAGATATGAAAAGAAGGGTCCAAAAACCTAAATTATCGATGGCTCCTACTACTTTGTTTTCAAGGCAAATCACATGCATTGGTTGAGTCCATATTCTTTCCTTGTCCGGTTATACCTAAATACATTTGGGGAATTCCATTCGGAGCAGCATTAGGCTGAAACCAGAGATTAAAATGAGCTGATTCACATGGGTGAATGAGGGCTGGTTCATGACTTGAATATATGTGGAGTTGGGAGTTGGAGTTTAAAGAATTGAGTGCCTTTAGATTTCAAATGGTGACAAAGCTAGCTGTATAACAATGGCCCATGATTCAATCAGAGCATAAAGATAAGTCAAATCAAGACTCAAGAATTGAGAGAATACTGAATGCCCATCTTCGATGACACGCCCTACTCACTATTAAATACTTCTAGGGTAGAGGTTTGTATATACGACGCCCTTTTGTCTAATTGAGCTTGCCAGTGATGTACACTCACCAGATCCGTGATTTTGTAAAAGATGCAAACTGAGAATGATGAAGGAGAAGAGAGTTTGATCATGAGGCTGAACAGAACAAAACAGGGTCCAGATAAGAAGGAGACAAAAAGAAAGGGGGTAATGGATAAGAAAGAGGATAGGTAATGTGGGTGAAACTGGGGAATGGTTAAAGATAGAATAGAGAGAAGAAATAGCGTGTAAGCGTGGCGAAGGAGAACGAGCCTAGACCCTAGGAGAGGGGCCTTTTTGGCCATTTCTCTTGTGGGGTCCTTTTTCAAGCTTTATAAGTATCATATCACTCCTTGGGAAGTGATGGGAAAAAACTGAAGGCGTAGCTAATTCCGAGTGAAGAAGAAGAAGAAGCAGAACAAGGAGCTAATTTCCCTTGCTGACGCTCTTTCTCTCTCTTCTTATTGCTGTCCTCAAAACCTGCTTGTATCTTACCATATACCTGTTCTTTGGAGATAACAATGACTGCAGAAACCCAGAATTCTGAAACAGAGAGCACGTCAAACTCAAGCTCATTCCCATCTTCTCCTACCTCCCCACACAGTCTTCCTTCGGCTCTGCCTCTCCAAAACTCTGTTTCGCAAGCTAAAGCTGAAAGCCCGGAATCTAAAAGGGTAAAGAGAATTCGAGACTCCAGCAAGCACCCTGTATACAGAGGGGTCCGTATGCGAAATTGGGGTAAATGGGTGTCTGAAATTCGTGAGCCTCGCAAGAAGTCGCGAATATGGCTGGGTACATTTCCGACGCCGGAAATGGCAGCCAGAGCACATGACGTCGCTGCTCTGAGCATCAAAGGCAGCTCTACTATTCTCAATTTCCCGGAGCTGATCGACCTTCTTCCTCGTCCCGTGTCGCTCGCTCCTCGAGACGTACAGGCAGCGGCAGCGAAGGCTGCTCAAATGGATAAGTTCGACCTGCCGACATCATCGTCCTCTTCATCACTGTCGTCGCTTGTTTCAGCAATGGACTTGGGAACAGAGTCGGAGGAACTGAGCGAGATAATAAAGCTGCCAAACTTGGAAACGAGCGAGGCAGTGGAATTGATGAAGGAGTTTGTGTACGTGGACTCGGAAGAGGGATGGATGTACGAGCCACCATGGTTACAGAGCATGGAGGATTATGACGGGTATGTCGCCAATCAGCTGTGGAATTACTGAAAGAGCCCTGTTTATATATTTATTTATTTGTTGTTGTTTTTTTGTGAATATATGAGATATGATATCTTTTCTGTTTTGAATTTAGTGGGTTAAGACCTTGTGGTCTTTGGGCGGGGGGCTATAGAACACACCCAGAGATTCATGAGCCTGCGTGTGAGCTAGTAGTCTCTTGTTTTGTGTAATTTTTGTGTGGACTCAGTTCTGTAAATGGTTTTGAAATAAATGAGAGGAAGAAAATGCCATCGAATATCCATACCCTGTTATGTCACGAGCTTGAATTTTACTTGGTTCAATGAAAATCATAACTGCGTTGAAGAAGAAGCACGCAAAAAGGGAGTGAGAAAGGGCGAAAAACAGAGTAACAAAGGCCAGAAACAGAATCTGGTTCCATCATCATCATGGTGGTGGTCGTCACACAGTATCGTCCCAGTCGTGGCTTGTGGAGTTGTGGGCACTGGTACGGCACACCGATTTTCCATTTTTTGTTTTTTGGGGAAAAGGTAAAATAAAGAAAAGAGAAAGGAGATAAATGCAGAGTGCCGTCCGAAATGGCCGTTACGGAATGACGCGAGCATGACGTGAGAGCACAACCCAATCTCAGACACTACAGTATATATTTCTCCAAGTATTGAAGAACTTGTACCATACACTTGGTTCCTTACCTTACAAGGAGACTGTCCTGCAGCGTCAGAACAAACCTCTCAGTTAGCTCTTACGTACTCCTATTAATATTTATTTAATGATTAAATGCATGATGGAATTTGAATCAATAAATATAAATCCAATCAATCTGGACGTGGGGGTACTGTTAGCTTTCCCAAAAGCAAAGCACTCCAAATTTAGTTAGTTATATGACGTTCACGGGATTATATGGAAGCTCCTAAAAGGCTGCTTACATGCATGGAAGTAACATTATTAAATTCTTACAACGCAATTTCATTAGTTGACGCTAATGGAAGGCCGTAATAGAGCTTGCTTGAATTATGGTTTTAGAAGTTATTTATCAATAATAGTAAAACTCTTCTTACATACTTTGTAAATTATAAAAGCTACTTCTTCTTTTATTCTTATTATAAGACACTATCCAATAAGTATATATATTTGATCATTTTTATAAGGCGTTTGATTGTTCATAAAGAATATTAAATATTAGTTTCTATGTATACCCATAATTAATAAGAGTAATAGGTGAAAGTAATAATTAATATAATATAAATTTTTAGTGCAATTAGTAAGAGTAATATTGAGAATTATTAAATTTTAGGGCAAATTCAATTACTTAAAGTGTTTTTATTGGTTTGTGAGTATTGTTAGTTAGTGTTTCATAATAAATATAAGAGGAAACATTCTCCAAAAGCTAATCAAAATATGCACTATTATATCAATCTCCCTTCACATTTGACAATTAATTATCGTCTTAAACAGTGTCTTGATGATTAACTTTTGAATAATAGTTTTTTGGGGAAAAAAAGAGGGTGTGAAGAGAGTGATTAGAGAATAGATTTTTTAGAATAGCTTCTAGAAAGGGACATAAAAGAAAATAGTTTCTCAGAAAATCATGGTTTTAAACCGTCAAACCATGACTTTCAGTCAAAACTATGGTTCTGTAGAATTTGACAGTGTTTGAGACTTTGAGTAACTTATTCCAAACAATTATTTTAGAGAAAAAAAGTTCTCCTTCCTTTTTCTTAAGTGGTGGATAATTTTTTTCCAAAACATGATTTTGACTCCAAAAATGTTTTTTTATTGTTATCTAAACACAAACATTAACCAGCACTAATGTCGTTTTGCTGCCTTCCTCAAATCTCCCAATCTTTTAATTTTAATTTTATCATATTAAGAGAGTTGATTAAGTTAATTAATATAACATGTATATTCCAAAATATCCTAATTACCTCTTTAATTCTCTTGTCCCTTTTCCTTATCAATTATTATTAATGGAGTATTAACAGTGATCAATTAAAAAAATATTGATAATCATAAAAACTATATACTATTATATTTAGTATCAAAATCAATTTTTTAAATATATATTATATAAACAACAAGGGAGTACATGATACGTGTACGATTACAATTATACCAAACCCACTTGTGAAGCTATCAATCACTTTATATATGCTGCAAATCCCCAGCTACGTGAATCTGAATGCTTCGTCCAAAATCCATTCATATCTGTCCAAAGTGGGCTGTACGAACCCCTCCTCAAAGAACTAAACCCCAGTCACTGCCTCTCCATTTTCTTTCTTTTATTTAAGTTGATGTTTAAAAAATATTCTTATAAATTAAGATAAAATCTTTCTCACATACTCATTTTATATACCGTAAATTTTGTCAGAAAAGCAATTCTACCTCTAATCCAAATACACTCTTACACCTACAGTTTAATTCGACAAAATACCCTTTTTCTGATCTTTCCACGTTCTCTCCTCCTTAAATAATATAGATTTCTCATGCCCTGTACCATCGCACCCTTTTTTGAGTCAGCCTTTAATTGGCGAAGCAGTGTCCACAGATTATACATTTGGCAGTTCAGGTAACAAGAAAATATCATGTATATACAAATCCAAGTATCCGGAATGGGGAATCAAGTGCAGCGTCGACTGTGAAAAAGCGTTTGTCTCTGGAGTATTTTGTTCACATCGTCACGGACAGATCCAGCTTCCAGAGACAGACCCCTCATCGAATAATTGAGAAGAAAAGCAAGATCCATAAAAGCCACAACTTTTATATTGATGTATCTTCTTCCAAAGATTTCAACCCCCCGCCCGAGCCTGCTCCCTCCGAAAATCCTACCCAACTACTATTTTTTGTCCTTATTATAAGACACAAACTGTCATTTCTCACAAATCAAGAAATAGTTAAGTCATTAAATTGGTTCAGAAATAATAAATATTTCCAACTTTACTCCTACTTTAATGATGTGAATTTAAAGAGTTAGTTAAAAGTGACGATATAATTGAAAAATAATAATAAATGAGTTGGTTAAAGGTAGTTAGTGCCTCATAATAAGGACCAAAATATTTTGGTAGTTGGTGCCTTATAATAAAGACCAGAGAGAGTATTTATACACTTGCACACCATGAACATTCACTGTTCTTTATTTTATTAACGTAACGCCTGCTTTATAAATGTGTGTAGTATGTTATATTGAGAGGGATTGAAGTTTCATCGGGATACATGGTTTCTTGTTCGATTCATTGAAGGAAACTATATATCATGCGCTTTACGAATTTTCCTGTCTTTTCACACTGTCCTTAATTTTTGTTAAGTCTGCGTTGGTTACGTTAGATAATGATTTAGGAGTTAACGCTTGTTTATGTTCGTGGATATTAATTATCACTATATAGCTAATAGTGACATGATAATATGGGAATGGAAAGACCCACTTGCTTCTCGTAATGGAATAATTATCCTGCAAAAAGTATAACTAAAAGAACAAAAGTGTGATTATCACCCACTTAATTAAGTTTTTGGCCTAAACGTTTAGTCAATTAGCAGATATTTTATATAGTGGACAAGGGGGGACTAATCATTCCCCCGACAACCAAATTGATTTATTACCCAGAAAGCAGATTAAAGTATTCGCAATTTGCATGTCAATCATATTTAATTTCCTGCTGGCTCCAAAATGGCAATCTCATTTTCCTCGAGATTATTCCAAATCTTTCCCCTTCGCTAATTGGCTTTATAACTTAGTACATCCATCACACAATGTGAATGATGATACAAAAAAGAAACATATAAAAAAAATATGAGGGAAAAGTCTTGGACACGTCCTATGATGACTAGTTTTTTGTGGAGCCTAATCTGTCACTCACGTCATTTTCAATTGTTTTCTTGCTTGGAGAAAATGGAAAGCCCCCGACCCCTCACTCCGGAATGTCGACAAAAATAGCAACTATATGTAATAATAAGCAACTTGAGAAGAGATATGCATTGATCATAAAGTGGTTTATTATATTCCGAAAATAAACAAATGGGCTATATATATATATATATATATATATATAATTAAATGAATGTAGGTGTGTGCTAGCTAGCTAGGTTTTCAATTATTGTCAAAGTTCAAATTATTGGAATTAACATATATTCACTAGGATTGGTGATGAGATTGAACGAAGTAAATTAAAAGGAAAAAGGGCACTAGTTATATATATATAAAATAAGTAGAAAGTCTGACGTACAAAAAGACAATAAAATTGACATGGGGGAATATATATAAATTTGGCAAGCAGTGATATATAAATTAACGCCAGGTTAGGTTACGATGGTTTAATCAACGTAGCAATCGAGTATAATTATAAATAGTTGTTTTGTTTGTGGGAGCATGTGGGAGAATTAAGTAGCTGTACTACAATACTACTGAGTGAGATGTGTATGTGTATACAAAGTACAAACACATATGTAAGGTAAGATAAACTGTAGAGAGGAATTAACGGAATATATAGAGGTCAACTATTTAGAGATCGATACGTCAATCAAATCATACAGCCGTATAGATGACCAGTGTGGGGCATGTGTTTGTGTGTGTGTGTGTGTGTGTGGGGTTGAAAATATGGGCGGTGGGTTGAATATGGAGGGCGTAACTTTCAGTGCTAAGGGAAAGCCAAACAGTGGAGAGACAAACACAGTGAAAGATGGTGAAGCAAATATAATAGGGAGGCCCCTATCTAGCTCTAACTGGTTGGGAGATAAATGGATCAACTCAATGAATGTGTGAATAATAATAATAGTTGACAGATATTGAAAATGCACTTTGAGTTTATATATATGTATATATGTGTGTGTACGCATTAAGCATAGAGATCGATATGGTGTTATACAGAAGAGCAGAACAAGAAGCGGGTGTTGCGGAAGGGAGGGGTGACTTTTAAGGACATGTTTGGGGGGGTTTTGACCCACCAAACGCCACTTGTGTCCGTACAGCAGGGGTTACACATGTTTCAATATAATATAATCCCCTGCGTACTACTGTAGTTTTCCCATATGTAGTATTAATTAATTTCATTGCATGCATATTTATTACTACTATATTGCTTCTCCTGTTACCTAGCTATCATATCCAATGTTGCTGTCAAAATTCATTTCCTTAGTTCAATTGGTGTTTTGCCTATCTTACTCATATTGTATATATTTATCAGTCATACTCCTCACCTCGATCCCCCCACACCCAGCAAGTATTTTGACATCCAATTTGTAAGAATTTTCGTTGTGCATGTAATCAGACTAAGTCACTTAAATTAAACACTCACACAAAACTAAAGTACTGATGCAGACCCCAATCATGTTATATAGCAAATATACTAAAGAACAAGAGAAGAAAGAACTCGTATAAGAAAACCGATTATATGTTATATTTAGGCTCATTATTTCCACAATTCCATATCTTTTATATAGTATCCATACTGACACATAGAAATAGGTATAACACTTCAACTTAACATTCTAAGAGAATAAATATAACTCTTTAGGCATAAAGAGAAAACTCTCCTCTCAACCCATAGTTCTTTACATATATTTATATAATAACCCCAATTTACATTGGGTTTGGGCTCTATCCCACTAATGATGGAGTAATATATGTATTTCAACACGTACAATTCATGCAAAGATTATAACGTATGAAAGCAGATAAGTTGTTAATAAGCATAGTGAGAAACTAGTAGTAATGAAGAATCAATGGCAATATTATAAATATATTGAATCGTATTGTACGTATTTTGGCGTCAGTTACCATTTCAGCTGCATTTTGAAACGAGAATCTGAGACGCATTTTGCGACGTCAGTTAATTATCATAAATATATTGGATTAATGCAACGGTCATTATTTGTTGGTACAGGGTATGATTGATCCACAGTTGTGCGATTTTGATGAAGCATAATAAGCCGTACATCCACTCAAGGATATGAGTGCGCGCGCGCATTGGATTTCGATCTTTATCTTCTTAATGATCGATGGATCTATTGTGTGAAATATCATGACGTTTTCGGGCTGTTTATTTTACCGTACGGTTTAATTGATCACTGGGAATTAAAAGCACAAGTTTTTTTGTTTTATCATTGCTCATTCAAAAACAGAACCCCAATCTTTTTCCTTTTTTTTTTTTTAAATGAGAGTAATAAATTCAAGCGTTTATTTATCGCATTCGCAAACGAAGAGTCCAGATCTGAATTTTTTCTGGCCTGTCTTGTCATCGACCTGGAAGGTTGACCTCGTCATAACCTTCTTTCCCCCTCACATTTTGGACTTTTTGTTCCCTGGATTTTTAAGAAATAACTCGCATGATGAATCAGGAATATAAACATAGTATAGCTTATTATAAAAATATTATATTTCTTCTGTTGCCTGACTCAAAGCCAAGCTAACCAAATAAATTCATATTTGTCGCATCTATTAAATCTTTACATTTGTCCAAATAAAAGGAAGATATATATTAGTATCTCAAGTTTATTATATCTATTTTATTTAGTTCTCTAATTACATGTGGCCATGTGTCCTTTTTTAAAAAAATTATTATCATTTAAGTACAAACTCATATGAAAAAATAAAACACATTGTCATGTGTTATTACTTATTGGAGAACTTGAGGTAATAGATACAATTTTTTTTATCTTTAACATTAGAGCAGGTAAACTAATTTGGATAGATTAAATAAGTTAATTATTTGTATCGAATATTGATTGACTTTCCTAAAATAACATCTTTCATCATGATTTTGTTTTTAGATAGAAACTCCTTATATGTGTAATCAATAGGAATACTATGAGAAAAATTATAATTTTAGGAATCAAAATGAATTGATGTGTTGTATATTTAGAACCAAATACAATCCTTAAGTATGTTTTATATTAATAACAGACTATACTATTTTGAATTAAAATAGTTTTGTTGCCAAATTTTGAATTAAAATATAAGCCTTTCGATTATTTATTTAAATTTTGTTTATTATTGATGTTTCACACCACATATGTGGTCTCCCTTGAAAATTTATTAAATAATCAATATAGTATGTTAAAACATAAACTAGCTCTATTTATTTATTTTAATATAAAAAATTGGAGTCTATCTTTATTATGCACTAGTCTTTCTCTGTCCCGTGTTTAATAATTATTTCATTAATTTAGGTTGATTAAAAAATTACTTATATTATTTTATTTATAATAAATATATTTTGAATTTTTTAAAATATAATATCTAATCAACAGAGATATTTTAAAAAAATTATAATTTTAGGAGAAAAAATAAATTAGGATATTCTATTTATATATAACTAAATTCTAACCCCATCTGGCCCTCACATTATTATGAGGTATTTTGGGGATAAAGCGCAGGAATTGAAAACAGAGACTTGAATGATTGTGATTGTAGTTACTGTTTAGGTTGAAAGCGACTGTCGGCATCACTAAGAATGGACACGTGTCCCACGTTTTTCTCTCTGGCCTGGGGATCATTACAATCTAGTAGGATTATCTTCCCTTGTACCCTTGTCTTTATTACTGGACACTACTCTTTCTAATTTTTATTATAAAATAATTAATAAGTGATTTTTTTTTTTTTTTTATAAGACACTTGTAAGTTTTTAAGGTGTAATTAATTCATTTTTTATGTCTATCCATATTTAATAAGAATAGTGTGAGATAGTACTAGATTTGAATTTAGGGTGGTTAATAGGGGTAATATTAGAAATCATTTAAATTTTATAACAACTTTAATGCTTTTAACTAATTTTATTGGTTTTGTGAGAATAGGTAGTTGATGTTTTATAATAAGGACCAGATGGAGTAATTAACAAGAATTCTTAGTCCTTTTAATAAGGTACTTGCAAGTTTTTAATGAGCATTTAATTTATCTTTCCATATCTGCTCATATTTAATAATAAGAGTAGTATGAGAGAGTAATAATTAATATGATATTTGAGTTTAGTGAAGTTAGTATGTGCAATATTGGAAATCATATGAATTTTATGACAACTTCAATGTTTTTAATTATTTTTATTAGTTTGTATGAATTGGTAGTTGGTGCTTTATAATAAGGATCAGATGGAGTAAATATGAAACTTTGATAATTAATTATGGAAATATGAAACTTTGATAATTAATTTGTTGAGATTGAAAAAACCCTTAAATTAGTGAATTTATGATAATCTTATTAGCAATCATTCATACTGAAAAGCACATTCTAAATAAAAAACCTTCTGGCATGTGTAATGAATAAAGATAATTTAAAAAACATAAGATTGATTGATAAAATAGATTAAAATTTGATATTTAAAATTAAATGGGCATAAGAGTGTTTATTGGGATGAGATCGAGATACGAGTAGCATAAGAAGATAAAAAGAGGATCCAAGGGCAAGGTTGAAGTTGTAGTGGCAATAATAATACACTCCCTCAGTTGACCCTTTTTTATATATTAAAATAAATGAATAAATCACTGAATCATAATAAATCTTGTGTAATATTATATTATATATGTTTTTATAAGTTAGATAGATTATTTTTTAAAAAAACAATAAATATGAATATTTTAATATAATTTGTTTAACATCATTAATCTCTCTAAAAAACAATCAAATAACTCTTATAAAAGGGGGAGAGATAGAACTTCTTCTAACCTTTCTTAGTTCCTATTTGAATATGTGACTTGGTGGTAGAGGTGGGAACAGACCAAGGGCCCATTAGAGACATACGTCCTGGCCTATTCTCAAGCCAAGGTATTTTTCAAGATTTGTTTTAAGCTTGTTTGAAGTAGGGCTGTTTTGAAGTGAGACCTATGACTTGTTAGATCTCTTACAAAAGTTTTAAATCTATAGGCTTCCTTAATATGTCACAGACTAGACCTATATACAGGTTAAGCTCAAGTCGAAAAAAAGGCCTATAACAAACTATAAACTGGGCTCAGGCTACTTTACTTCTTAAAGATCAAGCTTGTTAAAGATGATGCCTGATCTAACCTAAGTTGTTTCCACCCTTACTCAGCGGTTAAAGAATGGAGGAGATTAACCAGGAAGCCACGAGTCTCAAAAGGAGAAGGGTGAAGTTGATAAGTTTGAAGTAATGTGGGAGACAGCATAAAACACGTAGAGGCTAGAGAGAGAGAGAGAGAGAGTGAGTGAGTGAGTGAGTGAGTGAGAGAGGTTAAATACGAAAAGTGTAAAGCCAAAGTCCCCCTCTTCAATCTTTATCCTCGCCCTTCACTCAACAACCGTACAAAATTATAAACTGTTTTCGTTTTCGTTTCACGTTCACACAAAATGATCGGTTCAATCCCCACCATAAACATACTACTAAATACATTGTATTGCTACTCCCTATCAGACTTATAAGTTTCTACAACGTATTCTAGTCCTTCTTCTCCTTTTTTTTATTGTTTCATTGATAATTAAATATTTTCTCTTATTACATGGTAAGAGAAAATATAAATTAATATCATTTTGATTCTAATTTATAAGTCATTTTTGACTAAATCACATATATCAAAAAGAGGTAGTTAACTAAATGATTATGTGAATAATTTCCAACTCTACCTTCATTTATAAAAGAGTGTTTTTTAACTTTTTATTTTTTCTCTATTTTTATTGGTATAATTAATATAAATAAAATTGTCACAATATCATTTACCACCCTAAAACATGTTTTTTTAGTTAAAAAGACTTATAAATAGGATAAAAATGGTGTGATGTTAAATTTTAACGGATTTATCGAAAGTAACACTAACCATCACTTAAAATATATGACAAACTTAAAAACGTTAAACATTCCTATTAACTACAGTCTTCTTGTTTCTTATATTATGAGTGATTTTATATTATACTCCCTCTAGTCCTTATTATAAGGCACCAACTACCAAAATAGTTTGGTCCTTATTATAAGGCACCAACTACCTTTAGCCAACCCATTTATTACTATTTTTCAATTATACCCTCATTTTTAACTAACTCTTTAAATTCACATCATTAAAGTAGGGATAAAGTTGGAAATATTTATTATTTCTGAACCAATTTAATGACTTAGCTTTTATTTTTTAGTTTGTGAAAAATGGTGATTGGTGCCTTATAATAAAAACAAGAGGGAAGTACAAAATAAATACATACGGAGAATTAGTACTCAAAAACATTAATTTTATTGCTCTCCCAAGACCAGCTCTAACAATAAAGTGGGGAGGCCAGAGCAAAAGGACAAATTGAAATAGAAGCCTTAAAGCTCTGACACCACTCTCCAACTGTCACGCACGTCTTCTTCTCTCAACTACTCATCAAACTCAATAACCTCTGCTTTCATCTCAACCAAGTCTTTTTTTTTTTTGAAAAAAAAAACTTTTGTAATGATGCTCCATATCAAATATCTTGCATAGGTTTTTAAGATATTTTGTGCTTTCCTCTGAAATGTTCCTGTTATCAAGGAGGAAAGAAAGAGTAATTGATGGTATTAAGCAGTAATTACGAATAAAGATAGAAATATTACTTAATTTTAAGATTAATTTAATAAGATAACTGCTTCTTATCCCCCACCAAAAAAAAAACGACGACCCAACAACATTTAAGAAATAGGGACCAATTTAGAAGTAGTGGGCTCCAATCCTATATATTAATTTTCACACCCCACTGTGCTTTCCCTTTCTTTCATCTAAAAATTCTTCAATTTCACCCAAGAAAAGTAAGTATATAAAAATTTAAAAAGTTCATATCTGTAAATTAAAGTCACATATCTACCAATCCAATTTTCATATTTTTAAATCAAACTTGTAAAAACATTGATTTTTTTTTTTTTAGGATTTTCAGTATCTATTCTTCCTGCTTGAGATCTAATGATAAATTTTACCTTCATAATTTTTTTTTATCAACACCTTTCAGAAATTCTAAATTACTGTCAAAATGTTTTTTTAAAAAATACCACTTAAATATCAAAATCCTAAATCAGTTTTGTTGGCTACAAGAATACAGTAATAAACAACTTATTTTAATTAAAAATCATTTGTTTAAAGTTTTAAAGTTAAAATAGTATTCTCTTATATTTTGTTCTCAATATTATATTCAATTCAACGCCGAAACAAATATCAACATGATGCATCTGTATCAGCCTATCAAGAGTGAGGACCACGTCTTTATGTTAACAAAGTTCAGGACTGAGACTGACATATTCCATAAAAGAACAAAAAAAATTGTGGTCGATCCAAGAGGGTTGAATTTGATCCAATCAATTTCTTTAGGCAGTGCCGTTAAAACACGCTAGGCCTATCGGATTGATTCATTTAAGCCCTGACCTTTTAAAGGTGGAGCTTTAAAAATGGATGATATATTTAAAATTAACCCTGGAGGACTGGCCTTGACGGGCCTTGGGCTTAAACAGGCTGGCCCTGGAGGGTCACGGGCTAGCCCTGCAGGCACTTTTTACTATAGTTTTTTTTCTTCCCTCTTTAAATTTATTAATTTATATATTTTTTTATTTATTATAAATTTATTTATCTATTTAACTACAAATAAATAATAACTATACTCTAATATGATTTGATTTATTATTTGTTGCAAATAAAGATTATGGATGTATTTATGATGCGGGAGAAGAATTTCATGATATTTTTACTCATAAGCTAGAGGCCACTACTCAAAGTGAAAAACGATTAAATGTCGTTAAAATTGATGATAGTGATGAAGATGATGATAATAATAGTTATCGTACTAATGTCGCTTAGTGATATGTTTTTTATATTTTATGTGAGTTATTTGTGAACGTAGTTTGCTTTTGATTTTGAATTAGTAACTATGCTTATTTATTAAATAATTCGTATTGTAATTTACTAATTATATTTTTTTAAAAAAAAGTGGAGAAAAAATAATTAAAATATGGAATAATAATTTTCAGGCCCTAAGTCCAGCCCTAGCCCTGGTGCTCTCAGGCTAGGCCATGAAAAATAGGTATTTTTCTTACTTCAGACCCTGGAGGGCCGGCCCTGACCCTAATTAACAACTCTACTGTTTGGTCTGAGGGAGGGGAAGAAGAGGGAAGAATTCTTAGAAAGTGTATTAATCAAATTGCCATTAATGAAAGGAATATTCTTTTTTGTTGAAAATATATTTTTGAAATATTGAAAATTTTTCATGGGTAATTTATTAAAAATGAGAGGAAAAATTTATCTCTCTTCCTTCCCTCTCACTTCCTCCCCTCAAACCAAACTCACTTTTAAGCTCCTATGGCTAAGAGGGCCCCTCTATGAGATTTGTTCTTCGCATTAAACACAGAGGTGGGCCTCACTATCACATAACTTACTTTAAACGCTGTAAAATATAAGCTAAAACAAACCAACTGTTTGGAGGAGATGGATCCTTATTATAAATATTACCATGGACCTGCACAAAATGTCGCCATTTCTGCATAATAACCGTATCTGGTTCCAACGGTTTAATAAAGCCTGACTCAAAAACAGGCCTTGTTTCTCCATATCCATAGTTTCCAAATATACAGAAACGTCCACATCCTTGCTGGATGGTGCGATCTTGTTATATCCGCCGATAAATAAGATCTCCAATTGGGCCTACTTATTCAATTTACCCAAGCCCACATTCTATTGTTTGGGCCACCTTTTTGGACGCCATTCCAAATGGGCTTCTTTCTCCCTCTTAACTTGTCCCAACAAAAACTATGAGAAGCTTGGTTTTCTAGAGGCTTTGGACTTGGGATAGGATATATTTACAAGTGTGCAGATTTTGGAATCCTGCCTTGCATATTATCGTGCGTTCCAGAAAACTAATAATACTCAGTTCTAATTATAAGACTAAGTTAAATTTTTTGAAGAGATTAAAGAAAATTAATTAAATTTATATTTTTTATTGAAATTAATTATTTTAATTAATAAATTAATATATAATTTAAGAACACACAACATATTATATGATTAATTATATTAATTTATTTAACTTCCTTAATCTCTTAAATTAGTACAAGAGGCAGCAGCATCCTAATGGAGATGCCCATAAAAGGGAAGTCACAATAAAACACGCTTTTATGGTGCAGTTATTCATGAGATTAGAGATTAATGATGAACCATGTTTAATCCACTAGTCTCTGTCTTAACTTAAGCCCACCGTTTCACCAACCGTTTCTTTTGAAATTTTATAAAATTAAACAAGACTAATCGTGCCACCTCAACGCGTCTTCTTTCTTCTCACACCCTACACTGTTCAATCCAACATGTCTCTCTTTTCTTCTTCATCGTTTTAATTACTTCTCTTTATGCCAATGAGAGGTGGCACAGATGGTAAAGGATTTAGGACTAGACCCTTGAATCGTGAGTTCGATCCTCTCTGTCGTCGTTGGGATTCCTTAGGTAGGCGATTTCGTAAGTCACCAGTAAGTGCTTATAGAGCCTGGGGCCGTACTCTAACTTTGATAGGGGACTGGTGTCGAATCCTTCCAAAACTTTTCATTATAAAAAAAAAAAATACTTCTCTCTATCTTGAAAAAACATCGTCCTAGCTACTTGTTCGTTGCCTTTGCCTTCTAACCTCTTATTATAAAGAAAATATCTGCCACTCACCGAGACTATGGTTAAAATAATGGCATCACCACATAAATTATATAAATAATCTTCATTTTTATTTACTATATATTTTAATTTTGTCAGGTACGTCCACAAGTATATGCTCTCAGTTATTTTCATCCGGCCACGCTAGCCTCTATCCATTGCCTCTCATCAGAATATTCTTCCATATATCCTTTTCGTATAGTGATCCATCGATTAATTAACATGTGGATATACTTATCATCAACTTCAAATGTATATATATATATAGTATATGTAGCTAGAAATTTGTCAGCGGATGCATCTTACACAACTATCAGCACTATCATTCTCATAATTAATATGATGAGTGAAATGAATAGTCAACATCTCTGGAGTTAGTTACCTCAGGACAAAAAATATCTTAGGAGCTAATAATGTAGATATTTCACGGACATAATATTCCCTCTAGTCTTTATTATAAGGTACTAACTAATAAGTTTATTTAGTCCTTTTTATAAGGCACTTGCTTGTTCCCAATGAGCATTAATTATCTTTTTCCGTGTATGCCCCTAGTTAATAAAGATAGTGTGTGAGAGTAATAATTAATAGAATATTAGAATTTAGTGTAATTAGTAGGGGTAATATTGAACACTACTTAAATTCTAAGACAACTTTATTGACTTTAACCATTTTATTAGTAAGTGATAATTATTAGGTGGTGCTTTATAATAAGGACCAGAGGGAATATGTTCGAATTTAGGATATATAATCTCATGGGTTATGAATAAGAATAAGGTTGGAGAAGAAGAGGAAAAAGGAAGAAGGAATGTGTGTGTGGATATAAGTCCCACATTGAATAGTTAAAGAGGAGTTAAAGGGTGTATAACCCTCAACTTTGCCCCTCTTAAATAGGCCTTTGGGCCAACTTACTTTTGTGGAGGGGTGAGGATTTAGGCAACCCTTAGTCCAATACACGTGTATGCTATCCGCCCGGTCTGATCCATGCATATGTGAAACAAAAAATAATTTTTTATTAAATAATTTTTTGAATTTCCAATTTCACCTAGAGTTGAGAATTAGGGCCGGCCCGGCCCTCCAGGGCCTGGAGTAAGAAAAACACATATTTTTCAAAGCCTGGCCCGAGAGCACCAGGGCCAGGGCCCGGAAATTACTATTCCAAATTTTAACTATTTTTCCTCCACTTTTTTTTTTAAATATATAATTAGTAAATTACAACACAAATCATTCAAGCAAATTATGTTCACAAATAACTCACATAAAACATAAAAAACATATCACTAAGTGACATTAGTACGATGACTATTATTGTCGTCATCTTCATCACTATCATCGATTTTAACAACATTTGATTGTTCTTCACTTTGAGTAGTAGCCTCTAACTCATGAGTAAAAATATCATGAAATTCTTCTCCTGCATCATGAACACATTCATAATCTTTATTTGCAACAAATAATAAATCAAATCATAAAATTAGAGTATAGTTATTATGTATTTGTAGTTAAATGGATAAATAACTCTATAACAAATACAAAAAAAATATAAATTAATAAACTTAAAAAGAAAAAAAAAACTACAATGAAAAGGGCCTGCAGGGCCGGCCTGTTTAAGCTCGAGGCCCGTCAAGGCCGGCCCTCCAGGGCTAATTTCAAATAACTTGTCCATTTTTCAAGCTCGGCCTTTGAAGGGCCAAGGCCTAAACGGGCCAGCCCGATGGACCTGACCCGTTTTCCTGACTCTAATTTGACCCCCAAACTTTTGACTTTTTTGTTCCTCTGAGATTTTCCCAACTAGTGGGTACCAATCACGATACGTCATTTGCTCCGGTCTAGTGCGTTTGTTCGTACGACACATCAGTTCGTTAAAGGGTCGCCGGTTGTGACCTTTCACTTCGCACCAGTTTGCCGCAACAGACAAGTCCATTAGATCAAATTCCTTTCGTCTATAAATAGGGCACTCTAATAACATAATTTATATACAATTTATTCCTAGCTATTCTCTGTATATTGCATTCTTAGAAATATTTTGTGCGTTCCGAAAGCAGACTCATTGCGTTTGCTTGGGCTTCAGAGTGAAAGAGTTATCATTCAGAAGACGAAAAATTCGCTATATCCTGAGAGACAATTGCTCAGCAACCTTAAGCATTCATATTAAGAGAGCAAAATTGTCTTAAGGTAGGAGATAACGTATGTTGGGCCCGGATTACTTCATAGTTCATTATCGTATTTGGCAGTCTTGTGAGTTCGTTCATTATTCTTTCTTGTTATATAGATCTATTGTATGCTTGTTGTGTATGCAATTAATTTTATGTTATATGGATACTTATTTTATAGTATATTCAATCTTATTAATACAGATTCTTGTTATTATTCAAATTTCACCTGTTTAGTAAAATTTCAACAACATAATAAACAAGCAATACTGAAATTTATGCCAGCTCAGATTAATTTGTTATTAAATCCATGCACAACTAAATGCAAGGAGAAAAAAATTAATGAAGACATCAGATCAGATCAAGTCCTGATAACATTGTTATACAAGAGAAAAAGCCCCGAACAACAATTCAGAACTACTACTACGTTCCATTTTACAAAGCATCTTCAGGGACTCTTTTTCAGAAATCAACAAAAAATCTTAAGTCTCGTTTTAATCCTACTTAAATTTTTTTAATAACTTTTCAACTTTAACCCTCTACTTATTCAATACTTCCTATGGTATTATTTATAAGGGTTTGATAACCAAATTATGCGATTAAGGAAAGTGACTAAAATTAGTTAAAAACAATAAGTGTGTTTGAAATAATCCTTTTTCCCCCAAGCATACCCTTATTTATGAGGGGAAGTAAGAGAAAGAAATAGATTAAATATAAGTATCACCAACCTTTTAATCAATACAAAATATATAACTAATGAGGAGCACAAATGGAGAAAAAAAACCTCATTAAATGTTCAGACAACTCTTGTCAGACTTTTATAAAAATGAATAAGGTAATTCAAATTTTAAAGCTTTTTATTTAAAGAAAACAAGGAAGTATAAAGAAGTGAGTGAGGACTGAGAAAATAATGATAACTTTACCCATTCTTATAAATAAATTTAACGAAGAAACTTATATTAAGGATGAAAATATTCTCTCCTTGCAGAGACTCGTAACTGGGAAACTTGAAGCGAGCATGTAGTGAATTGATGGAGGGAACTGGGAAGTACTAAAGATGAAAAAATGACTTTTATGTCACAACTGGATGAAATGATATCATAAAAATTTCAATTGACAAGTGGATAGGAAAATTAACTTAAGTGAAATAGTTACCAATTAATAATGGGGTTTAGTTTTTTCATGTTGTATGAGAAAATTAATATTCCTACACACACATGAAAAGTGGGATCCATATATATATATATAAATTACTATATATATGTGTGGGTCCCACTATTTCATGTATGTGTGACATAAGAAAACACTTCACCTACAACATAAGAAGCGTTTTTTCCATTAATAATTTATGAGACTTCTTAATAAATTATTTAATTTGGTAAACACCTATATACCACATTCCCCTAACTATTTATAAACTTTCCGACAAGGACATATGATTGGCACACAATACACTAAATTAATACTAATTAATCACTTACTACCAAGCTATGTATAGGTTATAATTACTTAGCCTGTAGGCGAGTACTAGTTTAGAAGGTCCAAACTGACGCAAGCTCCAAATGATAAATTCAATAAAGTAATGAAGATATAATTTGTCATTATATTATCGAATTCGAATCCACAAAGCTAGATGTCAACCAGAAAAATACTCAACAGCATTATGGAAAGAGCAAGAGAATGTTGGAAGGTGGCATCTGAAGTGTAAGAGGCACTTGAACGTAAAATAATTCCCAGCATGAATAAATTCAAAGACTTTCATTATTATTGCTGATGAAGGCCATATGTACTAATAATATTAAGCACTTTTGTTTTGTTTAAGAATTTCCATATCTCTCGCCACTTTCATCTGTTCTGCATCTGCCACTGGAATCAGTGACTTTATTGACTCTTGCTAGAAAATATAATCTTGGTATAAGAAAAATTAGTATGCAGATTGATTAATAATCAGCAAATTATTTCCCATTTACCTTAAACAACTAATTAAATGGCTTGAGATTGTGCTACATCAGCGCGCATCAGCACCGGCCACATGTTTATTTATTGGTCTATGGAGGACCTCGTCCTCCACTAATACGTTAACTCTAGCTTTATATTGTGATTGTATATATATAATATTAAGAAAGTTTTGTGATTACTGATTAGATCACAGGACTGAGTGTTGGGCTTTGTGGGAAAACCCTAATTGTGTCTGCCACAATGATTCGAAATTGTACAATCTAATCTTTGATTGACAGTTGTGGGAATCAAGGAGGGCATGAAGAGACCCCAGCAATTACAGAGGCCTTCGTCTTCTCTCCGTGCAAAACGACGACTCTATGTATTACAAATCATTATTAATATTATTTATATATATATTCCACTCAAGATCATATATAGCTGTATGTGCGAGTGTATATATTATTATCATTATTATTTTGAGAGTTCAGGTACTAACGAGAAACATGGTAAAAATGGAAACTTATTGTGATGAGGACAGAGTTTAATATAATTTTGAGTGGTTTGAATTGAAGAGCAAAATGATATTGAAGAAGAAGAATTTTTTTTTTCAAAAAAATGAAGTGAGTGGGAAGAATGTGGACCCAGAGTTTTGTTAATATATAGGAAAAGAGAGGGTGGTTTCTTCTTAGGAAGAGGCAAGTGGCAACATTGCAGTTTCCCACTTTCCCAAAGGGGTATGAACTAAGAAATTAAATAAGGATTTTCAAGAAAATGTATTCAAATATAAACACAATATAATCATTAAAAGTGATCTCGACCTATAAAAATGTGTAATGAGTTCGTGGAAAGCATCATTATTTGGTTTGATTGATAAAATTCCAATCGATCTCCTAGTCCAACCAAGGTCACCTCTTTTGTTTTTTCCCATCACTTTCGACTCCAATACACATATTCCATCTTTTTCTCTTTTCCCCCTTTAACATTAATAAGAACTCTCGAATTTAATTAAATTTATTTATTTTGATTCTCGTGTGAATTCAATCGATCAGTTATATAAATAATTCAAATTAAGAATCCGTGATATATTAAGAGGGGGGAAAATGACGATTATCGTGAGGCATAATCCAGAGACGACTGGAACCAATAGCCGACAGTGCCCAGAAACTTTAATTTTGGAGTCGAGTAAAGTGAGGTTTTGTGACGTCAAAATTTCTTCAAATGCAGTTGGGAGCATGAACATGTATAATGATATGTTTGATTTTTGAGAGACTGGGATGATTCTAAATCAACAAATGAAGACAAAACTTGTGGGTTATTGGTACGATCATATCGAATTGAGGGTCAAATGGGGCATTGATGTGCATTATAACCCACCTGATTTAATTTGTCGATAAATGAATTTTCTAATTACATTAATTCAATTAATCAAACGGTATTTAACCAAAAAAAAAAAAGGAAGAAAAGAATTGAATAGGGTGAAATACACTTAGTGTGTATTCATGGTTTTTGTACGGAAAAAAACCCTAATTAAAAAATTATTTATCAAAATGCCATTACCTGGAAACTATTAACTCATCTGCTTATCTTTAATCGATTACATGACATATATAATCGATTAAATAGTAGTAGATTATTTTTCTTTTTTTCAAATTTTATGTTATGTAATCGATTACACAACTTTTTACACTATGTAATCAATTAAGCATTGTATTGTAATCGATTACATAATGTAAAAAATTATGTAATTGATTACGTTATAATGGCGTAATCGATTACATAACGATAGAAGACAATTTGTTCAGTTAAAATGCGATTTAATCTATTACGCTACAGTGCGTAATCGATTAAATATCGCAGATTTAGTTTTTTAAAACCCAAAATGCCTCATAACTCTTTTCATAACCGATTAGGGCTCCCCTACTCCCCCCTCGTCATTTTGGTGCGGAAACCGTCGGATTCAAGCGGTGGGATGAGGAAAGATCAAAGATTTTGTGCCATTTGCGTTAATTTAGGTATGTTTTTTATTCTCATTCCGAATTTGTCCATCTTTTCTTTGTTTTTATGAACATATGATCCATTTAATCGATTAGAGTTTGTTTTCTTTGGGTATGTAATGTTTTAATCATTGATTTGAATTGTTGGTTCTTGTTTTTGAACAAATGAGAGTCAAAACACATGTTATTGTGCATTTTTGAAATAATGTGAGCCTATTTACAAGTGAATCTGAACCAAACAGTGGGTTTAAAGCATAAATTACATGTTATTGTGTCTTTGGATGTTGACGGTTATTGATTACGTTTGTTTGATTGTTGATTTTGCATTTTATTTTCAATTACATTGTGACCTTTGACGGATATTGATTATGCATTGTGACCGTTGAATTAAATCACCCTCGACATCAGTATCTGATGAGTCACCTAGTGGAATTACACTCTCAGGTTCTCCCTCCTCGCTATGCATATCCTCGTCTTCCTCATTCTTCTCTTCCTGATCCTCCTCCTCCTCCGTCAGTCTCATAAGACTTAAGACTTGTAAAGGTGCAGATAAACTGACAGCTCTGTCTTATTGACCATAATATTATGGAGATCTTGTATGCATGGGAACAGATGATGATTCACCAAATTCAAGCTCAACATAAATCTCAATAAAATTTTATGATTTCCGATTATCAAATGCATCTATAACGCACTCTATGTCTTCATCATCACATACATCGTTACTAATGTAATATACACTATAAAAATTGACAATAGTCTCCACTTTGGCAATCAATTGATGAATGCAATGACTGCCATATAGCCCCAATTTTCGGCAAATCCTTTCTTTGAGCTCGTTGTACGTGGTGCCCCGTTTGATTTTTATCATTTTTGTTTTTCCTTCAAATTGCACACCATTGAGACCTTCAAAATGTCTCCCACTATGGTAGATTATAGCAACGTAGGCGTTAGAACTTGAACTCATCCTTCACAACAAAAATTGGGAGCTGCAAGGAGGTGGGTGCCAGATTTTACACAAAAACAAATGTTAACAAAGTAAAATTACAATGATTACACAACAATACTACTTTCAAAGAGGGGAATGGCCTTACACTTTGATGGGTCGCACAAAAAATGACCAAGCAGCGAGCAACCAGAGAGCTTTAGGGCAAAAATGTGATAAGGGTTCCGAATGAGCTCAAATTGCCTTTTAAAACACACTTTTATCGAAATGTAATCGATTACGCCCCTGTAATGTGATCAATTACATAACTTTTTGTACTATGTAATTGATTACAATACAGTGCTTAATCGATTACATAGTGTAAAAAGTTATGTAATCGATTAAGCTACAGTGACATAATCAATTATATAACGTAAAATTTGAAAAAAAATTAATCCGCCACTGTTTAATCGATTACATATGTCATATAAACGATTAAAGAGGGACAGATAGGTTAATAATTTCCAGACAATGACATTTTGGTAAATAATTTTTTAATTAGAGTTTTTTCCGTACAAAAACCGTGTATTCACTTTCTCAGCTAGCACGCCCGTTCCGTGGTAGCGTCTATAATCAGTTTCTTCCAGTAATTTCAATGCATATGCATTTATCGAATAATGTAAAATGTACATATTTAATATAGTTTCATTAAGAGTGAATTCAAGACACTAACTTATTTCATCTGTACTATACATGAATCTCACAGTATTTTTTTGTTTTTGCTTATAATCTCTCATCATAATCATCCTAATTAATAGTATCAATATTGAGGACATGTCAGGAACAAAAAACCATTTTAATTTCAGTTTATAATAAAAGCAAGTTGGGGTTTCAAAATTACTTTCAGCGTGAGAATCTAACTTTTAGGATTTAACAAGGAACATTTTCAAATTAAACAATTGTGTTAACTTATCCATCCAGTTACAAGAGTTTGGCATCATCAATAAAAGGACCTTGCAAAAATTTTCCGATTCTCCCTATCAAATTTGGTTACTTGTATGGTATTTAATATAACAACTATTTATCTAATTTGGAAATATGAATAAAGTTAAATAAATTACTTAATTATGATATATTATATGCGATATGATCTCTCTAAAACACTTTTGTGTAATATTATTATACATACTAATTTATAAGTTAGATAAATTAGTTTGTAGAAAAATATCACCTATGGTTCTTAATAAAAGATTAACAACTAAATTAGTTTACAACAATTTGCTAAAGTAGTTTTTTTCTCCCTTAAATTAGTTGTTTATAAAAAATGTGTATGGGCAAGAGGGATCATGGAGAGGAAGAGAAGGGAGGAAATTTTTTAAGAGATGGATTCAAAAAAATTGGAGAAGCAAGATTATAAAATTTTGATAAATATAAGATGTAAAATAAACCAGCTAGCAAGAAAAATTAACTAAAAAATTTCAACCCCACTTTTTTGTTTTCTTAAATTTAACTCATGAAAAATTTTCTTCCACTTCCTTCTCCTCCAAATCCCTCATATCAAGCAGCCCCTTAAAATGCTCTCATAAATCATTTTCATTAAAATTGCCTCTTCATGCAAACTCCTTTAACATATATAATCAATAAAGATAGTTAAAAAGAAGAAGTATGAGCTCAGGGACAATGTAGAGGTTGAGGTGCTATATTTAGAACCATATTCAATCACTAACTAACTTTAATATTAAAGACAGAAGATAGTATTAAATATAAAATATAAAATGGAAAAAATCTTACACTTAAAATCAAAATTTATGTTTCAAATAGATTATACATTTAGGAGTCAATGAGAAGTTTATAGATTGTCAAATTTCAGAAGACACAGGCATGGGATATGAAATTAAACAACTTTTCTACTTTGGCCATATATATTCAGTACTTCAGCTTAGTAAAACTCATTGCAATTCTTAACCTTATGTTTTGAATTTTGAATCGCTATACACTCACACTATCTCCCATGAGGGTAAAATCGTATATTCATATAATAAATTTAATGACATGACCTGTTTATAAGCAAGTAGATTAAGAAAATTTTTCTTTATAAAGAGGACTAGATCTATATATATATATATATATAAGAGCGTAGAATCATTGTTGACACATGTCCTTATGAGGCTAATTCAAGTAATAAAAATTGGAGTTAGCTTAGTGTAAGCAATGACTAAGCAAATTGAATACTCGCAATGCAAATACGCATGACTGATCGACCGCCATCCACGTATAATTTTAATGAACTGAAATTCGTATTGTATTTTTCGCAAACTACGATCAATTAAACCAATCTATCTTTTAAGCGAGATCGATAATAACATATGCATGTTATCAACTGGCCGGTTACCCCCACTCGTACGTCTTTGTGAATTGGTAAACCGTATGTTTGCCCTTATTTTTAAATTACACGTATGTCTTAAGTAAATGAGAATCTTTATTAATCGTCACAACAAATCGCAATAACTAATGTAACATCAAACCCAAAACTCTCTCTCTATATATATAACAGTTGAGAGTTGTCATCTCTCTTTTAGATCCGATGACATTAAAGTATAACTTGGAGCCCTTTATATACAATCCTAAAGCAGGTAATCCGGCCCGCTGTGATTAATTAACCAGCAAATGTCATCTTAACTAACCAGATCACATAGCCAACAACATGCTTAATTAATATTGGGGCACCAAAAAACCAAATGGCCTAGTTAATTATCCATGTCGCAAGGAATTGAACATAACATCCAGAGCTCACTATTCATATATATTAGCACTTAAATTAGATGATTTACTTTTGGATATCTTTGAAGAATATATGATCTCTACCTCTCTCTCTCTCTACACACACACACACACAACACTCTGAACTATCAGCTTTAATTTCCCCTTGTCATACTGCTGTTATTATTATTATTATTATTTTTGTCAAATACTGCTGTTATAACTATACCAGTTGAAATTCATGGAAAAATTAAATTGCACGCTTGAACTAGGTTTTTGGTAGCAATATCTTTTTTATTTCTTAGATACAAATTTCTGAAAAGTTCAGCACCTCACATTATTATTTGTTATATGTGTGTGTACATATTATTGCCACTAAATTTGCCCCGCTAAGCAATTAAAATACTAAGAATAATATTTTATTAACATGAAAATTATAATAAACTAATTTTGTGTGTGCCTTAATTGAGTGTTTGGGTAACACCCAAACCGTGATTTCAAAAGTTTTCTTTTTTATAAGTTAAGACAAAACTCTTTTTATATATTTATTTCCTAAATTGTAAAAGCTACTATTATACAAAAACTAATACAAACATATACATGTAATTAACGGCAAGCCAAAAAAAGAAAAGGAAAAAAAAAAAAAAAAAAGGATGTGTCTGGTAGTGAAAGGAGATCCACCAATTAAAGATTCCTCCAACACATACAGGCCATACTTTGTTTCTCTTTCTCAGCTCAATTAATAATCAATAATATGCACATCCAACTCAGAGATGCTCTTATAAATACCTCTCTCACACTCGTCACTTCCTATTCAACAACACAACACCTTCTTCCTCTGTCGTCGTCTTCCTCTCAAATAATTCCATGGCTTTCTCCACTCCCATCAGAAACTCCCTTTCGTCACGGCCAACAATGGCGCTTTCTGATCACACCAATAAAAAGCCTGGCCTCCCATCATTTCCCACTAACAACGGCCTCTTCGGAACCCGACGCGCTTTTCATCATCCTGACTTGTCTGTCACTAACGTTGCCAGTCCCTCCCCTCCGATTGCTCCGCCGCCTCTAACACCGCCTGAGAGATCCGACACGACCGTTACCGGTGGCCCCCACCATCCTGCATGGACTAGCATCCCCCAAGAGAGATGGGAAGGACAACTCCATGTTCAAGGAGAAATACCCTTATGGCTGGTACGTATGCCTGTTTCCCTGTATATATGTACAGACACACACAGTCCTTGATCTGCAAGTTCATGAAACTAATGGATGGATAAACTTGAAACTTGACACTTTTCATGTAGTAAGTTTCAGATTTTAAGAAAGCTGAGAATTTAGATATATGTATAGTCAAGCGTTACATGAAACGTACGCATAGCGAAGAGAATCGTTCTTGTCAATAAGAGACCTTGTTTTCTCCAGAGTCCAGGGGAAAAGGGACTAAAAGTTGATAGTGATTCACGACATACATAAGCGAATCTTATCGATTTGCCAATTCATCTGTCATCATTCTGTGTCATCTGGGACGCCGACAAAGTGTTCCCCCCAAAATAATTATATTAGTTTAGTTCTACAAGATCAAGCAAGCTGTTGATATATACTTTTATGTATTCCCTGATTATTCATTCTCTGCAGATTGTCTTCAGGTGCGTTTATTTTAAAATTCCGTGATCCGTCGTCTGATTCTTCATAAAATATATAATTATTCTCAAAATACTAGCTGAAGTATTATTTTAGTATATAACTTTTAAATATAATATTATATTGTTTTAAATTAGCGCAAAGTCACGAAATTATATTGTTAACGTAACATGCAAGAGGAAAATTTTAAGAAAATGATAGAAACGAAAGGGATTGCTTTGTCTTTTAAACATTTAAATTCATAATCATTGGCATGATACAGAAATAAATCCCTTTTTCGCCTCCAACAATAAATCTGTACTTTGGGTTTCTCCATAGACATTCTCCGGGATTTAATACTATAAACGTATATTAAAATAACATGCAGAAAGGAACGTACCTGAGGAATGGTCCAGGGCTGTGGCACATAGGGGACTACAACTTCAGGCACCTTTTTGACGGCTACGCCACTCTGGTCAAGCTTCACTTTGAGGACGGCCAGTTGATCGCCGGTCACCGCCAACTGGAATCTCAGGCCTATCAAGCCTCCAAAAAGAACCAAAAGCTCTGTTACCGTGAATTCTCCGAAGTCCCCAGGCACGACAATTTCTTAGCCTACGTTGGTGAGCTTGCTAATCTGTTCTCAGGCGCTTCTCTCACCGATAACGCAAACACCGGCGTCACGAAACTCGGCGACGGACGCGTGGTTTGCCTGACGGAGACCCAGAAAGGGTCTTACGTGATAGATCCAAACACATTGGACACACTGGGGAGATTTGAGTACAGTGACACGTTAGGTGGTTTGATTCACTCAGCACATCCTATTGTGACCGATGAAGAATTCTTGACGTTGTTACCGGATCTGATAAAGCCGGGGTATTTAGTGGTGAGGATGGAAACCGGATCGAATGAACGGAAGGTGATCGGTCGGGTTGATTGTCGGGGCGGGCCGGCACCGGGTTGGGTCCATTCTTTTCCTGTGACGGAGCACTATATTATTGTGCCTGAAATGCCCCTGAGATACTGTGCCCAGAATTTGCTGAGAGCTGAACCTACGCCTTTGTACAAGTTTGAGTGGCACCCAGAATCCAAAGCTTTTATGCATGTTATGTGCAGGACTAGCGGAAATATAGTAAGTTATATATTGGCACTGTATTGTTTGATTTAGTTTGACAGTGGAATAATGTTGGTCATGATGATTTGGAAGGTGGCAAGCGTGGAAGTGCCATTGTTCGTGACGTTCCATTACATAAATGCATATGAAGAAGAAGATGAAGATGGAAGAGTGACGGCCATTATTGCGGACTGTTGTGAGCATAGCGCTGACACAACCATTCTTGATAAGCTGAGGCTAAACAACCTCCGATCCTTCAACGGCCAGGATGTACTGCCGGATGCTAGGTGAGTGAATATGTGTGTAATAAAGATACATGTTTTGATTATATATACTCCATACATATGAGACTGAAAAGGGTAGGGATTTGAAATGACAGGGTTGGGAGGTTCAGAATACCAATGAATGGGAGTGAATATGGGATATTAGAGGCAGCATTGGAGCCAGACGAACATGGGAGAGGCATGGATATGTGCAGCATCAACCCTAATTACTTGGGAAAGAAGTACAGATATGCTTATGCGTGTGGAGCCCAGCGCCCGTGTAACTTCCCCAACACCCTCACCAAGGTCAGGTTTGATCTATTAATTAACGTAAACCTACCTATTCCAAGTATTTAGGTTTGAGCAGGCTCATGAGTGTGTAACTAAATGATGCAGCTTGATTTAGAGGAGAAGAAGGCCAAGAATTGGTACGAGGAAGGCGCTGTTCCCTCAGAACCCTTCTTCGTGGCGAGACCTGGAGCTACAGAAGAAGACGATGGTAACATCTTTTTCGATATCATCGTTTGTTCTACTCTCTCTTGCAATATATGTATCTTACATTGTAACCTCTAACATATATGTACATATATGAAATGAAAAATGGTGGCAGGCGTGGTTATATCCATGATAAGCGAGGGAAATGGAGAAGCATTTGCGCTGTTGTTGGATGGTTCCTCCTTTGAAGAGATTGCAAGAGCCAAGTTCCCTTATGGAATGCCCTACGGATTGCATGGATGCTGGGTTCCCAAACACTGATGCCTTCCACTTCTCATACTTCCTCCATACACTTAATCACGTACTCAGCCGTCCCAATATCACAATGAATTAATGCGTGTACCAGCAAGCTCTCTCTCTCTCTCTCTCTCTCTCTATGTATATATATATATATATATTTGATTTGCATAAGCTGATAAATATAGTAATTAAGTGTGTATGATATAAACAAGTGGTGATTAGGGATATTATCTTTCCCCATATAAGATATATACCACCTTCTGGTTCTCGGCTCTCCCATGACTACCCTTATAAAAGCAAGGTACGCATTTATTATATCTTTCATTTCTTTCCCAGTATAATCTGTGTTTGTGTGTCTGTTTTCCAAAAATAATGTAATCATAAATATGAAAAAAGGTCGTTATTGTATGCCCAACTAAGCTTAACAATGTCCTGATTCGCCCCTGTTAGCTTGGTCATTTTTCATTTGAATACAGACACCATACCAAGTTACCAATCAAACAAGACATTACTAAAAATATCTTAGCTTCTCGATTCCCCGATCGACAGATACAAATATTAATGAATATTCTTTTAAACAAAACTAGTATATTTGGTCTGCAATGGCACGACACACACACACACACATATTTGATATTTCTCAAACAAAACAGTGGACTGAAATGCAACGAATCAGTGGCAAAGAAAAATTGGCTGGAATCTCATGAGGACATGCATCAAGCAGAACGAAGGCCTAGACAACATAGTTATAAGAATTGCTCAGGCTGAGTTTTAACTCAGTCACGAGGTCCTAGAAAAGAATAACCGATAGCCCCCTCCCCCCACCTCAAAATTAACACCAAAAATATGTGGAAACCAACAAAAAAGAAATCAAATAAAGGAGCGTACAACTGAGATAGGCAAAAAGCAAGAAATCAAGACTACGTAATGGTTTGCTATAGAACACGTATGTTTTCCCAATATCAAAACTAGACTGAGTTGAGCAGCTTTAACAAGCTAAAAGATATGGTTATTTCTGGTCTGCAAAAACATCATCAAGCTCAAGTAAGTTGCTCATAAGTTCCTTGTTCAACTCCATAGCCTCATCATCTACCTGAAAACCAACAATAATTGATTGATCAGTCCCTTTGTTCATTTCTTTTTGGAGAAGGAGTAGGAAAGTAAAAATTTCGAAGAGTAAATTTTACTTCAAAAGTTAAATAGAGATGCAGGAGACCATAAAATAATGGTTCAAATGCCAAAGGAAAAAAAAAAAATCCTTATATAGCTGATAAGACGAACAGTCTCAGTTTCAGTCACTTCTTATATGAAGTAGGTTTGAGGCTGCGGATACCATAATCAAGAAACGCCAAGCCATCAATGGGGCTTATAACATGAAAAACTGGAAAGTAATTTACTGATGGCAAGTCTATCTTGTATCCTCCAAGAAGGCTTCTTAAAAAACGATGCACTGAGTAATAATAGACAAAGGGCAAAGGATAAAAGCAAAACAAAAGACAAAGGAAATGTCGTATGCGATGAAACAAACCTCAATTGTGGTAATCGGAAGAAGCTTAGAACCATAATCAGGCTCAAAATTTAGGCATTCCTCTCGCAATCTTGATAGTATAGCAGAATAGTTCTCCGATGAGCCCACAATTTTATAATACCTGTCATGAGAAACAAACACAGCATAGTGCATTCTTGGAGATCCAAATCTCACTGATTTCAAGTTGCATACAAGAGAAAAACAGCAGTGGCTGAATTTAAATTTTAGCCATTATATCCCAACCACTGAGTAAGAATAGTAGCAAAAAGGGGAGAGCCACATGGTCAACAGTCAACATATATCATGTCTTATCTTAGGGGAAATTTGCAGAACTAATCCAAAAAAAAAAAAATTATGAAAATAGACCACTGTGTAAACATTTTTCAGAAATAACTCAGTTGGTGGCGCTACGTCAACGGACGCCATACGTGGCGTGGCGCCACTTTGTGTGTGGCGTGCCACATGGGCACGCCACAAAGTGGCGCCGCCACATGGGGCGCCACTGGTGGCCTGCCCACGTGGCACGCCACACAAGAGGCGCCAGCACTGTACTACTGACGCCTCTTTTAAAAAAATAAAAAATGAAAATAAAACATCTGCCTTGGTGGCAACTTTTCTAAAACTGCCACCGAGCCAGCTGTATGTTCACGTCCCCTACAGTATTATTTTTTTTTAAAAAAATTAATAAATACTCCTATTTAAACACCACCCAACACACACACATTCACACCTTTCACAAGAGCTGCGAGAGAGACGTTGAGAGCTGAAGAAAGAAGGAAAGAATAATACATAAGTTGAAAGCTTTTTTAAGGTATATTATTTATAGTATAAGATTATTTACGTAGCTAAATTATAATATTTTAACAAATGTTCTTCATAAAATGTTTTGTATCTCTATTTGTCTTTGCAATGATGGTGGTATTTTGTCAGGTAGAAAAAATGTTAGAGTTAGAATTTTTTAAAAGTTGTAAGTTCTGACAATAGAAGATTGTATTTATATAGTAAATGATTAATAATAAATTTAAGATGATTTATATGTATTTTTTGTTTGTTATAAAAATTTAAAACTAATTTTTAAATTTAAAAAGTTTAAGATTGTCGTATTATAGGATATTTTGCCCGATTAAATGTTGTGCAAATGGTATATTTGGATTCATAGAGGTAATATGGAAATTTTAATCAGTTTAGTTTTCAAATTTATTTAGTAGTACATTAGAGAAAATACCAAGGTAGGATGAGAAACTTAAATTAAAAATAATTATTTGCACATATTATGAATTTTATTTATTATTTTAATTTTTGTTCTTATTTTGTTGATTTTGATTTATTTTACTTAAATGAATTTGTATTTGTTGAATAATTTTAATTATGATAATATAATATTTATTATTTTTGTTATTATTATATGTTATGAATTTTAATATTTAAATTAATTTTTTTTCTTAGCATTATATTATTTTAGGCATTAATAAATAACTTGAATAATTTTACTAATTATGAATTTTGATTTTTTTTTTACTAATTTGTATGTTACAAATTTCTTTATTTTTTTAAAATTATTATATATAATGAATTTTAATTATTTCATTAATTTTCGTTAGATTATATTAAATATGTTATTTTGATTATTATTATTACATATTATTGGTTTCATTTCTTTATTAATTTTTGTTCATATTAAATAATTTTTAATAATCTTACATATTATGAATTTTGATTTTTTCATGAAGTTTAATTATTATTATTATATAAAATTTCTTATTTTTATTAAAATATACTATGAAGTCTAATGTTTAGATTAATTTTTGTTAGATTATATTATATATGTTATTTTCATTAAAATTGTTATATATTATGAGTTTTCAATTTTTTTATTATTTTTTGTTGATATTAAATAATTTTTAATAATCTTACATATTATGAATTTTGATTTTTTTCATGAAGTTTTATTATTATTATTATATAAAATTTATTATTTTTATTAAAATATACTATGAAGTCTAATATTTAGATTAATTTTTGTTAGATTATATTATATATGTTATTTTCATTAGAATTGTTATATATTATGAGTTTTCAATTTTTTTTTATTTTTCGTTGATATTAAATAATTTTTAATAATCTTACATAGTATGAATTTTTATTTTTTTATGAAGTTTTATTATGATTATATAAACTTTGTTATCTCTATTATTAAAATATACTAAGGATTGTAATGTTTAGATTAATTTTTGTTAGATTATATAATTTTGAATAATTGTACTTATGAAGAATTTTGAATTTTTTCAATTTGTTTTCATTATTGTTACATAAATTTTGCGAATGTTACTATTATTATTAAATATTATGATTTTGATTTTTGTGATTAATTTTCGTTACCTTATAATATATATATTATTTTGATTATTATTATTATTATTATTATTATTATTATAATTATATATTACGAATTTTCATTGTTTGATTAAATTATTTACATAATAAATAATTAGTAACTTAATAATGTGTTATGTGAAGTAAATTTGTGTTAGTCAAATGACTTATCAACCCGACCCCACAATTCATCCTGACCCCAAAGAGTGGAGAGTTGTTGATGAGGAGGTGCAGCGGTCACACCGATCACAAGTTGTGTGGAACGAAGGAGATTGTGATGCCTTGAGGGTGAGGCGAGCCGCACAAGGGTCGGGAGATGTCCATAACCCAGATGACATCCCACATGAGTTGCAGCAACACCTTCATCGGGCAAGGTTTTGGCACGTGTCTCGCATGAAGAGACTCAATGTATGCTTTATTATTAATGTAATTAATTATATTCCTCTAGTTGTTTGTACATGTTACAGATAATGAATACGATTACATATTTGATCTCTACTTTTATGTTGGTGCAGATTGACAAAGACCTTATTACTGCTTTGGTTGAGAGGTGGAGGCCGGAGACTCACACCTTCCATATGCCAGTTGGTGAGATGACCATTACTCTACAAGATGTAGAGGCCATTTTAGGTCTGTCCACTGAGGGTCGAGTAGTTTCCGGTAGGAGGCATGCCAATTGGGGAGCAGTCATGCATGAATACATGGATCTTACTCCCAACGACGAGCACTTGATTGGCGGAAACATCAAGATGAGGTGGTTTGCTGCCCATTGGGGCCAATGGGATAATCACTCAGATACTATACAAGGTCAGCTCTTATACACACGTGCCTACCTCATGCGCCTATTCGGTGGATTTTTGTTGTGTCACACAGGATATTACCTGCTCTTGTTGCAGGTAATATCCTGTGTGACACAACAGGATATTGTGATGCCTTGAGGGTGAGGCGAGCCGCACAAGGGTCGGGAGATGTCCATGACCCAGATGACATCCCACATGAGTTGCAGCAACACCTTCATCGGGCAGGGTTTTGGCACGTGTCTCGCATGAAGAGACTCAATGTATGCTTTATTATTAATGTAATTAATTATATTCCTCTAGTTGGTTGTACATGTTACGGATAATGAATACGATTACATATTTGATCTCTACTTTTATGTTGGTGCAGATTGACAAAGACCTTATTACTGCTTTGGTTGAGAGGTGGAGGCCGGAGACTCACACCTTCCATATGCTAGTTGGTGAGATGACCATTACTCTACAAGATGTAGAGGCCATTTTAGGTCTGTCCACTGAGGGTCGAGTAGTTTCCGGTAGGAGGCATGCCAATTGGGGAGCAGTCATGCATGAATACATGGATCTTACTCCCAACGACAAGCACTTGATTGGCGGAAACATCAAGATGAGGTGGTTTGCTGCCCATTGGGGCCAATGGGATAATCACTCAGATACTATACAAGGTCAGCTCTTATACACACGTGCCTACCTCATGCGCCTATTCGGTGGATTTTTGTTGTGTCACACAGGATATTACCTGCTCTTGTTGCAGCTTTAGCTTCTGATGGATCTTTTGAGTAAAATCTGCAAATGACATACTTCGAACAATATATATTGCTCGTTTGTCACCTTCAAAGGTCAACCCGTTTGCGCCGATATTTTTTGAACTATTATAATATACAAATGCATGAATCTTGTTCATTTTTTTCCTTATACTATAGAATGAAGAAGAATGCAAAATTACAGATAAATCAAACCACAACACAAATTGCAACTAATCAGGAGAAGAAACTCAATGTATATAAGCAATGAGTTAAAGAAATGAAGAAATAAAATGTGATTAAAAAGACCAAATGAAAGTGCAAGCAGTGGATGGAGATGAAAATTATGGAAATTGAATTCCTCTCGTTCCTTCGTCTGCTTCAACTGATGAATAATTATGTATTCTCTACAAAATACATGAATAAGAACAAATCAAAATTGTATAATAATAACAGAAATTAATGGAAAGTGCAAATTCATAATATATAATAATGATAATAATATATACAGAAATTCATCAAAAAATTAAGATTCATAATAAATACTAATAATAAAAATAACATATATCATATAATGTGAAAAAAATTAATGACAAAATCAAAATTCGTAATCTTTAGTAGTAATAATTATATTAACAAAATTTATATAATAACAATGAAAATAAATTATAAAAATTCAGAATTATTCATAAGTTCAATTATTCAGAATTTTATAATAATAAAGAAAATTAATAAAAATTGAAACCTCATAATATGAGAAAATAATAAACAAAATATATTATATATAATGTAATGTAACAAAAATTAATCTAAGAATTAAAATACATAATATATTATACTAATAAATTTAACGAAATGTTTATAATAATAAATAAAATAAAATAAATACTCAAAATTCATAATATGTAAAGAAAAAAATTAAATATAAATTATTTAATATGAACGAAAATTAAAGAAAACATTAAAAAACTCATAATATATAATAATTTTAATCAAAATAACATATATAATATAATCTAACAAAAATTAATCTAAATAATAAAATTAACAAAGTTTATATGATAATAATAAAAAATAAACGAAATTTATTTAATAATCATAAAAATTAATAAAAAAAATAAAATTTCATAATTAGTAAAATTTTTTAAAATTATTTTTTAATAACGAAAATAATATAATACTAACAACAATACTTAATTAATATATTTAAAATTCATAACATAAAATGATAACGAAAATAATAAAAATTCTATTATGATAATGACAATTGTTCAACAAATACAAATTCATTCAAGTAGAATAAATCAAAATTAACCAATAAGAAAGATACTTAAAAGACAAATTATAATATATATATATATATATATATTATGAATCATATATATTGAATTATTATTTGTAATCTAATTTTATCATCCTACTTTGGTTTTTTCCTAATCTTTGAAAACTAAACCGATTAAAATTTCCATATTACCTCTATGAACCCAAATATACCATTTGCACAACATTTAATCGGGTAAAATATCCTATAATACAACAATCTTAAACTTCTTAAATTTAAAAATTAGTTTTAAATTTTTATAACAAAAAAAAAATACATATAAATTGTATTAAATTTATTATTAATCATTTACTATATAAATACATAAATACAGTATTTTATTGTCAGAACTTCCAACTTCTAAAAAATTCTAACTCTAACATTTTTTCTACCCGACAAAATACTACCATCATTGTAGAGACAAATAGAGATACAAAACATTTTATAAAGAACATTTGTTAAAATATTGTAATTTAGCTATGTAAATAATCTTATACTATAAATAACATGCCTTAAAAAAGCTTTCAATTTATGTATTCTTCTTTCCTTCTTTCTTCAGCTCTCAACGTCTCTCCCGCAGCTCTTGTGAAAGGTGTGAATGTGTGTGTGTTGGGTGGTGTTTAAATAGGAGTATTTATTAATTTTTTTTTTAAAAAAATAATACTGTATGGGGCATGAATTATTCACACCCCTACATACAGCTGCCACCGAGGCAGACGCGCCCTGCAACATGTTTTATTTATTTATTTATTTTTAAAAGAGGCGCCAGCACTTTGTGGCGTGCCACGTGGGCACGCCACAAGTGGCGCCGCACGTGGGGCGCCATTGTGGCGTGCCCACATGGCACGCCGCATACAAAGTGGCGTCACGCCACGTGACGCTACTAACTGGGTTACTTCTGGAAAATGTTTGCATCGTGATCTATTTTCATATATATATATATATATATATATATATATATATATATATTTGGATTAGTTCTACAAATTTCCCCTTATCTTAGAGATCTTCAGATCAGCTACAGTGGTTTGACTTGTTCAGCTTTTCCTCAGTCAATTAACAAATTCATGCAATGTCATTACTCATAAATATGATATGAGAATACCCATAAAACATAAGGACTACTGGATAAGAAATCATTGCTTCACATGCTAAAACATGAAATTTCAAGGCAGCTGAGCTGCCTCCATCTCCACGCATATTAAATTTCATTATTCTTCATTGAATGAGACTAGACAGCTTCATTAAATGGAAGAAAACATTAAGATGATAGTTGCAATCTCCATAATTATAGTTGTAAACGTTAAATATACTTGGGTTAAAAATTTAGTAACCTAAATATATGACCTCAGCATAGCTAATGTCTCCAGCAGTCTAGCTCCAAGTCCACGAGCCAGACCTATTATCTTACAGACACGGCAGAGAACCAGAAAAGAAAACCAGATCAGCTTATCTATATATTACCCAGAATCATTAAAAACCATTACCTTTCCGGCCTATCCTCCTCAGAATCATCTTCATAAGTTGGAGGTTCAATTACATCCTCAGCCCCAGCATCTAAAGCGATGGCAAGGAGCTGATCCTTGTCAGCATCAGAGACTTTTATATTCACAACCCGAGCACGTTTAAACTTGAACATTACAGATCCAGAATCCGCCATCTTTCCTCCATAGTCCTTCACCACTTCTCTGATCTTTGCTACTGATGAACGATTTATTTTATCGGTAGAGACTTCAACTACCATACTAACTCCACCATAACCATATACCTGAAGCATAAAAGAAGCAGATCACAAGGTTAAGTAATATTCCAAGTATAAAATCACCCAATGCAAATCCCTAAACCTTCAAGATCAAATCATGAATAGTTTTAATAACCTCATATATTTACTCAATGTTGGAAGGTGGCGTCTGAAGTGTAAGAGGCACTTGAACGTAAAATAATTCCCAGCATTAATAAATTCAAAGCTTTCATTATTATTGCTGATGAAGGCCAGATAGAAACCAGTGTATATCAGAGAGAAAGAAATTCGCAATAATAAAACCTCACAATCTGGAGGCTCTGTATTCATTGATATATATAGAAACAGTGGTCCAATAGGACTTGTACACGTCAGCATTATTACAGATTCTCTATAACAGAAAGAGCAGAAACGAATCTCTACAGAAATACAATTCTAAGATACAATTCTAGATTCTTCTAATACAATTAATCACTAATTATTCTTAACAAGGCCATATACATACTAATAATATTAAGCACTTTTGTTTTGTTTAAGAATTTTCATATCTCTCACCATTTTCATCTGTCCTGCATCTGCCACTGGAATCAGTGACTTTATTGACTCTTGCTAGAAAATATAATCTTGGTATAAGAAAAATTAGTATGCAGATTGATTAATAATCAGAAAATTATTTTGCATCATTTACCTTAAACAACTAATTAAAGGGCTTGAGATTGTGCTACGTCGGCGCGCATCGGCACCGGCCACATGTTTGTTTATTGGATTTTGGAGGACCTCGTCCTCCACTAATACGTTAACTCTAGCTTTATATTGTAAATATATATAATATTAAGAAAAGTGTGTGATTACTGATTAGATTACAGGATTTAAGTGTTGTGCTGGAACCACTTTCCTTGCTCGTCGTTACAACGAGCGGGGAGCGCTCGTCCCCCTTGGGATGAGTGTTGGGGTGATCTGGACGGTCCAGATCTCCTCATAAGATCTGGACCGTCCATTTTTATTTTTATTTTATAAAAATTATTTTTAAAATTTTTTAAGGATTTTTTTCAGTACTAGTAAGTATCTTAAACTATCTTTTTAGTAGCAGCCAGTAGCCTCAAATATTTTTTATGTTTATAAAAATTTTATTAGGATTTTTTTCAGTACCAGTAAGTATCCTGAAATATCTTTTTAGTACCGGCCAGTAGCCTAAAATAATGTTTTAAAATTCTAAAAAAATATTTTCAAGAATATAAAATATTTTTCAGTATCCTGAAGTATTTTTTTAGTCTCAGTCAGTACCCTGGATTTTTTTTAACAGTACCCTGAAGTATCTTTTTAGTTCCAGTCAGTCCCCAAAAAAATTTTACCAAAATGATAAAATTTTTCAGGGGACTGACCGAAACTAAAAAGATACTTCAGGGTACTGGCAAGTACTGTTAAAAACATCCTGATAAAATTTAAAATTAAATTTTATAAAAATAAAAATAAACAATCCAGATCTCATGGAGAGATCTGAACAGATCACCCAGAGTGCTCGTCCCCAGGGGGACAAGCGTTCTCTGCTCGTCATAACGAGAAGCAGGGAAAGTGGTTCGGTGTTGCGCTTTGTGGGAAAACCCTAATTGTGTCTGCCACAATGATTCGAAATTGTACAATCTAATCTTTGATTGACCGTTGTGGGAATCAAGGAGGGCATGAAGAGACCCCAGCAATTACAGAGGCCTTCGTCTTCTCTCCGTGCAAAACGACGACTCTATATATTACAAATCATTATTAATATTATTTATATATATATTCCACTCAAGATCATATATAGCTGTATGTGCGAGTGTATATATTATTATCATTATCATTTTGCGAGTTCAGGTACTAACGAGAAACATACGAAAAAAGGAATGCCATTATGGAATATATTTGTGATAAGGGGAGAGTTTAATATAATTTTGAGTGGTTTGAATTAAAGTGAAAGATGAAATTGAAGAAGAAGAAGAAGAATTTTTTTTTTTAAAAAAAAATGAAGTGAGTGTGAAGCATGAGGACCCAGACTTATGTTAATAGGAAAAGAGAGGGTGGTTTCTTCTTAGGAAGAGGCGAGTGGCAACATTGCAGTTTCCCACTTTCCCAAAGGGGTATGAACTAAGAAATTAAATAAGAATTTTCAAGAAAATGTATTCAAATATAAACACAATATAATCATTAAAAGTGATCTCGACCTATAAAAATGTGTAATGGGTTCGTGGAAAGCACCATTATTTGGTTTCATTGATATAATTCAAATCTGCTAGTCCAACCAAGGTCACCAATCTTTTGTTTTTTTCCCATCACACTTTCGACTCCAATACATATATTTCATCATTTTTACCTCCTCACCTCTTCTCCTCGTCCAAATCTTTTTCCCCTCTTAACATTAATAAAGACTCTCGAATTTAATTAAATTTATTTATTTTGATTCTCGTGTGAATTCAATCGATCAGTTATATAAATAATTCAAATTAAGAATCCGTGATATATTTAGAGGGGGGATATCCTGAGGCATAATCCAGAGACTGGAACCAATAGCCGACAGTGCCCAGAAACTTTAATTTTGGAGTCGAGTAAAGTGAGGTTTTGTGACGTCAAAATTTATTCAAATGCAGTTGGGAGCATGAACATGTATAATGATATGTTTGATTTTGAGAGACTGGGATGATTCTAAATCAACAAATGAAGACAAAACTTGTGGGTTATTGGTACGATCATGTTGAATTGAGGGTCAAATGGGGCATTGATGTGCATTATAACCCACCTGACTTAATTTCTCGATAAATGAATTTTTCTAATTACATTAATTCAATTAATCAAACGGTATTTAACCCAGAAAAAAAAAAGATGAAGAAGAATTGAATAGGGCGTAATACAGTGTGTGTGTGTGATGTTCACTTTCTCAGCTAGCACGTCCTTTCCGTGGTAGAGTCTATACTGGGTTTCTTCCAGAAATTTCAATGCATATGGATTTATCGAATAATGTAAATTGTACATATATTTAATAGTTTCATTAAGAGTGGATTCATGAGACTAATTTATTTCATCTGTACTATACATGCATGAATCTCACAGTATCCCCCCCCCCCAAAGAAAAAAAAAAAAAATCTCTCATAATCATCCTAATTAATAGGATCCATATTGAGGACATGTCATTTCAGTTTATAATGAAAGCAATTTGGAGTTTCAAAATTAGTGAAATTCTAACTTGTATTCTCTTTTATCCTTATCATAAGGTATCAACTAACAATTCTCATAAATTAATTAAAATAATTAAAGTTGTCATAAAATATAAGTAATTTTTAATATTATCTTTACTAATTGCACTAAACTCTAATATCATATTAATTATTATTCTCATCTACTACCCTTATTAATTATAAATATATATGAAAAGAAATAATTAATATTCCTTAAAAACAAACAAGTGCCTCATAAAAAAAGACTAATTAAATACATTTGCTAGTTTGTGCTTTATAATAAGAATTAGTGGGAGAAGGTTTTAACAAGGAACATTTTAAAAGTTAAAAATTGTGTTAACTTGTCCATCTACTCACAAGAGTTAAAGTGCATGTTTGGTATAGTTTTTAGGAGGAGTAATTGGGCTTATTTACTATTTCAATTGAGCTTATAAAGTTTTTTTTTTTTTTTTGCTTTGTTAGAATGAAATTTTTTTTGAATCGGCTTATAGGTTAAAATCTCCTTATTTAAAAAGTTAGCTTTCTTTACTTATAAAGTAGAAGCTCCTTATTTGAATCAGGTTTATGGAGTAAAAGTTACTTATGCAATCATCAATTCAAACATAAATCATATTTCACAATCTAACTTTTCCATAAGTCATTTTTCCCACTATTATCCCAAACAAACCTTTTGACATCACCTTGCAAAATTTTTCAGATGCTCCTTATCAAAATTTGACTACTTGTATGATATTTAATATAACAACTCTTTCTCTAATTTAGAAATATGAAGAGAAGTTAACTAAATTTCTTAATTATAACATATGTGATATGATCTTTCTAAAATATTTTTGTGTAATATTATTCTATATACTAATTTTTATAAGTTAGGCAAATTAGTTCAAAGAAAAATACTACCATTGGTTCTTAGTAAAAGATCCACTTAATTAACTAATCTGAGTTGATAAAAAAAGAAGAAGCTAAATTAGTTGTTTGTGAAAAAATGTGTATTGGTTTCCTAGGGTCTATTTGGCATGAGAGAATATGGAGGGGAAGCGAAGGGACGAAATTTTTTTAAGAGATGGATTCAAAAATATTTGAGAAGTATGGTTATAAAATTTTAGTAAATAGAAGATGTAAAATAAACCACAAAGAAAAATTAACTAAAAAATTTCAACCTCAACTTCTCTAATTCTTTTAAATCTAAGTCATAATTTTTTTTTCTTCCCTTCCCTTCCCCTCTAAATCCCTCATGACAAGCAGCCCCTTAAAATGCTCTCATAAATCATTTCCCTTAATATATATAATCAATAGAGATAGTTTAGAAAAAACATGATAAGTATGAGGGATAAAATAGGTCAAGGTACTATATTTAAAACCAAATTTAACCACTAACTATATTTTATATTAAGAATCAAAGGTAGTAGTAAATATAAAATAGGAAAAAAATCTTACACTGAAAACCAAAATTTAAATTTAAAATAGATTTTACATTTAAGACAAATGAGAAGCAGAAAACACAGGCATCAAATATGAAATTAAACGACTTTAATTTTCCACTTTGGTCATATTCAATTAGTACTTTAACTTACATAAAAAGTAAAACCGATCGCAATTCTTACCCTTATATTTTGAATTTTGAGTCGTAAGGAGCTAGTATACATTATCCATATATATATATGAGAGTAGAATAAAATTATACATTTATATAATAAATTTAATGACGTGACTATACATAGGTGAGTAGGTCGAGAAATTTTTTCTCTATAAAGAGGACCAGATCTACACATGATAAGAAAATAAGAGCGTAGAATCATTGTTGAGATGACCTTATAAGGCTAATTCAAGTGATAATAAAATTGGAGTTAGTGTAAGCAATGACTAAGCAAATTAAATACTCGCAATGCAAATGCGCATGACTAATCGCCATCCATATACAATTTGAATGAACTGAAATTGTATATATTATATTGTATTTTTCGCAAACTACAATCAATTAAACCAATATAATCTACTACCTCTCTCCTCCTCCCATCCTAATTACTCCCTCCGGTCCTAATTATACGATATATTTAACCGATTTTGAAAAAATTAAGGAGAGGAGTTAAATTAGTTAATTTTACTTATTTTCCTAAAATTCCCTTATATACATTTAAAATAATATAAGTAAAAGTTAATCAACAACTCTACCACATATCTCTCCAACAAATTTTTCTTTCCACATGCTTTCTAATTGAAATAATGGTCTTGCTATATATATATATAATATATATATATATATATATATATGTATATATATGTATACATATAGATCTATCATGGACACACGCACATATAGACACACACATACAATCATGTATCTACACACAGAGGTATATATATTGACACACACAAACACAGACACACACACACACACATACATACATATATGTGTTTATAGACATACACATGTGTGTGTGCATGTGTGTGTATTGAAACCCATATACATATATACTTACCAAAAACCAGATACACTTGAAATAATAAAATAAAGGTATTTTAGGAAGAAATTGGCAAAAACTAAAAAGTTGTCTTATAATTAAGATAAAAACCAACCCCCAAATATTGTCTTATAATTAGGACCGGAGGGAGTATAAGATTAAGTTAATTTTTTTGAGATTTTAAGGAAGCTAATTAAATTATTTTAGAAAATTTTTATTTTTTCTCTAAACTAATTAGTTTGACTAATAAATTAATATATAATTTACGGATATACAACATATGATATAATTAAATAACTTATTTACCTTCATTAATCTCTAAAAGAAAGTCAACCCGATCTTATAATTAAGACCATGAAGTAACTTTTAAGTAAGATAATATATACATGTGATCAACTGGCCGGTTAACCCCACTCGCCTTTCTGAATTGGTAAACCACATGTTTGCCCTTATTTTTGAATTAAATGTATGTCTTAATTGTAAATGAGAATCTTTATTAATCATCACAACAAATCGCAATAATTAATGTAACATCAAACCTAAAACTCTTAGAGAGGATATATAACATTTGAGAGAGACTCAAGTTGTCATCTCTCTTTTAGATCCCCTGACATTAAAGTATAACTTGGAGCCCTTTATATGCAATCCTAAAGTAGGTCACCTGTTGTGATTAATTAACCAACAAATGTCATCTTAATTAACTAATTAGATCACATAGCCAACAACATGCTTAATTAATATTGGAGCACCAAAAAACCAAATAGCCTACTTATCCACCTCGCGAGGAATTGAACGTAACATCCACAGCTCACCATTCATATATTAGTACTTAAATTAGATTATTTGCTTCTGGATATCTCTGAAGAATATATATATATATGATCTCTACCTCTCTCACTGGAGTGAGTTTTCCTACCTATCCAAAAGGATAGCCAGGGAGAGCTCAGTTTATTAGGTAGATAATCTAAAATAAAGATAACCCCTCAACTAATATTTTTTAAAAAAATATTTTTTTTATGTAAAAATTGAAGATTAAAAAGATTAGATCTGAACGGCTTAGGATCCCACAAACACACAACACTCTAAACTATTAGCTTTAATTTCCCTCTTGTCATACTGCTGTTATAATCCTCAATAACTACACCAGTCAAAATTCATGATGGAAAAATTAAATTGCACGCTTGAACTAGGTTTTTGGTAGCAATATCTTTTTGGTTTCTTAAATACAAATTTCTGAAAAGTTCAGCACCCCACACAATTGTTTGTTATATATATATATATATATATATATATATATATATATATATTATTGCCACTGAAGTTTTACCGCTAAGCAATTAAAATACTAAGAATAATATTTTATTAATACGAAAATTATAATAAAGTAAATTTGTGTATGCTTTATTAATTATATTGAGTATTGGGTAACATGCACCTAAACTTAAAAAAAAAAAATCATAAAACTTTTCTTATATATTTATCTTATAAATAGTAAAAGCTACTATTCTACAAAAACTAATATAAACATATACATATAATGGCAAGCCCAAAAAAAAAAAAAGGACGTGTCTGGTAGTGAAAGGAGATCCACCAATTAAAGATTCCTCCAACACATACAGGCCATACTTTGTTTCTCTTTCTCAGCTCAATTAATAATCAATAATATGCACATCCAACTCAGAGATGCATGCTCTTATAAATACCTCTCTCCCACTCCCCGCTTCCTATTCAACAACATATATAACACCTTTTTCCTCTGTCGTCGTCTTCCTCTTAAATAATTCCATGGCTTTCTCTACTCTCATCAGAAACTCCCTTTCATCACGGCCAACAATGGCGCTTTCTGATCACACCAATAAAAAGTCTGGCCTCCCATCATTTCCACTAACAACGGCCTCTTCAGAAGCCGACGCCCTTTTCATCACCCTGACTTGTCTGTCACCAACGTTGCCAGTCCCTCCCCTCCGATGGCTCCGCCGCCTCTAACACCGCCTGAGAGATCCGACACCACCGGTACCGGTGGCCTCCACCATCCTGCATGGACTAGCATCCCCCAAGAGAGATGGGAAGGACAACTCCATGTTCAAGGACAAATACCCTCATGGCTGGTACGGATGCCTGTTTCCCTGTATATATATGTACAGACACACACAATCCTTGATCTGCAATTGATGGATAAACTTGAAGCTTGACAGTTTTCATGTAGTAAGTTTCAAATTTTAAGAAACCTGACAATTTAGATATATATATATGTATGGTCAAGGGTTACATGAAACGTACGCATAGTGAAGAGAATCGTTCTTGTCAATAAGAAACCTAGCTTGTCCCAAAATAATCATATTAGTTTAGTTCTACAAGATCAAGCAAGCTGTTAATATATACTTTTATGTATTCCCTGATTATTCATTCTCTGCAGATTGTCTTCAGGTGCGTTTATTTTAAAATTCCGTGATACGTCGTCTAATTCTTCATAAAATATATAATAATTCTCAAAATAATTTCTGAAGTGTTATTTTAGTACATAACTTTTAAATAAATATTATATTTTTTTAAATTAATTAGCACAAAAAAAATGTAACCTTTACAAGTCATGAAATTGTTAACGTAGCATGCAAGAAGAAAATTTTAAGAGAATGATGAAACGAAAGGGATTGCTTTGTCATTTAAACATTTAAATTCATAATCATTGGCATAATACAGAAATAAATCCTTTTTTCGCATCCAACAATAAATCTGTACTTTGGGTTTCTCCATAGACATTCTCCCGGATTTAATACTATAAACGTATATGTGTGTGTATATATATATATATATTTTTTTTTTTTATAAAAGAAAGTTTTGGAAGGATTCAACACCAATCCCCTACTAAGGTTAGGGCACGGCCCCAGGCTCTATGAGCACTTACTGGGGACTTAATAGATCGCCTACCAAAGGAGTCCCAGTGACGGAAGAGAGGATCGAACCCATAACCTAATGACCTAGTCCTGAATCTTTTATGACAACTCTCATTGCTCATATATATTAAAATAACATGCAGAAAGGAATGTACGGAATGGTCCAGGGCTGTGGCACATAGGGGACTACAACTTCAGGCACCTTTTTGACGGCTACGCCACTCTGGTCAAGCTTCACTTTGAGGACGGCCAGTTGATCGCCGGTCACCGCCAACTGGAATCTCAGGCCTATCAAGCCTCCAAAAAGAACCAAAAGCTCTGTTACCGTGAATTCTCCGAAGTCCCCAGGCACGACAATTTCTTTGCCTACGTTGGTGAGCTCGCTAATCTGTTCTCAGGCGCTTCTCTCACCGATAACCCAAACAGGCGTCGTGAAACTCGGCGACGGACGCGTGGTTTGCCTGACGGAGACCCAGAAAGGGTCTTACTTGATAGATCCAAACACATTGGACACACTGGGGAGATTTGAGTACAGTGACTCGTTAGGTGGTTTGATTCAATCAGCACAACCTATTGTGACCGATGAAGAATTCTTGACGTTGTTACCGGATCTGATAAAGCCTGGGTATTTAATGGTGAGGATGGAAACCGGGTCGAATGAACGGAAGGTGATGGGTCGGGTTGATTGTCGGGGCGGACCGGCACCGGGTTGGGTCCATTCTTTTCCTGTGACGGAGCACTATATTATTGTGCCTGAAATGCCCCTGAGATACTGCCCCCAAAATTTGCTTAGAGATGAACCCACGCCTTTGTACAAGTTTGATTGGTACCCTGAATCCAGGGCTTTTATGCATATTATGTGCAGGACTAGCGGAAATATAGTAAGTTTATGACACACACATATATTGGCACTGTGTTATTTTGTCGGTTTAATTGACAGTGGAATAATGTTGGTGATGATGATTTGGAAGGTGGCAAGCGTGGAAGTGCCATTGTTCGTGACGTTCCATTACATAAATGCATATGAAGAAGAAGATGAAGATGGAAGAATGACGGCCATTATTGCGGACTGTTGTGAGCATAGCGCTGACACCACCATTCTTGATAGGCTGAGGCTAAACAGCCTCCGATCCTTCAACGGCGAGGATGTACTGCCAGATGCTAGGTGAGTGATGATTATGTGTGTTATAAAGATACATGTTTTGATTATATATACTCCATACATATATGAGACTGAAAAGGGTAGGGATTTGAAATGACAGGGTTGGGAGGTTCAGAATACCAATGAATGGGAGTGAATATGGGATATTAGAGGCAGCATTGGAGCCAAATGAACATGGGAGAGGCATGGATATGTGCAGCATCAACCCTAATTACTTGGGAAAGAAATACAGATATGCTTATGCGTGTGGAGCCCAGCGCCCATGTAACTTCCCCAACACCCTCACCAAGGTCAGGTTTGATTTATTAATTAGCGTAAACCTACCTATTCCAAGTATTTAGGTTTGAGCAGGCTCATGAGAATGTAACTAAATGATGCAGCTTGATTTAGAGGAGAAGAAGGCCAAGAATTGGTACGAGGAAGGCGCTGTTCCCTCAGAACCCTTCTTCGTTGCGAGACCTGGAGCTACAGAAGAAGACGATGGTAACATCGATCTTTTTCGATTATCGTTTGTTCTACTCTCTCTTGCAATATATACAGATGTCTTAGATTGTAACCTCTGACGAACATATGAAACATGGCAGGCGTGGTTATATCCATGATAAGCGAGGGAAATGGAGAAGCATTTGCGCTGTTGTTGGATGGTTCCTCTTTTGAAGAGATTGCAAGAGCCAAGTTCCCTTATGGAATGCCCTACGGATTGCATGGATGCTGGGTTCCTAAACACTGATACCTTCCACTTCTCATACTTCCTCTGTACACTTGATCACGTACTCAGCCGTCCCAATAATACAGTGAATTAATGCGTGTACCAGCAAGCTATATATATATATATATATAGTAATTAAGCGTGTATGATATAAATAAGTGGTGATTAGGGATATGCTTTTTCCCCATATAAAATACCACTTTCTGGTTCTTGGCTCTCCCATGACTACCCTTATAAAAGCAATGTACGCATTTATTATATCTTTAATTTCTTTCCCAGTATAATGTCTCAGTGTGTGTGAGTGTTTCCCTAAATAATGTAATCATAAATATGAAAAAGGTCGTTAATACTTGCCCAACTAGGTTCAAAAACGTCTTGATTCGCTCCGATTGGCTTGGTTAATTTTCATTTGAATACACACACACCATACTAAGTTATCAACTAAACAAGATATCACTGAAAATATCTTAGCTTCTAGATTCTTCGATCAACAGATATAAATATTAATTAATATTCTTTTAAGAAAAAACTATTACCTCCAATCTTAATTATTAGACTTAGTTTGTAGTGTAAATTGCACTACAAACAAGATCCCATAGTTAGGACCAAAGGTAGTAATATATTTGATCGGTAATATAATATGGCATGACATATATATTTGATATTTCTCAAACAGAACATTGGATTGAAATCCAACGATTCGGAGGCAAAGAAAAAATGGCTGGAATCTCATGAGGACATGCATAAAGCAGAACGATGGGTATCATTTATTATTATATAATCATATAATAACATTTTGTCATTCAAGACAACATAGTTATAGGAATTGCTCAGCCTGAGTTTTAACTCAGTTACGAGGTCCTAGAAAAGAATAACCGATGGCCCCCTCCCCCCACCTCAAAATGACCACCAAAAAAATGTGGAAGCCAACAAAAAAGAAATCAATTAAATTAAGGAGCGTACAAGTGGAACTCCAGTATCTAATGGTTTGCTATAGAACACGTATGTTTTCCCAATATCAAAACTGGACTGAGTTGAGCAGCTTTAACAAGCTAAAAGATATGGTTATTTCTGGTCTGTATAAACAGCATCAACATCATCAAGCTCAAGTAAGTTGCTCATAAGTTCCTTGTTCAACTCCATAGCCTCATCATCTACCTGAAAACCAACAATATGTCAGTCCCTTTGTTCATTTCTTTTTGGAGAAGGAATAGGAAAGCAACAATTTCAAAGCGTAAATTTTACTTCAAAAGTTAAATAGAGATGCAGAAGACTATAAAATAATGGTTCAAATGCCGAAGGAAAAAAAAAAAAATCCTTATATAGCTCTGATAAGACGAACAGTCTCAGTCTCAGTTCCTCACTTCTTATATGAAGTAGGTTTGAGCTGCAGATACCATAACAAGAAACGCCAAGTCATTAATAAGGATTATAACATATGAAAAACTGGAAAGTAATTAACTAATAGCAAGTCTATCTTGTATTCTTCAAGAAGGCTTCTTAAAAAACGATGCACTGAGAAATAGACAAAGGGCAAAGGATAAAAGCAAAACTAAACACAAAGGAAATGTCATATGCGCTGAAACAAACCTCAATTGTGGTAATCGGAAGAAGCTCAGAACCATTATCAGGCTCAAAATTTAGGCCTTCCTCTCGCAATCTTGATAGTACAGCAGAATAGTTCTCTGATGAGCCCACAATTTTATAATACCTGTCATGAGAAACAAACACTGCATAGTGCATTCTTGGAGATCCAAATCTCACTGATCTCAAGTTGCATACAAGAAAAAAACAGCAGCGGCTGAATTTAAATTTTAGCCATTATATCCCACCCACTGAGTAAGAATAGTAGTAAAAAGGGGAGAGCCTACAATCCACATGGTCAACAGTCAGCATATATCATGTCTTAGAGATCTTCAGATCAGTTACAGTGGTTTGACTTGTTCAGCTTTTCTTCAGTCAATTAACAAATTCATGCAATGTCATTACTCATAAATATGATATAAGAATACCCAAAAACATAAGGACAACTGGATAAGAAATCATTGCTTCACATGCTAAAACATGAAATTTCAAGGCAGCTGAGCTGCCTCCATCTTCACGCATCTTAAATTTCAGTATTCTTCATTGAATGAGACTAGACAGCTTTTCTTCATTAAATGTGGAAGAAAACATTAAGATGATAGTTGCAATCTCCATAATTGTAGCTTTAAACGTTAAATATACTTGGGTTAAAAGTTTAATAACCTAAATGTATGACCTCAGCTTAGCTAATATCTCCAGCAGTACGTCTAGCTCCAAGTCCATGAGCCAGACCTATTATCTTACAGACACGGCAGAGAACCAGAAAAGAAAACCAGATCAGCTTATCTATATATTACCCAAAATCAATAAAAAGCATTACCTTTCCGACCTATCCTCCTCAGAATCATCTTCATAAGTTGGAGGTTCAATTACATCCTCAGCCCCAGCATCTACAGCGATGGCAAGGAGCTGATCCTTGTCAGCATCAGAAACTTTTATATTCACAACCCGAGCACGTTTAAACTTGAACATTACAGATCCAGAATCCGCCATCTTTCCTCCATAGTCCTTCACCACTTCTCTGATCTTTGCCACTGAACGATTTATTTTATCGGTAGAGACTTCAACTACCATACTAACTCCACCATAACCATATACCTGAAGCATAAAAAGAAGCAGATCACGAGGTTAAGTAATATTCCAAGTTTAAAATCACCAAATGCAAATCCCTAACACCTTCAAGATCAAATCATGAATAATTTTAACAACCTCATATATTTTCTCAATGTATGCTTCTTGTCCCTTATCAGAAGCCTTTTTGATGTTGCGCTCAACAATATCTTTTGGCACATCAAGTTCCTTGGCTTTCTCAAGTACAGCAGCCAAGACTGAATTTGATGTTGGATTTGGACCTCCTTTCTTCACCCTGTCATTCAGTAAGTATGAATACAATCGTGCCAATTGGTTCCCAGATCAATAAAGTAAGATAGGACACAACAGAACCCTCTAGTTGGAACTTCAAACCCCTATAAATTACTCCCTCTGGTCCTAATTATGGGCCTATAACAACATATTACAAAAAGTTCATCATCTTAGCCAATTGAACTACAAGTGAGTTGAAGAATGACTTACGCAGACACAACTTCCTTTCCAATCCGTGAATACAGCTTTGCTTTCTTAGCATCCTGAGCCTCCTGCATATAAGGCAAATATGATGTGTTGAAAGTAGAAGCTTTTAAAGAACGTCTTTGCAGATTTGCGGGTTAAAATCATAGAAGAGTATGCACTAAGCGCCAACTGCAATCTAACAAAAAGCACAAGAAAAACAAGTGCATAAAGCAGCTATAATTACATTTCCCGGAATAATTACAATAACTTAATCTTCCATTGCAAAGTTCATCACTTCTATGTCAATATTGGTCCAAAATTACTCAAATATATTTTTATTTTCCTCTTATGATGAAAATAAATCCAGTTAACGAAAAATTACTAATTTTTCTAATAAAATACAATACAGTGATTAAAAAAAAAAATTGCAAGAGCAGGTCTTCATCCTTCCTTAAAGCGTTATGAAAACTTCAACAATGTCACTGTCCGAATTATCTTTTAGGTGAGCAAATCTATGAGGAAAGTACTATTTAAGAGCTATGACAGTAAAGTTGTGGCTTCAAGTAATACATAGTGTCATAGGATTTTTATCAAACATATGGCGTGCGCATAAACCAATGGGTCAGGTACGGCCAGTTGATGAGTCCAGATGAAGAAGAAGCTACAAAAGTATTTGATAACTTTATGGTGGCGAAGTCTACAATCAGCTGAATAAGTGTCCAAAACCAATCAACATCAGGTAGCAGAATCAGGAAGAGTTTCTCCACTAATAAAAATGCGTTTGATGCCAGGCGTAGGCATAGACAGAGAGAATAGAGCGACCTTTCTGCCAGCAATTTTGCTGGAACGTCTGCCCATACAGACGGGGGGGAATGTCCATATCGTTCTCAAATGAAAGTTGTTATTACAATTCACTTCTTGGGTCGCATCCAACGACGAGAAAGAAGATGCAGACGATAAACCTCTGCTCAGCAAATTAGTCCCTGAATCACAAAGGTCACTAAATACGTTTCAGAAATCGTCATCTGATACAAAATAAAAGATCAGAGAAGAAGGGATACAGGAAGTACGGTGTAGAAGGAAGTCATTGTTGCGTCTGGATAAGACGCCATTTGAGAATCTGTGAAGCACCGCTCCAATTGCTCTCGTAGTAAGGGACGAACTCATTTTATTTCCCGCCCAAGTTCGTTGCTTAATCCCTCCGATTCAATAGAAAGCGGGACTATAGGATGGTGAAGGCGCCCTTCAATTGCTGATTTTTGTTTTCTAGTTTCTCTATTCACTTCATCAAAAGAAAATGACAGACTTATTCTAAGCTGCCCCGTCGAATAGCATTGCGCATTGTCGATCCAATTCTTCTTCTTGTTGTTTTCTTCACACAAAAAACCACGAATTTTGTAGGGAGAAATTTTAGACACAGTAGATTCTTTGATTTTTCCCCCCTTTTCGGCAGAAGATGCATAGTTCTTTAAACACATGGAAGGGATTTATACTTTTTTTCACTGGGGTATACAAAATGGCTGAGCCCAAATAAAAAGAAAACTACACATACGGGTCATGTTGATTTTAATCAAGATCTGTCTGGAACAAGATGTGGTTCTTGAGGAGCTTTTCCTTGGCCATAAGGCCACGACTGAGAACACCGGTGCTTCAAATTTTGGGTTAAGCTACAAATCTACTTTGTTTTTGAAGTTTTCGTTGAATGGCAGTTCTTTTTTGTGTTTTTAAGTTCAACGTTGTATCAAAAAAAAAAACAAAAAAGTTCAACGTTGACTAAAAATTTTAGAAAGGAAAAATCTCTCTCAAATCTTAAGAGATCACCAAAATTTCAAAATAATCCCATAAGAAAGCAATATATCAGAAATGTTCTATGAAATTATTAATCTCCTCAATAAAGTTGTTAACTCCATCGATCAGATTAACAACAATTTCTTGAGACTTTTCTAATATTAAAATCTTTTATGGGAATTTTCAAAAATTTTGTTAGTTCTTTGAGACTTGAGGGAGATTTTCTCTTTGTCAAAAAACTGTTGCCATGTTTTATTAAAAAAATTGATATTAACAGTTAACTTTTTAACAAAATAGTAACACTTTTGGATAACATTGAACCTAAGAAAAAACTTATGATGTAATATTACTCCAGAAAAAAATGATATAAATTTGATCCTTAACCCTTAGTATTGGAGGAAGCGTCCCAATCACGAGAAAATTGTCCAAGAAAATAATTGTTTTGTGAGATGTTCAATTGCTACAAACTACTGTAGTATTTTTTGTTTTTCCACTTTCAGACACAGTCTTAAGTTTGAACTTTAGACTACAAAACTTGGTATGCATCCAAGTTCTAAGGAAGACGTCTATTGTTAAAAAATCGCTTAAACATTAGATATCCAAGTCAAATACTTCCTGAATTATATAAGTCTCTAATCATTGCCATCCACATGGCTTATAGGTCATAACACTTTTGTCCTGATAGAGATTAACAAGACAGATACACATGAACCGACAAGCAGGTACCAGTCATTTGGCTTTCATCTCATCATTTGAGATTTCATCTCCAATGCAACTCGCAGAATCTGCTTACATTGTTTAGTGTGGTGGCTGGTATCCACATTCTAAGTCCCTTATGAAGCACAATATATCTCAATGACCCACACCTAAGAACCGTGTGTTCTACATCATCTGCGCATATATTGTAACAAGAAGCCAACACTAGACCTTCCAAGCTTCCATGGTTTGCAAAAGCCCGAATGCCAGCTCCAGTTATCAGTTCACACCCTGTGAAATCGAGGGCCACCAAGTTTTTGCTCTTCTCTGCCAGTGCAATCACTGTTGCATCGGATACATTAACCATCCACGACAGATTCAGCTTCCTTATAGCTTGAATTTCTGCTATTGCTGAGCATCCTGTGTCTGTCACCTTAGGCCCACATTCTGCTAAGTTTAGCTCCTCCAAGTGATGAATCTTCTGCAGAAGACACACGCCTGAGTCCGTGATTCGATCGCATTCCGCCAAAATCAGCTTTTTCAAGGACTTTGATGAAGATCCTGATGCTAAATATGCTAAGCCGCGATCCGTGATCAAGGAACAGCCTTCGAGATTCAGAATAGTGATGCATGTCGCCGCAGAAATTGCTTCAAGTGCTTCGTCCGAAATCTTATTACACCAACCCAAGTCCAAATGCCTCAGATGCTTCGCTGAACTGCAAATTGAAATAACTCCGTCGTTCCCAATGTTCCTTCTTCTCCAGAGCAAAACTTCGGACAACCTGCTACACCCGGTGGCTAAAGCGCACACACCATCGTCTCCAAAGTCCTCGAAACATGATGATTCGTCCGAGGAATCAGTAATTCCTCGCTTTGTCCTGAAATTGAGGTTAATAGCCTCGAGTTTGGGGCAGAATTGGGCTAAAATTTGAAGGTGATGGTCGGTGACTAATTTTGAAGAATGGAATTTGCGAAGATTAGGGAATCTGGGCAAGATGATAGGCAGTGAGTCGGGTTCAAAGACCCGAATGGAGGAACGGGTCAGACCTTCCAGACGCAGCCAGCGCTTGCAGACTTGGGAGAAGGACTTCCTGTCGTTTCCGTCGCAGACCCATTTGAGGATCAAACCTAATTCGTCGTCTCCTCCCAAATTAGACATCAACCGCTTGCGTTCTTCGGCCACCGAATCCCTTCCGCACAGAAGCTTGTCATCAAAATATGGTTTTTGGAACTTCTTGTTAATTTTATCCTTTATAATACAATAACATGATATAATTGTGATTGAGTACTGTATTAGCTTGCTTTCGTGTGAATGTGCAGAAACATTTGTAAATAATAAATGCACATGAACTCTGACATTTTAAAAGGGTGATGCAACTTCCCCACTCTCGTGTTCTTTCGTTATGTGCTTATTACGGGTTTCTCTCTCTGATTAGAAAAATACGGGTATTTTTTTATTTAAATTAAATTTTATGTTGTGACCTAAATTTCTTGTACATTCATTATTTCTAATTGATTAATTTTCAGAACACTATGTAATAAAAAGATGTTAAACAAAATTCAAGATGTAATATATAATTTAATCTAGATAAAAAAATGACATCATCCCTCCAATTAGAGCAAAAGCACATAACAAGTACCTAAAAAAACACCTAATAATAGGAGCTCAATATCGTTAATTATTTTTAAAAATGGATTTATAATAGTGAAAAAAAAAATTTAATGTTTTTGCTTTTCCTAGAGAAATTTTTTTTCTGTTATGCTCATATAAGAATGAGTTGGTTCCATTAAAAAGAGAAGAGAGAAAAAATATTAGTGGGACCCATTTACTTTTATATGAGTGTGGAGAAATAATATTTCTGTAGCAAAAACATAAACATCAAACCCTAAAAAAATTTATAAATATTATTATGACGTTTAAGATGAGTATGTCAATTTAGGTGGAAAAGTTCTTTTTTCCTCTTGTTCCCATACAATGACTCAGGCTTATTAACATTGGGTGATTTTGCAAATTAACCCTCAATAATTTTTCTTAAAAAAAAAAAAAAAGATAGGGCGACCCTAGCTAGAGCTGCTATCATCAACCGGTCACCAGAGCTTGTTAAATTCATATATAGTTGAAATTCCCTAAATATAGAATTTGTTAAGAATAATAATAAGTGACATTAAAATGATAAATATCTATATAAATGTTATCATTCACTTTAAAAATGTAGTTAATTATCACCACCCTCACCTAATTAGTTGAAACTCTCAAAATGCGAAACTTGTAAGGCATTACACTCCTACTTGTATTATACATGATTTTGCATTAGAATAATAAAAAGGTTTGGCAGCCTCAAATGTGAGATGGGATCAAATCCCACACTCGCCACCATAATCCAAAATTAAAAATTAAGAAAATCTTGGCTCCAATAAAAAAACCAACTGCATTTAAGCTCCAACTGCATGAGGAAGCTACCGGCCGGCAAGGGCAGGATGGCGGCGGCGTCTCCGCAAAGGTGACTTTGTTTCTAAAAATAAAAATAAAAATTGAGGAGCAGTTTTATAAAGGGAATATCGTTTATGCCTTAAGTTAAAACTACGTCGTTTTGACTTTTTTTTTATTTTTTATTTTTTTTTCTTTACTCTTTTTTAGTTTTAGTTTTTTTTTTCCTTTCCCTTCTTTTCCTTTCATCTCTTTATTTAAAAAAGAGTCAAAACGACGTAGTTTTAGCTTAAGGCAGAAATAATATTCCTTTTTATAAAAGCGTTAACATTTTAATTAAAGTCCCTATTTGGTCATCAAGTATGCCCTTTTTTTAATTTAAGAATTTATTTGATACATTAGGGGGTTTCCCCAGTAGATGTAGAAATGAAATAAATTATATGCATCATTTTGTTAATTATATACAAGCAAAAAAACGATGACATGTTTTTGCTGAATGATAAAACTTTCAGTTGAAGGCCGGAAAGGTTTAAACTTTAAAGTGTAGACATTGCCCCATTTAGCTTGATGTTTATCTTGAGAGCAGGGGGGCCCACGGTAATGATAGTGATAATCATAATTATACTCAATCAACCACAGCAATTAAACTAGCTTGGGCAGTTTATAAACTATAGGGGCAAAAAAAAAAGGCTAATTAAAGGTAATAAAGCAATACAAAACATACGGGATATTAAGGACATGTTTGGTGGGAAAGTTTGATATTTGCAAAGTGGCCCCTCAGTTTCAGAGAAAGAAAGCAAAAGTGATAAAGTAAAAGTAAAGATGGTGATGCGTGTTTCCAAGCTATAATTAACCTTAATTTAATTTTGCATGCCATTTATTTACCCACACCTGAAGGCATCAACATTCCCACTCTACCTAATTTCCTTACCATTTTAGTTATTCGGTACGGGGCTTATGTGTATTGGGTACCTAATGAACAATGACTTCTTTATACGATCCAATTAAGGTGTTAATGACTACAAAATTGTCAATTTCTTTGAACTCACCTCCAGGTCTGTGCAATGTGGTACTCTGATCTGCTTATTTACTCTTTAACGCTACAATCTGATTAATTATAATTTTTTCCCATTCAGAACCTAATATTACATGTCCACATGAGTCGTAACTTGTGAGAATTCAGCTAGTGTGAACAGAATACTCCTCCCGTCCTAAATATATGAAAAAGTTTGTAGTACAACTCTGGTATAAAATTTATAGTACAAATAACACTACAAAGTTTATCTTATACTTAGGACCGGAGATAATATTTTTACATAACATTAAATCTCAACTATGAAAATTCATTAATGGTGAAGAGAAATCATGCCTAACTACTAAAACTACAAAAGGGGGAAAACGTGCAGGCTTTTGTCCTTAGGGCACCTAACTAAATTTTCGTTACGAGTAAGTCTGTTATAAAGCATATATTGTTTTTAATAAGTGTCGTTTTTATATGAAGAGAGTGCATTTTAATAAATTACTCTGCATTGTCATTTAAGATGGGAATCATAATGAAAATTCTCCGACCTCTTAAATTTCAAATTTATTTTATCATTTAACCACCTCGTTTTAATTAATTGTGATAGGGTGGTTGGCGAGTAGTCAGTAGAGAGTTAGAGGTGCCTTCTTATTAAAAAAAGTCAGAGAGAGGGTAAGAAAAAGCACACTCCCAAGGGAGGGAAAAAAAAAAACCTATTTGAATATAAAGATTATAAAATGTCTATTAAATTAAGAAAACGTTAGATATGTGATTCGGTACGAATATGAGATTTTCAAGTTTAGGTATTAACAACTTGATTATAAGCAATGACAATTTAAAATGCACAATAACAATTTAGTGTATATTTCAGGATTTTATTTAAACTCAAATGTCATTTTTTTAATAGTTTTTTTTTTTTAAAAAAAGAAGAAGCCAAAATCAATGAAACGTGGGAAAGGGTCGGGCACATGAAAGGTCCCCGCCAGCCACCCTATCTCCAGCTCATCTCATCTCGTTGCATGCCGCATCCTCCTTTGTCCACTTTCGAATAATATTTTTCTCCATCGCTGTTTATTCATTTTCTTTTCATATAGGCGGGCGTGTGTATATTAACTTGCATGCACGTGCCCGCGTATTATCCGGGCATGTGTTATGTATTCGAACAGTAAATCATACGAATTTTCAGTATTATTAATATAATCCCAGTCTATTATATCCATCTCCATCTAAATAGTCGTATATATTTTCTTATTATCAACAAATAGTCGTATATTAAAAGTAACCTCATTTCTCAGTACCAATTACAAGCAATAATCAAGAAGCTTCAGTATTTGATTTATTCAAACTAATATATATATATATAATGCGTGTATCTCATTTATTAAATCATGGTCACATCACATTCTAGTACTATAATTACTTGTAGCATTAATCTCAAATGCTTCGTATTGCTTGCCCCCAAACTTTATTTTTAAGAAAGAAACGATAAACAAATTAACAAAGCTCTGGTATAAAAAATAATAATAAAATCAGAAAGAAATAAATAAATCCGGTGCCAAATAAAGCCTAAACACTGTCGCTTCCCTTTTGACTTTGTTCCACACCTTGTCTAAAGTATATACTACCTTCAACTCTAATTATAAAACCAAGTTTTTTTTTTTTTGAAAAATTTAATGAAGCTAAATAAATTATTTAAGTATATTATATGTTATATATCCTGAGGTTATATATGAGTCTATCATCAATTAAACTAATTAGTTTTTTTTTAAAAAAAACTTTAAAATAATTTAATTAGTTTTATGAATTTATTTTAAAAAAATCAATTTGATCTTATAATTAAAGAAAGGAGAGAGTACTTTAAGAACTGATGGTAGTGGAAAATACATAAGTACTTCCTTCGGTCCTTATTATAAGTCATCAACTACCTTTTCTCACAAGCCAAGAAAATGGAAGTTAAGTCATTAATGAGCCTAAAATTAATAAAAGTTTCCAATTTTATCCCTACTTCAATGAGATAGATTTTAAAAAGTTTGTTAAAGTAAGGGCATAATAAGAAATAGTAATAAATAAGTTAGTTAAATGTAGTTGGTGCCTTATAAAAATGACCAAAAATTTTAGGTAGTTGGTGCCTTATAATAAGGACTAGAGGGAGTATCTTCTCTTGTATTATGTATTCCCCCAAATTAAAAAAAAGTCTTCTTTCGAGTCTGATAAAAAAAAATCTCAATTGGGTTAATAACGATAATGATATAAAATTGTGTATATACTCCCTCTGATCCTTATTATAAGGCACCAACTACCAACATTTTTTTGTCCTTATTATAAGGCACCAACTAACTTTAACTAACTCATTTATTACTATTTTTCTGTTATGCCCTCATTTTTAACTAACTCATTTAAATCTATATTATTAATATAGAAGTGAAGTTGGAAACATTTATCAACTTTTTACCTAATTAATGAGTTAACTTCCCTTCTTTAATTTGTGAAAAAAAAAAAGTTGGTAGCTTATAATATAATAAGGATGAGAGAGTATTGAACATAGTTAACGTTTAGCTGTTGGCAGCGGCCAGAGAAATAAACGTTACAGATATTTTCTTGCAGTCAGACAAATCTTATTTACACTCACATTTGTAAATTTTTAAATTGTACGAGTGGACGCCAAACACAATACAGCTACCATTGACCTTACCCCCAACAACTTTGAACTGGTCTGGCATTCAAATTATCGCAATTTGTAAATACACCCTTGTTTTTTTTTTTTTTTTGGCCCTGCACATATACGGTTTTGTAGTAGGGACTTGGCCCCATCAACTTCTTTTACTATCTCTTTTTCATCTCAACCGTTTGATTAAAATATGAATGGTTCAGATTTTATCTTTTAAAAAATATTAATAAAAAAATTAAAAAAATAATATTTTTTATAAAAAACGAAATCTAAACCGTTAATATTACAATCTAATGATTGAGATGAAGAAGATGATGGAAGTGGATGAGAATGAAAGTGGATGGGAGACGGATCCCTTTTATAAACCCCAACAAATTTCAAATAATTACGTTAGTTGTTGTATTCATTTTATTGAATCATTCATTCGATTCTTATACCTAAATTATATAGCTCATACGTGTTTCACAGCTGTATAATTATATAACCCATATCTCTGGGACCCCATTTGTGAAAATTATTTATTTACCACTCTATTTGTCATTAGTATAAAACATATCTAAGTAGTCAATCTTGATATAAATACAAGATATAGTGTACATGTTTATTATTTTTTCCTTAATTTATCACAGTTGATACTTTTCCAACAATAATCATCGAGATGAATGAATGAGGGGATTTATGAAGATGACTATGATATTTTTGAAAATATATATTATATTAACTAACTTTCTTAATTTTATCAAATTAGATAAATATTAAGGTTATAGAGGTACTAATATTCATATTAATTCATGTGTTTATTTGGTGCACCATTTTTATTTTTATTTTTATTGGCTTTGTATTCTAGTAGCATCCTTATATTACCGGTCTCATTGATTTAGTGTAATTTTGTTTTAACTTTTTAAAAGTGTTTTTATGATATTTAAAGTAAGTATGTAAGATAATTTTTATCTTAGTATGAGGAAAAAAAAAACCTCTGAAATTGTGAATTAGGGACTTTAGACATCCCAAAATGACTTAGCCTGATGCACTTAAACTATAGTTTCAAAAGTTTTTTATAAAAATTGAGACAAAAACTTAAAAAAGTAAAAACAAACATTTTTTACGAGTTTGATTTAAAAAATCAGGGTGGTAGGGTTAAACGTCAGTAATAATTAAAAAGATCTTAAAACAATTTTTTTAAAATATTTTTTTCTTTAAATAATCACCCATCGGGGTTATTTAAATTCTAAACACCTATGCGTATGCACTCCTATAGTCCTATATATAAGTGGTACCAAATAAAGCCGTAAGCTACGAACAACATTTCTCGTATAATTTGATATATTTGCCAGTGATATTTATTTATTCAACAATACGCGGCTCAAAGTTTATCGAATTGTGTACAAATTGCATGGCCTTGCATATAGACAAGTCAAAACATCATTATCCTTTTTCCTGGCAAGTAAAACATCATTATCAATTTTCATTTTTTTAACTATTATTTCTTGGCCTGGTCAGGGTCACGACAATTATATTCATCCATTTGTCCATTTTAGTTGAGGGGTACGGTCGTCAATTAGCAGCGGGATTTATTAAACTAACAAACAAAAAAGAGATTTAATTATTACTTGGTTCTTTAGACGCGTCTCTGGAAAATTCAGGTCAGAAGGGTTGAGAAAATATTACACCCATTCCGCAACAAATTAATTTAAATATTCCCTCTTATAAGATATAGTTGATTTTTTTTTGGAGAAATTAAGGAAGTTAATTAAATTACTTTAGAGTATTTTTATTTTTTTCTTCAAACTAATTAGTTTGACTAATAAACTAATACTACTATATAATCTAAGAATACACAATATATGAAATGATTAAATAATTTATTTAGCTTCTTTAATCCTTAAAAAAAAATTAACTTTGTCTTATAATTAGGAGTGGAGTTAGCTAGTGGCATTTACAAGATATTTGATTGAATCTGTCAAGTCAATGCAAGTAAAATAAAGAACTAAAGAATATGAAGCATCCAACTATCTTGTCTCATTGACTCTGAGAGGAACGTAGCTTATGGTAATGAAACCGTTTAAAAATAAAATTACATATTTTCCCCTACGGTAATAACTACTACTAATAAAGTTAAGAAAAACTACTACTAGTACTAAATAATTAAGTACTGATGAAAAAAAATTCATCGTGGTCATTTGGTAATATTAAAATCCTAAAAAATAAAAAGTCACACAAATCGTAAAAATATATAAATAAAGACTCATTAAAAAAATTCAAGAAATACAAGAGAGAGTGAGAGTATCTCTAACTTATGAATTTTATATTGGTGAGTATATTAGTTTTCACTCACTCACATCACAAGACCAAAATCCATATATTTCTTCTTATTTTTATTATAATGCATCAATCAGTAAGTATATTTGACCTTTTTTATAAGACATTTTTTTTTGTTTTTAAGGAGCATTAATTGTTTTTTTTTCATGTCTATTATTAATAAGAATAATGGGTGAGAATAATAATAACATAGTATTATAGTTTAGTGTAATTAATATAGGTACTATTGGAAATTATTTAAATTTTAAAAAAACTTTATTAATTTTAACTATTTTTATTGATTTATGAGAATTGTTAGTTGATGTCTTATAATAAAGATAAGAGAGAGTAGTATCATATTTCTTTTTATCTTCACTTTTTTCTATTTCTATCATTTTCATGAACGTGGACTGTAATTTCATTTTACTAGTTTGCCTTTTTAACCCTGCCAATTCAAGAAGTAAAAATAGTTGACAGTAACAATTGAATAAAAAATAAAAATTCAAACAGCGCCCACTGTAAATATTATTGGTTGATGGTAAAAATCCCCGTGATATATACTTTACACTACATACGAGTACGACTATACGTGATGGGAAAATGGATAGAGTGGGAAAGAAGGAGCGAAGAAAGAAAAATCACTAATCCAAGAATGTTCTCACGCTCTAGGCATTAACCGTGTACGTAGTAGTCTCTATTCCTGACTTTCTCTTCTTTTCTTCCTCCTCCTTTCTTCTCTCCCGGCAATGGCTCTCCTCTTCCGAGACCTATCACTGGGCCACTCCAAGAGAGAGGCATCGCCACCGACACTCACGGTCAATAAATCAGCCATGGTCGCCGATGTCCTTCCCTCACCGCTTGGTCAGCTTGCCTCCAAGCTTACTGACTCCGAACTCAGGCTAACCGCTTTCGAGATCTTCGTCGCTGCTTGCCGCACTTCCTCCGGCAAGTCACTCAGCAATGGTCCTAACTCGTCCTCTAACCATTCCGATTCCCCGAGCCACAACTCCGCCAACTCCTCGAACTCCCCTGCCTTGCAGCGATCTATAACTTCCACCGCCGCCAGCAAGGTCAAGAAGGCATTCGGTTTAAAATCACCTGGCTCGGGATCCAAGAAGAGTCCGGGCTCCGCTTCGAGTCCGGCCGCAGGTCAGCAGAAGTCTAAGCGACCATTGACGGTTGGGGAGCTCATGAGAAATCAGATGGGGGTTTCGGAAGCGATGGACTCGCGCGTTCGGAGAGCGCTACTCAGGATTTCCGCTGGGCAGGTCTTTTTCAAATAATTATATAGCAACTTCTTTGCCAATGCACTTCACACTTGTGCACCTATTCTCATAGATGCACATTTACGCATGAATGTGTGTATGCATGTAAGTGTATATGGAAGACGGCATTTGATTTGGCTTTCTCGGTTGATTTTCTTTCCAATCTTCATTCAAATTAATTTTCCCATCTACTTTCGCTCTCGAAAAAGGGAAATTACGTGGAGCTCAAGTTTCAGAATGGTCCTCCTGACATTGAAAATTATTCGATCTGCTATTGCGTTCTTCAATTTTAGTGAATTAAAGATTTTAATGTCTCTTCCATCCGATGGAATTGATGATGCAGATGACTGAATTTTGTTATTCTTATTATTATCCAAAGCTACGTGACTCTTCCATACTCTCTTCAATTTTGAAATTATTTACATCTTGGCACTTGGATCGTAGTTGTTCCATGGGGACAATGTTAAAGTTGTCATCATAAATCAAATAATAATTATCATATAAATGATCAAATTCTCCTGTTTAAGAACATGGTGAAACTTAAATACCAGAGGTGTTCATTTAAGCCTGTTACTTGTTCCATGTACGTAGATACACACTATTGCTTATGCTTTTAATTGCTTGTATGCATATTTTTCTGAGAGGACGGTTGTTTGCATTGAAAAGAAAGAAATCAACTAAGTTAAAATAATCATGGCGAAGCTTTTTGTTGCTGTATTACAGGTTGGAAGAAGGATTGAGTCTGTTGTAGTTCCACTAGAATTACTGCAGCAGCTTAAACTTTCTGATTTTCCTGATCCGCAAGAGCATGAGGAATGGCTGAAGAGAACCCTGAAGGTTCTAGAGGCTGGTCTACTTTTGCATCCCCATATGCCTCTAGATAAGTCAAATCCTTCTGCCCAGCGCTTACGGCAGACTATTCATGGGGCTTTGGATAGGCCTATAGAGACTGGGAAGAATAATGAATCTATGCAGATTCTTCGTAGTGCTGTCATGTCTCTTGCATGTAGATCCTATGATGGGCCTGATTCATGCCACTGGGCAGATGGAATCCCTTTCAACCTTCGGCTTTATGAAATGCTCCTGCAGTCCTGCTTTGATGCTAACGATGAATCCTCAATTATTGATGAATTTGATGAGCTGATGGAACAAATCAAGAAGACCTGGGGGATTCTAGGATTGAACCAAACACTTCATAATCTCTGCTTTACTTGGGTTTTGTTCAACCAATTTGTTGCAACTGGACAGACGGATTTGGGTCTACTGTCTGCTGCTGATGGTCTTCTAGCAGAAGTTTCAAATGATGCTAAGACGACAAAGGATGCTGAGTATTCCAAAATTCTGAGTTCTACATTAAGTTCTATATTGGGGTGGGCAGAGAAAAGGCTTCTTGCATATCATGAAACTTTTGATCATGGAAATGTTGAAACCATGCAGGGCATTGTTTCTTTAGGGGTAGCAGCGGCTAAGATTTTGGTTGAAGATATATCTAATGAGTATCGAAGAAGGAGAAGAAATGAAGTTAATGTTGCCCGTGAAAGAATTGATACTTACATCAGGTCATCTTTACGTACTGCTTTTGCTCAGGTAAGTTATCCTTGTCTGCACTGTTGGCCTTTTCCTTTAGTAGAAGGTGGTAGACTTGAGAAAAATTCTGTCCTGGTCCATGCGCTGCAGATATGACAGAGTAGCCTTATATGCTTCACATGAGAGATTGAATATTGTGTCTTAAGATAAATCTTTACCCTCCCATTTGGTTAATTTAACTTAGAAGTCGATCAAGTTTCAGCTAAGTCAATAGATATTTTAAGACAAATCTTAGGGGCTTTAATAGCTAAAATATTGTGAGTCTGAGTACAGTCATGGCAATAGTTGTCTTGAATTACTCTTCTGTCACTCTCTACAATTTATCACAGACATATTTTCTGAAATATTTTTTTTTTTTAATGCTTTATAGATAATGGAGAAGGCAGACTCAAGCAGGAGAGCATCCAAAAATCAGCCAAATGCTCTTCCTGGCCTGGCCATTCTTGCTAAGGATGTTGGTAGCCTGGCATTAAAAGAGAAGCGAGTGTTCAGTCCAATACTTAAAAGGTGGCATCCTTTGTCAGCTGGTGTTGCTGTGGCCACTCTTCATGTATGCTATGGAAATGAATTGAAACAGTTCATCTCGGGAATAACAGAATTGACACCTGATGCAGTACAAGTATTGAGAGCTGCAGATAAGTTGGAGAAAGATCTTGTACAAATAGCTGTGGAAGATTCAGTAGAGAGTGATGATGGTGGCAAAGCAATAATCCGTGAGATGCCTCCTTATGAGGCTGAAGCTGCTATTGCCAATATGGTGAAAACATGGATTAAGACTAGATTAGACAGACTTAAAGAGTGGGTTGATAGAAACCTGCAGCAAGAGGTTTGCATTCATCATCTTTTTGTGTTTTGCTTCGTTTTGATGATTTTTCACCACCACTGTATTACTAGGGCCAGGTGTATATAAAAATATAAGTAAACCGTCATTATGTTATTGTTAAATTTTTGTGCTCTTTAATGTGTGATTGTAAATCTTAGTATTTTTATATGATGTTTGATCATTGTCTGGTTGCTTCAAATAAATTAATTGCGAATACATTAAGGCATGGAGTCAACCTATAAAATTTGGTTTCAACTTTAATTGCATCCTCATATGAATTAATGAATCATGAAGTTAATGTTAATGTTATGTTAAATCATTTTTACTGAAGAGTAGTAGACTGTGATTTGGAATAAGTTAAAAGCATTGGTAAAATGTTGTGGTACATAATTTGTTTCTTTTAAATGGATTGGTCAAGCCTCCGACACCTGACTGATTCTTTATTTGTTTTGTTTTATGGTGCATGCATGTAATAATTTTAGGTTGCTTCACATGTAATTCGTCAACCATTCCTGTATCCTAATCCATGTTTTTAGTTCAGACCATTGGATTTACGTTGCATGAACTCCAGAGTTGGTTGCAAACTTGAAATCCTTCATGAACTGCAAGATTGTAAACCATAACTGCCTTTTTTTTAATCTAAAAATATTGTATTACTTAGAAGAACTTTGGGTTGGCAACATGTTCATTGTCATGGAACATGTGAGTTTACGTATACTTTAATTATTTGCCTAATATCTTCAAAGTAATTAGTTTATTGTGATATAATAGGTCTGGAGCCCACAAACAAATCAGGATGTTTATGCCCCTTCTGCTGTCGAAGTATTGCGGATCATAAATGAAACTCTGGATGCATTTTTTCAGCTTCCAATACCAATGCATCCTGCATTACTTCCTGAACTGATGAATGGTCTCGACAGATGCCTTCAATACTATGTTATCAAAGCAAAATCTGGCTGTGGTAAATAATGTTGAATTTAATAGCTGAGCTTTGATATTTAGTATATGTAAACACCTCCCCCCAAAAAAAGAAATAACTGGGTTAATTTTTCTTGATATATTCAGGATCACGAAATACATTTCTTCCAACATTGCCAGCACTGACCAGATGTACTATTGAGTCAAAATTTCAAGGCTTTGGAAAGAAGAAAGAAAAATCACCTAATGTCCAGAAGCGAAACTCTCAGGTTGTAACAAATGGGGATGCCTCTTTTGGGGTACCACAACTTTGTGCTCGCATAAACACTTTGCAATGGATCCGGGGTGAATTTGATGTTCTGGAGAAAAGAATTATTACCCTTCTACGAAACTCTGAATCTGCTAATGTGGAAGATTTTTCAAATGGATTGGCAAAGAAGTTTGAATTATCTCCAGCTGCATGTGTTGAAGGAATTCAGCTACTATGTGAGGCTGTGGCATACAGAATCATATTCCATGATCTAAGCCACGTTTTATGGGATGGTTTATATGTTGGAGATCCATCATCTTCCAAGATTGAACCATTTCTGCTAGAACTTGAGCGAAACCTGTTGACCATTTCTGATACAATCCATGAAAGAGTCCGTACACGGATTCTTACTGATATAATGAGAGCTTCCTTTGATGGATTCTTGCTGGTTTTGCTTGCTGGAGGACCCTCGCGTGCATTTTCCCGGCAGGACTCTCAGATCATACAGGATGATTTCAAATCCCTTAAGGATCTCTTCTGGGCAAATGGGGATGGCTTGCCTGGCGACTTAATAGATAAGTTTTCAACTACGGCAAGGTCTATCCTGCCCCTCTTCCGAACTGAGACTGATAGCCTCATTGAGCGGTTTAGAAGGGTAACCCTGGAGACATTGGGCTCCTCTGCTAGATCTAGGCTTCCTTTGCCTCCAACTTCCGGACAGTGGAATCCATCTGAACCTAACACTTTATTACGTGTTTTGTGCTATAGGAATGATGAATCAGCTTCTAAGTTTCTTAAAAAGACATATAATCTACCTAAGAAACTGTAAGAATCTGGAGAACCTGTGCACCGAACGGAAACCAAGATATTCTTACTGGAAAATGCATTATGCTTATATTTCTAGTTCTGCTTGTATTTGGTACAATATTGCCCAGCTGGTAACCTTATCTGCATCGGTGAGCGAAGTAACTGCAGGATGCAGCTGTCTTGTATAGTGTATTTTGTTCTAATTGGTAGAGGTGGTGCTACTTCCATATTCAATGGGTCGGGAGAAAGGCAGCATATATGGTGGCCTATGGTGTTCCTAGGGCAGAGGCTTTACTTGCGAAGATAGTTGAATATTCTTTCTGATTCGTTAATCATTTGAAGGTAGGATCATCTTCATAGTATTGCTGGTGGTTTCTATCGCCGGTGGCCTTTTTTCACTTCTCTTCTGTGAGTTCTTTATATATGAAAAATTCTTTTGTTTAGTTCCCTTGGAGTGGCTCATCTCATTTTTACGAGTCAGAAACAAAAGCAATGTATAGCATCTGTCTTTTGATGTTACTATTCATCTGTAAGATGGGATCATTCTGTCTGTGTGAATGCTTTCTATGTTCCACCTTTTTTTTTTATAACACACGCACCCTCCACTATCCATCCATTCTAGGATTTGATCTTGCAACCTCTCTATTGAGAGGTGCTAGTGATGCCATCAAGCCATCAAGGCTTTGGCCATTTTATGTTACCCTTAACAGGCTGGACACTTTCTATTGTTTGTATTTTTTTCTGGTCGAGAGTATGTGTACGTATATGTGATGTATCAGTGTATATTAGAAGAACAAAACTATAAGAAGCAAAGACTGAGATTAACTTCCTAACACTATCAGTAATTTAATTAGATTGATGTAGGGACCTTGAAGGATGAAGGAATTTGCTAACATGCCCTCTTTTCTGAAAATGATAATATGATACTGGTTAGGAATATTGACATTCTGTTCAAGACAAAGACACTCAAGACCCCTTTCTTAAGCTATCTAGATATTTGACGAATGATTGAATTTGGATAAACCTTCAGTAACAAGCACTCTCCTGTTTTGATTGTATTATTGCCAAAGTATAGGAAACGAATAAAAATGCATAAAGGGTCCTTACAAAGAGCATGTGTATACGTGCTCTCAAACGGGTTAAAAAGCTTCAACTTCTATGGAAGTTTTTAGAATGCATTTGGAGAAGTATTTAGGGATCTGGATCCCATCATTTGAGTCTTCCTCAATTAAGCTTCAATTAAGAAGTATTATTTAATAATAAATTGTGCTCTAACAGTGTTTTTTTGGGGGTGGGGCTACAAATTTATTTCTTAAGAAAAAGAAACAGAAGACTTTAATTACAACTAGGTGTTCTATTTTGCAAATTCCGAAGCCGGGAGGCATTCCTTTATCATCTCCATGATCCTTCTCTTCATTAGTTTATCTTTCACACCAGTAATCATGTTTCTGTAGAACTTTTCCAACCTAATTAGCTTACTATGATCTGCTTCCTCTAACATGCTCTCCCATTCCTTTGCAATGTCGAATACACCCGAGTTCCTCAATGACACTGGGATATCACTCTCATCAAAAGGTTTTCCAAATATTGAACCATGAAGTATACTTGCATATCTCTCCATCACAGAAAACCTTGTCTGAAGCAGCTTCAGTTCATTTAATGCTGACGCGAATTTCCCATCAATTTCTGTGACTGCTTCAGTTTCTTTTTCTCCACTACTCTTCTGCTCCTCTTGCTTGAAATCCTCTACCAGAGGAGGCCATAACACTAGTGTGGGAGTGTAAAAATCCACTGCCTTACCATTTCCCAGAACCCCACTCCTTCCCCTACCCCAAGACCAAATCTTATACCCCCCCTGTGCAACAATAACGGTATGCGCAGCTCCACAAGCAATTTGGATCGGATCTGGAAACCTTGGCTGATATGGCGTGCATGAGATAAGAAGGGGTGATAGTGCGTCCCCAGAATCAGTTCCAGCAAAAGTAGCATCAGGACACAAACCAAGACCCTTCTCCATTCCCCATGACCACACATCACCAGCTGATGAAACAACACTGGTATGAAACAAGCCACAGTCAACAGAAATTAGATGTACATGCTGTGGCAATTCTTTGACAGGCACAGGAAGCAATTCGCTTTGTGTGGTTCCATGCCCAAGTTGCCCATTATCCCCAAGGCCAAACGTCCAGCACATGCTTGCTGATGTGTCACTGGGGCCCTTTTTGCGAGTGAGCAAAGCAGTGTGAAAGGCACCACAAGCTACCTCATAAATTGACCAAGGGGACTCCTGGTCAAATGATTTTACAACTTCTGGATTTGGCCTGCTTTCTCTATCCCCCAAACCTAATTGACCATGGCTGTTATTACCCCAAGAGTAGCACACGAGGTCTTCGCCTACGTATGATTCTCCTGCACTAACTAGTGCCACAACATGCTCGTTTCCACATGCAATCTTGACGACAGTATGGCCATGAAAATCCCATACTGGTGTGGGAATGAAACTGCTCACAAGAGAGAACCCTCCTTCTTTGCTTTTCTGTGGGCAGTTTCCCCACATCCATAGGGCCCCTAGGCTATCAATAGCCAGAGACATCATTCCTCCTGCTTTGACAGAGCATATCTGCAAAAATTGAACATACAAAAGCAAATTAATGGCTATCTCACCTTGGTCTGTGTGTATGTCAGAGAACTGAACGTATGCAGCTAACCAATACCTTTAGTGATGCCTTACTTTCTTCTTCTGGTGTGTCTGTTGAAGAATCAGGAGGGTGCAACTCAATAAACTTTCTTAATAGGCAGGGAACTAGAGACTTATCTCCACTAGAGTCATGGGAGTCCTCTTCGGTAACACCGAGTTGACCATCTATACAATAGTCAAGGTTGTAGTTGAATAATACAAACCAATAAACATACAGTGTTATACAAGAAGGAACTAGTAATATTTTGCGTCATAATTTCACGAGGCACTACAATTATGTTAAGGATACAGATATTGTAGCCCCAGCACCAGACTGACCCATCATCTGTCAACACACACAGCAGAAAAAATTAAACCGGAGGAATGTCCTTCAAATTCCAGTTTTATGAAGCAGCCCTAAGTTTACCTCAGAGACATACTCAGTGTTATCAGACAGCATCTCTATTCTGAAATAAGGCCTAAAAGCGTGAAATATACAAACACATGCACAAAAGATTTACTCTAAAAGGCACCGATAGAGAATCTCTTGCAAGCAGATAATAACTGAACATACAATCCTTTGCACTGAAAGGCCAATATTGGGAAATTTAGCCAACATGGTAAACTGTCATGCTTAACAGTGAGCAAACTCAAACTCGACCTGTTAGAGCAAATTCAAGGTAAAAAGTCTTTCAACCTGCAAGAGCAAGACTATGATAGGCACCGGCAGCAATTCCCACAATTTTGATAGTGTCTCCTGTTGAATTAGGGTTCTCAAACTTGAGCGGAACAGGAAAAAGCTCGTCCTCTTCTGAGCCTCGACCAAGTCGCCCCAATATTCCTCTTCCCCAAGAATATACGCACCCATCCCCTACAATCAGAAACATTTTAGTTCCTCTGCATTCGTCAATGCAAGGTGTCTCTAAAGAATTGTTAAAATAACAGAAATAAATATACAATCCCCTGTCGTAGCCATCGTAGTGGTAAATCAAGAAACTTGTCAATGGCGTCCAACTAAGTCATCATACAAGCTGGTTGGGCACCCTAGATAAAGAAATGCCCAAATTTTTATCACAGGCGTGAGATTCCGATTCTCCGGAACATATCCCAGAAAACTGTAAGGATCCACCACATGATTGGCAGCCCAGAACACTGTTCCGAAAAGTTTCACAGGTCTTACCGGTTAGAGCTAGAGTATGTGCTTCGCCGGCCGCTAGGGCGGCTACTTTACGAGATAAATTGCCGGAGTTGGCAAAATTTGCAGCGTCTTCCATTATCTCCTGTTACTAAATATATTCAAGTACTAGTAGCAATGACTGGTTTATGTTGTGAATCCATAAAACCCCAAGCTCCTTTTATACCGAGCTTATGACAGCAGTCAAGTTGTAATGGTAGCCATATTCATAAAAATAAATAAATTAACTTTATCCTTTTCCCCGTCACTGTATGATAACACATATGCCTTCAGCTCCAGACACACACACACACACAAAAAAAGCCCTACAGAATTGATTGTTGACTACATACGTGTTTAACTTTCTCGATTAGCAAATTAGACAAGGTAATTGCTTCTGAAGCAGTGATTAGTATCCTTTCATTATTATATTACAGTAAAAATGAAAGCAAAATCCCTTCTCTTTATTCAAGTTAGCTGTACAGAAGCAAAAAAGTAACGATAGAGTATACTGGGTTCAAAGAGAAGAGTACCACGTATCTCTTTCTTTCGGCTATACTCGTCGGCTTCAATCCTTATCCTTCTAATCCAAAGATTAAAAGATGGGAGGTTGACTCTCTCATCCCGGGTTTTATTCAAAAGAATCGATAGATTATGATAGATGAAAACTTTATATCTTGTGTGGCTTAGTCGTCAAATACGGCATTGAAACTTCGGGAATTGGTCGTCGGAAGTCGGATACTTTAGAATATTTGAAGGTATATGCGGTGTTGAGTGGGGATTTGAGATGGTCATCTAGGATTAGCCAAATGTATTACGTAGCTGTGTGGCATTGAGGTTGGAATATGAATATATGATCCGCATAAGGCATCAATAACAAAAAGTTCTCCTCACAGGGGTTCGTTTACGTCATCTTTTATATGATCCGGATAAGGCATCAATAACAAAAGATGCTCCTCACGGGCTCGTTTACGTCATTTTGTTACCATGTCCGACTTATTTTTCTAACATAATTTACATTTACAGCTACCTAACTCACATAGGCCAAGAAACCACCGTGGATCGTGCATGAAGTAAAAAATAAGCTTGCAACCGAAATCCGTAGATTAAAAATAATGATTGCAAATGAACTAGAAACAACTTATCGTCTTTCTTACAATATACACAATGATCATGAATTTAGGAATGAGTTATCCTAAAAATCTGCACTTTCATAATCTAACCTAGTTAAGAACAGAGCAATATACAGAATTAACCGGCGCAGGGACCAGCACTACTGGTCTCGCCAATATCGACCTGACTAATGTAAGCAGAGAGATTTAGATACTGATCTTGATCATTCACGCCCCTCCATCTAGCCCTACAAATCACACAATTAGTCATTCTCCTTCCCCTGCTCCTCTTCCACCTCATCAGACACTCTTCATGAATTGGATTTCGACAAGTTCCACAGGCGACGACCTTGTCTTCTTTCCCCATTTCTTCCATACAAATGGGACACGAGGTCCCATCCTCCACCTCTATACTGGGTTCCTGCCTTTCGGTGAAGAAAAGCTGGTGAAACCTCTCGCGAAGAGCGGAGCCAGCGAGGGCGTCTGGCGAGGTGGGGAGGTCGAGGAGGCGGCGAAGTTGGGAGGAGCGGATGGTTCGCCGGCGAAGGCAGAAGTGATCGAGGGGGAGGCCGAGAACACGAATGAAGACGAAGAGGATGTGCTTGCAAGGGGTGGTGCGGTCGGGGCAGGTGCAGGAGGGGAGGGAGGAGAGGGTGACGGTGTAGACATTGGCGGTGGCACCCAGTATGAAGAAGGAGGAGTGGGAGCGGTGGAGGAGGAGGAGAGGATGGCGGAGAGCGCGGAGGATCCGACCGGAGAAGCCAGGATCGCGGGAGACAGAATCCATGGGTGATGGCAAGGTTGAAGAGAATTGAAGAAGGTGAGACACGAATAGTGATGTTAAAAAAGAGGGGTATGGATTCGTGAGGGAGAATTAAGGGACACGTGAAGGATGGACGAAGAAGAAGGGAATCAATTCCGTAAACCCAACCGCTAACTTGCGTGCTTGTCATTGGCTGCACAAATCCCTTTTTATTCTAATCATTTTAAATTTAAATTTAGGGCCAACCTATGTTTTTGCACTTTTTGACCTTCCAACCGAATCTTTTTTATTGGTCGTCAATCTGGCCATAAACTCTGAGCCAAAAAAAAATGTGGCCATAAACAATCTTTAAGGTAATTAATATGGTAATTTTGGTTGACCCTTAAAAGTCCTAAAATATTTATTGAATCACTAAAAAAATAAATATGTGATTGGATAAAAATTAAGTTTGAATATTGATAACTTGAGTTGTTAATTTTTTGTAGTCAAATTATTAATACCTAAACTTAAAAATCTCATATTCTTATTTGAGGCAAAAGTACAGAAAAAACCTTAATTAATTAATTAATTACCAAAATGCCACTGAGGTAAAAGTATTAACCAATCTGTAATCGATTACATGCATTATGTAATCGATTACATGGGGTCAAATCTTTTTCTTTTTTTTTCATTTTTTACATTATATAATCGATTACGCCACTGTTCAGTAATCGATTACATGAAATTTGCACTGTGTAATCGATTATAATGAGTTTCGTAATCGATTACATAAAACCAAAAGGCAAATGCGGCAGTTACCACGCTATGTATTCGATTATGGCACGGGCCGTAATCGAATACATATCGCGGAATCAGTTTTTAAAAACGTCGAACACCTCATTTTCCCTCATTTCTCATTCCTCTAACCGATTAGGGCTCCCCCACTCTCCTCCATTGCGATTTTCGGCCAGAAAGCTGCGGATTCAAGATGTGGGTTGAGGAAAAATCAAAGATTTGCTCTCATTTGCGTTGATTTCGGTAGGTTTTCGGTACCCATTGCGAATTTGACTCTATTTTCTCTGTTTTTCTGAATATATGGTTCATGTAATCGATTAGAATTTGTTTTCTTTGGATATGTAGTGTTTTGATCATTGATTTGAATTGTTTGTTATTGTTTTTGAACAAGTAATAGATTAAATTGATGTTTTTGTGCATTTCGGAAACAATGTGTGTATGTTTGCATGTGAAATTGATGTAAACAGTGGGACTGAAGCACAAATTACATGTTATTGTGTGTATGGATGCTGAAGATTATTGATTATGTGGAGTTTGATTCTTGATTATGCATTTTTCTTTCAATTACACTGTTTCCGTTGACCGATATTGATCATAGATTGTGATTATGCCATTAATCACATATTTGTTTCATGTTTGTTGATGGTTTATATTTGTTTCATCTTTGTAGGTATTTATTGTGATCATGCTTCCACGTAGACGAGTTGACCCTCAGACCAAGAGACGTTCGAAGGCATGGATGGAGGGTGAGACATTCGGCTCTCAAGCACAGCCGGCAGATCTCCGATACGGAATTCTCCTGGGCAATAATGCAGCATCCCACTTATCCTTCCTTCAGCACTTTGCGGGCAGACCTGTGATCAAGCCCAAGTCACTGGACATGCAGTTTTTTTATAAGGGAGGGATTTGAGATAGTCACACTGGTGGAGGGTTCGCATCTACGTGGCTTGGCGGAGTTCGTCAGTCACTACTCAAAGGATATGGTCAGAGCCTTCTACCATAACCTTAGTTACATTAATGGAGTGCTGAAGTCGTGCGTCTGCGGCATTGACATAGAGATGACTGCTTCGATATGGGCCCACATGCTTGGATATGATTTTGATGGGGTGGACGCCATTCTGTACGATGGGGATACCAATGTCAACCTGTCTGGATATGATCGCGCCGCCGCCATCAACGATATCAGGAGGCCTTTGGGTCATGGAGCCCTTTTCACTGTGGGCCTGGTCACTGTGGATGCACGGATCCTTTTCTACGTACTGACCCATATTCTGTTCCCCTAGGCCTACAATCACTCTAGGGTGTTGGAGGTTGATATCCCGATCATGTGGGCCATCATTCACACCAGGCCGGTGAACTGGAGACACTATATTTGCTGGATGATGTCCAAGGTGAAGCAGAAGGAGAACGCCGCCCTCCCATTCGCCTACCTAGTCCACTGAATATTGTTCCACTTCCGTGTGCCAATGTAGGGATTTGAGATGGTGGACTAGCAACATTAGAACACTGTCTTTGGGAGGCGCCTACTGGAGCAGTGCAAGATACAACAGAATGCACAGAGTGTCTGGATATGCACTGCCGCTGACAAGGACGATGCACCGGCTGCTACCCCCGTGGTTCATCTTGAGGTCGTTATGCCGGACGATGACGATGATGAGGATGAGGAGATGGTTGAGCTGGACGGTGGATTCCAGCTCTGTGACGTCATGCTGCAGATGAGGCAGATGGACCTTCGACAGAGACAGCGGTGGAGGAGCCACGTTGTGAAGGAGAACGGGCGATGGCGGTGGATGCAGAGCTGGATGCATGGGCTGGAGGCCGGACTTTGGCAGTTACAAGACAGACAGCACCAGGAGGTAGCCGGAGAGGAGGATCAGGTGCCTGATGTCTCCGATGAGGAGAAGGAGGAGGATTCAGAGGAGGATGCAGATTAGATACCTCTGTTTTTGTTTTTTGTTGGACTTGTTGTTTGTATTTGGTTCTTGTAATTTTTTTTTTGTTAGACTTGGTGAATTTGCACTGACTATGACATTTAATTTAGTTATGAATGTTTATACTTTCAGTTCATATGATTTGAGGTGATGAATTTTGCAAATGATATGTCGTAGGACAAAAAACGGATATAGGGACATCGATTGACTAGACATAGTGTAGACAGTTAATTGTTGGCAAAAAGACATTCCCTAAGTCGCATTTGTAGGTAAAAAAAAGTTGGAAATTAGTTTCGTCACGCACCAATTCGAAATCTTTTCTTCATTGTGCTTCTGCAACTTGTGTAATCGATTACACCATACTGGTGTAATCGATTACACAGTGCAAATTTCATGTAATCAATTACTGAACAGTGACGTAATCGATTACATAGTGTAAAAAATGAAAAAAAAGAGATCTAAACCCCTATAATCGATTACATAATGCATGTAATCGATTACAGGGGCAGATTGGTTAATACTTTTGCTTTAGTGACATTTTGGTAATTAATTAATTAATTAAGGTTTTTTCCGTACTTTTGCCCCTATTTAATTACTTATTTTTCGTTTTGCTGATTTAGTAAACATTTTAGGTGTTTTTTCAATTTAAATAGTATTTTCCTGTCATCTTTTTCTAATAAAACCAGTTTATATAGAAATTTTAAATATTTTCAAAATAATTTTAGAAAATCATATATTAAGTTAATTTTAAAAAGTAACAATGTTAACATTAAAAATCAATCATTTAAAATTTTTTAAAAAATTGAATTAATTAAAATATACTTTGTTAAATTAAGGGGTTAAAATCTTATAAAAAGATAAAACACTGCAAGGCTTTTTTTTTTTTTTGGGTCAAAACAATAGAAGGCTTACTGTTAATAAAAAAAGAAAGAAAGAAATATAGGTTAAATATTTTGTTGACATACTGGACCCGTCTCTGCATCACCTAGGAGAAGCAAGGGCGAAAGCGAACTTCAATTATCTCCTCAATATCCCTTTTCTACAGAGGAGAGGAGCAGAGTGTGGCACTTCAAAAATTTCATCTTTCACCATATTACGTCCTTCCCCTTGCTTTCAGACACCAAATAGCCCCTCAATGTTCCCTTCCTTTCAAAAAAATAGCCAACCTCGAGACCAGGTAATTTCTATCTTCTTTTTCTTCTTAAAAACCGTTTCTTCAACGTGCTGGTAAACGAATTAAAGGGCTTTGGGCGTACTTGGCTTAGCAATCTACTCAGCCGAAAATTCATAGTTTCTTTCCGTTCCTGCGTAATTGAAAGAAATCGAATTGGTATTAGTCGGTGATACATATTTCTCAGTGGCCGGAAATTGCTCCTGCTTCTTTCGCTGGGCTCTCATTTTTGCAGCTGATAAAACGGAGGCTGCCGGCTTGAATTTATATAATTCCTCTTGATATACTCTTTGCTGTTATTTTGCACTCTTTAAAGTTTAAAGAATTATACTTCCCGAGTATCTTAGTTTTGATGTTTCCATGAACTCTCCGAAATTTGTATATATTGAGTCACTTCCTTCCCTCCTAGTGAAAATTAAATATGTTTCTGCTTTTATGATTTGAAAAGATGTTAACTTTTGTGATGTATTTTGTTTCCTTCTCAATATTTTTATTTGCCTGTCTGTACACACACAGCAACAAAAGCAAGAAAGAGAGTGGTTAGGAGCGAGTTTCAAGCCAGAAAACTTCATTCCAGGTCTTGTTATAGGCTTCATTACTGGGTTGTTGTTTGATTTATCAAAGCCCGGAAGAAATTACTCGACAAAGAAAACCTTATCATCAGGCAAGCTCCAACAGCAGCTGTCAGTCCCAAGCAATGGTGATCAAGAGCTTAAAATGGTCTGTTACTTCGCCTTGTCATAGCTTTCGTGTTGTGGCAGCCTTACCCTTACATCGTTTTTTTTTTAATTCCTTCCATGCTTCTTTGGTAGATTAATCTTGCCTCGTGTAAATAAGGCGTTTTATTGGATTGCTGAGATGTTTCTGGTTTCAATGTTTGAACTGTCTGCGCCAGGTTCTTGTAGTGAGACAAGACCTAAAGATGAAATCAGGAAAGATAGCATCTCAGTGCGCTCGTAAGATACTTAACCATTCTTAAATTTGAGGGCAATTCATCCTGATATTTCAATCTCTATATTATTATGTAATGTAGGAACTTGATCCCCTCAGGCTTTGTCTTATCAGTTGATATCTTTTTGTTTACATTTACTGTTTTTGCAGATGCTGCCACTGGAATGTATGCTGAACTAATCTACAGGTACTTCAAAGTGTATTTTCTGAGCCTTGAGATTTCCCCGTTTTAATATGGAACTCACCAACCCAATCCACTAACCTGCAAGCCTTACATTTTTTTGCCTTCAATGTTTTAGAAACCAATTGCTTTTGCTTGTTCAATTTGAAAATTGAAACTGTAACAGTTGCTGTTTGATGAAAATTTGGGGTCTTGATTGGTAATCAAGGTCCTAAAAGTCGAACCAACCACTAAGCCAATCGGGTTTCTAGGTCAAGAGTTAGATCAGAGTCAAAACGGAGTTAACCGGGCCAAATCGGAAAGAAATTGAAGATTTTCAGGGTAATTAATATGAAATTCTAAAGAAAATGTTATAAAAAGCAGTTAAAAAAAGAAAAGAAATAGAAGAACTAGGTTGATATTCGAACCAGTTCACCAGTTGCCGGTCCGGTCCGGGTTTGAAAACATTGTTGATAATAGTTCCTTTTTTGTTATTGTTCGGGGAGCAAGGGGGAAGTCCTTGTTGACGTTTACTATGCCATAGGTTGGGCAAGTAGGTGGGAGCTTTTGTGTGTGCATGCATGTATTAAACTTGTTATCTCAAACATGGAGATGTTGATCATTCAACAAGGATTGTTATATCATACTGAAGAACATAGAATGACAATGTAATGTTTGAAGTGAATTACTGAATTTCATTTCAGGGTTAATCTAAATTGGTATATCCTCTGCTTTTGCTTCTGCTGATGTGGTAAGCTCCACCACTGACTTGTTTTGCAGCCATCGATCCCTTTTGAGACAATGGGAACAGTGTGGCCAACCCAAAATTGTTGTCACTTGCAAGAATCAACAAGAAATGTAAGCTGGTTTTTCTATTGTCAATACTGTATGGTCAATTTCCAGTCTAGTACATGGAGTCATCCCATCACTTTACTTACAAAACAGGAATAGGCTGAAGGAGGCAGCTGATAATATTGGCCTTCCTACTTTTGTTGTTGCTGATGCTGGACGAACCCAGGTAACACCTAGCAGTTTGGCATAATATTATAATTTCTATTACCGCAAAAACTACCTTGATTGCGGATGGTATGGAGTGATGATAGAACCACCATATGTGTCTTCTACATAATAAAGAATGAGACGCCAAAATCCAAAGCACTCAGCACAAAAATAAGTTTAATACACACTGCTGTGAGACTTCAAGTACTCACGTCAACTAAACTCCACGTATAATTGAGGACATGAAATAAAACGATCTTGGGAGGGTGAGACATTCTTGAATTTAATCTTGCCTGGATGAATTTGGTGTTTTGTAATTGTTCTTTGCAAGAGCAAAATTAAGGGCTGTTTTCCTGATGATTTTTGCTGTTTCAGGTTATGGCAGGGTCGAAGACCGTTCTTGCAGTTGGACCTGGTAATCTTGTAATTTGATGCTTTTGTTTAGTTTTCAGAAACTGAATATGGGGTTTATTGGATCTGGTACTAATGCTTCCATGCATGTGATGGTGAAATTGGAAAAGGTCCAAAAGCATATGTAGATTCGGTGACTGGGAAGTTGGCACTGCTTTGACAAATAGTGATAATTAATAACCACTTCAGCCTCCAAATTCATACTGTGATTGTCTGAATTGCTGAGACATTGAAGTCATTTGCTGGTTAAGGTGGTTTCACTTTGCTGGCAGAAGAATCAATAGAAGTGGCCTAAATTTTTGTCTTTTTGGTTCACTGCCTGGCACGGAACAAACGCTCACCCAATTCTCTCGCTAGGATTTGATTAACTGAATGCCAATTTCCTTCTGTGCTTTTGATTGTATGAATTTGATTCACTTGTAGTTGTATCAGTAACTTGTTACGACTGAGATTAACTCTACACTTAGTTCGTGTACATGCTCGGCAACTTGTATGAATGTTTTTTGGAAGTACATTGACCAAATTGCTATTAATGAAAAGAATATATATGTTTTTTTTGTTAAGAGTATATTTTAGGAATATTAAAAATTTGTTATGGGTAATTTTGTAAAGATAAGAGAAAATTTTTTTCTTTCAACTTTTCCTCCCACACCCTTCCTTTCAAACCAAACATAAGAGAAACAAATAGAAGGCCTCTTTTCCCCCCTTACTTTACTGCCATTTTCTTACCAGATAGACAGTACTCGTCTCAATAGGAACTGGGAACATTAGTTCATAAAAAGGAAACATTATTTGTCAATTAAAATTGAGGAACGCGTCACTATTACACTTCAAATTTTTTGACTTTGCAATTGGGTTATTTCATAAGAAAACAACATGGAAATGTTCTTATAAAATACTCAATCTTAAAAAATCATATAAAAAAGCCAATAATTTATTTCTTGAACTACCATTAATGATTTGATGATGTATGAACAATTCTATTGTCTTTTTTCTTCCACTGTATGCACAATTCTATTTAGGAAAAAGATAGAAAAAAAACTGAGAAATTGAATAATCCTAAATTAGGTTTATTACCAGGATTGATAAGGAAATGACAAAGCTTGATAAATAATTTACAATTAATTTTAAAGAAAATATTAATACTTAATTTAGAATTTTGCAATTTCAAAATTTTTTTGAAGTCTTTTTCCCCTCTATTTATTGCAGCCTATTTAATTAAATAGTTGGCATGGCACAGAAAATGGTGGAACGAGTTGAAAACTCAAATAAAATTGTGATGAATATCTGGAAGAAAAAAAATTTGATGTCAATATATCATCCATGTCGATGATAAAATCTATAAAAAATTATATAAATTAGATAAAAAATTTTGACGGAAAATTGTAATAAAAAATAATAGAGAAAAATAAGGACGGGGAGTCAAGTAAAGTAATAATAATAATAATTTTAAAAAATACCTAAACCTTAGTAAAACCCTAGCTCCTATCTCTGGATTTTGTTGCCACAGGATCTCTTTGTAAAAGCGCTAATCCTCTGAAATTTTGGTGCGGTTGTTCAAATGGCCTCTCGTTGTAGATCTCTGTCGCAACCAGCAATCTCCCTCATTAGATCTACGATTTCAAAACCATCAAGCAAGCCCAAGTCCTCAGCTTTCCTCCAACACACTCGTTCGCCTGCTACATTACCGAGGCTAGCAAATCTTCTCATTTCAGCGCTTTCCCATCATTAATGACTATTCTCCTGGTTGCATTCCTCGTTGTGATTTTAAAGAATTTCTGATGTCGAATTGCAGGGCGGTTCCTCGTCTTGGTTGCGTGCAGTCGTTGCTTCCTCTCCACTCAGCAGTCTCCTCAGCTCGCCTCACCTCGTGCCTTGGTATTGATTCAAGTAACTCCAGGTCGTTGAGTCAGGGTATGCTCTGCAGTGCCAACCCCGGAGTTTGATATCTCGAATATTTTTTATTTGGTATTTGTAAGCAACTTTTACTCTATATAAGTGTTATACTTCAGTCTTTATTGTTAGTAAATCTTTTATATTCTCCATCAGTTCTTGTCAGTTCTAAAATGAAAAACTTGAATTTAATCCTTCCTTGGTATTAAGAAGAGCTTATAGTTTTTTAGAATTGTCTCATGAGTTACTGTCTATGATCATTTTGCTTAAGAATTTTGTTATTGAATTTCCGTCATTCCTGTAATGGATAAAGGTGCTTTTGATATTATTCTCACTTAATCTGGTCTCGCATTTGCTTGCTACAAAGATTTTAGAAAAATAAAAGACATAGAGGGGGAGAAAATCAAAACTTGAGCTAGTTGATTCAAAGTCGACTACTTTAGTTGAAAATGATAGTCTTTTTCCTCCCTATTCGAGTGGGTAAACCTAGAATTGAACTGTAATCTTCTTATGTTATTATTCCCATGTGTGGAAGTATTTTGAAACTTGCATGCTGCCATCTTCTCAGGTGCGGAATTCTGTATCCATTCAGAGCGTTGTATTTTCTGGTCAGCGATGATTGCCTGTGGCTGCTTTTCTGCTAATGATCTATGATTACCTGTGGCTGCTTTTCTGCTAATGGTTTAGATTAAAAAAAATGTTTTCCCGTTTTTCAGTCATCAAGATGCATATAATCATAGAAGTTTTGTTGTCAATTCGTAGGTTTCATCCTGGGCTGCATTAAATAAAATCAGTGAAAATCTTTTTACTTGGATGACTCTTTGATCATGTTTGTGGCATGATTTTTTGTTATTTTTTGACGCTGTAAAGAATTCCCAGCGTTAACTTCTATGCGAAGATGTTTTAGCCATGTTCTTAACCATTAGGTAGGTCTATTATATTCTGCTGGAATGAATGCCTCGTTTGAAGATAGTTTATGGTATCGCTATTGTGCTTTTTAGTTTTTATAATATAAGAAAATCAAAGTTTATTCTTACTTCTGTAAATGCAAAGGTGTAGTATTTTTAGCAAAACAGGAATAGTGCATCTAGATTCTCGTTTTTTTTAATAGAAGGTTATAGGTTTTGCTTACATTGTGGCTTGTCATTGGGAATTGTTGCATCACCCCGTTCCTTTTTGCAATTTTTAGCCTTAGAAATTGCAAGGACTTGGGTCCTTCTATTTCTACTGGGTCCCTAATATTTTATCTTATGCTCTTCAGTTTTTTTAGTAAATTAAAATGTCTGACAATGCAATAGGAGCACAGTCCCAATACTTTGTAAAGCCCTGCAGGACTGTGCTTTGTGTGGGTCATGCCATTGGCAGGCCCTGATTTTGCATGGTGATTGACTCTTGCCGCCAACCAACCTCCCCACCCACAACAAAAAAAAGAAAGAAAGGGTGCATATGCTCACTGCATACCCAGAAACATTGTTACATTCCTTGGAACACATATAGACATGATCCATATCTTCAGGATCATGTGAGCAATGCAATTATCTGTTGTGATGGATCAGGGTTGAATTAATTATAATTTAGGACTAGTTAAACCCCAGGCTAGGGCTTAAGTCAATAGTATTGCAGAGAAGACTTTTTGCTCCTGAGGAAACTGTTATGCATTTACCCCTCAATTAGCCATCTATGTAGTCTGGATCATTTGCAGGGATGGTGTTCCAATAAATGTTTGCATTTGCAATTTTAAATGAGAAACTGTGTTTTGTGACTAGTTTTATTAGTTTAATACTTCAATGTTACCAGGGATACAATTTAACCTGGCATTTGCATTCTATCTTTTCACTTTGAATTCATGATGACACATTTTATGATAATCATCCTTATAATTGCAAGTCCCTATGTTATGTTTGAAGAGATGTCACAAGTTCACTTGAGAGTCATGCGGTTTAATTGAGTGGAAACTATATTACTTGCCTTGTTTAGGTTATTCTATTGTAGAAGAATGTTTTCCTTGTGTAAACCAATGCTTATATAGTGTTTACCCTCTATTTTCCACAGAAATGGGCCTCAGCACACCTCGATAAGAGTTTAAGAAGACCAATGGTTGATGAATTACAGTCATCGGCCCCACTGCTGGCATACTTTTTGCAGTGATCTGTTTAATTTTTGTTGAAAATTTCAGTACAACGGGTACATAGTTGGAAGAATCTTTCCCTATTCCTGTAACTATGGCTGTGGATCCCTAGAAATGCTTATTCAATCCAGGTTCAATTGTTTTGAAAGATAGACTTCGGCTTTGGTACTTGATCAGTAACTAATAAAGAATACGTTCATGCACTTGGCCATTGTTTAAGCACCCTGTTTGGGGATAACCTAGCAGGAAAATCAGCACATATCCTCTGCTTTTTTCCATCTCATGGATAATCTGAGCTGTAATTGATTCAGTTTCCGCAGCTAGGTTAGGCAAAGGTAATATTGTAGTCACTGTGCAGAGTATGGAGCAGATATCATTTATGTGGAATATCTTTATAGGATTATTATATGTGGGAGCACGTGGGAAGGTGGATCCGGAAGAGTGTAGTGACCATGTCTCTGATTTGTTCATCAACAGCCTTGATGGCAGAGTCTGTCTCTCTGATTACAATATTTCAGCATGTGGCACTCTGCTTAGATGCCTAGTGCCATGTGTTGGCGCTTTGTTTTACTATAAGTATTGAAAGCTTTGTACGAAAAGTGTGAAGTATAATTCAAAGAGCAGCTAACCTGGCCATGGCATTGAACTCACTTTTTTGAGTGACCGTGAAAGGTTTCAGTAGGACTTTGTATGCTTTGAATAACGAGGCTGCTCCATCGAGAGGGAGTCACTTCTGGCCATATTAGGCAATTTGGAATAGTTTTGCTCCAAACTCCAAAGCATGAATGCTTTTTTATAAGTGGGAGGTTACAAATTTAAATTCACTTGCAATATACCAGTTTTCCTGACTAAAAAAAGTGTAAGCTAGAATGTCTTCATTGATCATTCTTTTCATTTCCTCTACATTGAATTTCTCCACCATTAGATTAATTTTTCAATGGTTGAGATTTAAGATTATTTAATGTCATATTTAATATTATAGTAATATTTTTATGAGGTTAAATCCTAAAGATTGAAACTTGATTTAATGATAGAGATATTCAATAGAATAGAAATGAAGAGAGAGATTGACAGAGACATTCCTTTGGCTTAAGGAAAAGAGAAAAAAAAAAACTTTGAACTCTCATGAGGTTGTGAGAGGCAAACATAAACATGCAGTCTACTTTTTTCAAATGAGCTTTTTTTTTTTTTTTTTTAATTGAGCAGCGTTACATAATTGAGATTTAATATATTACAATAATATATTACACATTAATATAAAAACATCAATATATCTAAATTGTTGATGTTATATTTGAAAACTTCAATTCTGTAAATTTTTATTAAATTATTTTGTAATTTGTTGTTATTTAAAATTATAATATATTCTTATAAATGTTAAATTTTATCCATTAGACATTGATTCAACAGGAGAAAAAGATAAAATTATTACGTATGTCCACATAATAATCATTCAATTACATGTAATATTGCATTTGGTGAAATAGTAGTACACATACTTTAGGTTACAAGCCCCTTGAATTTTTCGTTTTTTCACATTTTTAATCCTGCCAATTTCCCACCTTATCCTTATGTTCTGATATTCTAATACAATAATATTAACCAAAACACAAAATACAGAAAATATGTGATATCTGCTTACAATTTAGGCCAAAATTAATGACTTTTGTCTTTTAGGGTGCATGGATGCGGTTAAAGCCCAAGGAAGGCGACGGAAACTGCAAGTGATTTTTAATGTGCTGCTATTTCCATTACTCATGTCCCTCTCAAATCGAATGCAAAAAAGGAAAACTTATAAAAACCTCAGCAGTTTATATTATCAAGCTTTCATCTATTCACATAATATATTCATAAATGGAAATGTATAAGCAAAAGTTGTTCAAGAAAATTCGTAGTATATATTCTTCAGTCTTAAAATTGAGCTGTTAAAGATCGCAGCCTCAAGTTGTTAATGTCTAACTACCTCTCTAATTTAAAATAAAGAAATAAACCATGTCGTGATCTTGTCAATATTTAATTTCTTCACATTTGCATGTTTTATTATTATCATGTGAATTTAATTAATTTTAAACAGCACAAAATGACTATAAGGGAGAGACACCAGTTTGATAAAAGAAAGGAAGAAGACTGGGTAAACATAATTAAGGATAGGTGGAAAAATAAAGAGCAGCCGCAAAAAGGGCAAAAAAGCACAAAAGTTAACCAGTACGGCATTTTTATTTTGAATCTTTTTAGGATTAAGGAGAGATAAATAATTATGTTCCATGTTATTACAGTATCGTAGGTAGGAGAGGAGATAGCGGGATATAAAAAAAAGGAGCGTGCATGCATGTGTGAAGTAAAAGGAAAGCATCGTTTTGATTTTTAAAATGTGAAACCTGAAAATTGAATTACATGGCTGAGAGAGGATGGTCCAAAATTAGGAGTGTCCTTGTCCCCTTCAAACGCAGAGAAGCCCTCTTCTCTCCACTTCTCTCTTATTCAAAGCCACTGCTTTCTCACACTTTCTCTCACTCCAATCCTCTCATTTTCTCTTCCACATGCAACCTCCCCACTTGTTGCAGAATAACAACATGGCCTCCGCCGCCGATTCCTTTGTCGTCGAAGACCTTCTTGACTTCCCCAATGACGACGAACCTCTCCTCCTCAACGACGCTTCCCTTCATTCATTCCCCGGCCACTCCACCAATTCTTTCCCCCTCACCGCCACCGCCGCTACCTCCATGGGCTCCCACTCTAATAATGCCGTCGCCGATAATATTGGCTCCCGCAGTTTCCAAGACCTTCACTTTTCTGTCGACCTCTGCGTCCCCTTGCCGGTATAAATACTTCTCTCTCACTGAGTGAACGTACGTACACACTTATTCATGAATTACGTATTTGAATTTGAAGCATGTCCAAGTATATATTATTACATTACAAATGACCTTTTCTCTTGTCCTCATAATCTGTCCATGGTTATTTCGTTAATTCCGATTGTGATTGCGTCCGTTTGCTGCCCAACCCAAAACAAAAGAAACTCGAATTACTCATGTGCGCGTGTGAAAGCAGCGTGCCGATCGATCACTACACGTACAAAATGAAAATGTTAACAAAATTAAAGGAAATGTATATATGAAGACACAGTTATGGGTGAAACTAATACATGCTTGGTTGGGTTTTGATTGATGTGGAGAGACACAGTATGATGATGACATGGCCGAGTTGGAATGGCTTTCAAACGCAGTGGAGGAATCATTTTCGAGCGAGGACCTGCAGAAGCTGCAGTTGATATCGGGGATGAAGGCCCGAAACGACGTCGCGGAAGCATCCGATACTCACGAATTACAGGCCGAAGCCAACCGAAGCGTCAACAACAACAACCCCATTTTCAACTCCGACGTCTCGGTTCCGGCCAAAGCTCGCAGCAAGCGCTCACGTGGCTCTCCATGCAACTGGACTTCTCGCCACCTCCTCCTTTCTCCATCTCAATCTTCAACGCCATCGCTATCCTCCGCGTCATCTTCCTTAGACCGCGACACCGTCCCCATCCATTCCACCGGAAAGAAACTAGGGAAGGCAGCGTCAAGGCGGAAAGACAGCGGCGAGGGTCGTAAGTGCCTGCATTGTGCTACAGATAAGACACCGCAGTGGCGGACGGGACCCATGGGCCCCAAGACGCTTTGCAACGCGTGCGGAGTAAGGTACAAGTCAGGGAGGCTGGTGCCAGAGTACCGGCCGGCAGCAAGCCCGACGTTCGTACGGTCGAAGCATTCAAACTCTCACCGGAAGGTGATGGAGCTCCGGCGTCAGAAGGATGTGCAGCAGCAGCATCTACATCATCAGTTCCTGCAACATGCCAATATGATGTTGGAGTTTCATGTGTCCAATGGGGACGATTACCTGATCCACCAACACCTCGGCTCTGACTTCAGGCAGCTCATTTAGTAGCTTGCTAATTATACCTTACCATGAGAATTAGCTACCATCTTCATTTTTGTAAAATTTTTTTTAGATTATCATATTTCTTATTTTTCATAGGGATTTTGATTTATTTTCCCTATTGAAATTGGCATAACTCTCCATCCAGATTCAAAATTCCAGATTTTCCACCAGAATCATGAGTAATGCTTCTAATTCAAATATGTTAATGTGGCAATCTGTAGAATAGCATATTATGCTTCTCGATCTCGTTATGTTGCAATAGCTCATAAAAATATAAACAGCTTGCCCTGTATTTAATGGGCGTCGTAATCTTCCGATGATGAGACGATCTATAAATGCTATCTAATGATTAATGGTTAACTTGGACAGCAATTAAACGCCATATCCTTTCATTTTTGATGAATTCGCCTTTTGTGCCTTCGTATGATCTTATCCTTGGTTTCTTTTTCTTACACTTAGATACCAAAATGGAAATGATCAAAATGTGTGTGATTTGGAGTAAGAATTTTGGGTTTCATTTGAGTTACTTAGGGAAGATGTTGGCAGAAAATGGAAAGTGAATCTCCTAGCTCTTACATATGTTTGGCATCATATATGCATTATTCTCTCTTTTTTACGATCCAAATGCTCCATGATTTTCTCTTCACTTCTTCCATATCCACGATCGTGGACCTACTTTGCTCATATATATATATATATATATATATATCATTTTCCGAGGTTCTCTTTAATTAATTCTTAACTGTTTCAAAGTAAATTAAATATGGTGATTAGTTCACGGTTACTATTGAAATGCTACTGATTCAAGTTTTTATTTTTATTTTTTGTGGGTAGTTCTGTTTATGTTTTTATCCATTTGGTAATGAAAGTTGATCTGAAAACACGTGAAAGAATCATGGATGGATCTCGACTCAATTTAACGAATCATGTGAGGTTGCAGCGGAAAATGAGAGCTTTTAGTTTCCTACAGACCATGTGACCCAAGTTTTGTTGGCATTAAATAAGTAAGTTAATTAAATGATGAAGGTGCAGATGATTTCAAATTTCAAGCATAACCAATGTATTATAATATATATACGTGCTGGAATACAACATTGTGACAGTATTAAGTATATATGCCACGAGGGAACGCAGATACAAGTAGGAGTACTATTTAACGAAATATTTTATCATCACGGAATTAAACTTGAAAAAACGCTTTTATTAAATTTCTTGCAGTTGAAGATAATTAAACTGTTTCCCCATTCATTAAATGGTGAGTGAATATTAGAAGAGTGAAAATTGATTATAAAATAGAGATGGGTGTGGAATAATTATCATAGTGATATAACGTATAATTAAAGAGTAAGATGAATACAAATTGATTATGGTATAAAACATTCTTTATGTGTATCTTATGAATATGACTAGTTGGGTCCATCAAGTTTTCCTTAAATAGATGACTACTTGAGGAGCAGTAGTTAAGTGAAAATTCAAAATTGAATATTTTAAATAACTTGAAACCAAATTATATATGCATACAAGTAGTTGTCCAGTAAAAATTCAAAACCGCGTTTTATTTTTTTAATATATCTAAAAAACTAATTCATTAATAATCGATAGTGAGCCTCGCTCTGAGATTAGCAAGTGGAAACAATGAATTCTTCTCATTTACAAACTTAAGGTTTAGGGTGAAATTTAATACTATTGAAAGTTTTTACATAAGATCAGTTGGGGGTGACCAAAAATTTCAATTTAATCAATTTCACTCCATTTAAAGTATTCAGAAGCAAATGAATTTTCAAATACGTACAGCCCTCAGCAAAGTTTCACTACAAAAAAATTTGAAATTACCTACAGAATTCCCGACAGAAAAAATTCTATCGAAAATTACCCACGGAGAGTGGAAAAATGTTGTCACGCTATTTTTTCCGACGGAATTTTTTCTATTGACGGAATTCCGTGGGTAAAAAAAATAAAAAATAGCGTGACAAAATTTTTATACACTATTTTTTTTGACAGAAATTTTTTTTACTAACAAAATTTCGTGAGTAATTCCGTCAGTAATTTTCGACGGAATTTTTTCCGTCAAAAATTCTGTGAATTATTTTGATTTTTTTTTTTTAGTGTTTTCCATTCTAAAATTAGACATTATCTCAAAACTGAATAAAAAGTCAACTCGAGACAAATTAAAGGGGGAAAAATAGTCTTTAGTTATTACGAGGTGCCTAATTTTCCGGATAACTGGATGAGTATGCTGTTGTGAGGTATGATAATTGAGTTTTACGTCATCCATTAACTATTTACTCCCACGGAGTTAAACAATTTTAATTTGATGGATTTTTTTTTCTTCTAAATTTTTAAGTAAAAAGGTAATTCTCAACATTTCATACGAATCTAATAAGACTTTTTAAAATTGAAAGTAGTATTTTTAAGTGCTAAACTAAACAAGTAGATAGTGAGAAACATATTAGAGAATTTTTTTTATATGAATTAATTTGATGAAATCTATATGCAAGACGACAATTCACACTACAATTTCTCGAAAACCATAACATTAGCTCCAAGTTAATACGATTCGATCATTAAGAAATTTAATTTATAAATTTATATATATTGTTTTATCTCATTCTTAATTATGTTTTATAATTTTTTTTCATCCAATTCTTACAGTTTTACATGATTTTTAGTTAACTGTAATGAAATTTTAGGTCCCTATAGAGTTATCATAAATCGAGTTATAAGATGACATTTTATGTAATTTTAGTTGATCTCGTAGAATCTGAAATTTATCACTCATACTGATATCATTGATTGCAGTCCTGCAAGACGATGAACAGAAAAGAATACGACGTACGGCTTATTGACGTTTTTTTTTTTTTTTTTTGGTGTTTTTACCCCTTTTGGCAAGAACGCTGAGATCGAAATCGAGGAGGAATATTGAGATCGACTAAGGAAGGAGCTCAATTAGCACTGAGGTTGAAAGGAACTTACCGGTTTTCCAGATTTCCAAGTGTTCGAGCAGCTCTCTGACTCGGAATGGGGAAGGATGGTCTTAATCCTGGGAAATGGTTGAATCTCCTTGTTTCAGAGCCCTACTACTTGTTCCATTTCTTGACTTTCTTCTCGTATTTCATAATTCGTTGCTCCGCAACCAATGCCCTAGCTCCTCACCTGGCCCATCATCTACTTCGTCGCGTAACGTTCTTTCTCTCCGTGCCTGTCCTCCTTCTTTTCTTGCCATTCCCTACTTTCCCCTTTCTAATACATTTGTATTTGCAGGAAATACAGACGCTGATAATATTTGCCCTTTTGGCTTTCATCAAGGTACCGCTTCTTCGTTCCTCGCATTGCACTAGTTTCATCCTCTTTTGATCGAAAGCTAACCAAATCTATTGTCTTCTAGCTTTGATTTAAGCCCCTTTATCACATATAATTTGCGCTTCATGCGTCGTAGATAGAAACAGAGGTCATCAGTTGAGGGTCATAATTTAAGTCAGTCAATCAGTTTGGAAAAATTGCATTCAATAGTTCACATGTTATTTGCTTATGTTAGTGCTCCAAAACTAAAAATTATTGGATGCTCATTTTGAAGAATTACTATATTCTACTCTGACTCTCGCGTACATAAGCAATTTGATAGCTTTCACTCTGACTTTGGCATAATTTGGTTCTGTCACTTAATTATATCAAGGGTACCTAACTGACGAAATCCCAGTTTATATTTTATACACTCCAGCAATAAATATTGATATTCCCTTTTTTAGGAAAAAAATCATCTGGAACCACAAATCTTCAAACCTCTAAAGACCTTTGAAATTGGCTGTATATTTTTCTGGCTCTGCGTTCATGATACGAATGTGATATCATTCTTGATACCTGAACTATAAAATTTTTCCCGGTTTAATTGCTGATTCTTGTTTACATTTGATTCCCTATGTACATGAAGAGGCTATCCACTTTTTTGATATCATTGGCGGCAAACCATCACTTGCTTCCCTCTTTGCATATTTGTGTGGATATTTCTTAATTCCAACCTTGTTCTATTTTTTGTCAGGGAGTGAAAGAAGAAACATGGGAGGCTCTCATTCCTGATGCACTTTTTCTTGCCAAGGTGATCAGTTTGATGCATTTCGGTTTTTCAAAAAATATATAATTGCTTTAGTATTATTAAATGCCTGTCAAGATATGGAGCCTATGATGGTTTTATTTACTGTTACCTATTTGTTCTTATAGTAATTGAACACTTTCCCAGGACAAGCAAGCAATGAAATATCCCACATGTTAAATTACTTGCTCGATGCACATGGCCAGTGATTCAGCAATAATTATCTATGCTTATGTTGCTCTTGTTAGCATTTCCATGTCTTAACTGAATATTTTTCAGATTTGCCTTTTTGCCCTTGCCTATACAATGGATCGCTGCTTGGCTATCTGGTATATTCTTGTGTTTTTAGGTGGGTGATTTTATCTCATAATATGCTCGTTGACTGATTTAGAAATTTAGTCATAGAAGGACTGCTGGATCGCAGTTTACTTTTAATAATGTTTCTCTTTTCTTGAAACACTAGTCTGTCCTAATTTGGAACCTTTTTTTAAAAGAAAAAACATTTATAAGGTGTTTTCATTACTTTTATTATATCAAGATATCTCTCATTCAATCTTAGAAAACTGATTATCTTTTCATTACATCTTGCTAATAAGTTCAGGAAACACATTGCATATTTTCTGGATGTCAATCACGTAAACTTTATCATGCTAGAATAACACCCATGTTTATAATATTGTTTTGTAATGCAGTTTTACATATGCTGACCCAGCCACCACCATTTGAAGAATCAGGTAGAATTGCTTATTTTTTCTTTGTTTGCTTTTATGCACGATCAATGATTCTTCTAGCCTTTTACAGTTGAGATTTTAGAATTGAGAGTGCCACAAGAATTATAAGAATGCCTTGCCTTATAATTTAATCATCTGATAAATTCTGTTTCTATTGAATTTATTCTTCAAGGTACTTCTAACAAGTTAACACCATTGCAACTGGAAAGCTTGCTGACAGAAGGGAAAACTTCAAGATTTTGGCTGGTAAATTGAATAGAAGTTCTTTATCAATCTTTTATACTTTTTATTCAGAGACCTGAACAGGTTGAGTTTTGGCCTTTGGGTGTTAAATTGACATTTATGCTTGGTTTGGGACAGTAGTAAACAAACCAGAAGATGAAAACCAGGCCCTTCTAATATGTTTGGTGGATGCATTTGCAAATATGTCAGCACACCCATAATACAGTAACATTCTTTTACTACTGAGACTTATTCCCCTGTGCTTATCTGTCATTTTTGTTGCATGAGTTGGCAGGTGGAGTTTCGTGCCTCTTATTCATCTGCCTGCATTCGATCAAGCCGATGTTTTTCTGATCTCTCAATCACGTAAGTTTCTCCTTTCTTTTCACATTGAAGTTCCCTTCATCCTTCAACAGAGGGGATAATAATCTACATACAAATTGAAGTATTTACGCTCTATACGGTTATTTTTGCTATGATAGATGTCCTAAGTCTCAAACATTAAAATTTGTGAGTTGCCTTCCAAGTGCGGATGCTCTGACTCAAATGCGATTCAATCTTTCTTGTTCTTTTATGTTACTTGGATATGTCTGAAATTAATATCAGATAGCATGGAAGTGAGTGAAAAATCTGCTCCCTTGTGCATGTGACTAGTGTTGGAGGTACACTGATGCAGTCAGATCAGTCTAAGCGGGTAGTAACTATTTCTGGATGTTCATATTGCTGCATTGCAGATATTCAAACAAAAATTTGTCTTTTGGCATAGTTGATCTCGGACTCTTTCCTAATGCTGCAGAAAATTTTGGAATCTCTCTAAGCGGTATTTTACATTAAATACAGCCTTATCAATTGCTTTGTAAATTTGATTTTAAAAATGATTAATTGATTTCATCAATTTTTCTGGTTCCATTTGTTATCACATTGTGTTTTTGCAATTGATGTGATGACTTGTCGCTCTCAGGAAGCATGAGCCAGCTTCCAACATTTATCTTATTTGACAATGCCACTGAGGTGAACCGTTATCCGGAGTTGGATTTTGAAGGACAGTACTTTCAACCTACAATTAAGAAGGTATATAACACTCAGTCAGATGAATATCTTAAAATAACGCTTGCATGTTTATATTTTTATAATTTCATGCATTTTCGTCCATTCTAACAAGGCACATGGGGGCGTCTCGAATAACTACCCGTTGTTACTGGTTTAGAGTATTATTGAGCACAATGTTGATAAAAATGAGGGGAACTAGGAATATGCTATATCTCTGAAGTCTGAATACCTCTTCACTGTGGCTTGTGATGGTGCTGCATGAGTCACGCATTATTCCACTAATTAAATGTCTGAAGTAAAATTTATAATCATATCGAATTTTTGGATTGCAGGGACTTCTTGCTCGGCATTTTGAGCTTGATCGGCACCTGCTTGACTATGTGAACGGAAAATAGCCTTAGGTCTTTACTAGGATTTTTGTTACATTCAACAGCTTCAATTATAAATCTCTACTATCTTCCTGTTTTGTAATTTAGGTAGCATGAAAAATACAACATGTTTGTAATCTGTTTATAGTTATAAACAGATTTCTCCTCTTTTTGGTGCCTTTTCTTCTTCTAAATTGACCCCATGATAACAGTGCAATCTTGTTTCTGATGATCATTCTAGCAATTGGGTTTCTTTTTTTGTTTTTATATTGTCATTAAATATCCAATACGAGGTCTGTGGCTGTTCTTTCTACCACAAGCGTTTCCCTCATCTGGGTCCCAAACCTGAGACCCAAAGAGACCAATTATGTGTTGGTAGTTCTCGGGTTTCTACCTCTTGAGTTATCTGCTTCCTACTTGGTCTGGCTGGCCTTGGGGCTTTTTGTCTTTTTGTTTTCAGCTGCAGAGTTGGTTTCAAGTCTAAGCCCACTGAGAGTGGGCCCGAATATTCGAGCTCATGCCTAGCCTGGGAAATGAAAACGAAACCAAAATTGTAGAATAAGCTTTTAGCACATGAAAGTTTGGTTCTTTATGGGGTCCAATTGCGCTCAGATTCCCTGAATCGGATTTTCCAACCTCTATACGACAGAAAGTTCCATGAAACCCAAAGTATTTTCCCATCATAGCCTCAGCCCCCCTATGCTCTAATCCCCCACTGATTTCAAATACATTGCGTTCTAGAGGGAGCGTGACTGACGTTCTTGGTGTAACAGTGATGAGCAACAGCGGCAATTAGCAAAGACGAGGATCATGTTGATTGTGCGGTTGTGGTCCAATGTTGGAAAACCAACCCAAATTGAAATGCTGTGTCTTCCGCCACGCTTACTTGTTTGATCTTCATGTACAGACAATATTTGCTTATGGGTTCAGATTTAGGTCGCAGAAATTGATTATATTGTGTTTAGTTTGTTGATTTTGTGGTATGGGTGGCCGGAGGCCTAACTTCTACGAGGAAGATGGGTGGAGATAGCGACAACTTTCCCGTCTCTTTTTTGAAACACATACTGGAAACTTTCTTCGGTTATTTTGTCTGCGCTCTTCTTTTTTCACTGTGCCATCTTGCGTTCTTGAGGACGGAGGGGCGGTGGGAGGTGTGAAGCTCAAGTTGGGGATGTAGGACCCACCATCAGAAAACGACACAGCCACGTCATAGCCGTGTGATGATGATGAGCCGAATGTTGTGGATGTGGGGTGGCGCGTGGGAGAAAATGAATGAAAAAGGGGGGCGGGTGAGGGGACACAGAATGACATGGTGTGCCTGATGTGACAAGGGAATGTCTACCTCGTTCGCCGTGATTGCCTCCTTATGTCGTCCCTCCCTCCATCCCTACCACGGCTCCTACCCTCCCCCTATTCTTCTTAATATGGCTTTTTTTTTTTAAAGTGGCTTTTTTAAGAAAACTATTTATCAAAATGCCCCTACTTTTACATTATTTCGTATTATGCCCTTCCATGGAAATATATTCCCTGTCTACCCTCATTTACTCGACTAAATAAGGGCTTTAGTCGACTGAATGGGGGTTTAATTTTTTTTTTGAAAACTGTCGACATTTAGTCGACTAAATCCTGAGATTTTGTCGACTAAATGTCGTGAGGGTGAAATTTTTTTCAATAACCCCGACATTTAGTCGACTAAATGTCGGCAGTGGGCTTTTTTCAATAATAATGGATAATAATGACTATTTAGGAACAAATTAATTCAAGTCTTATTATTTAGAAATAAGTTGGATCATATCATTTTCTTCTTGATTTCATGATTATCATTATTTTTACTTCTATTATTATCCATTATCATTATCATTATTATATGATAATAATATAACATATACATATATTCCCTACCTGTTAGTTGGTTAGATCCTATTATTTAGAGATACCTTAGATCAAATCCTATAATCTCTATAATATTTTATTCATCTCATTATTGCTTTCCTAATTTGTTATCATTATTATTATTCTTTTATAATTAATCTACTATCCACTATTTTTATCCATTATTGTAAAAATATGTATTTATCAATAACTTTACAAAAACGCACGCATGACTCTTTTGCTTTTTTTTTGTTTCAGTTTACACGCACTCACAGAAAAATAATCATGTAGAGAAGAAGAAGAAAACGACGAGGATCTGGAAAGAAAAGAAGAACATAGTTATAGATGATCATAATGATCACTGTGAGTGCGTGTAAACTGAAACAAAAAAAAGCCAGAAAGCCATGTGTGCGTTTTTGCAAAGTTATTAATGAATACATATTTTTACAATAATAGATAAAAATAGTGGATAGTAGATTAATTATAAAAGAATAATAATAATAATAATAACAAATTAGGAAAGCAATAATGAAATGAATAAAATATATTAGAGATTATAGGATTTAATTTAAGGTATCCCTAAATAATAGGATCTAACCAACTAACAGGTAAGAAATATATGTATATGTTATATTATTATCATATAATAATGATAATGATAATGGATAATAATAGAAGTAAAAATAATGATAATCATGAAATCAAGAAGATAATGATATGATCCAACTTATTCCTAAATAATAGGACTTGAATTAATTTGTTCCTAAATAGTCATTATTATCCATTATTATTGAAAAAAAGCCTACTGTCGACATTTAGTCAACTAAATCTTGGGATTTAGTCGACTAAATGTCGGGGTTATTGAAAAAAATTTCACCCCCACGACATTTAGTCGACTAAATCCCAGGATTTAGTCGACTAAATGTCGACAGTTTTCAAAAAAAAAAAATTAAACCCCCATTTAGTCGACTAAAGTCCTTATTTAGTCGACTAAATTGGATAGACAAAGAATATGTTTTCAGAGAGGGGCATAATGAGAAATAGTTTGAAAATTGAGGCATTTTGGTAAATAGTTTCCTAAAAAGGAGCACTTTGGGAAAAAGCCTTCTTAATATATTCTATACGTCTTTATATATATATATATATATATATATATATATATATATATATATGGGAAAATTCTATTCAGATCCAAGGTAGGAAAAATTGTAAAAAAAGGCCCTAGGAAAAGTCAAATGTCAAATAAGGCCGTAGGGCCTTTTCTAGTATTATTTTACAAAAATATAGTTGTTAACGGGGTACTGATATTGTTGTTAACGATTTCTGAAATAATACCAGAAAAGGCCCTAAGGCCTTTTTTGACATTTGACTTTTCTTATTACCTTTTTTGACAATATTTTCCTACCTTGGGCTCTAAATGGAATTTTCCCTATATTTTTTAGGGTAATGGAGAAAAAAATACATGTGTTTTATCTTCGGGAGTGTCCAACATCATATGCTTTTTTGGGGAGCAAAAATACATACGTGTTTATCATTTTGGAGCAAAAGTTACAACCCACCATTGTGTTACTGTTCACCGTGATGAGAGAGAAAAAGATGAAATGAACAGTAACATAACGGCGGTGAACAGTAACATAATGGTAGGATGTGACTTTTGCTCTAAAATGGTAACCACGTGTGTATTTTTACTCCCAAAAAAAGCATATGGTGTTGGACACTCTCGAGTTAAGGCACATGTGTATTTTTACTCTTTTACCCTATTTTTTTATTAAAGGATACTTATATTAATACTCCAAAGGTTGCGGTCCAAAGCTTCCACAACACAATAGAGAAAGAGATTACAATAATAAACCAAACCACATAAACGAAAGAGATCAAGCCTGGAAATACACAACAAATAGAAAACATGAAAGACAAAGCTACAAAGAATCACTTTCCACAAAGTGAATGGGGAGGAAGCATCTAGAACATCATTGTCTATCTTCTGGGTATCCTTGGCTAGAAGTGACATTAAAGTCGGGTATTAGTTGTGAAACCTATCCTATCAAGTACACCCCTTTATAAGTATCAGCTGTAATTAAGTTAGTGGTTCGGTCACCTTTAGGATAAAGGATAGAAAAAATCAAACTTTAGATGACAAAAGATAAATGATATCGAACACAATGCTCCTACTCCTCCAATCAAATGATTTGACATCAACACATTCTAGTAAAAGGAGACAATCTAAAACTACATTATCATGATCGAGATCAATGTAGGCAGCGATTTCTTTTTATTGTTTTCCTTTACATTCCATTATTTTCCAACCCTTTTTTGATGTAAATGGGCTCTTAAAGTGTATTTGGTTGGAGGGGAAAGGATGGGAGAAAAGGGAAAATGATTCCTCCCCTGATTTGATTCAAAATTTTGGAGGGGAGGAGAGTCAAAATCTTGAACTACTATCTCTTTTAACAATTCAAATAAGGTAATATATCATTCTCTCTCTTCTTTCTTATCTCATCCCCTTAAACCAAATACATATTCAAAGTAAATATTGGAGTGAATTATATTGGCAACATCATAAATTTTCAAATAAAAACCCTTGTGCTGCTTGCGTTGCCTTTTTTTTAAAAAAAAAAAACAAAAATAACATTAGATGGCTGTTTTTAGCAATAAAAGAAAATCTCTTGAAGAGAAGGAAAAAATATCACCCATCTTGGGTCGTGACATAGACATTTTATTAACGGAGAAAGGGTACTGTTTATTGAGTGACAGAAATTCAGTGGTGTGCCAATGACTCCATAGTCTAATAATGTGAATGATTTATTATAAACAAGGGGTTTCGCTAATTACTATCAGTCAAGTGCTATTTATTAATTTAAATTACTTAATCTCACAAAGTAAAAAATATGAATTAAATTGATGATTTTTTTTTTTAAAAAAATCCCCTCATGAATAAAATGAGTATTTTTCTCCTTTCTCCTCTTTCTCTATCTTTAATAGGAGTAGAATTATAACACTCTCATTTATTATTTTAAAAATAGACTTATGTTTTTTTTCCCCTCAAATTAGATTTGTACATTAGAAATAGAGAGGTATTTTTTCTTTCCTCGAAAGAAATAGAGCGGTACAGCCTAAAATAATTTGCAGCGGGCATGGGAGTGGAGAGGGTGGTCGTCGCACTGAAGGTGGGGTCAGGCGTGCTCGTCTGTGGCCCCTACGCTCCCATGTGCTTTCTGCTTCTGCCCCCTGCAATTTTGTTCTCTCCAATGGCCCATCCTCCCCGACACACAATTAAAAATGAAAACTCAAACTCATGTGGCGGCATTTGGTGTAATAAAATAGTAAGATGTTAGCCATTGAGTTGGGTATAGCCGCCGGAAAGGATTATTCTATTCAACCGTGATGAATTAAGGTTAGAATCTCTCTTAGATATATGTCTACATGTAGTATCTAACTTTATTTTGAATATGATTGTCTCTGATAAGAAAATAGTTATATCTAATAAACAAAAAAGGTAAGATCTTTGCTGTTTAAAAAAATTAGTGACTAATTTTTAATTTGAGATTAAGAAATTGGTGGAATAATAAGCAATAATAGGAAGGGAAAAAAAAAATAAAAACAGGTAAGCAGGTGTGGACACCAAGATTCCAAAGGAAAGATCTGCAGCCATGGTTTTGTTAAGCAAACTGCTTCTCTTTGGGTATGATACATATCATGCATTCGCTCATTCATTCCTACTCTTTCTGAATATATATCTGCTGTGAATACGCACGCTTTACTATGCATTGTTCATTAACAATTACACTGTCAAACTAATGTTTAATATGTTAGTTTTTAATAATACCAGACAATATTCATGTTTTAATTATTTTCGTTGGTCTTAAAAAGGGAGTTGTGCACATGGATGTGGTACAAAAGACGTTTCCTAGGAAGGAGGGGCATGCAAATGCTCCCACCTTACCTTGCAAGTCATGCTATATATATATATATATATATATATATATTTCACTTTCCGTTACTTTCACCACTTGATCGCCCTCTTATTGTATGTTTATTTCTACTGATCTCTGAAAGTATAACCCACCTTTTCGTCTTGGAGTCGAGCATTAGTACACCCAAAACCATATTAATTATTAGTACTATTCATATCTCTCCCAAAAGTGATGTCTCTAGTTGATCACCCTCCCTTCCCTTGTTTGATACGGCAGTTCATTAAGATTCATCATCAATCATTAAGTAGACCAATCAATATTAATTCAAGTTGAGTTGGACGGGTCCATTGAGGTTGAGGAAAACTCCAAGCAACCATAATCGCTAAAGATAGATTGGATCCATCTAAGACTTTTGGCCATTAAATTGTAATTATTACTCATCCGGTCCTACAAAATATTTACTTCTATTATGTTTTATGAGTTACATTATTAAACTTCTCATATAAATGTATAATTGTACATTTGATTTATAGTTATGCTGACTTTATTTTCATATAACATGGTTTATGAGGTTTAATATTTTTTTTAATATGTATGAACCATGCTAGAATGGCTTATAAACAAGACAGAGAAGTAAATGGAAAAGGGTATATATCATTTAAAAATGATTTAAGATTTCCACCCAGAAGAAATTAAAGTCGTCAGAGGAGATCGATTGAGGTCCAAGGGGTTTGGCCTGTGATCTGATACTACAACTTAGCCGTCGCAATCTTGTGTTCACCATTCTAGGAAGATGGCGATGTGGTTCTAGCCGTTGGACATCTCTCTTGTTCATTTCTGGATGCTTTGGTTAATCAAGTTCTCTATGCTTTGGAGAGGGTTAAGGGCATAATGCTTTGTAGAGAGCTGGTTGGCATTGGAGGAGGGCGAGATCTTTGGCTTGCCTTTGCTGCTTGAAACATTTTTTCCAGTGAGTGTGATGATGATATCCTCATGTGGTGTATGATCCTACATGTTAAAGACGGCTCAATATAATTGGTCATTTGGGTCTGATAGAGTGATAGGTTTAGGGTGACATTGCTCCTCAAAAACTTCTAAATACGGTTTAACATGTGTCAGAACTTAAAAAGGCAGAATTAGAGTGTAATTAATTAACTAAAGGGGATCGATGCGGAGTGTTGAAGAATCAAAGTCCACTTGCAGTGATTTGCCATTAGTGCAGCTTTAGAGCCACTTTGCTTCTGCACTTTGTCCATACTGCTATCTTGCCATATCTCCTTTTCTTTCATTATAATCCATGTTGCCCCCAAGTTTTACAAACAAGCAACACCCACTTCACCTACTTTATGTTCCTCCTACACCCACAATCTTTCCTTTTCAGTTTTCACTATTGACTTTTCTTTTCCACATCATTTTAATTTGGCACGTCTCATTGACTTCTGCGTCGTCTCCTTTCCTCTGGATTTATTTCGCAGCAATTAGCGGAATCATTTGTTTCCTAAAGTAAACATTAGTTAGGTAGTACGTATTAGTTACGATTACAGACGTCCATCATGCATATTTGTGCCAATGCGTTGACTGTTCACTAACGTTTCTTTTCTTACACTCCAATAGTAGTAGCAAATCTTCCGAGTGCTTCATTTTAATAAATGAAACAAAAACTTTTCATCTATATAATTAAGGGATTAATATTTCTGTTTTACTGCAAAAATATTTTTTTTTGGGTCACATTCATATAAAAGTGAGTGGGTTTTATTATAAAGAGAAGAGAGAGAAAATAATAGTGACACCCACTTACTTTTATGTGAGTGTCGCAGAAAAAATGTTTCGTAAAAATAAAAACATTAAACCCATATATTAATTACCAAATTCATACTCCCTTTAGTCCTTTTTATAAGGCATCAACTACCAATTCTCACAAACCAATAAATTTAGTTAAAAGCATTAAAGTTGTCATAAAATTTAAGTGGTTTCCAATATTACCCCTACTAATTAACATAAACTCAAATATATTACTCTCTTCCACTACCCTTATTAAATATGGACAGACATGGAAAAATACATTAATTGCACCTTGAAAACCTACAAGTGCCTTATAAAAAGGACCAAAAACACTTGATAGTTGGTGACTTATAATAAGGAACAGAGGGAGTATAATGTAGTAGTCTCTGACTAGAGGAACACAGTATCATGCCGACAAAAGTTTCTTTTTTCATTTTCTTCTTTCTTCAAATAAACATGAATCTTAAGGCCTGTTAGGGAATAATGAGGAGAATTTTTCAATATGAATGGGCGTAGTGAGTCATAAGTAATTCAATACAGCCCGCATGCGAGGAAACCAATAATTCTGTCTTCTCTTTATTTCTCTCTCATACAAAAATAATACGGGTAATTAGTTAAAAAAATGAATGAAGAGCTGGTTTATGTGAAACTGTGAAATGTACATTAATTTCTGAACAGGGCGTGTGTCTCTAACCTCAACAACATACTCCTACATACGAAGTTTTGTCGATCAATGAATGTGTCTGCAAAGTTGCATGATCTCCATAGTATAATATTAAACTCAGTCCCATTGCTTGTGTTACACTTCTAATGCCCATGATGTACCTCTGTTGCATCTCTCTTCTTCGTCTATTTTTCTGTCTCATGCAATTTCTGATGTCGGCTGCAAAGAAATTTATTCGAGCACTTTGAACTTATGACATAACTCTTGTGATAATATAATGGGCAATTCATTATCCTTAGCCTATATTTTCTTTGATACGTTCATTATACAAATGTTAAAGTATCGTCATTTTAAATCAACCTGGCGGGTAACAGTTGGATCAAAAACATAATAAAATGAAGATTCTAGTGGCCCAAAGTGAACAAACATAAAAATGAACAGAATTAATTCCCAGAAGAGAGAGGCCAATGATGTGAGTGGCCACTTCCACATTTTGGAGTGTTTCACCAGAAATGAAATGAGGTGAAAGCGAAAGCAGCAAATTCTCCACCACAATGGCTTGTCTGTGTGCGCAGCAACACTTTACTAGGCACGCGTTCTTGTGAGTGAGAGAGAGAGAGCAAGAGAGGATGGGCCCCTCTGATTACAGATCATCAGCAGAGAGATAGAGAGAGAGAGAGAGAGAGAGAGAGATTTCATTTTCAAGCTTGGGAGGAGCCAAAACAGAGCAAAAGAGTGCATCAAAAGCAACAAGAAACAGCTAAAAGGAGGTAAAAGGCAAACAAGCAAAAGGGTGAAAACTGAAAAGAAATGAATGACGTGAAAACAAGTAGGGTGGCTTATTATTCTTATTGCCTTGTCTGGTATTTGGGGTTTCTCCTCTAAGCAAAATCCCAATCCCGATATACCCAACTCTTGCTTTCCCTATTCCCACCCTCTGTCTCTGTACCTCCTCCTCTGCCCCATATATCTCATCATCCATATCCAACTATTCCCCAGACAAACTCTGAGTCCTTCCTTTCACTCTCCAGTTTTATTCCCTTTGCATGCCTGCTGTTGCCGCTGATATCTCATGCTTCGTTGCTCTTAGCTGAAAAAAGTGAGCCACAGGTAAGTGTCTGTCTCCTATTATATTTTTCCATCAATAATGAAATTTGAGGTATAATGCAAATGTTGGTTGGGTTTTGATGTGAGAAGGATGATGGCTGTGAGTAAAGATGGGAGCAAGGTGGGAATAGACAACGGCAAGTATGTGAGGTACACGCCGGAGCAGGTTGAAGCTCTGGAGAGGCTTTATCATGAATGTCCTAAGCCCAGTTCCATGCGTCGCCACCAGCTCATCAGAGAATGCCCCATTCTCTCTAATATCGAGCCCAAGCAGATCAAGGTTTGGTTCCAGAATCGAAGGTATCTCTTCCTAGAGTGAATTGATTACTTTGTGAAACTAAAGAAAGTGATGTGTTGTCACTCCTCTGCATGCTTCAATCACTTTCTCTTTAGATTCCTTCAATCGATTATAACCGCATTCTTTACAAGACAAGATTTGCCTATATTATGACTCATCGTTACAGTAAATATTTTCTACACCCCTCATCTCTCTTGTTTTCTTTTATTTTTCTGGCAAAAAGCTTCCCTTTTCTCTGTCTGTAACAGGATTTTTTACCATTCAAGATTTATTAACATAAATATTTGACTGTTTGCAATATAAAAACTTGATTTTTTTTTCCTGATGTTGACTGTAATTACAGATGTAGAGAGAAGCAGAGGAAGGAATCGTTCCGGCTGCAAGCTGTGAACAGGAAGCTGACGGCCATGAATAAACTACTGATGGAGGAAAATGAGAGACTGCAGAAGCAAGTGTCACGACTGGTTTATGAGAACAGCTTTTTCCGCCAACAGACACAGAATGTAATGCTTCTCTTCCTTCTTTACCTCTATATGTTTTAGATTCATTTCCGAGTTAGTTTGCTCGCTTAAAGATGGAGAAGAGGACATAACAATAATTGTTGAGCAGGCGACCCTTGCTACGACGGACACAAGCTGTGAGTCGGTGGTAACCAGCGGTCAGCACCATGTGACCCCTCAGCATCCACCAAGGGATGCCAGCCCTGCTGGGTTAGTTCAAATAATTATCGTTTCTTGCGGGGTTGATTCATAATTTCCTATTCTGAATGGCTAATAGAGTTGTCTCTGTCGTGTGAAGACTTTTGTCCATCGCAGAGGAGACTTTAGCAGAGTTTCTTTCGAAGGCCACTGGAACTGCCGTGGAGTGGGTCCAAATGCCTGGGATGAAGGTTTGCCCCTCCCTTCTTGTCATCATCCGAGTCTGTTCACAACAGAACAGCACACTGCATTATTCTTTTCTTTGTCCGTATATGAACATTATTTAATTGAATAAAGTACATCAGCCTTGGTAACATTCTAACCAACTCCCACACTGCATGATGTGAAACACTAAGCAGTGACACACCATTACTTCATCATCAGGCCATTCGTTTAGTAAAAAAATCCAGTAACGCAAGACTGTTAGTATCTGCTTTTTTATTTTGTTTTGTTTTAATTTGGTTATATGTGTAAGTTTCATGTTTTTGCATGCACACAGCCTGGTCCGGATTCTATTGGAATCGTTGCTATTTCTCATGATTGCCCTGGAGTGGCAGCACGAGCCTGCGGCCTTGTGGGTCTGGAACCTACCAGGGTAAGTTCTCTGAGAATGTTTCAAATACAAGTTTTTTTTTTTTTTTTTTTTTTTAGTTGAGATGCATTGCTTGAAAATGTATGTACAGGTTGCGGAAATACTCAAAGATAGGCCCTCGTGGTTTCGTGATTGCCGAGCCTTGGACGTTCTGAATGTGATGCCCACTGGAAATGGGGGAACCATTGAAATGCTTTACATGCAGGTAACCACTATAGCTGATATGTTCTCTGCCATATTTGTTTTGTATAATTTGGAAGTTTACTTAATGTATTTTGAATACTTCCCACCTTTGTTAGTTTTATTCACCAACAACTTTGGCTCCTGCTCGTGACTTTTGGTTGCTGCGCTACACATCTGTTTTGGAGGACGGCAGTCTAGTGGTATGCACCCCTCATTCTTTTAAGTGAATTCCTTTTCTATCCTTGACATTCATATGTGTTGCTTTAGAAAAAAATTAAATATTTATATATTATCAGGTCTGTGAAAGATCACTTAACAACATCCAGAATGGACCTACAGTGCCACCAGTGCAGCACTTTGTTAGGGCAGACATGCTGCCTAGTGGGTATCTGATTAGACCTTGTGAAGGGGGCGGATCCATTATTCATATTGTTGATCACATGGACTTGGAGGTGTGTACTCTTATCCCTTACTCTTTAAAACTGAATCAAACTCATTCTAACTTGTTAACTTGACTCGTTGGTTATTTGAAATTAGCCTTGGAGTGTCCCTGAAGTGTTGCGCCCACTTTACGAGTCATCAACGCTGCATGCTCAAAAGACAACAATGGCGGTAAGTCTCATTACTCTATCTGATGACTTAAACCCGTACTACTTCATGTGGACATTAGTGTTAAGGGTTGATTGTTCATTATATGGGAATTTAGCTTTACAAAACTCATGCTTCACGTAGTAACCTTGTAATTATTGTTCAGGCCTTACGTCATTTGAGGCAGATCTCTCAAGAAGCTTCTCAACCAAATGTCTCCGGATGGGGGCGAAGGCCAGCAGCTCTACGTGCGCTTAGCCAGCGATTGAGCAAGTTTGTTCAATGTTCTGTTCACTGTTTTAATGGAAATAATTGGCTGTGATAATCAAAACTTATTCTTATGTTTTTGGCAGGGGATTCAATGAAGCAGTCAACGGGTTTGCTGATGATGGCTGGTCCATGCTAGAAAGTGATGGCATTGATGATGTCACCCTTCTGGTGAATTCATCTCCCAACAAGATGGTGGGTGCCAATTTTGTTCAGAGCAATGGATTTCCTTATGTGAGCACTTCCGTGCTATGTGCCAAAGCGTCAATGTTGCTCCAGGTAATTACTTTGTAATGCTTCACTATGTTGTCTCTCCATTTTGATCTCGGAAGAGACGAAAGTTTTCTCTCTCACTTCGTTACGAACTGTTTACTTTGAATTAAAATGTATGATTTGAACTTCCCATCAAGTTCATCAGCTAGAATAAAAGGGGAATGCAATCAATAAATATCTTTCAGCAAAATATATTAAACAAAACCGACTGTGTTTTGGGTATATATAAACTGAACTGCTAATGGTCAAATATGTCAATTCAAACTTGCTTTTCAGGATGCTTCTATATATTCTATGGACCATATTTGGTAGTAGTTTTTAACACAAGTTTAACAGCTTCTGTATATAATAGTAACCATCGAAATCCGAATTTATTGGTGGCAATTCCTATTTCATTGCTGTGATTTACCTCTTCCTAATTTTCTACTTATGCCCTCTTCCTGTCTTTTGTAGAATGTACCTCCAGCAATTCTTCTCAGATTCTTGCGGGAGCACAGATCAGAGTGGGCAGATAGCAGTATTGATGCTTACTCAGCTGCTGCCATCAAAGCTGGTCCCTGTAGCTTGCCTGGAGCCCTAGCAGGAAGTTTTGGGGGTCAGGTTATTCTGCCTCTGGCTCACACTATTGAGCATGAAGAGGCAAGTTATTTGTCACTACTCTTGAATTAATTAAGTTTCCTTTAATCTTTATTTAACACTACTTAATAGTTATTCTTACCTTGAATTTCATATGGAGATTATCGTTCTTCTGATTTGCTTACTTTTCTATGCATTTTGAACTAAATTGCATTTTGTTTTGGAGCAGTTCATGGAGGTCATTAAGTTTGAAAACATGGGTTACTACAGGGATGACATGACTATACTTGAGGATGTTTTCCTCTTACAAGTGAGTACTTCAATTAGTAGCCAGGATGATGAGATCTGCATATAGTTCTACAAGGTTCTTTTCAACCCTACATACATATAAAACTAACAATTCTTTTGGTTGCACTTGTCCCCAGCTTTGTAATGGAGCAGATGAGCATGCAAATGGTTCCTATGCAGAACTCATTTTTGCTCCTATTGATGCATCTTTCTCAGATGATGCACCTATATTACCTTCTGGCTTTCGCATCATAGTTCTCAATTCTAACACGGTAAGTCTTTAGAATAACATAAGGTTTGATTGCACTGGTCTTGAAGTTTGTCTCCCCTGCTCCCTCTCCTACTTAAAGCACGGGCTCTGATATCATTTTCCTAAATATGGTGTAGGATGCTTCAAGTTCAAATCGTACACTTGATCTTGCTTCTGCTCTTGAAGTTAAAACCACAGCAAACAAAGCAGGCACTGGCAATGACAATAATGGTAACACAAAATCTGTGATGACAATGGCATTCCAATTTGCATTTGAAGTCCACCTTCAGGACAGCGTAGCCTCTATGGCCCGGCAGTATGTCCGCAGCATCATTGCATCTGTTCAAAGGGTTGCATTAGCTCTCTCCCCTTTGCATTTTGGTTCTCGTAATGGTTTGCATGCTCCAACTGGGCCTCCTGAGGCACAAACACTTGCTCGTTGGATTTGTCAAAGCCATAGGTGTGTTCTTTAACTCCTGGTCTTTGCATGAGTGGATTATTTATGATCTGTACATCTCAATCAAACTCTTGGCATAGCGCTTTACATTCCATGCTAAACTACATAATTCAGGAAAACGAAAATGACTAAAATTGCAAGAAAAACATCATTCGCTAACTACCTCTTGAAAGCAAGTTGTGCCAAAAGAGCTAATATTGTTACATCTCTGCTCAAGTTCCATTTGCCAGTATTTGCTCATCACTTATTAATACTTGGAGAAATCATTTCAGTGCCTATGGTGAATATTTTATCCTCAGTTGATGGTCAAAGAAAACTTGGACAAGGAAAATTTTGTTCACTAAAACAGGCTCGGTGTGGAATATTATATTATTGTCTGACCAAAACACCTTTGCCATTAAGGCTGGCCCACACATTTTATAATTCATGTGGAAGTTTTATACAAGATGATCGGTACTTGGGACTTTTTGTTCTTTTGAAAATTGTGTAATAAGGTCTATTATATTTTAAACGTTGACATTCCTTGCAGATGCTATCTAGGGGTAGAACTGCTAAAATGTGAAGGCAGTGAATCCATTCTCAAATCCCTTTGGCATCACTCAGATGCGGTCCTGTGCTGCTCTTTGAAGGTTACTTTCTTGAATCTTTATCATCTTCAACTTGATATTAACAACTTTCTCCCTTATATATCAGGCCAATACTGTTAAGCTTCTGCTACTGCCTGTTGTGTTATTTCCTTTCCTCTTGCTTTCTGTTGCAACATTAACATTTAAGATGGTACAACTTTTTATATGGTATTTCCAGGCTTTACCCACGTTCACATTCGCCAATCAAGCTGGACTTGACATGCTTGAGACAACTTTGGTGGCTCTTCAAGACATCACTCTGGAAAAAATCTTTGATGACAGTGGAAAGAAAACCCTTTTCTCTGAGTTCCCCCATATAATGCAACAGGTATATTGCTTTTTTTATCACTAGACTGATAAAAGTAAATGTAAGGGTATGAAATGTAGGTATCACATGCTCACACAAACATCTATAGATCCTGTTCTTTTTACGATATCCCATGTTATTACTTTGCCTGCTGGGACCATGGTTTTCAATTCGGGAGATGAATATATATAGATATCAGATATTGGTGTTTTGAGATTCTAAAGAGGCATTATTATGATGATGGATGCAGGGATTTATGTGCATGCAAGGTGGGATCTGCTTATCCAGCATGGGAAGGCCAGTGTCGTATGAGAGAGCAGTGGCATGGAAAGTGTTGAACGAAGAAGAAGTGGCCCAAAGCATATGTTTCATGTTCATCAACTGGTCTTTTGTCTGATACCTTTTAGAGAAGAAAGTATATATTCTAAGGAAGTAGAGGCTAGAGCAGGATAGTATCTTAATATCTCGTTTGAACTTGGAAGAATGTCTAGAATGAATATGTTGCATATAAAACTGTCTTCCAATTTTTGGTTATCAGTTCCTATATATATATATCCTTTCCTCTTGGGCCTTCGTGCACTGTTCTCTCTATCTCTGCCTTTTGCATGCGTTGTCGAAGAATCCAGTGGTTGAGAGGCACCGTGTACTTAGCTAATATAATTCAAAGTTTGTATAGATCGCAGACTCTTTTATCATCGGATGAGAGGCCCGAGCTCATATAGCGAGACACTTCTAGACAGTTGACTTCAATCCGATTTCATCAAGAGATTGTATTCAGCGAAAGTGGGCAACTAAACTTGTCCGAATAAGAGAGCCATGCATGATTAGCCGCACCATACTGTTTGGTAACGAATCTTATGATTAATATGGATCATCACTTGTCTAGACTAATCACTTTCCTCCGAAGGAATCTTTATTGACGTCGGCTTCAGATTTTTAAATTTTCAAGATTCCGTTAATCTCTGCAATAAATATAGTATTTAATACATTTTGACTACGTCAATAACTTAAACCTATACAAGGCGCGGGTGAATATTTTTTAAAAATTTCGGCGCCTTCCTCATGTTTAGAGTGCAAAAATACCAATAAACTTTTACTTAAAATATGTCAAATATATTTTTTGTAGATACAAAAACACCCGTATACGTAAACTTTAAAAACAAGAGCAAAAATACCATCATCACTAACTTATGCTATGTGACCGATAGATTGATTCAAATTGGAATTGGTGGCGTGGAAACTGATTGAGCCTTAATAATGTCTAGCTTAGTAATAGATGGAAAAAATAAAAAGATATGGCATTATTTCTGCTTTTTGAGTACATGAGTTTGTGTAATATATGGAATGATTTCTGTTTTCTTCAATTAATAGTTTTGAGTTTGATTTGTCATTTTGGTGTTTGATTTCTAAGTTTGTCAATCTTATGGGTGATGGATGATGTGTTTTTTGAAGTTCATAGGTTTTGATTTCTCTGGAAATGTGAAAGTGAAGAAAGTTTGTGGTGTGAGATTTCTCCACGGGATGATAAGTGGTTCTTTCCCTCCTTGCTAGCTAGATCAAAATTAGATGACTTATAATACAATTCGGCATTTTTAATCAAACTAAGAGTCAATGTAACTGAGGTTAATGGTGATGATATTTTTACTCTTATTTTAAAAGTATATAGGTAATTTTATAACTCCGAAAAGCATATAGTGATTGATGCATTTTAGGTAAAAACTCATAGGTATTTTTATACATTAACCTAAAATCTAATTCAGTTCTAAAACCTTGTTTATTGTATCATATCAATCCGGGAATGATACTACTCCACTATTTTAGACATACGTTATGTATAGAAAATAAATGGGAGAATGACAAATAAATACTAAATAAAATCCAAAACTTAGAAATGTCTATTGAAAAGGGAAAAGGACAGAGAAGTAATCAGGTATGAATATGGATTTTGAATATTTGGGTAAAAGACCAAACCGCCCTTCTTCCTTACCGCCAGTAAATACCTCAGGCTTTTTCTTCTCTTCCCACCGCATTGATTGTAAGACCTCCGTCTACAACTTCAATCATTGCCCCATCATCTTCAACCTTCCTCTTCAAAGAACTAAATCAAAAACCAAATCTGCAAAACAATCTTCTTCCATTAGTGTTATTTGTGTTCGTGCTCTCCTTTCACATCCGTTTCGCACAACCTTGCTCTTGTTTGTTGCACCATCGTTGAACCTACCCCCTCCTAAATTGAACATTGTTTGTGTTTTAAGGAAAAAAAAAAAGGTGAATAGTAAATGTGAGATTTCACAAAATCCGTAATAGAATTCACAACTTCAGTAATGGGCTTAACAAAATTTTTAATGGTAATAATCCTAAGTTGCATATTTTCATCAGCAAACACTTTTAGAAAAAATCATAATGAGATTAATAAGGTTATTAATGGTTTTCACAAGACTTGTAATGGGCTTAACAAAGGCGTTCGTAAGGTGATAACATGTCAGTTGGGTTCACCAACATCACTATAAACAAAAATCATAATGAGATTAACAAGTTCATCAATGATTTTTACAAGATTTATAATGTAAAGGTGTTTTCTAGTGATTGTCATCACCCACATTTGTGCACTTTAAACCAGGGGCGGACCTAGGAAATTCAATGACGGGGGGTGAAAATAAAATATATTTTATCATAAATAAAAGTACTTAAACTATAATGTAAACTTAATATATAAAAAATTTGAAAAAATATATTACATAAATTCTAATAACTTCACTTGAGTTTTACTTTACATGTTTTCATATTATTAAACTCATCTGTAATTGAATCTATGCTAAAATTCAAAAAATAAATAAAAATTCAATGTATGTAATCAAATAATAATAATAAAAAAATTGGTCTTCTATTCTATTTTGAAACTTGTTTTTAATTATCTTTATGGTAGTGAAAGATCTTTCAGTAGTTGTTATAAAAATTGAAAGAGTGAGTATAAATCTAATCACTCCATTAATAAGAGCGTAAATGATGGGCTTTTCAATTCTTGTTAGTCCTTGGCATAATTTAAATATAGTTGATAAATTAATCAAATCTGAATGTTTAAGAATATTATGTTAAAAATGTTGGAGCTTACTGTTCAATATATATACTTGTGTCTGTGTGTATGAGGATATTAGAAAATAGAAATATAGATAGATGGAGTGTCTGTATTAAATGCACTTTCTTTTCTATTGCCAACAATTGAATACAGTCCGAACAATTGAATTGTTTATTACTAGCTCTATTAAATGCACTTCTTTTCTTTTGCCAATAATGGGTCATGACCCCGAATGGAGAAAATTGTTTTAATACATAAGTAATTACATAATAACTAAAATGTTGTTCATTATATTGATCACCCCCGGAAGAGTACGTATGTAGTAATAATCACAAAGTATTTATTTAATTGTTTCTTTTCTTTTGCGGTTTTGCCAACAATTGAATACACTCCAAAGCAATTATTTTATATATATATAATTTAGTTTTAAAAAAAATTAGGGGGCAGGGGCCCCCTGTGTCCGCCATTGCTTTAAACAACATTCATAATAAGATTCATAAATTTAGTAATGTTTTTCACAAAACTAGTAACGAGCTTCACAAATATGGGTAAACTCAACCCTTCTCTCTCTCTCTCTGTTCAGTCGGTCAGCAATGGTGCTACTCATTTTCCCATTTTTTTAATTTAACAACTAAGGATATAATGGTAAATCTATCAATATTTTAAAATCCAAATTTGACATCTTTCATCTTTATGTGTTTTATAAATGTTGACAACCTTTTCGATTTTTGAAATTTTATTTAGTATTTATTCATAATTCTCCCTAAGTAAAGTCACCCCAAAAGATCTCTTTGATTGTAATAAGAATTCATATGCAATTAATTTTTTAATAACACAAAGTTTAGATGAGTTGAACCATGTTTGTAATAAAGGATCTTAATAGTAGTACGTACGCGTGGACAACAAGACGAGTATATTAATATTAATAAGGGATTTTTGAACCTAAAAAAATATTTCTTTAGGTTTTAAATATAAATCTATCTGAAAGTCTTTTTTCTGAAGGTAGTGAAAGTTTTGACTTGGTAATTCCTTTTTGTTTCACACATCAATTGTTTATTTTACATAATAGTTTTATTTATTGGGGCTTTTTTTTAATCTTTTTTCATTAAAATTTTAATCATTATAAATCACTGAATGGTCGATGTATTTTTTTTTTAAAAAAAGTATCATAAATTATTTACGCTTTAATTATAAGTAACCATTTTAATTTTTTTCTTAAAAAAAATCATGAATTAATCGTAGAACAGAACGAAATAATATTGGCTAATTATTTAATTTGTTTCCCTTGCTCGCTCTTGCATGCTAGGAAAAATATTGTTTCATGTGATGGATGTGACTGATGTGGGAAACGAACAGGAGAAAAAGAAAAAGGGGCTTGTGGAGGATGACAACGTGATAGATTCTTCTAGGAGTAACCAAAATCAAAATCAATGATGCATGTTTCGATTAAGTTTCAGGATAGTTTTTATTATTTATAAGATAAACATGTTGGAAGAAATTTATCTCAACACAAAAAAAGGCTTCTAAAACTAGAAATCGGCAAAGTGATGGAAAAAGAGTTAGCTCATAATAGAAAGTTGTTAGTTTAAATCAAATCAATGGGAGAATTTATATAAATATTTTTATAAATACTCTTTAATTTAAGAGGCATGTTTTGACAATAATAAGTCTCGGATACAACTTTGCATAAACTTTTTGTTGAAAAAAAAATCAAAATGAATGAAGTCAAAAACGCAATGATGGGATGAGCACGAGTGCTGCTTCATGTACTCACGAAACTCCATTCACAAACTTGTACTGTTCCTTTCCCAACTTAATTCACCCACTTCGAACCCTTTGAATTGTGCAGTTGGACAATCAGCAACATCACATACTGGCTCCCCACTTTGCACGTGCCCCGATCAGCCTCATTGATTGTGCATTAAAAATTCTAAAACTAAAGCTTACGATGAGCTAGCTGTCTTGTATGGTTTGATACAAGCATCCATATAAATAAATCAATCAACCCACAAAGTAAACCAAAAGGGAGTCAACAAAATGGCAAGACCATAAGTATCATCTCCCATCTCAAACGTTGTAACTCTTGCAACAGCCAAAGTAAGCCAGAGAGGGGGGAGACTTTAACAGAAGAAAAGGGGCTTTTTGAATGGAAGAAAGAAGCTTTTGCATGGTCTCCGAGGGTTATCATTGATATGTTGGAGGGAGCTTTTGAAATTAAAGAAAGAAACAAAGAAAGCAGTGCCATAGAAGAAATCATATTGGTGCCAGGCACACACTGAGCTGGTCTGTTACGTTGTCGATCGTCTCAACCTCAATCATTTTTTCTTTTTTTAATATTTTTATGCTTAAACTCTTTCCCATTCATGAAATCTTCTAAGTTCTAAACCCCCTCCTACACTTGTGATTGAACCAAGCATATCAACGATTCTTGCCCCTCCATCATTACTCAGCCCATGAAATATGGACAATTATTTGTTTTCCATCATCATAGCATGTAAAGAAGGTGGGTCACCAGAAAGTCAGTTTTATTTTGTGGTCAGCCTGTATGGGTAGAGAAATGCCTTTAGTACTCCTACTCTCTTCTGCTTCATCATACACTCACGCAGTTCGAAGATAAAGATTCATCGTTTTGATTTGAACTCGATTCTAGCTAGTTAGATTTTGGATCATCAGATAAATTAAATATACTGTACTTTAAGGAAGAAAATATAATCAAGAAACAAACGTAACAAAGTGATTTTACCTGCAGCGGTAAATATAAAACAAATTAATGGCTTATGGCTGGGATATATATCCATGGATGCTTAGCTTGTAGGTCATATATACAGCAAGTTGAGTCGAGCAAATTATAGAGACCCATGTCGCTTAGTGACTGTGAATGTGCAGTCATCATAAGATATTCAAACTTAGCTTGCATCATCATCACGACAAAGGCAAAGCGACAATGAGAATATATTTAATCGCTGCTTCATCAATTATATATCAATCCTATATTATATAATCATAACCTCCCTAAAAGGTTCCCATTACAGTTTTCACTCAACACAAAAAAGTAAATTATGTCGCCTTGTAATTATATAATTATATCATAGGATGTCTAGCTAGTTCTTCATCAATATAATGTGTGTCTGCGCACGCTCTGTTTGTCCATCAATTGGGGTATTGGTATATTCATAAGATAATTGGAATGTGGAACTTGTGCAGTCCCAATTACTCTCTGCTGCTATATTATTTAATTAGTACGTATTCACAAGCTTCCCCCACTGTATGGCGCAAAGCAAGACAGAGATCAAATAAACAAATAAAAGAATTTATCTTATTCCTGATAGCATACCTTTCCGGTTATTTTAAAAATATTTTAGAACCTCTAAATGTTTTAGAAAAAATACTCATACGTACGCGCAATATTCTTTTACATAAAATAAAATCATACAAGGATAATTGTTTTGAAACAAAGACAATATAATTAAGATATTATATTGTTATTATGATTTACATATACTAGTTAAGCATATTGAATCCCATATGTAAAAAAGAAAAAAACATCTTCCTAGCAATCCCTTTGGTGACTCGACATTCTAGTACTTGAAGCTACAGCTTTCATCAAACTCACCAAAAAAAAAGGTTAAAATCCATAATCGAAAACAAGACAAAAGAAAAAAAAGAGTAGCAGAAACAAACGTAATATATTTTTGTGAATGAAGATTGAAGGGTGAGGATGGACTATGGAGGTTAAACACAGGACGATGTGGAGGCAGTCAGAGCGTTTAGGGTTTTGAACACGTGGCTAGCGCTCGGCCTGGCTGTGGGGTCAGTGGCTGTGCACTGGAGAGCCAGGTTCATGACCTCAACGATGTCGTTTTGAGCTAACGACGCAATCCCGCCCTTCATCTTCGGGTCGACCCATGTATCCAGATGACAGTCCGAATAACAATAACGGGCCCACTCCACGATGCTCTCGTGTTGCATGCCCATTTCTTCGTCCACTGAACTTCTCCCCGTCAATAATTCTATCAGAATAACACCTAGTCCGTACATGTCACTCTTCTCTGTCACCTTCGCATTTCTCGATTCTGAAACATTTTTTAACAACCCGTTAATCAATAGAAAAGTATAGATTAAAAAGAACAAAATAGTGATTGAATTCGTCAATCATACCAGGAGCAACGTAAGGTGAAGAAATGGAAGCCTTGAGAGGGCACAACATGAGACGAGGAACATCTTTTGAGTCCACGACAACTCTATGGGGTGACATCTCACCTACCAAACTAGCAAACAATGAACCATGAACATGCAAATGCTTGAGTGCTTTTGCAATTCCAAGCGCAATATTCCGTCGTCGTTCCCAGCTTAAACTCCCAACGACGTCGCTTAAATATCTCCCATCCACATACTCATGCACCAAGTACCCTCCTTTCCCACACCTGCATATTCCCATCAACTTAACCATGTTTGGATGCCGAAGCTTACCGATGTCCTCCGGGAAGCAATTCAGGTCACTCATCTCTTTCACCTCGAATTGCACTGTCTCCTTTCGTCCTTGAGTGATTATGAGTACTCCTTCTTTTGCAGAAGATAATACGTCGTGGATGGTGATGATTTTTGAAGCCTCGGAGTCAAAGTATCTCATTTCCCATGTGCCGTCTTCATTTTCAACCTTTGTGGTCGTCACCCCCAAGTTCTGTCTTCTACGTATGAAGATAACAATAAGAAAAGCAGCAAGCGGGAACCCTACAAGACCAAGCAGAAAAAACCACCAAAATGGGTTCTTATTATTATCTTCTCTTTTGTTGCAGGGTGGTAAACCGCTTCTACTCTCACTGATGTCATCACTCTCACAAAGGTCGTTCCCAGTGACGTCACTACTATTAATGGCGAGGAAAGCTCCGGTGGACGGTAACCTCCCGTGAAAACGGTTGTAGGATATGTTGAGTTCTACGAGTGACTCAGCACTTCCAAAATTTTGGGGAATTTCACCTCTCAATTGGTTTTCAGACAGATCAAGCATCCCTAGAACTGGCATGTCTCCGAGACTAATCGGTATTTGACCGGTAAGCTGATTGTGACTGAGGTCTAAAGACACAAGTTGCTTGCACCAAGAAAGTTCATTTGGGATGTTACCTGACAGCCTGTTTCTGCTCAGCTTCAACTGCACCAGCTCCGATAAGCTTCCCATGCCACGTGGAATATCACCTGAAAACTGGTTCTCCGATAAGTCCAGGTTCTCCAGTTCGTTACTCCCGAAAGAGTCCGGTAACTCTCCAGAGAAATTGTTTTTAGCCAAATTCAGCAACTGAAGCGCCGGCATGTCCCACTTCCGGTCATCGATCCGCCCGGAAAGTTTGTTGCCAGACATATCTAACAAGTATAACTGTGGCAGTTTGGTGAATTCCGGTGGTAATTGGCTGGAAAGCTTATTGTTCTGGAGGCGTACTCGGAGGAGGGTTATGCAGGAGCTCAAACTGTGAGGGATTTGACCTTCAAGAGAGTTGGAGAAAAGAATGAGCTTGTAAAGATTCCTCGAATCACATAAACCATGCGGGATCTCTCCGGAGAGGTTGTTGGTGGAAAGGTCTAGAACAGTGAGGTTGTTATGCATTCCAATCTCTTTTGGAATCTCTCCCGTTAATCTGTTGGACCACAGTTGAAGAACTTGAAGCCGAGGTAAAGCTGTTAAAGCCTTTGGAATCTTTCCAGTAAAGTTATTTGAGAAAAGCTGAAGAATCTCAAGTCTTTGAAGGTTAATAAAATGTTCAGAAATCTCTCCCCAGAGAGAATTATCACTGAGATCAAGCGAAACAAGATTTTTCAGGTTGAAAATGGAAGCAGGAATCCAACCCATGAGGTTGTTTCTGTAGAGAAACAGAAACTCAAGACTGGTGAGGTTTCCAAGAGAATCAGGAATGAATCCCGTGAGATTGTTGTAAACAAGATCGAGATGATGCAGGGACAATAAGTTGCCTATGCTATTGGGGATTTCGCCAGAGAGATTGTTGTAACCCATGTAAATCCACTTCAAGCTCTTCATGACACCTATGTCACTTGGGATTTCACCTATTAACTGGTTGGAAGCCAATGTCAAGTATTCTAAACCTGTAATGTTGGTGATGGAACTTGGAATTCTTCCAACCAGAACGTTCCCTCCCACATCAAGATATTTTATACTCGAAAGAAGACCAACCTGATGTGGAATTATCCCCGAAAACATGTTGTTTGAGAGATCCAAGGATTCAAGGCCGGAAAACGACACGGAAAATAAGAACTCAGGCAACGAGCCAGTTAGGTTGTTGTTGCTGAGATTGAGGTAAAGAAGTGAGGAGAGAGAGGAAGAAGGAAAGGAGAAAGAAATTTCACCAGCGAACTGGTTGCTGGAGAGGTCGATGTTTGTAACTTTTGGGAGATGAAAAATGGAGGAGGAAATCGTGCCGGACATGTTTTTACCTGAGAGTTGGATGGAGTTAACTTGAGAAGAGGTTTGGTCGCAGGTGAGGCCATGCCAGTTACAGAAGGGGGCTGAAGAATTGAGCCAGTTCGAAAGAGACTGACTTGGGTCCTTGGCCAAAGCTTTGAAGGACAACAGAAGCTCAAGTTCTTGTTCTTGTTGATCTCCATGTGATTGTGTGGAATTAATATGAAACACCAACATGACAATGCATATGAACGTGAGGCACTTTGGAAACTGATGATGAACTCCTTTGGCCATTTCAAGCTACCTGCAGAGCTAGATTTCTCGTGTGAATTATCAGTTATCTCTTTGCCTTGCTATGAGAATTCCTCGGATCCCAAGCTGTAAAATAAGCGAATAAAATGATTAGCATATGAATACATTTCTAAATATATTAATGCAGAGTTGAATAATAATATAATATGTGTTACGTTAGAGGCTGCCAAAAAAAAAAACAAGAAAGTTATATCACGATCAGGGAGAAAAATTAAACGGGTGAGTTATACGAACCTAAAACTCATAATTGGAAAGACAAGTTAGTGTGTTGGCTATTGATATGATGAATGATGGAAGAGAGAGAGAGAGAGAGATGGTGGAGAAGTTGAAGAAGAACAACAGTAATACTATTTGAAGTGAATTGGAAGGATGTAAGAGAGAGGGATGAATGTGAGCTTAAATAGATGGAAGCGGGGGAGAGTGAAAATGGGGCATCGGGTTGGATGATAATTACGAAACTGCACCTTGACCTCTTTTAGATATAATAAGTTTGAACACGAACGTTGAAAGGGAAACAGGGACATATGTTGGAAAAAAGGCTCTGGTTTTGTCGGATTATCACCAAGATACTCTTTTTGACTGACACTCCACTCCCACTACTTTAGATAGTGACAAGAATTTTCTGTAACCGTTGAAAACAAAGATATTCGAAGAACCATCAGGTTTACCCATTTGACCACAGTGAATATATTTTTGACCAAACGGCGACGTCGACAGTGAATAATGAAAGTGGGCGGATTATATATGTGCGTGCGCGCATACGCCTTCTTTGTCTACTTATTTACACGACCATGACTAAACAGGGAGAAGCCAAAACAATATACATGTATATATATGACATGACTACTCCCTCCTCTTAGACCGGCCGGGACAATGTATTGAATAAGACATCACGTTTTGAAAATGAACTGGAGGCTCCTAATAGATGTCATCAATGAACACGAGGGAACAGCATATATAGTTGAGTAAATAATATATAGGGTCAATTTTTCTCCTTCATCTGAACATCAAAAGGGAAAAAAAATTAGCAGCTTTCGTTTGGAGTCTAGAAACTCATCATGTTGATGCTTGCTCGGTGTCATAAAAGCGAGGGATACACATGCAGAAAAGTGTAGGGGTAGAAAATAACAGATACGAAAGAGGCAAAGAGGAAGGTGCAGAAGCAGAAGCAGTGGGGGCAGATGGAACAGTAAAAAGAAACGAAAAAGAGAGGGCTCGGAGGAGAAGAATTGATATGTAAAGAAAAAGCCACTGGTCTTTACGTTACATACACTAGTACTCGTGCGCACATATATTCACTTTTATCAATTAATCCCTCACTTTCCTCTTGATCAACACCTGTGTGCTTTGAACACTGAGGGGCCTACAATGCCTTTCTCGAAGGAATATACAGTGTGTAGTCCTTTTCACTCTCAGGCGTGCTTTTCTAGGGTTCTTCAATCCCTAGTAACCCCAAATTCTTATCTATTGCTACGCCTATCTCTTCACCGCTCCATTTTCTTTCCCTTTCACTCGTCTCTTTCATTCCCACTTACTAGCTTCAATGGAATACTTTGCTTACCTGTTTAGCATATTCCTAATATCATATGCATATATATTATATAATTGGCTTAATTATTCACTTGATTTTGGCGTGCTAAAGCACTCACGCATCCACCATCTTAAGTTCTGATGAGGCATGTCCAGTGTATTCTGGCGTGTGGCCCATTACTTCCCATAATTTTGTTTTTGTGTACGTTTTATTAATCGAACTCATGTTATGTATTGAGGTGAGCTTTCACTAAATATAAAATATGTGGCCACTTCACAGATTCCTGATATAGAAAAGTGGATATATATGTGTGTGTGTGTGTCTACGCGCGTGTGCGCCAATATGTGTAAAGAGCATTAACGTCTAAGATTAGGATTAGTGCTTTCGTTTGGAATTACGCATTCATTAATGTGATATGTTTTAGCAGCATATAGATATTATTATCATCCAAGGGGAAAAAAATAGTACACAGTTTCGCCCTTACATCCGTTGAGGTTTGCATAATGTGGAGCCGACCAATTCCCCTTGAATAAGGCTCTGAATCTCTCTTTTTGATATTTGTAGGGCTTCATGTTCACTATTTAGTGGTCCAGTTCAATCACTTAGTTTTGTCTTTAATATTTCTTTTGACAGATTGAGCACTATTATTTGGCATAAAGTTCTTATGCACTTTCAAAGAGAATGTAATGAAGTTAACCACTTAACCCTCATAAAATATGTTCGTTTAAAGGAGCACTAGCTGCAATCCATATAATTGTAGGATAAAGGGTTTTCCAAGATGGTGACTAACTCTCCAATCACAGAGATCGATTAGTGAGAAGATGAACCAAATTGTGCACCACATGGCGTAAGCCCTTGTCCTTTTGATATAAATGGGTGTCGAAAATCCCAAACGTTCATCCAAAAAAGTGCTGAATTATAGCCCATATCTCTGTTAATCATGCACATGAAACCCATCCAAGAACACTTCTTCGTATAATCTGAATTTAGGCTGGTCAGGATGCACATGCAAATTAATCAAATAAATATGTGCGATAGACCCAGCAAAATGAATCAATTATATAAAGTTAAAGTAGGGCATTATGATCTTTCACATGCACGCACACATTTTGATGTCTATAGTACACTTCACTTAGCTCCATTTAGGCCGTGCCGAAATATTTTAATTGCGTTTTGCATCTTGCATTAGTGATAAGTCAGATATAAATGGCCGCCAATGAAGTTTGTCGGCTTTTGTGTTAATGGAATTTATTAGAGTTGACTGATTATTACATTCTGATGTGTGAAAGACCCAATCTGGACCGCTGCCCGGCCCGGAAATTAGTCTTGAGCTTGACCTTCAAATGTTTCTCCCTCAAGTCTAATTATAAGACCAATTTAATTTTTAAAGAGATTAAAAAAATAATTAAATTACTTTAGAGTATTTTTATATTTATTTTTTTTCCAAACTAATTAGTTTGACTAATAAATTAATATATAATTCAAAGATACACAATATATTATATGATTAAGTAACTTATTTGGTTTTCTTAATTTCTCAAAGAAAAAAAAAAAATCAATCCTATCATATAATTAGGGCTAGAGAGACCATTTAGTTTATTTGGGTTAATATAATCTCCGTTCACTCAAGTTTATCTTTATTTTAGTTTTATTCTCTCAAACTTCATTTTCTTAAGATCATTAGTCTCTATAACTTAACAAAAATCTGGATCATTTTGTCTCTATAGGAACTAAACCTATAGTTTAAAATTCGAGAGACTAAAATAAAGAACAGGGCAAACTTAAGGGACCTAAGATAGTATTAACTCAATGTTAGTATCAATTCTATTATAGTCATTCATAATAATTATTAAATATGTTTTAATATTTATTGTTCATTTCATTAAAATTCATAATAATTTTTAAATACAATGATGTCTATTGATCATTTTATTAAAATTATTGCTAGCTATATAATCAGTTTCATTGTCTCTTTTGCCAGCGAATTAATTTCATTGTCAATCTTATTTGTGAGTTATTTAATTCGGTATGGAGTACGTGGACTTTTTTTTTTTTTCCGGGGGTTGTTTACGTCACTAAACTAATTGAAAGATCCCGAATAACCTGGCACAAACACAATCAACCAAGATATTATTGAATCTCTGTGAATTAACTCTGGTTGGGCAGTTTATATATACAAGTGTATGTGAGTACGTGACAATATGTCTATGTGTAATGCATATAATCCATTTAGATAATTTGGATCCCTCTCTCTCCCTCTCTGTGTGGGTATATTGAGGGGATTTAAATTAAACTTTAGCAAGATATATTAGTTTTTGATTTTAGAATCTGAATAGAAATAAAAAATAAATAAAAAAACTGAACTATAAAAATGTCATAAAGAGAATGGCGTATTTTTAATGAAAGTAAAATTTGTTTAAAGCCTAAAGCTAGTGTATATATAAAGTGATTGAAACGAGCGGGGGAAATACGTACAGAGGGTTTGTTCAGTTCATGTATGGATAGATCGAAGCAATTCAATATACGAAACAAAAACAATAGGATAAACAAAACAAGGGTACCTAGAGAGAGAGAGAGAGAGAGAGAGAGAAGGCACTGCTATATGAATGTTCTGCCCTGCCTCTTTGATTTATCTCATCTCTACAACTCTATACTCTGCAACTGCACCCCTGCAGGATAAGAGCTAGCCTCCACATACGTTTTCATTATATATATATATATGTATGTATATGTATGTATGTATGTTTGAGTATTATGATCATGATTAATTCTAAGGACACAAGACGTGTCAAACTTCCGGTAGGGGTACGTGAAATATGGGCCCAATCCGCCTCACTGGTAATTTCAAGCATTATTAACAATTATTGCAGCCTCCATGCAATAGACGCAGGACCACCAAATTTTAACATAATGAACCTAAGAGCCATGTTGTCTTGTTTCATTTACTTCACTGCCAATTCTACTTGTAAATTAAACCACCGGAGATTTATTGACTTCCCAGTGATATGTACAGTACATAATACAGGTGGATAGAATGAACACAAAACAACAATTTCAGAGTTACCCTCATCATCAACTGATTATTTCATTATATGCATTAGTAGTAATTGAAAGTGAGTAATGGGAGACCTAGTGGGTAGGCTGTTGCTACTTGCTACTGGCTAGTTGCTGCTGCCTAGCTAGAGGGAGCGTGCATGCGCACTTGCTTCAATTCCCCACAAAATGTCATTCATATCATAACCATATGACGCAACTTAACACATTTAAACACCTCCATCTTCTCATTCATGCGCACCATCACCATTATTGTATTGCTTGCCTCACCTTTCTTTATCTTCACGCATATCTCATTTAATGTACTATCTAACAAGGTACGGTACTAATTGCTTGCTTCTCTCAATTTCCTACCTTGTTACTTGTGATTCATAAAGCATTTTCGTTTCCCGTTAATCTTAATAACCGATTCGATTGCAAGTTATTGTATTATTCTGAGAGTGTTTTCAGATAAGTACATACACGGCTTTCGTCACCATAATTCACACTCATACGCGTACGGGATTATGCAACTACCGTACCCTAGGCCTGGCAAATCTATTCCCTGCGCCCCTGTGAGATATTCCTTGGATTAACACAAGAAGTTAAATTAAACTAGTCATACATATATACAAGTAATTAAGCTTTGGCCTTTGATGGATCAAGAAACGAGGTTGTTGGTGGAGGCTCGAGTGATTGCAGGATTACAACAGTGACTCCTGACGATAGAGGTCCCACTCTTGTTATGCGTAACAGACTTGGCTGATGATGAAGATGTGGTTGTTGATGCTTTTTTCAAGATCAGCTTGATATATGGCCTCAGCCTGGTACAACACTGGATACGACCATCCCATCTCATTGAACTTGACGCATGCATTCATGTGATCTTCCACGGCCTCTTTTCCCTTCCCTCCGTTCAGGAGCATCGTGTCCTTCACAGCATCACCACTCACCTGGCCTTTTTATGTACTTCTTCACACTGCACTCCTCTGTCATTCCACAGCACTCGCACTTGGCATTCTTCACTTCCCTGTTTATATAATGGAGGCACCCACAGCCCCTTCTTCCTCTTCCATGCCCACACCTTGTTTCTTTATTACTTCCAACGCCGTCAGGTCAGATATTGTTCTTTCAACAGCATCCTCTGTCCCTCTACCCTCATCACTGCTCTTTGTATACGACCCTGCCACTTGATTTACCCTTGTTTTGGGTTTGGAGCCATGTTGATGATGATGAGTGTCTATATCAGCGAACAAACATATGAGACTGTGTAGCTAGTTAATTGTGGATAGCTTATGATGACAAAATGTTACGCAGACCGCAGACTAGCTATGACATATAGAGCTCATAATCGTTTGAGCAAGGTGCCTTGTGGACTCTAGGAGTGTTGTGTCTGGTATCTAATGAAAGTGACAGAAAAACCCGGACTGACCCAGGTTTTTCACGAAGCTAAGTTTGGGGATGACTACCTCTCCAAGTCTTTATATATCTCGTGAGCTCACTTTGTTTTCTTCTTTTGTGTGTGTGTCCAAAGCGCAGTTGTGTTAATTATTAGTAATAGGGCTATTTGAGTTTTGGTATGGGAAGGTGTTGAATTGGTTATAAATAAAGTGCAGATAAAATTTAACGATGTAAGGTTTAGAATATACATGAACTTTTAATCTCTCTGGACAAGAAAAACTATAAACAAATGAGATGTACCAGCACACTGGAATCTGCTGGTACTTTTCCTTCCCTCCCAGACAGGCAACACTACTAGAAAAAATAGTCTAGGCGAATGTGATCGCTTTTACGTTGAAAAATCTGTATACAGAGCTGCAAAAACTATGGTTGCGGGACAAGCCAACAAGGCAGCATATATATACATTGTAAGCTGTTACAGTGAGGAGATAAAAATATCAGATCATCCCTAAGGAAATGCAAAATCACAAGAGAGAAAAGGAACAGTGAGTCATGTGAAGAGAGAGAGAGAGAGAGTCAAGCTTATCATTTTAGGAGAAAAGAAAACAGAGGCAGATAACGTTCACATGTGTAAAGTGTAAAAGAGGCTTAATCAAGCCCAATACTGGGCCCTTACAAATAGAAGGCCAAAAAGCCTAGGTCCATCTGTCTGTACAGTCCACTAATGTTTATAGTGTGCATATCTGTAACCCTAGAATACTGTGCAATATAAATAGAATACAAGGCAGCCAACAGTGCACCTTTACACAAAAACATATTATACACTTAAAAATATTATCTTGATATCAGAGCCATATCAAGCAAATCGCTATGGTAGAAGCTTCTTCTACTCGTTCCACTGATTCCTCTGCCCACTCTGAATCTCTTGCATTAGCTGCCAACCTACCCAAGGGATCTTCTACTGTCAACAATGGAATCACTCAAAGTTGCTCCATCAAGTTGGATGGAACCAACTTTCTGGTTTGGCAAACTCATGTTCTTCCCATCATCAAGGGACACAAGCTTGAAGGTTTCTTGAATGGCACCAAAGTGTGCCCATCACAGTTCATCCATGATAAGGATGTTGCAAAACCAAATCCAGCCTTTGAAGACTGGGTTGCAGCTGATCAATTGCTGTTTGGTTGGCTTCTCAACACTATGAGCTTGGAAGTATCTTCACAGATGGTGGCTGTTTCAACATCTGCTGGCCTTTAGGAAGCTGCAAAACAAATTGCAGGAGCTCAAACTAGGTCAAGAGTTTTCATGCTGAAGTCTAATTTCTAGAGAACCAGAAAAGGCAACATGAAGATGAATGAATACCTCACAAGATGAAGAATCTTGTTGAACAACTTGCCATTGTTGGCTGCCCTATCTCTCTTCCAGATCTGACCATACAAGTGCTTGCTGGATTGGATGCTGATTACAACCCCTATTGTGGTTCAACTCAACAGAGAGGCAGCTGACCTGACATAGATAGAGTTTCAATCATCTCTATTAACTTATGAAAGCAGAATGGAACAACTTAACCAACTTGCAAATCTTTCAGTTTCAACAAATTTTGTCAACTACACTAGAACTGAAAACTCCTCACCTTTTTCACCTAGAGGCAATTGGCATGCAAACAGAAGAGGAGGTCGCTGGACCGGCAGAAACAACCGTGGCCGACGCTCTTACTACAATGGCGGTCGCAACTATGATGCCCAAACCAATGAAACAACTCCCAAGTGTCAGCTGTGTGATCGCATAGGGCACACTGTTGAGACCTGTTTTCATAGGTTTGACAGAAATTTTGTCAAAAACAGTAAGAAGACTAATGCCTCCAGCTCTACTTCTGATTTTGCAACTTATTGGGCTACTCCCGACACTATCAATGATGATGCATGGTACATGGATAGTGGAGCCACTTGTCATGTGACTAATGATGCAAACAACATTGAAAATCCCACTCAACCAGCTGGTAAGATGAGAATTATAGTTGGTAATGGTGACAAAGTAGAAGTTGAAAAAGTTGGTTCCTCTATAATCTCAAATGTTCCAAATCAAGTAGTGCAGTTAAATGATGTTTTATACACTCCTAACATTACCAAGAAACTACTCACTGTTTATAAAGTTGCTAATGACAATAATGTTGATGTTGTGTTTAACAAGCATGGCTTTACTGTGAAGGAACAACAAACAGGGGAGATAATCTTGAAAAGGATACCAACTCAAGGAGGAATGTTTAAAGTTACAAATCAAGGGGATGATGGAAGTATTGATCTAGCTTTTGTTGCTGAAAAAGAAGCTACTCATTCAGTTCAGTTAAAGTCTTTTATTTCTGATAGGACCCTATGGCATCTTAGACTAGTCTATCCTAATGATAAGATTCTAAATTAAGTTATTAGCGATTGTAAATTGAAAATCAAAGAAAGGAATCATGAAATTACCTTTTGTGAATCTTGCAAATTTGGGATATCTCACTCACTTCCCTTTAAATCATCTCAATCCCATGCCTCAAAACCCCTTAAGTTGATCCACACTGATTTGTGGGGACCTGCACCAATAGCATCAGTTAATAATTTTTGGTACTATGTGTTATTCCTTGATGATTATAGTCGCTACTCATGGATCTATCCTCTTAAAGCAAAAAATGAAGCTCTACCAATGTTCATTCAGTTCAAAAACCTTGTTGAAAATCAATTTGATAGCAAAATCAAAATGGTTCAAAGTGATTGGGGTGGAGAATTTAGGAGTTTTCACAAACTCTTCAGGAAGCTGGCATTCAATTCAGACACTCATGCCCTCATACATCTGCCCAAAATGGAAGGGCTGAAAGAAAGCATAGACACATAGATCAAATAGGTCTTACTCTCTTGGCACAAGCCAAAATGCCTCTACATTACTGGTGGGAAGCTTTCAGCACAGCTACTGTTTTAATTAATCAACTACCCTCTGTTGTTCTAAGTGGATCATCACCTTTCTATATGTTGTTTACTAAACAATCAGACTACACTAGACTGAGAATTTTTGGTACTGCATGCTACCCATGCCTCAGACCATACAATGAACACAAATTGCAGTTTAGAAGCACTAAATGTGTGTTCTTGGGTTATAGCAACAATTACAAAGGCTACAAGTGTCTAAGCTCAACAGGGAGAATCTATATGTCTAGACATGTTATATTTAATGAGCATGAATTTCCTTTTGCAACAGGTTTCATAAATAAAAGGAACAAACCTGACGAGGAAGTATATCCTGGAGCATTTTTCAACCCTATTCTATCTTAGGCAGTCACCGAAAGCCTTGCTGATTCTCTTCCTAACCATGATTCAACTCAAAATGAGAGATGCTCATCTCTAGAACAACAATCTGGTGCTCTATCATACAGTTCTCCAGTTCGAATTGCTGAATGTAACCAGTCCCACACTTCAGTGCCTTTTGCAGATGAGAGTTCAGAATCTGGCAGCAGCAAGTCTCCTAAACACCAACAGCAAAATATGAGTCAAAACCAACATCAAATGGTAACAAGAGGCAAAGCTGGTATCTCTAAACCCAAGGCCCCTTATGTGGGTACTATTACTACTAAAAGTGCTGCAGAATACATACCATGTAACATACAAGATGCAATGAATAGTAAAGACTGGATGAGAGCTATGCAAGAAGAGTTTAAGGCTCTTATAAAAAATAAAACATGGAAGTTGGTACCATACACAGGCCAAGGGAATCTAGTTGACTGTAAATGGGTCCTCAAAAACAAACTCAACCTAGATGGCTCTCTACAAAAACGAAAAGCTAGACTTGTAGCTAAGGGTTTTCAGCAAAGTCCTGGAATAGACTTCGGAGAAACTTTCAGCCCTGTACTCAAATCATCTACTCTCAGGTTTTGTCTCACCATTGCTGTGACTATGAACTGGGAAATAAGACAGATGGACATCAACAATGTTTTTCTCAATGAAGACTTACAGAAAGTTGTTCTAATGAAACAACCAGAGGGATTCATTGATCCTAAATTTCCTAATCACGTGTGCCACTTGAACAAAGCCCTATATGGCTTGAAGCAAGCCCCTCAAGCCTGCTTTGAAAAACTAAGAACAACTCTCATTGGTTAGGGCTTCCTACACTCTAAAAGTGACTCTTCCCTATTCTTTCTGAGGCTGGAAAAATATGTTCTTTTTGTACTAATCTATGTTGATGACATCATTGTCACAGGGAACTGCTCCAAACTCATCAATCAATTCATTTTGAATCTCAATTCTCGTTTTGCTCTCAAGGACCTTGGTCAACTACATCACTTCCTGGGAATAGAAGCCTACAGAGATGCCATAGGACTCTATCTGAAGCAAGAAAGATATATTTCCAGCATACTAAACAAAAGTGGTATGCAACACTCCTCACCAGTCCCTACTCCTATGGTTGTAAATCGGCATTTCTCAAAATACGATGGCACACCACTAGCAAACCCAACACTCTACAGACAGATAATTGGTGCTCTCCAATACTTAATCAACACAAGGCCAAACATCTGTTGACTACGAATGTTGTTTTGATGATAACAAATATGAGAGATTTGATTTAACAAAGATTGATAATTGAACCACATTAATTAACTCTCAGATAATACTAAAGCAAAGCATATGACAAATGCTCAAACAAATGTTCTTCTTCTTTGATTCTCAAGAATCAGAATTTGATTCTCAAGAATGTGCTTGAAATGTATACTTCCTCTCATTATGTGATCACCGACAATTCTCAAGAATCAAAGGTGATTCTTGAGAATCCAAGTGCAAAGCAATAATCCTCTCTTTGTCCAATCTCATTTCTTGTTCGTTGGTTCTTGAGAATGGGTAGGTAATTCTTGAGAACCTTTATTAATTCATGTACAAGAGAGTTAACTCATACATATTCCATTTCCCATTTGCATTCGTTGATTCTCAAGAATGTAAGAGACATTCTCGAGAATGATATATGTGAGTGCGTGAGCCAAAGAAGTGATCACAAATTATCATCCCCCTTAAAGACGATGATTCTCGAGAATGAGAAGGAGAATTCTTGAGAATGACTTGTACATATGAAACTTGAATTCTCTCATACTCATACGATTCTTGAGAATGGAGATTGATTCTTGAGAATGATCTCATTTGAACAAACCAATTCTCGAAAATCATGCAATGATTCTTGAGAATGACCAGAGCATTAATATGGTCTCATTAATCTAAGTTCATGAACAAGGAAATATGTATCTCACCAATTCTTGAGAATGGGTTTATGGTTCTCAAGAGCAAGGGACAACAATGTCATTATTTAACTTTCTGCAAGCAGTAATTCCTGAGAATCAATCAGTTCCAGTAAAGCCTAATATCTATATTAGTATCAATTTTGCTGAACTAATCCTCGTTTAGTTATTCTTGCACATAATTATGATATGGTTAATCTTTATCTAACTAAGTGGTTTGCAGATTGATTAGTTATATTTAAATCCAGTTTCAAGAAAAAGCAAATCTGACGTGGATCGAGCATTAAATAATGACAGAGAAACAAAGCAATCGGAATGAAAACCTGAGACAACAACTGATATTGTTTAATACTTATTCCAGCTATTTCTCTGACACAAGTACAAACAACGGTAATCGCATTTAATACAAGGCACGACTGCATTTAATGAACGCAACGGTCGATTTGCTTCTACAAAGAACGAATGGGTCTAACAGAAATTTAAATAGAGACAACGGATATATTAAATGCAAGACGAGGAAGCATGATAAGGAGATCATATAAAAGGCCAGAGCATTCAATATGCCAACCACTGGAACACGAAGCATTCAATTTGAAATTAATTAAGTTCACTGTTCCATTAGCTTTCATCTAATATTTCTCTCTGTACTTCAGTGCTTAGCTTTTATCTACTCAGTGAGGAGTGAAAATCAATTACATTGTTTATTTATTAGTGTTGCTTAAGGTTGTGGAATCTTAAGTAAAGGGTGTACAATTACAACCAGTAAGGGGGAGTGAGTCTTGAGTGATTGGACTGTCGCAGGAGTTACTGAGTGTGTAATTGTAATCTTGAGGATTAGTGAAATACCCATACTGTTGTGGGAACTGGAAGTAGGTCGTTTGATTTGACTGAACCAGTATAATTTCTGTTATGTCTTTTATTCCTTTTTGTTTTACTTCTTCAAATTATTCAGAAACGAAAGAAAATTTGAAATCACCTATTCACCCCCCTCTAAGCGATATTCTCCTTTCAACATCATGTTTGCTGTAAATAAATTGAGCCAATTTCTCAGTGCTCCCACGAATACACACTAGCAAGCACTCAAGCGAGTCCTACGGTATCTTAAGGGAACTATTAATCTAGCACTACATATCAAGCCAAGTTGTCATCTTACCTTACAAGGCTTCTTTGATGCTGACTGGGCTGTGTGTCCAGATGATCGACGATCCATGGGTGGTCACTATGTCTTCTTTGGAGACTCGTTAACCTCCTGGTCCGCTAGAAAACAAGGCGTCGTCTCACGATCTAGTGCAGAATCTGAGTACAGATCGCTCTCGGATCTTTCATCTGAGCTAGCCTAAATCTAGTCATTTATCAGAGAGCTTAGTTTGCATCTGAAATCACCTCCGATTGCCTGGTGCGACAATCTCAACGCGGCAGCCCTAGCATCGAATTCGGTCTTCCATGCTCGATCAAAGCACATCAAACTTGATGTGCACTTTGTGAGGGATCGTGTTCTCTCCAATAAGCTGGCTGTCAAGTACATATCCTCATTTGATCATATTGTCGACATCTTCACGAAGGCTTTGTCGACCTCTAAGTTCCAGACATTCAGAGGTAAACTCAGACTGGCCCATTCTCCCAGCACGAGTTTGAGGGGGGATGTTAAGTGTAAAAGAGGCTTAATCAAGCCCAATACTAGGCCCTTACAAATAGAAGGCCCAAAAGCCTAGGTCCATCTGTCTGTACAGTCTACTAATGTTTATGGTGTGCATATCTGTAACCCTAGAATACTGTGCAATATAAATAGAATACAAGGCAGCCAGCCAACAGTGCGCCTTTACACAGAAACATATTATACACTTAAAAATATTATCTACATGGATCCACTTCTTGAAGGATGGAGATAAAATTCCCACTTTTTGGCCTCTTTGGCTGAGAAGGGAAGAATGCAGCTTCCCACTTTTCTTATTTTGGGAAACAATTCTTGATTCTTAAACAAATAAAATATCCGGGCTAAAGCAAGTCCAATATATCAAGTCAGCACTATTAAGTAGTCAAGTACGTGACTTTCTACGTATTTTATACATACGTATGTTATAGGTACGAATATATGTATATAATATAGATGTGGATTTGTTTTTGATCCGGTGTAGATCACAAGTTGGGTTGGACTTGGCCCGGGGTGAAATCCCGGGGTCCTACGTACCACAGTGTGGATCAAAGTCCACGTAGTTCGAGGGTATACGACAGGCTAATGATAGCCAGAGGGGGTGGTGTGTGTGCTCTGTGTGAATAGAAAAGCTAGGGTTTTTTGAAAATGTGTACCTTGTAAGGGGTTCACCCTATTTATAGGCGTACCTGTGCCTTATCTTACTCAGTTGGATTCATCCTTTATTTTAGGGATATCAAGATATGCGTTTTTGATAGATATTCTTGATACATAGGCAGTTATCATAACGATAGATATTTTGATAAAACCACTCCTATTTTCAAGGAAGCGGTTATGAGCATAACTGAAGTCATTTTGACTGGGCTCTTTAGTTATTGGGCTGGGCCCATTTATGAGATATCCGTAACAGTTGCCCCCCAGCCCGGTTGTTCAGGGCTCCGAGCAGCCGGGATGCACTTGTCAGGTTACGTCTTTTGTTCTAGTTCATCTCGTTGTTCTGAGGTTTTTGATTTCTAGTTCTTTTTCCGAGGTCGGACATTTTTGGTCCCCGGGTTACCCCCTCTGTCACCAATTTGCATTCCGGTTTATTTGAGTGGGACACGGGTACCCCCCCCATCCCGGTTAACGCGGGTTGCATTCGTTTGCTATCCCGAGAGAACATTAATGTTTGGTCTTAATGTTCTATAATTTTGATTCTAGGCCGAACTCCTCCCATGCTTTCTCGAACTTCCCCTCTTTATTCGTGTCGGGTAGTGTTAATATTTCTATATCGTCTTACTCCCCGTTTACAGGTACCTTGTCCAGCTTTTCGTGGATCGGGATTTGTTGCCCCCAAGTTCGAGATTGCACGGGGAGTTAGGTCGGGCAACCGGGGTGTATTCATGTGGTCGGCCACGTGAACATTTCGATCCGGGATCATTGTCCGCTTCATCTGTTGATCCAACACTCGTCTTATCTCGAGGCCATGAGTGTCATCATTGCCTTCTGCTGATTTGATGTTTACTGGCCGGCCTCTGAGTAGAGCAACTGCCCCATTATCTTGGTTTTCGTGTTTGCCCACCATCAGCATTAAATGTGCACGCCTTTTAACGTCCACGTCATTATTTGTGTATGGGCCCTTTGGGCTTTTGACGGTTGAGTTTCTTGCCTCTCACCCGTCTGCTTCTTTTGTTTATAAAAGCCATCGACTTTCTGCTTCTTGCATTTTGAAAACTGCCAAACCTTGAATTTTCCTTCTTGAGAGAAACTTGCAACCAGTCACCCGTTCATCTTCCTCAGATTCCCATTTCTGCTCTTCGTGGCTCGCGCGTTTCCTCTTCCCTTAACTTATATCAAACCAGGTACTTTCCTTGTTTCATTCTCTGGTTATTTGGCTGTGTTTTCTTCTCTCTTTCTCTATTTCTTGGTCTTTCTTTTTTCTGGGTAGGTTATTGTGAGTTTTTTCGAGTTTCTTCCCCTTTGGGTTCTGGCTTCTGCTTTGTTCTTGAACTTCTCTGAACTTCTGGTCTATTCAATCCTTTCTCTCCGTCTTTGGTTTTCGGTTTCCTGTTTAAATTCTATCCTCTCGGGATGAGCCATCAAGGTTCTCCTCCGTCTTTTAATCCAAATGCTTTTTCCCCGGAAGAGGCCGAGCTTATTCAGCGTATGCCTCCCCGGACAGCTTGGTGGCTGTACGGGAAGCCTCTGACCGAAGAACAAAAAAGGGAAAACGTTCTCCGTGGTTATGGCGGAGAAGGTGGTAGTCAACCAGGTCGTTCTGGTCGGGTTAGGGGAAGGGCTCGAGGTCGGTCTGAGTCTGTAGAGCCCGAAAGTCTAGACCGGGGGATTACTGCCACTAGGGTTTTTTCTTCAGAGCCGCCCTTAGGAAAGGGTAGGGGGGAAAGTCTTCCTCTACCCGCCTCTTCCTTTCCTTCACGCGCGGAGCCCCTCATCTCCCTTACCCGGCCTATCGGCCCGTGCGAGGAGTGTTCCTGGCTGATATCTGAGGCCACGATGGTTGGCCGGTCATGGGAAGCTGACGAAATAGCTTCAAGATGCCGGCATATCCAACCGCGGGTTGTTGGAGCCGTTTCTACCCGTCCCGTTGTACTATCTTCAGGTATCATTTTCGTTTCTAATTTATTTTTGTTTTGCCTTTTCTAGGTAGTATGTCAACTTCTCCGCGTCCTATCGAAGATTCCGGATCCGTGGAGTCAGCGGCCGTCAGTATTCCACGTCATATTGCTGAGAAGTATGACTGGGTTGCGACCGGGGTGCTGTCCAGGCTATCAAAAGCCACGACCAGTCAGATCGCCGAGCTCCCATTAGGGGACCGGGATCATTGTTCTTTATCTCTCCCCGGCCCTTCTGAACCGGTGTGCGTTGCCCGGGAAGGGAACGAGCGCTCCTTTTTCTTCTTCTATCTAGACTTCGTCAAAAAACTCGGCCTTCGCTTTCCATTTTCTAGGTTTCAAGTAGATCTCTTAAACATTCTTCAGCTGGCCCCCACTCAGATTCATCCCAACTCTTGGGGTTTTATTATTGCATTCGAGCGGCTTTGCCGATTTTTAAATCGTACTCCCACCACCGGGACATTCTTTTATTTTTTTAACATCCAACGGGCTCGTCAACCCGGGGAGCCCGAAGAAAAGAGGGGTTGGGTTTCTTTCCGGGGGAAACCGGACAAGAAGCTTTTCCATGTGGCAACTGACACCTGGAAAGGCTTCAAGGCCTCTTTTTTTAAAATCAACGCTGAACCCGGTCATAAACCGTGGTTTCTTAAGGACGTCGACTCCAGCTCGGTGGAGCTGCTATTTCCTCTGTATTGGTCGAAAGCTCATTATGACCAAGACCAAAGCATATTTGCATCCTCCGATGATAGCCTAGAGCCAGCCGAGGTTGAAACCGTGATAGCTCTGGTTGACCACGTGGCCGAGAAGGATGTTATTGATTCCCGGATTTTTATCCGACAGTCGGTGGAGGAATTGTATTCACCGAGTATGAATTTTTTTTTTTTTTTTTTTTTTTTTTTTTTTGCCCCTTGTCATTTCTGATGTTTGTTATGTTTTTTGTAGTGCCTGACATGGGGAAGGCTTCTTTCCAAGAACTGGCCGAGAAGCTCCGGGCTAAGGCCAAAAAGAAAGGGGAGTCCTCTTCCCAGAGCAAAGCTGTGGCGGCTCCTTCGCCTGCCGCGACTACTGCTGAAAAGAGGGCTGCGTCCTCCCCGGCCTCTACGGATCTTATTCCGCGCAAGCGATCGAAGTCCGTGGCGTCGTCGATCTCGGTAGCAGAAGAGAATCCGGCCTCTGTCCCGGACGCCGGTGCTGCCACAAGCGTCCCCCCTCCCCCATTTCCTGCTAAGTCTCGCCTTCACTCGCGGGGTGAGGTATGGACTGATGGGGTCTCGGAGGAGCTGAAATACGCGGTGAAGCCCCCAAGCAAGTATTTTAGTGGTGAGGCCTTTGCCGACTCCGACCTCGACCACCTGCAGGTCCTGCAGGACCACCTAATGGAGACGGCCGGCGTGTTGGACGCTTATGCTTCTGTTAAGCATAAGTACGCCAGGGCTGCAGCCTAGATTGCCAAAGCTCGGGTTGAAAAGAAGGAGGCCGAGATCAGGCAGCGGGAGGCTGAGGAGGCGCGCCTGAAAGCGGAAGAGGCGCAGATAAGGGCGGTGGAGGAGCTATCAAAGGCCCTTGCTGAGAGGGATCATTTCTCCACCGAGCTTGACGCCAGTCATGCCCGAGAAGACACCCTCAATGCCTCGCTGCACACCCTGCAGGGTCAGTATGCGGGGCTGGTGAAGGACCTCCATCTTGCCCAATCCGACCTCGACGCTTCCAAGGCCGAGCTCGTGGCGTCCGCTGCCGAGGTGGAAAAGCTGGAAGTCCTGGTCGTGGAGACGGCTGCTGAAGCTTTCAACGTATGCCTGGCCCAAGTCCGAGCTCTGAATCCGGACATTTCGATGAACTTAGATGCTGTGGATTTCAGAGCTTCGGTAGAGGACGGGCTATTTGTACCAGCGCCGCTTTCTCCGGTCGAAGGGTCCGAGCATCTCGCGGAGGATGACCGTGTTCAATTAGCTGAGGAAGATGCTCCGACGACCGACGCCCCTGGCCCTCCTGTGCCCGGCCAAGCCCAATCTTGATGCCGTCTTTCTAGGATCTTTTTTTTTTATGTAGTATTTTCATTTTCATTTTTGTTTCTTCTGTAATCTGGGGCCTTTTGCCCTCAAAATTAATAATATGACAAGCCGGTATTCCCGGATTTTCTAGCATCCTCAGCTCGTCCATCTTACATGTATTTATTTTCATCCTTTAAACCAAACTCGTGTTTGAATTCACCAGTTGATGAGTAAAGGGGAACGTAATCCGTGCACGAAGCTCGGTTCTTTATTTTATGACTTGGCCAAAGTCAAGATATATTGCGCAGAATCTGCTGGTTATTCAACCGACGTTTTAACAAACGGGCCACGTTTATTAATGGTCGGGCATTCTAAACAACAGACGATTTTCAAAAATCATCTAAGTACTTTATAAAGTACCGTACCGAGATGGTAGCCAACTGCCACATGTTCGGGCCCTAATATCCTTTTTGAATAGGAGCCTAAACATTTCGACCTGATCAGGATCTTTTATGGCAATCTCACACCACCCCAGGGGACAGTTCCGATGCATCGTAAGCTTTACAAGACTTGTTGACAAATCTTATCATGACCGGGATCGCGAAACCCAAGTCTTTGTTTAATTATCTTGCTTTTGTCGCAGCCTATCTTTGCATTGATTTCACAAGCAATAACTAGGTTGGCCCATGAATTGAACCACCTTTTTTTTTTATTGATTGAAATAATTAGAATTACACAATTTTTAATCAATGGAAAATACTGCTAAAAGCAAGACAGTGCGTAATAAAAAACGGTTCTCGGTCACCACCGACATCCGTTGAAGCTAAAAAGCGGTTCACAGTCACCACTGACATCCGCTGTGGGTTTATTCCGAGTGCCTCCCGGTCTTTAGCTGTAGTAAGTCCTTAGTTTGTCCGCGTTCCATGTTCGTTTAATGGGCGTGCCATCTAACGTCTCAAGGGCATAAGTCCCGGGCCCCATTTTGTCCGAAACACGGTAAGGACCCTCCCAGTTTGCTGCAAGTTTTCCATCCCGGGCATTCTTATTTCCGATATCCGCTCTGCGTAATACCAAGTCACCTTTATCGAACGCTCGCGGTCTAACTTTGCGGTTATACTTAGCCGCCACCAGCTGCTTCGTTGCCAGATCTCGGCAGTGTGCCATCGTTCTCACTTCATCGATGAGGTCTAGCTCGGCTGCTATCTGCTCGTTGTTAGCGTGTTCTCCCTCTTCCATGACTTTGGCTTTCCTCCATGATGTTTGCCCAATTTCAACCGGGATCATGGCCTCGCATCCATATGTCATTCGGAAGGGTGTTTCCTGGGTCGAGGTTTGGACACTAGTTCGGTATCCCCAGAGTACCGGGTATAGTTCCTCGACCCAGTTACTTTCTGCATTACTCATCCTTTTCTTGAGCCCGTCAACAATGATTTTGTTGGCTGCCTCGGCTTGCCCGTTAGATTGCGGATGCTCTACCGAGGCGAAATGGTGCTTGATTTCGAGATCGGACATCAACCTCTGGAAACCTTGGTCGACGAATTGAGTACCGTTGTCAGTTACGATCTCGGCAGGAATCCCGAACCTTGCAACAATATTTCTTTCGAAGAATTTTTGTATTCGAGCAGCCGAGATGGTCGACAGTGGTTCGGCCTCGATCCACTTAGTGAAATAATCCACAGCCACCACAAGCCATTTTAGTTGCCCTGCGGCCGGTTTGAACGGTCCAAGGAGGTCCATACCCCACTTAAAGAATGGCCAAGGAGCCGTGATGGTTCTCAACTCGGTCGGAGGTGGCCAGAGGATCCGAGCATGTTTTTGGCAGCTTTCGCAAGTCCGTACGTGCTGTCCGGAGTCCGCAACCATTGTCGGCCAGTAGTATCCAGCCCTTAAGGCTTTCCGGGCTAACGCCTTTGCCCCCATGTGTTGTCCGTTTATCCCTTCGTGTATCTCCGACAGCACGTACTCGGCCTCTGCCTGGTTTAAACATCTCATCATTGGGGATTGCAGGCCTTTTCGGTAGAGCTGGTCATCGACCACCGTGTACATTAACGCGGTCCGTGCTATCTGCCTTGCTTCCCCGGGATCGTCCGGGCTAACTCCCTTTTCCAGGTAATTTAAGATTGGCTTTCGCCAGTCTTCTGCTGCCGCGATGACCATGATACACGTGGGTTCCTTGAGACTTTGTTGTATTACAGTCCGATTATTTCCCGGGTTCCTGGTGCTTGCTAATTTGGAGAGGATATCTGCCCTCGCATTTTCTCCCCTGGGTATGTGGGTGACTAGGACATCATCGAAGTCGGCCACTGCCTCTCTGACTTTCCCCAGATACTTAATTAGCAAGGGTCCCTTGGCCGTGTATGAACCGTTGATTTGGGCCGCGACTAGTTGAGAGTCGGTAGAGAGATGAACCCTCCTGGCCCCATTGTCTTTTGCCTGTGATAGCCCGGCTAATACAGCCTCATACTCGGCCTGATTATTGGACGTTCTGAAGTGTAATTGCAGGGAGTGTTCCATGGCGACTCCTTCCGGGCTTTCGACTATGATCCCGGCTCCACTTCCTTTGGCGTTTGAAGAGCCGTCTACAAATACTTTCCAAACGTCAAGGTCTGCTTTCGGGACTACCTCTGTTGGCACCAGTTCTGCAATGAAGTCGGCTAAAGCCTGGGACTTAATAGCACGCCGAGCTTCATATACTATGTCGAATTCGGATAGTTCGATTGCCCAACTCATCATTCTACCTGCTAAGTCAGGTTTGTGGAGTATTTGACGTATGGGCTGACTGGTTCGGACAATTATTTTATGCCCCTGGAAGTAAGGGCGTAATCTCCTCGCGGCAGTTAGGAGCGCAAAGGCCACCTTTTCCAACCTTTGATATCTTAGCTCCGAACTCTGCAAAGCCCGGCTTGTAAAGTAGATCGGTTTCTGTTCCCTCGAATCTTCTCTCACCAGGGCGGCACTTACCGCTTCTGGGGCCACGGATAGATATAATATCAAATCTTCCCCGGGCTCGGGTTTTGTCAGCACGGGTGGTGATGACAGGCATTTTTTGATCTTGTCAAACGCGGCTTCACACTCTGAGTTCCATTCTCCATGCCGTGCTTCCTTCTTCAATAACTTGAAGAAAGGAAGAGCATTTTCTGCCGATTTCGGTAAGAACCTTGTCAGCGCGGCCAGTCTGCCGGTCAACTGCTGTACTTCTTTTTTGTTTTTTGGGGCAGCCATATTGAGGACGGCCTGACATTTGTCCGGATTGACCTCAATCCCCCGGTTTGTCAACAGGAATCCGAGAAATTTACCCGCTGGTACCCCGAATGCACATTTAGCTGGGTTAAGTCGGATTCTGTGGGCCCGGAGCTTATCAAATGTTTCTTGCAAATCTTGGATGTGGTGGGATCGCTTAACTGACTTTACGATCATATCGTCAATGTAAACTTCGACGTTCCTGCCGAGTTGTGCCTCAAACACTTGATTCATCATCCTCTGGTAAGTAGCTCCTGCGTTCTTCAGCCCGAAAGGCATGACATTATAGCAGTAGTTTGCTTTTTCCGTGATAAAAGCTGTTTTCTCCTGGTCTTCAGGATGCATAGCTATTTGGTTGTAGCCGGAATACGCATCCATGAATGAGAGCAACTGGAAACCCGAGGAATTGTCCACCAGTTGGTCAATATTTGGCATGGGGTAAGCATCCTTGGGGCATGCTTTGTTGAGATCGGTGTAGTCGGTGCATACCCTCCATTTGCCATTTGGTTTCTTGACCATTACCACATTTGACAACCACGTGGTATACTGGATTTCCCTGATGAATCCCGCATCCAGCAGTTCTCTTACATGCTCGGTTAGGGCTTCCTGACGGTCCGGTGCAATCTTTCTTTTCTTCTGCGAGACCGGCGTATATCGTGGATTTATGGTCAATTTGTGACAGCAGAACGCCGGGTCGACTCCTGGTAACTCCGAAGGTTTCCAAGCGAATACGTCCTTGTTTCTCCATAACAGCTTTTTGAGCTCGCTTTTTTCTTGCTCGGTAAGTGCACTCCCGATCTGTGTTATTTGTCCGGGATCCTCTCCTAGTTGGTAGCCTGTGAGCTCTCCATCAGGCTCTGTTTTCATCATCTTTGCTTCTTCTCTTACATCCAGCTCTACCATGTTGACCGAGCTCGGCGCAATTGGCGCTGACTTTCGAGTTCCTTTCTGCTGCGAGCTCGATGTTCCGGGTTCGTTGTTTTTAACTGTCGAGAAATAACATTGCCGGGATTCCTTCTGATCACCTCTGACGGTGACGACTTTATTGTTCCGACTTACCATTTTCAGCTTCTGATGCTTAGTTGATATGAGCATGTCCCAATTATGAATGGTTGGTCTGCCTAAGATTATATTGTAGGACGAAGGGAAATCTGCTACAATAAACTTGACTCGCTCAGTCTTGAAGGCTTCTTTAGAGCCCAAGGTCATTTTAAGTTCGATACACCCTTTGGGGTTTGTATCCTGTCCGTTGAACCCGATTAAGGTTGTCCTGCACGGCCTTAGATTCTCTGGGTCGAGGTCCATGCGCTTAAAGGCATCCCACAGGATGATATCCACCGCGCTGCCAGGATCGATGAATATCTTCTTTACACGGCATTTTCCCAGGAGGCCGGTTATGACCAGTCCGTCTTGATGACCCGGGATTACGTCCCTCAGATCTTCCTGAGTAAAGAACAGCTTAGGAGGCTCTTCGGTTTGTGATGGCTCCGGCTTGAAGGTCGGTCGTCCCCTGATGGTTAAGACTTCCCGAAGGTATTTCTTCCGCTGATTGGCCGTATCGCCGCCACCTCCGTAACCTCCACTAATGACATTGCAGTCAAACTCTGCTTCCGGGAACTCGTCCTCATTGTCGTGCTTTCTCCGGCCTTCGTCCGGCTTTCTCCTCTGGGAGACCGGGCTTGTACTCCGATCCGTCTGCTTGCGCTTGGCTTTCTGCCCTTGTGTTTTGATAACGTACTGACGTAATTTTCCATCTCGGATAAACTTTTCCACCGCATCTCTAAGGTCCCAGCACTCATCTGTTGTGTGCCCGGGTCCATTGTGGAATTCACAAAACCGTGTGTGGTCCAACTTTCCCTTATTATAAAGTGGTCGGGGTCGCTCCACCTTCCTCATCTCGGTCAGGGCTACCTCTCTCCATAACTGTGAACGAGGGACATTTATTGGAGTATATCTCTCATACTTCCCCTCATGCCTTTGTCCTCGTGTTTTCTGGTCCGAGTTACGGGGTCGGTCTCTTGATGCCCGGTCCTTCCCTTTCGGGGGTGGGCTTTTCTGTCTCTCTTTTCCCGGCGCGTTGGCTATTTGCATCTGTTCTATGTCCAGATACTTTTTGGCTCGTTTATGGAATTCTTCCAGCGTCTTGATCTCGCCAGATATGACCGATCTCCCCATTCTGGATTCGCTATCTAAGCCCGAGATGAGCAAGTGTACGTGGACGCTTTCCGTTAATCCCTGGATTTGTAATGCGGCAGCCTTGAAACGATCCAAATACTTCTGAAGGGTTTCACCGGGTTGCTGCTTGATTCTGTCCAGCGTGTAGACCGACCTGGGTTGCTTTTTGCTTGTCGCGAAATTCAGCAGGAACTTCTCGCTCAGGTTGTTGAAGTCGGTGATGGACTTGGGAGATAGAGTCCGGAACCAAATTTGGGCGGCTCCTCGTAACGTTGAGGTGAACAGCCTGGAAATGATTGGCCCCTTGAATCCTCGGACCAGCATCTCAGTGTCGAAAGTGTTCAAGTGTGTCTGGGGATCCTGACTTCCGTCGTACTTAGGGAGGTCGGATGTATTAAATTTCCTTGGGTACTCAGCTTCCGTAATTTCATCTGAGAACGGGCTGTTGTTTTGTCCTCCCTCCCCATACCACGTCTTGTACCTGTCGGAGTCTTGCGGAATTCCCTGATTGTCCGAGGTACGGCTGTCCTTCCTTTGTGCCCGGGCTTGATCCTCCTGACTCGCGTCCTGGTGATTATTTTGCTGAGAATTTTTTGTTGAAGCTATTCGGCCTTGACCGGGATGATCCTCCTGTAGGGGATCAATAGTTTGGTGATTGGTTTCTTCGTCCTCATTCTGCTGACCGTCCCGGCGTTCCTCCTGAAGAGGGTCTTGTAAGTGTTTAAGAATTTGATTCATCACCTCGGTCATATGGTCAATCTTCTGGCTCTGAAGATTGTCGCGTTCTTCCACATTCTCGATCCGTTTCATCATTGACTCAGCAATGTTATGTAGGAGCCGTATGTCTGGGCTTCCAATCTGAAACTTTGAGGGACCAGCGTGGTTAGTATTTTCCAGCGTTTGGCCTGCTCGTCCATCCAGGTTTGAGTCCGGGGACTCCTCCATTTGTTCCTGATTAACGCCTTGAACGTCCTGCTGTTGGGTCTCGCTAAAATTTTGTTCCTGACCTTGCTCGTGTGCATGCGGGTGGCTTTTGCTTCTGGTATTAGCCATCACGGGTCACAGGAATAGGACTTTACAGTCCCCACAGACGGCGCCAATGATCCGGTGTAGATCACAAGTTGGGTTGGACTTGGCCCGGGGTGAAATCCCGGGGTCCTACGTACCACAGTGTGGATCAAAGTCCACGTAGTTCGAGGGTATACGACAGGCTAATGATAGCCAGAGGGGGTGGTGTGTGTGCTCTGTGTGAATAGAAAAGCTAGGGTTTTTTGAAAATGTGTACCTTGTAAGGGGTTCACCCTATTTATAGGCGTACCTGTGCCTTATCTTACTCAGTTGGATTCATCCTTTATTTTAGGGATATCAAGATATGCGTTTTTGATAGATATTCTTGATACATAGGCAGTTATCATAACGATAGATATTTTGATAAAACCACTCCTATTTTCAAGGAAGCGGTTATGAGCATAACTGAAGTCATTTTGACTGGGCTCTTTAGTTATTGGGCTGGGCCCATTTATGAGATATCCGTAACAGTTTTATTTATGTCTTATTCATTCAGGAAGGCCTACGGCTCCAAAAACATCAGACCCCGAACGCATTCGTGGGAAGAAGTATAGTAGTGGGCAGTCCATTCTTGAAAGCCCATCTAGCTATACGAAAAATAAATAAGATACATCTGAGGCCCAAAAGGCCCAAAGCAAACAAAAAAGCAACACGTATAAGAATCAGACAAATGAGAATTTTTTTTTTTTTTGCTATTGACAAATGAGAAACTGAAGTAACAGGGATCCTTTGTCCACATTCTTTAATAGGTGAGTGAACGAGTTATAAAACTTGTCTATGTATATGAGTTATATTTCTGTCATTATCCCTTTCATTTTCTTCTCATATTCACCGTTAAATTAAAATAATATATATTTTAGATTCAATCTTTTATAAAATTATTTTTGTAAATTTAAATTCTTAAAATCAAATATATGCCATTCATAATTACAATCCATAAAAAATAAAATTTTTAATTTATAAAATATTGTAATAGTACTTTTTAGAAAATATCAAACCTAAATAATTCATTTCATGATCTAAAGGCACAGAGGTGAGATGATAAGAAGATAATGAGAATATCTTCTTCCATCTGCATTACTGAGAGCCAACTTATATCTTTGTCGAAGCAAAAATAGAGAAGGAGAGCCCGCTTATATTATCACGTGTGTGTACGTGATATATATTAAGGAGATTACGATGTTGATGGTTTGAGATTGACAGGGGAACAAATGCTTGTGACCTACTATAAACTCAATACCAAAAAAATGACAAAGCAAGATCAATCAATCTACTGCTTGTTATGAATATACTGATTATGTGGATGTCCATTGACTCAAGATCTCCAAATATTACAAGATGACACAGTGTCATGCATAGTAATCTACTATTTGTGTGGGACCCATGGCCAAAATTTTCATTCACCTACGGCAACAACCATTTGGTGAAACAACCGTTTGGTGAAATGTATTTGGGAAATATTACACCTAATGACCCAAAGATATAGAAATTATACTTAAAGACTCATTTTCCTTCTACAAATAGAGGTCTTCTGTAAACATTCAGTATACACTTGATATGAGAATTTCTCCCTCTATTTTCTCTCTCTATAATCTCTTCCCTTATTCTCTTCAGTTTTATAACACGTTATTAGCACGATGGTTCTTTTAACCATCTGAGCTGCGTATGGTTGTTCATCAAAGAGTTATTACTGGGTTTATTCTTTTTCTTCTTCATGACTATAAACCTGAAGACCTTTCCAAAGAAATTCTCGTCCTCATCCTAACTTCAATATGGGAAAATGGAAAACCACCTGCTTCCCTCTTTTCTTTCCCTCTTTTCTTTCGTCTTGCTATTCTGTGTCACTCTTTTCTCTTTTGGCTCCTGATAACGGATGGAAGATGAAGAATAGTCCTCAATTCAATCATCTTCAAAGTCCTCTCGCCCTCCCGTGAAAATGATTTGTAGATCCAAACATCTTCCTCTCTTCCTCTCTGGACAAATTGCAGATCAAGACGAAAGTAGTTGGAAGGAGTTGTTAGGGGTGGATCCCATGTGTCTTTCATTTCTCCTTCTTGAAATGCATTACACGTTATATGCATTAAAAGTCACCAAGCTGGACCCACGTATAATGATTCAATCAACTTCTAAAATTGGAAACTTATGAAAAAAAAAAAGAATCAATAGTACACAAAACAATAATACTATGAATGATAATACAAAGCCCTCAATTATGCCAGCGCTAAGACGTACACACGCAACGGAGCAGGTAAGGTATTTTGATTTTAATATTGTATTATATAATATAATATAATTAAAAAAAAGGAGGAGAAGTTCTACTGACAATCAGGTTAATGTTATGAATATACTTATTATGTGGATGTCCATTGACTCCCGGTTTCCAAATATTAAAAGATGATATGGGACCCGCGCATAGTGATTTACTATTTGCATAGTACCACGCATAGTAGTTTACTATTTGGTGGGACCCGCACACAATTATACAATCACTCACGGGAAGGAAATCCGTGAGTGAACAGTTTAGGTTTTTGGGGAAAACTACACCAAATGACCCAGAGGTGGAAATTACACTAAAGTCCCATTTTTCTTCTATAAATAGAGGTTTTCTGTAACTGTTCATTTATTGAATGAAATGAGAATCTCTCTCTCTACTTTATCTCTTTAGAACCTCTACTTTTCTTCTTATTATTTTTATCAGTTTTATAACACGTTATCAGCACGAAGACTCTACCAAGGTAAGATTTTCTCACCATCTATTTCATATTTCCATTTTATTTATCTGGGATGATCTTAACCATTATATGGAATTAAATATCTATTCTTACCGATTATTTTAACATCGGGTTCCATGGTTAAGATTTGAGATTATTTACTATTTTACTACGGTAAATAGTAATTTACTATTCACAGTAAATTTACCCCTTTTTCAGTAATTTTTACATTTTATTCATTTGACTCCTACATGGAAGTCTAGATTAATCTTTCTGTAATTTTACTTTATTCACTATTTATAGTGAATAGTAATTTTACTATTCACGGTAAATTTATATTTTATTATTTACAGTAATTTATTTATGTTTATATATTCTTCCCACTTTCTATTTATTTATTTTATGGTGGCGTTTATTTATCTTTTATGGTGGTGACATTTTGTGGGCCCCATTTATTTTATTTTAATTCTTTACTGCTTTATTTATCTTTCATGGTAGCAACACTAGTATAGTGGGCACCATTTATTATTTACTGCTTTATTTTTCATGGTGGTAACACTTGTATAGTGGACTCCATTTATTTATTATTTATTTACTGCTTTAAATCCCCTTCCCTTTATATTTTACCGTTTTCTATATATATATATATATATATATATATAATATATATATATATATATATATATTTACATTTGCATATGCATCTTCTTTCTTATCTTTGGATGAGATAGGTCTCGCTGTGAGTTTACTACCATTCCTATCTCATCTTCTTTTTATTAATCTAGCATGTTTATTTCCAGTCATTTATTTTATTTTATTTATTTATTGCTATATATATATATATCCCTCTCCCTTCTTATTATTTATGGCAACCACACTATTAGTGGGTTCCATCTATTTATTTTATTATGCTTATATTTTATTTATCTTGAAGATAAACTGTTAAAAGATCATACATATTATTATGAGATCAAAATGCCATAGAGATATGAGGCATAGATTGGCTTGAGAGATGAGGCATAAATTGGCTTGAGCCTAAGAGGCAAGATAGCCTTAATTTCAGAGGCAAGATTGCCTGAAGCCAAGAGGCAAGTTAGCCTGATAACAAGAGACAAATTATGAAACAATATTTGATCCATAAATTTTGTATGTTATCAGTTGTATAAAGGCCTCAAAATTGTATATTTGGCATTAAATATTCCCTTAAATTATGAGACAAGGGATTGTATGATCATGATTGATATTATAAATAAATATATTCAATTTGCTATTGTAGTAGCAATATTGTGGATTAATTTCTTGCCATGATCAAACAAATCAGTGAGTTATGGATCATGAATTTTTATCCAACTTCATTCCCAGAAGTGAATGAAGCAAATATATTATTATAGTTGTTATGTGATTTCTATGATTATAACAATTTTTATAAATACGAGAAAAGAATATTCATAAACAAAATAATTAAGCAAAAGGAAATATTATTTCAACAAAGTTTAATTGCGAGTGGCTCAACATCATTACAAACTTTAATCATCTCATTCTGAAGATATTTAATGTCTTCTTCTTTTGCTTCTCTTGAGATGGGATCCAGATGAGGCAAAGCTCTTCGTAATATCGAGATTTGCGTCATAAGTTTCTTGAGCTTCTTGTGTGGCCACTCCGTTAACCCTCCTTTTTGATAGATTTTTTGTATGGTGTGAGTAGACATATTTAATTGTTTACTCGCTTCATCAAGGGTTAAGTGAAAATAATTTCTTAAATCATGGAGCGTTGTTTTCTTTATTCTTTCTCTTTGCTCCATAGATAACCTATATAATTCACCCTGGTTAAGGGATGAAGTATCATAGGGTATACTTACTGCAGGTTGTTTTCCTTTGCCTAATGAGTGTTCAATATTGGTTTGAAATGAACTTCCATGGAGGTCATTTGGATTTATAGCCCATTCCGAACCAACACAGAGAACCTCATGATAGGCTAATACAGGATCACGCATCAAGATATATCCTGATGCTTGTAAATCTATACAATACTGTGTCAGAAATTGTTTGATTTCTTCAAAATTTTTCTTTGTGAAATCAAACATTGGAAGCCTGTCAGTATTATAAGATTTATCCTGTACTTTCTCAAATAAAACAGCATGGGTAATCATACCTGTTCTTCTTCCGTGAACTTCAAGTTTATGGTACTGAAGTCCGTTGGTATGAATAATTTCCCGTAAAACATGACAGCAACTACATTCCAATAAGCTAGTAGTTGCTAATTGGCTTGTAGCTGTTGGCTGGCTAATTGTTGCTGGCTGGCTAGTGGTTGTTGGTTGGCTGATTGTTGTTGTCGGGCTGGTTGTTGCTGGCAAACTGATGATAGTTTGCTGGCTTGTGAATGCTGGTTGATTAACTGCCGACACTATTGGCTGAACTGGATTGGTAGACTCCATTAGTTCTGCCATAGTTCTACACCTCTTAACAGGCCTCCTTGATGAACCTGCTTCAGTTGTACCTTCAATCCTTGTAGATTGAGGAAGAACACTTGTTCTAGGGGGAGAAGTAGGTACATTTGAAGCAGAAGGAGGAATAGTAGAAGGAGGAATAAACATTTCAAAGGGATTAGGAGATAACAAAGAAGTAAATGACATGTTATGCTGATCATCATACAACAAAGCATCAAGTAATGCTGTTTCGGATGTATCAGAAACTGGGATAAAACTGCTTGGTCCTGCCATGGCAATAGAATTTAGAGAAATATGTGTGAGTATCTGGTAGTTGATATTATCAGATGCTTGAGTGTTTGTGAGGCATGTTCGTTTGCCTTCCTCTATTTATAGTTGAATTAAATCCTATTGAATCTCTGCAGATTTGCGTAGTCCTGTTAAATCTCTACAGATTTGCTCCCTATAAAGCACGAGCCTGGAATCTTTTTGACTTTATATGTATACGACAATCTGAGTTGTCGCGCCTGTGATTCCACAGTGATGCGCCTGTGATTACACAGTATTGCGCTCGTGAATCTGCAATTATACACCTGATGATTTTGTATTTAATATATATTTGTTTGTTGATTCTGGAAAATGGAAATTTTGTTACCAGAAGTAACAAAATTATGCATTGATAATGCATTTAGAAATCTGTGGAATTTTAATCATATATGCTATTATCATGGAATATTGTATGGAAATTTCATGAATTAATTTTTAAGGTCTCACACTTGAGGGGGAGAATAATATATATCAAGTGTGAATATTTATGTGATAATTCTTTGTGAATGTTTCTATATTGATTCCCCCAAAATGAATATTAGATTTGATGATAAATCATATGGAAAGTTGGCATGACTTGTTTGATCATCCGAGTCATATATTATGTGCTGCTTGTTCTCAGATAGACATAATTATTGGAAATGGATCTCTGGAAATATATCAAATTGAAAGTTTACATATGAGATTATAAATCTGCAAAGTTTGCAGTGATGTTTGCAACTAGAAGTTTGCAATATATTATGCGCGCAATTTCCAGATTGAATGATCCAGAAATAATGTATTAAAGTATCCATGAATGGATAGATCAATGATTATGAGAACAAAATTTATATGTTGTGTATATTTGCAGCAATTATATAAGCCAACAGAATTCTCCCCGTATAATTGGTTTTTGGTCAGGAGCCAGATTAATTCCATCTTGAAATGTTTTAAATGTGTAATGATTATTAATCTATTACAATGCATATAGATGGATATACAAAGAAAATTGATGATTTGATGAGGGGGAGAAAAATAAGCCGATTGGGTAAAGATAAAGTGAAATGAATTATCATTGGCTTATATTGGTCCTCATACAAAGAAATGTGCACTAAAAGTTTAAAAGATAATTCATTTGCAGATTTTAGCTAATCAAATGCTAAAAGCATTTATTGACCTAAAGTGACAATGTCACATGTCCCAACTGCAAATGCTCCTATATGAATTGTTATAAAGCATGCATGAAGCGTTGCTGGTCCATCGGTTATAAAGATAAAAATCCTCGAAAGAGAAAAGGAGCTATAAAATATAGATGATTAAGTCGAGGATAATTAAGTAAAGCTCCAGAAGAGTTATCTTTTGATGAGATGTTATCTCCAGAAGAGATATTACAAGAAAAGTGTATTGTGGTCCAAGAGAGACCTAGGTACCTAATATATGTGAATATAATGAGATCTCAATAAATTATGAATGAAATCCGATGGGACTGAAAATGAAGTCGACGTTAATAATATCTATGATAGCATATGTTGCAATGAATGATAATGAGGATCATGAGCCACAATATATTTGTATGTGCTAGAAGCACATAAGGCGCCAGAAACACATATGTCCCAAAAGGACTCAAGATGATAGTGCATATAGCATCATTATCTGAATAAACATTTATTGAATTTCTATATGCACATATATATTTATGAAAAGATTATTATGACTTTACTTGACAGATTTAGATCTTGCAGGTATATAATGAACAATCAAATTGGGCGTTTCTAACAGAATATTTGATGACAGAAAGTATAATATGCTCAGAAAGACATTGAAGCAATATAGTCATCAGGGGGAGCAACACTGATGTAATCAAGAGGGGGAGACGATACACGCTGTACTCTTTTTCCCTTATCTGGGTTTTATCCCACTGGGTTTTTCCTAGAAAGGTTTTTAATGAGGCAGCACTAGAAAGTGTATCAATGGATGATGTACTCTTTTCTTTGGCTAGTTTTTTATCCCACTGGGTTTTTCCTAGTTAAAGTTTTTAACGAGGCACATTCATAAATGGACATCCAAGGGGGAGTGTTATGAATATACTTATTATGTGGATGTCCATTGACTCCCGGTTTCCAAATATTAAAAGATGATATGGGACCCGCGCATAGTGATTTACTATTTGCATAGTACCACGCATAGTAGTTTACTATTTGGTGGGACCCGCACACAATTATACAATCACTCACGGGAAGGAAATCCGTGAGTGAACAGTTTAGGTTTTTGGGGAAAACTACACCAAATGACCCAGAGGTGGAAATTACACTAAAGTCCCATTTTTCTTCTATAAATAGAGGTTTTCTGTAACTGTTCATTTATTGAATGAAATGAGAATCTCTCTCTCTACTTTATCTCTTTAGAACCTCTACTTTTCTTCTTATTATTTTTATCAGTTTTATAACAGTTAATATGTTTTTCAATTTTCTTATTTTATTTTATATAATAATAATTATTATTATTATTTTAGTAATTTGCTTAATTGTCATTTTATTTATGTTTTATTCATTTGACTCCTACATGGAAGTCTAGATTTAATCTTTTAGTAATTTTACCTTATTCACTATTTACAGTGAATAGTTTTTTTTATTATTCATGGTAATTTTACATTTTACTCTTATATGGAAGGTTTTACCTCCTACATAGATATTTATATTTGATATTCACTTTTTGTAGATATTGTCATTTTACCTTTACTGTTGCTAACATAACATTTGCTTTTACGTATTTACTTTTATGTTATTTATATTGATTTATTTTATTTTACATTTATTATTTTTTATGGTAACAACACTAGTATAGTGGGCTCCATTTATTTTAATTATTTACTGCTTTATATCCCCCTTCCTTTTTATTGTTATTTATTTACTGCTTTATATCCCCCTTCCCTTTTATTGTTATTTATTTACTGCTTTATATCCCCCTTCCCTTTTATTGTTATTTATTTACTGCTTTATATCCCCCTTCCTTTTATTATTCATGGCAACCACACTATTAGTGGGTTCCATCTATTTATTTTATTATGTTTATATTTTATTTATCTTGAAGATAAATTGTTAAAAAGCCATATGTATCATGAGATCAAAATGTCATGGAAATATGAGGCATTAATTGGCCTGAGATTATGAGGAGGCATAAATTGGTCAAGTGATAAATTAGCCTAAAGCTAATGAGATAAGTTGGTTTGAAGCCAAGAGACAAGTTATGATACAAGGCTTGATCCATAAATTTAGTATGTCATCAATTGTATAAAGACCTCAAAATTGTATATTTGGCATTAAATACTCCCTCAAATTATGAGACAGGGGATTGTATGATCATTGTTGATTGTAAATAAATATATACAATTTGCTCTTGTAGTAGCAATTTTGTGATTAAGTCAAGAAATATTGTGGATTAATTTCTTGCCATGATCAAATAGATCAGTGAGTTATGGATCATGAATTTTATTCAACTTCATTCCCAAAAGTGAATGAAGCGATAAATAAATTGTGATTATGGTTATTTTACTATTATTTTGTGTTTAGATAATTATAACAATTGTTATGAATATAAGAGAGGAATATTCATAAACAAAATGATTAAACAAAATACAATATTATTTCAACAAAGATCAATAGCAAGTGGTTTAACTCCTTTACAAAGATTAATCATCTCATTCTGAAGATATACAATGTCACCTTCTTTTTCTTCTCTTGAGTTGGGATCAAGATGAGGTAAAGCTCTTTTTAATATCGAGATCTGCCTCATAAGTTTTTGAAGCTCTTTGTATGGTCACTTTGTTAACCCTCCTTTTTGATAAATCTTTTGTATGGTATGGGTAGACATATTTAATTGTTTACTCGCTTCATCGAGGGTTAAATAAAAATAATTCTTTAAATCATGGAGCGTCATTTTCTTTATTCTTTCACGTTGCTCCATAGTCAACCTATATAATTCACCCTGTTTAAGGGATGAAGTATCATATGGAATATTAACCGCGAGTTGTTTTCCTTTATCTAATGGATTTTCAATGTTGGTTTGAAATGAACTTCCGCGGTGTTCATTTAGGTTTTTAGCCCATTCCGAATTAACACAAAAGATTTCATAATAAGCCAATACAGGATCACGCATCAAGTTATATCCTGATGCTTGTAAATCTATACAATACTGTGTGAGAAAATGTTTGATTTCTCCAAAATTTTTATTTGTAAAATCAAACATTGGAAGCCTATCAGTATTGTAAGATTTATCCTGTACATTTTCAAATAAAACAGTGTGGGAAATTATACTTGTTCTCCTTCCATGAACTTCAAGTTTATGACACTGAAGTTCGTTGGTATGTATGATCTCCCGTAAAACATCACAACAACTACATTCCAATAGGCTAGTAGTTGATAACTGATTAGTAGTCACTAGTTGACTAGTTGTAGTTGGCTGGCTGGTTATTGTTGGTTTGATGGTTGTTGCTGGCTGGCTAGTCATTACTTGTTGGTTGGTTGTTGCTGCCAGGCTGATGGTTGCTTGCTAGCTAGTGAATGTTGTTTGATTGATTGTCGTGACTATTGGCTAAACTGGATTGGTAGACTCCATCAGTTCTGTCATAGTTCTACACCTCTTAACAGGCCTTCTTGATAAACCTGCTTCAGTTGTACCTTCAATCCTTATAGATTGAGGAAGACCACTTGTTCTTGGGGGAGAAGTAGGTACATTTGAAGAAGAAGGAGGAATAACAGAAGGAGGTATAAACATGTCTAAAGGATCAGAAAATAGTAAAGAAGAAAATGACATGTTTGTCTGATTATCATACAACAAAGCATCAAGTAATGCTGTGCCGGATGTATCAGAAACTGGGATAAAATTGCTTGGTCCTGTCATGGCAATAGAATTTAGAGAAATATGTGTGAGTATCTGGTAATTGATGATATTATCAAGATGCTTGAGTGTTTGTGAGGCACATTCGTTTGCCTTCTTCTATTTATAGCCGAATTAAATCCTATTGAATCTCTGCAGATTTGCGCAGTCTTGTTGAATCTCTGCAGATTTGCTCCCTATAAAGCACGAACTTATAACCTTTTTGACTTTAAATGCATACGACAATCCATATGGTTGCGCCTGTGATTCCACAGTGATGCATCTATGATTCCACAGTATTGCGCTCGTGAATATTTTTATGAGATCGATGATTTTGTATTTTATAAATATATATTTGATTGTCATTTTTGGAAAATGAAAATTTTGTTACCAGAAGTAACAAAATTGTGCATTGATAATGCATTAAGAAATATGTGGAATTTTAATGATATCTGTAGAAATAGATATCATATATGGAATATTGTATGGAAGTTCCATGAATTAATTTTTACGGACTCACACTTGAGGGGGAGAATGATATATATCAAGTGTGAGTGTTTGTGTATTAATTTTCTGTAAATTGTTGTGTGTAAATTCTTTGTGAATTAATTCCACTGAAATTGATATTAGATTTGATGATAAATCATATTAAAAGTTGTCATGACTTGTTTGATCATCCGAGTCATATATTTTTATGAGCTGCTTATTCTCAAATAGATATGATTATGAGAATATTATTGATTATGATTGGAAATGGATCTCTGGAAATATATCAAATTGAAAGATATATTAAAAGATTACATTTGAGATTATAAGTCTGCAAAGTTTACAGTAATATTTGCAACTAGAAGTTTGCAATATATTATGTGCGCAATTTCTATATTGTATGATCCAGAAAGTATATAAGGTTATGAGAACAATGTTTATATGTGTATATTTGCGGCAATTATATAAGCCAACAAAATTCTCCTCGTGTAATTGGCTTTTGGTCAGGAGCCTAATTAATTCCATCTTGAAATGTTTTAAATGTGCAATGATTATTAATCAACTACAATGCACACAGATGGATATACATTGCATGATTGGATAAGGGGGAGAAAATAAGCACATTGGGTAAAAGAGATAAAGTGTAATGAATTATCATTGACTCTTTTTGATCCTCGTACATAGAAATGTGCACTAATAGTTCAAAAGATAATTCATTTGCAGAGAATGCCAAAAGCATTTACTAACCTAATGAAAGTGACAAAGTCACATGTCCTAACTGCAAATGCTCCTATTTGAATTGTTGTAAAGCACACCAAAAGTGTTTTCAGGTCCATCGGTTTTAAAAATAAAAATCCTCGAAAGAGAAAATGAGTTATAAGAATATAGATGATCAAGTCAAGGATAATTAAGAAAAGTAATTAGCTCTAGAAGAGCCATCTCCTGAAGAGTTATTATCTCCAGAAGAAAATAATGTGGTCCAAAAAGAGACCTAGATACCTGAAATATATGAATATAAAGAGATCTCAATAAATGAAATCCGATGGGACCGAAAATGATGTCGACATTGATGATATTTATGTTTATATGATAGCATATGTTGTACTGAATGACAATGAGGATCATGAGCCACAATATATTAGTGTGCTAGAAGCACATGTCCTTGAAGGATGTAAGACGCCAGAAACATACGTCTCTAAAGGACTAAATATACCAGAAGCATAAGTCCCTGAAGGACTCAAGATGCTAGGAGCATCAAATTCTCGAGAATAATCAATTAAATAAGTTCATTGCATGAAGCAATCATAGTGCATATAGCATCATTATCTGAATAAACATCTATTAAAGTTTTATATGCACATGTATATTTATGAAAAGATTATTATGATTTTACTTGAAAGATTTAGATCTTGCAGGTATACAATGAACAATTAGACTGGGCAGTACAAAATCAGATTGGATGTTTCTATATATGTTCCATAGTGAACAATAATTGATGACAGAAAGGATGATATGCTCAGAAGGACATTGAAAATAATGTAATCATCAAGGGGAGCAAATCTGATGTAATCAAGAGAGGGAGACGATACACGCTGTACTCTTTTTCCCTTATTTAGGTTTTGTCCCACTGGGTTTTCCTAGAAGGTTTTTAACGAGGTAGCACTGGAAAGTGTATTAATGAATGATGTACTATTTTCTTTGGCTAGGTTTTTATCCCACTGGGTTTTTCCTAGTTAAAGTTTTTAACGAAACACATTCATAAATGGACATCCAAGGGGGAGTGTTATGAATATACTAATTATGTGGATGTCCATTGACTCAAGATCTCCAAATATTACAAGATGACAAAGTACCATGCATAGTAATCTACTATTTGTGTGGGACGCACGGCCAAAATTTTCATTCACCTACGGCAACAACCATTTGGTGAAACAACCGTTTGGTAAAATGTATTTGGGGAATATTACATCTAATGACCCAAAGATATAGAAATTATATTTAAAGACCCATTTTCCTTTTATAAATAGAGGTCTTCTGTAAACATTCAATATATACTTGATATGAGAATTTCTCCCTCTATTTTCTTTCTCTATAATCTCTTCCCTTATTATCTTCAGTTTTATAACAGATTTTTTAAATCAAAGATCTTTTTTTGATATAAACTATTGCGAACATGATATTTGTAAACCAAGCAAAGCCTATTGGGCCGACCACAATAAAGCTCAATATCAACACCCAAAACCAATGTCAACAAATATAAAACGCATATATAAAACGCGCATGCCGAAGAAAGTTGGTATAGATGATAAAGGATTTGGTCAAGTCCTAAAGAATGTGTGTTCGATCCCCACTGCCGTCGCTGGAACTCTTTCGTTAGGTGATCTCGTAAGTTCCCATTAAGTGCTTAAAGAGCTCGGGGCCGTGCCTTGACCTTGGTGAGGGACTGATGTCGAACCCCTCCAAAACTTTTTTATAAAAAAAAACGCATAATAACAAATCCTAATATTCCTTTATATATATATGTGTGTGTGTGTGTATATATATATATATATTCCAAACACCTACCCCATCATTGTTTTTGCCTCACACTTCTTATCTTCCCCCACTGGCCACTTATATGCATGTATATGTGACGCCATTTACAATATCCAATCCTCTCACATCTTCATATTAAATGTCAAAGTCTTTCCTTGTAACGAAAACTAACAACAACCAATAATTAAATGTTTATTCAATTTTTAACTTAACTTTGCGTGTTGTGGTTTTATCACGGGAATTGCATTTGAAATAGGAAATTTATTAGCATATAATTAGTTGTTTTTAATTATTTCTTATTTAAGTGTCATTGGTTTTGTAGTGACAGTTGATCCTATCAAAACTCTTTATAGTGAATGGACATTATTAATCTCAGTTTTATTCCATGTATAGATTCACGTTGAAGATATCGTGTGTCCAAAAAATAAATGAAAAGGAATATATTTTTTCGATTTGAAAAGGAGACCAAAAGTGATCCGATATATATATATATATAATATGGACTTGGACTTGGATTCCAGATGCCGTTGATATTTATGGTTCTGTTGCTGATTTCTATACTTTCACACAAACACAAAACATGCCACGCCCGTCTTTGTCATCCACTTGCGCTGCTTGATTTTATTCTCGTCCACAACATATTTGTTTATTAAATATTAATTAATAACGAGCATCAACATTTTGTAAAGGAAAAGCTGCTTTATCGTCAAAACAGAGGCGTCTTGTTCACTCCATATTTCGACCTCGCTCTTATCCCTACAACGCCTGTATCACCAAACTCCCCCTTTTAAATTGTCATAATCGATAATCTTTTTAAGAACAGTAAAAGTTAAAATGGAATGAAAAGAACCCTTCTTTTAGATGACACACGCACTGGGGTCTGAAACAAGGACGGACTTGTTTTGGATAGCTTATTTGAAGATGTTTTTGTGATTTATTTACTATTTAGATTGGGTTTATGGGATTTTCTTCAATTTTTCATTTGGATGAAAAATGTGAATTGACTTATGAGCAAAAAGGATCTTATTTGAAAAGCTTAATTTTTTGGCCTTTGGAAAACTATAAACTCCTTATTTATTATTTCAATCAGCCGCTACTTTCATAGAAGCTGAAAATGAGAATATTAGTGAAGATGAAGAGTAGGTTTTCGTCAACCGATTTGTTGAGGAATCTTCAACCTAGATAAATTATTCTTTTTCAATTGAAATAAATTAAATTTGTGACACAATTAGATACCAAATTGTACTGGGTATTAGTTCCTAGTTATTTATGTAATATTTATTTGATCAAATTTTGTAATCAAACATTTTTAATATTTTTGGAAATTATATTTTTTTCTCTTGTAATTATCTCAAAGGTTACTTATTCATAAGTCATTCTAAACAAGTTTCAATTTTACAAAATTATTTATACAACAACCAATCTAAATATAAATAATATTTTACAACCTAACTTTTACTTAATCGTATTTTTCTATAAGTCATTTTGTCAGCCACGGTCCGAACAAGTATGACATTGATTGAGAGACTTGATTAAAATAGAAGGTATAAAATTTACTGTTGTTTATCCATATCCCCTAACATCTCACAACTGCGTGAAATACAAGGTGCCTGTGTCAAAGATTACAAGTACGTGTTACGAGTTAATAAACATATTGACTGGCTTTCCTATAAAACGTGGCTTAATGCCGTCAATACCTCGCCATTGTGGAGCTTATTTGATGCTATTTACAAGAAAAGCAGAATAATTGTTTATCGTGATGACATCGGCATCGTCGTCAATTTCACTCTTCCTCGTCTGGGAATCTTTATTTATTCAATACGATAAACATCAAATATTTAAAAACAAAAAAGGCATTGGAGGGATCAGAAAAATCTTGATTTTGACTTGTTTTTAGGGGATGGTTGTGGTGAGACCCAATTCTTTCGTCGTTGTGTGGGCCACAGTCTTCTTTTTCTTTTTAAAGGGGCCCTCTCCTTTCATCATATTGTTGAGTTCTGTTGGCCTACTTGCAACCCCTTTTTCAATGATTATGTCTGTTTTCTCTTCCTTCTTCCGTTTTCTCAGTGTCTGATTTGGATAACTATAGAAGCTACCTTTTTAGTATAATTTATTGGGTAGTACAATTTAAAAATGTGAACTTTCATGGTTTTGCCATGCTAATCCATATCCAAACAAACCCTTAATTATAAATTTCATTATTAACCCAATCCCCCTTTGAAAAAAAAAAAACGCAATACCTACGATATAAATGATATAATAAATGAAATGAGCTCAGGGTCTCCACACGCGGATTCTTGATTCTGATGGAAGCATAGAGCTTCGTGTATAAATATCTACGTATAATGTTGCTTCAGCCTTCAGGTCATTGGTTGACTTTGATGGATTAAAAATGAACAGGGAGGGGGATTATAAGACCGCCAATCTGATATGTGTACACGCTAACGTCAAATGGATGGGTGCATGATCAAATGATTTGGGTACTTGGTTATTACTGTGCCACTAGTAGTTATCAGTATCACGCGTCTGTCTTCAAACCAAAACAGAGCCGGATGCATTCATTGAACACAGATGGGCCACAAATTGAACTGTGATCACCACTTACCCTGCGAGCACGTCCTTTTATTTTGAGTACTAAAGGTGCATTTTTCTCTGGGGTAATGAGTATGTGGTCTCTAATTGTTTCTATTGATAAAACCAACTGTTTAGTGAAGGGTAATAATGTCTTTGGATTGGGTTTGTCCACCTTCCTCCACTTCATTTGCAGAACCCACTCTCCGAGGCTCATGTTTATGTTTAAATACGTCACCCTTTCCTTCTTGTTCCTTTGCTTATGTCTTTGAATTTCCACAATTCTGTTGTCTGCTGGGTGTGTTTTGTAGTTCTGTCTTCTGACTTTATATATATACTGTGGTTTCGGGTATTAATACTATTTCTATTAATTTCCTGGAGGAAAGAAAAAAAAGAAGGGACAATGTTGCACTCTTTCTCAGATTTTATGCGTGAGATGGCCCAGGGGCAAAAATTATCTTTTCGGTTTTGATCTATTAATCAATAAATATTAATTATCATAATTCACTGCTGATTACACAATCATATTTTCTTCTATCAGTATATCCCTCAATTTAGGGATATCAGGATATGTAATTTATTTCTATACTTTACTTGGGTTTACAACTTGCCACGTTGGAGGGGAAAAAAGGGAGGGTTACGACATATTCTTCCAATTTTTACAATTATTAAATTATTTTCATCTGATCCGATCCTGGCAAAAAAAGAATTATATTCATCATGTGCGGTAAGCGGAGGGCAAACGCTTGCTATAGGAAAATTAAGTACTGTAATTTCTAACGGTTTAATTGTTTTAGATGATAAATATAAAATTCAATATTTAAAATCATGAAAATGAATCATTCAGTTTATAGTTTTACCTCAGCTGCTGGTATTACTCAATTGCTATAGCTTTGTTTTTTAAACTTAATATTTAAAATTTAAATTCACTACAAATCAATCATTATAATTTTAATTATTTAACTTTTTAGTCCTAAATGTTTAAAATTTAAGAAATATATTATTCTTAAATTCAGAGAGAAATATATTTAAATAATTAAACATATAGAGACTAAAGGTGCATAATGGCACTTAATCAAGTTAACATTATCTAATTAAATTGTTCTCCTTAATATAAAATATATTTAGATAATTGATTTTAATTATATATATAATATAATTTTTATATTTATTATTTTTTTAATTTAGCACTAGCATATTGATGCTTCTATCCTAATAATCAATTAGGAGAGATAATAAAAGAATTAAATAAAATAATTAGGATATTTCAAAAAATAATTACGATGTTATATAACTAAACTAACTTCTTTACTCTTTAGGAAGAGAAATTAATTTCCTAGAAAAACCAGAAACCGTGTGGGTTGCCGCCATTTGCAGCAGCTCATGTAGGGTAATGATACCGTAAAACTCTCACACACACACTCAAGGGCAAGGCTAATTCAAGTCAGACAAGAAAGATCGGGTGCGGACCTATTCCATTTATTCGCCCCTGCTTCTCAGTCTCACCGCCCACGGCCCCGTAAAACTGTGACGGTGTCAGATCAGGGTACGCGCTTCTTTCAGCCAATAACATCGCGCCACGTTTTCCCCCATATAACGCTGCTGGCTCATTCAATCTACACCGTAGGTTTTCCTTACCTCGACGATTCCCACTCCTTAAGCGCTGTGCTGTTAATAAATACCACCACGATCGCTCCCTGCTTTTGTTTTCTTTCTCTGCTTCTCTCATTACTTCGTCCCATCATCGCCATGGCTTCCGCCGGTCCGGAATTGGACCAGTTGACCTCTGGTGCTAGCAATCGCATCATTCCCATTGTCAAAGCCCTAAGGGCCTCTTTGATTTTCGTATACACCTTCTTCCTCTCCTTCTTATGGTTCATTCTCCCTCGTCCTCGTCGCTTTTATTCTCCTCCTTTGCTTGGCACTCCACCGTCTTCTCCTCAGAAGCATCGGAAACGGAGGTCCTTGTGGTCGATCCGAGACGAGGAGGATACCCTCAGGAGAAGAGCTCTAGCGGAAGATGTGCGCATGGCCCGCGATGATGCCGCTTGCCGATGGTCTACTTCTCTCTTCTATGGCCTCAGAAGTAACGCTCTCTTTTGCCGCTCCTGGTTTCCTGTTTCTGATGATATTAAGTAAGGTCTTCTAATATTTTTTCTGCCTCATCATTATCTTTGGTTCGGTTTTTAGTCTTCAAGTCCTCGCCTCCGTTTCTGAATGTTGAGTTCCTTTCTCAATTGAAGGAAGGGTTAAAAGAGTGAAATTTTCGATTACAAATTCCTATCCAAGAATTATGCTGTTCAATGAACTCGTTGGTGTTTTTCTCATTTTCACGTTGGAAAATCTGTAGCATTGAAAATAACTTAACAGGTGGAGGAACTAAGCTGTGAAATAAGCTAAATATACTATTCATTGTCAATATGAATGAAAATGATTGTGTGCTAATTCAGCTCTCCCAATTTTTAAATTATGCGGCTCCCTGATTCTTTATGTTATTGTGCGCTGTTCTTTGATCTCTATTTTGGTTGTCCACTAACAAGCAAACTAAAAATCAACAGTGAAGTACTAACTTGAAGTTCCATGTCATCTTGTTAGGATAAAGTAGTTGTCATGTCAATTGTGTCAAGATTCTATTTTTCATTTTCTCAAGAGGCATTTTCAGATGACTGTATTAAGGTTCCGTCTCCTTGAATTTTGCCCCTTGTTTTTCATATATCCCACCTCTTTTCTGATGGTCATCTACAGCTCCCATGGCTGCCTTTGTTCTGCTGCCTGTTTCAAATTTTCTCAAGTTTTCTTCCTCTTTTGTTCTTTCAGGGGAATTCTTTTAATCATTCATGGGCTTAATGAACACAGGTAAGCTTAATTTGATCAACTTACAGAAACTTGATTCTGTTAGAGCTTAATGATTATGTCTGTTTAAGGGACGAGGAAGTTATTATTTTTCCATAATACTATAGAATTTTCAGTTCATTATTGTTTTCAGAGCATATAAAAGTTACGCCTTTAGTTTGACTCGTGCTTCATGTGTCAGTGGAAGATATGCTGATTTTGCAAGGCAATTAACATTATGCAACTTTGGTGTCTATGCAATGGACTGGATAGGTAACTACCATACTTAGACTTGTTTTTAATTCTACCCATTTGCACTTCATTGCTACATAATACTCTTCTGTTCTCTAGTAGATCTCTATCTTGTTGAAATAGGATCTAGCCTCTTGTTTTTGGATGATGTAGTAAGAGGAATGGGCATACCCCTTTGCGATTTTATTTTTTCCTCCTAACTATGTTCGAGGATTTTCTTTATGGAGTTTTTCTGCCATTCTCTTATCTGAAGGTTAACATTTATGCTTTCTTTTTACAGGTCATGGAGGGAGCGATGGATTGCATGGTTATGTTCCATCACTTGATCATGTTGCTGCAGACATAGTATGTGTTACTGCATTTCTTTCTGTTTTTAAAATTAAAACTTTAACCGGTATTCCTTGCAATGTCTGCTTGGCCTCCTTTAATTTGGGACTATATATTTTCAAATATTGCTCTATCATTTTAACATTGAACATCAACACTTTAAACAGGGGTCATTCTTGGAGAAGATAAAGGTGGAGAATCCTGGGGTACCATGCTTTCTCTTTGGTCATTCCACTGGAGGAGCTGTGGTTTTAAAGGTAAAGGACTGTTTATCTTCTGCAAAGATCCATGAGTTTATTTCTTTTTTTCCCCCCTTCTTTTTTAATTTAGAAGATCATGTGCTTTTTCTTCAGGCGGCTTCATACCCTCATATTGAAGAGATGGTGGAAGGAATTGTATTGACTTCACCAGCCTTACGTGTTAAGCCAGCTCATCCTATAGTTGGGGTAAGCTTTGCATTCATAGGCTGTGATTAGCTACCTTCGTTTTTGGAGACCTAGGAAAGCATCTGTTATTGCTCAACTAATAATTAAATCATCATTTGTATGAGATCCAGTTACCCAGAAAATATTTGATCCTATTGGGACCAGAACAGAGTGAACAGTTGAAAGCTCTGTTTTACTTTGATATCATACCATGTAACTTCTTAGAGTAGTACGTGCAAATTTTTTTAAATAAATGGAAAAGGGTGCCAAAATAGGCATGGTGAGTCCTCTTGATACTTTCTTTTTGTTATTGGAACCAGAATGGACAGACGATCATTGGTGTTGTTTTACTTTGGGACAGCCGCAGTAACTTTAGAGTTCCAAACGTGAACATAGGCTTATAGAGATGGAGGTCAAAAATGGGCATGATGATGATTGATGATAATTCCCTGTACTTCATTCTCTTGGTTTTACAATCAATATGCTTGTATAGATCGAATTCCCTTAATATGCTGTGTGTGTGTGTGTCAAGTTTTCCATAAAGGGGGAAAAACCTCAAGATTATTGCTTTCAAATGTGCTCTATATTTAATGTGTTTTTGCTTTTCATCATGCAGGCTGTTGCCCCACTTTTTTCCCTGGTTGCTCCAAAATTGCAGTTTAAAGGAGCAAACAAAAGGGGGATTCCAGTTTCCAGGGATGAAGCAGCTATGTCGGCCAAGTACTCTGATCCTTTGGTCTACACCGGACCCATAAGGGTCCGAACAGGGCATGAAATATTGCGCATCTCGTCCTACTTAATGCGGCGCCTAAAATGTGTGACAGTACCATTCTTTGTTCTCCACGGAACTGCTGATAAGGTGACTGATCCACTTGCCTCACAGGATCTGTACAACGAAGCAGCTTCCCGGTTCAAAGAAATCAAGCTTTATGATGGCTTCTTACACGACCTTCTGTTTGAACCTGAGCGTGAAGAGATAGCGCAGGACATCATTAATTGGATGGAAGAGAGATTAAACAACTTATGAAAATATTAATGTTAGGGAATGATTCGAAGATGTGGTTAAAATGGACGTTGAGTTTTGTAACCAGTACTCAACAGGGCTGTCGGGAAAATGGTTTGGGGGAGGTAGATAGGTGCTTCATTCCATGTTGGATGCTATATACGTGTGATTGTTTTTTCCATCATGAAAGTTGTTAGTTATTAGCGAAATGTAGTAATGTTTCGCAATCATGTGATTATCCGTTCGTCTCTTGTTTGCCTTTCGTGAACGGATGGGTGTCTACTTTGTTGTTCATGAAGGTAGTGAGAGCGGTTTTCGTGTTTGCTTCTGCATTGGATTTGCGAGTTGAAGCAAACAAGGAAACAGATCAGTTGGGAAAAAGAAACCGCTTTTACAGATAGATAAATATATAAATACATTAATAGTGAGTTTTTGTTATTTATACAAGTCTTTTGTTTTTATTGGATTTTTTTTTTTTTTTTGGCTCAAAGTTGTTTTTATTGGATTGACGCTAGTGCTTCTATGCTTCACGTCTGCTCATCCATAACTGTAACTCTGGAGTTTCACATCTGAGATTACGAATTTGATATTCGTGTAACAAATTTGTCCGAATTTTACTAACTTGGTAATTGACAATGATAACAACGTTTATTGCAACCAAAAAAAGAAAGGAAGCCAAGAGTCTTGAGAAAATAATAAAACTACATATTAAACGCGATAATTAAGAGATCATGGCTTGACCTTTACGCGATAATTAAGAGATTGCTAATTAGCACAGCATGCTTGCTGCATCTTGTTGGCCATGTAGTGAAGAGAAGAGTCGATGTAAGAGATCAAATCTTGAAATGCCCATCTTTCCACCGGATCACTCACAAACGACCATTCGATCTTGCATCCTTGAGCATCCACATCACTCCCTATGGGCAACACCTTGATTGTGGCCACATAGGACTTGAATCCGATGTTGTTATCGACAACCTCGTAGGTCAAACAGTGTTGGATGGGATCCAAGGCAAGCAGCTTCTCATTGGCCCACATGACGGTGGTGTCACCCTCCCCTCCGCCTTTAACGGTGGAAGCGCAGTACCGAACGAGGCCAGGTTGACCAGGAAAGCCCTCTACTTGATAACACGTCTCTATGGGCATCAACTTGTGAAGGTTGCAGAAATCCTCCAAGAGACGCCATGCCTGCTCTGTGTCTGTGTTTGGGACCTCAACGCAGGCTTTGCCTTCCCATTTAGAATTTGGTTCCTCTGCCATTAGTCTATGGAACAGGGTGACCAAGCAACTGAGAAGGACGAGTAATGGAAGTGGGGATATTTGGCATGTATAGTATCTTCGTGGAAGGCACGCAAGTTCTTTGCGCCACACAAAATGCGTGAAATGATATTAATAATGGAAGAGGAGCAGTGATGGAAGACAGATGGTGGTCCTGGGCAGAATCTTAGCATGGCCGACAAAACTTTATAGTTTGAAAAAGATGATTTTGACTTTATGTTAATGGGGTTTGTTGACTGTATTCTAGTAAGTGTGGATTAGCTATAGAAGTTACACGTGATTTAAGGTAGGTATACCAGCTAAGCTTCTGAGAGGAATTTTGTCTGTAAATATGCTTTTTCGGCACCAACTCAGCAGCCCTGAATTTATTCGTTTTAAGAGAGATAAGCATGAGCTTGTATTGTATATAGAGCATGGAATCTCTGATTCATGATGTTCCCTTTTAAATATAGGAAAACAACTTGCGTGATTAGCGGACATAGGTGAGAAGAAAACAACTTGATGCTTACAGTGATCTCGTCATAACTCATAAGCATCCAGCAACTTCTTCAGCATAACTGGCAAGTAATCATTACTCATCCCCTGCGCTTCCTGAGGATGATTTATTGATTTAGGACACGCTATTTCTCAACGCTGTTATGTTTGAGGTCTAATCCTCTTTTGTATTCCTTTTATCACCGACAATGGAAAAAAGAAAGAAAGAAAACAATAGCAACAGGGAAGAAATAAAATAATAGGAAGACCAAATTATAAGCTAAAACAAGATATTTTTATTGGTAAGACTACAAGAAGCAGAGAGTAGTAGTTTTGATTACAGGTTTATAGAACGGAGAGCTGTTGGCATTAAGCATTGGGCGAATTTGCAGTATGAATATGATGGTCCATTTTAGCAGCCATGCGTTGAAGGCCAAAATCGTATTTGGCGATCAAATCCTGCAGCACCCAGACGTCGATAGGATCGAGGGAGAAATGCCACTCTATCAGAGATCCGTCGTGGTCGTCGGCAACCATGGGCGACACCTTCATAGTTGCGCGGTAGGAGTTGAAGCCCATATTGCTGTCCACGATTTCATAGACGAGGGTGCGTTCTTCGTGATCGATGGCCAGAAGCCTCTCCTTCGACCAACTGACGCGTTGATCGGCGCCTTCGGAGGGGATAGAAGAGCCGGAGCAGAATCGGATGCAGCCGGGCTCGCCGTTGGAGCCATGGATGCCATAGCAGGTGGCCAGAGTAGGGAACCATTTGTGAAGGTTGAAGAAGTCCTTCACCAGCTCCCATGTCTGCTTCGCCGACGCATTTCGCAGCGTCGCCGATACTTTCCCTTCCCATTTCTCCTTCGAATCTTTCTCCATCCTCGAAAGTCGAAATCAGCAAAGGGCCTCCGCTGTCAAATTCTCCACCCAAAGTGAAAAAACAAGACCCGATTTGTTAAGTATATAAATAACAACAAAATAGAAACAGAAATCGAGTAAGTATCCCACAATAGACATTTTGGCGAAAATTATACTTAAAATGAGAATAAGCAAGTAATAATTCTCCGATTTTATTCCTCTCTCAGTTTTTGAGTTCAGGGGAGCTCAACAAACCTTCTAGAGACGGGAGATTGGGTAACAACCTATGCAGCCCATTCTCACTGTCCCAAATCATTTCTTAACTTTTCTATTCCTCATCTTCATCCTCGAGTGCCTCCGTCCTCAACACTGCCGCAAGCTTTGATATTCACTTGCCACCGTCAGCAAACCACGGCCTCCGCCACCGTCTTCTCACAGTAACACTCAATCTCCCCTATACACACTTCTCGTTCGTGACGAGGTGAACGTCTCCACTCTCCTCCCCCATCTTCTTTCTCTACCCTCGTTCTCTTGTATAATGCTCTCTCCTTTTCCTTAATAGTGGTGCTAAATAATTTATCCCTATTAATACTTCTTTAATAATATAAAGAAAAGAGAATGAAGAAATTTAAAAAAATAACAGGACATTTTAATAAATATGTCATATTAACTAAACTATCCAACTTTCTTCATTTCATCAAATTAGCTAAATACCTCTAGCTCTTATATCAAGGATAGGATGGAGTACTTGATGGGGAAGGGAGTATTTGATGTTATACCTAATTATACTCCCTACAATCCTATATATAAGACTCAATTGATGAGAGGTTAAGAAAACTAAATATATTATTTAATTATAATATATATTATATATCAATTTATAAAGCAATATAATGTCGGTAAAAAGAAAAGATATAAATATTTTAAAATTATTTAGTTAAATTTCTTAATTACTCCCAAAAGAGTTAATTAAATATTATATTTAAGACCACATGTAATATGAAGGCTGTAGGAAGGAAAGAACGATTTTTGCATGTGCTATATAATCGATGAGATGGCTGATGAAAAAAGGATCTGTGACATTGTCAAAGAATGGGAAGATGACCGAAGGAAAAAGTGTGGAATTAAAAATAATTCTGTCACATTAAATATATAAAAAAATACCAGTAAAGCCATGCAATTGCATTCTATTTTTTCAACCACCTCATCTCATTAAATTAAATTACCATCCTTTTATTGAACCAAGCAGACCATTAATAATTTAGATTTCATCCAGTAATAAACACATCTTAACGAGCGTCTAATACGGAACCAGTTTATCAGTAATGGGAAACCAATCCCAAAGAATATGGCGGCACAATTTAATTGGAGATATGAATTCAATTAAAGTGGCAGACAAAAGAGTAGTGCTAGTACTACATCAGAGTCTGTCTCTGGATGCAAGACAAGTGAAATTGGCAACGAAGATAGTGTTATCATGTTAGGTTGTCCGTGAACGTGTAAGATTGTGGAAGTTGTATGACTGCAAGGCAGCCCGTTAATCGTTGATCCGCAAATTAAACCGATGGTTTAGGCATCTACTTCCTCACGCCCAAAAAGAAGTCAACAAAATTCCATGTTTCAGCTAAAAAGAGTAATATGAACAAGCCAAAACACAGACATATTCAGCCGCATGCCGATTCTCGCCCAGTATTTATATCAGGTCGTTGAGGACGCCCAAAATGCCAAGGCTCAAAAATTAATACTTTATAAGCCTAAGGATCTTTTCCCTTTTACCGACAAGAAGGTAAACTTAGGATCTTGGCCTGCGGCAAAGTCTCCTCAGGCGAACTTTATCCTGCAAAATGGGAAAATTAAATTGAAAATTTTGCATTACCCAATAATCCTCCCAACCTGTTAGCACCAGCAAACAGAGAAATAATTCGCACCTCAGTGTTGTCATGATCATACCGAATCAAGAAGAGACACCTGCAGCCTCTGACATCATGCATTTTCCTTTGAATCTTTACAATATGGGCATCATAATAAATTGCTTGATCTCTCCTCTCCTGGAATCAAGATGACCTTGTCAACTGAATGCAAAATACACTGAAAAGCATAAAACTATATGTGATCAGCACACTAATGTCTGAGGTCACCTGGAAGCACAAGACAGGGTCTCCGACTTTTAGGTTAGAACATTCCGCATTTTCTAGAGGCACCGAGCGTTCTCTCACATCATTTTTTATATTGACCCACTCATCTTCCTCAGCTCCAAATCCAATAAATCTGACACGGACTTCCTTTAACAAAGGGCAAAACTGTATCAAAGACAAACCTTTCAACTCTTTGTTGGGAGTGTCAAAATGATCAAACCCAACATAAAGCCTGGCGGTACTATGCTATGGAACTTAAAATAATGAGAACTTACAGCTTCACCTGTGCTGAGAAATCTATGGTTAAGAAACTTCTCAACATCATACCTGCATAATACCAAAACCTTACAACTTCTGAAAAATGAGCTCAAACTAACCATAGAGACTCAGGGTTTTAAGGCAAGGTTAACTGTGCTGCATTTTGTCAGAACCCCACTACGGATCAATATTCTTACAACAGCTTTAAGGTGGAAGCAAGTTGATGTTTTCACATGAATGTACGATTTCAGTACACAAAAGCAGAAAGGCTTAAATTCAGAACATCAGAATATTATATGATTAGGGTTTATTTTGGTGAGATTGTCAATATGTTTAACATTCAATCGGTACTAAATTGCAATATTTGAGAAGGCAGACGCAGTATGGGAAGGACTAGCTTAAAGCAGAGAAGCATTTAGTTTTAGATGTTTACGCTCTGTGGACAAGGGGCTAAAATTTTTGTTCGGTCCCACTGCTTCAGCAATTTACAAATTAATGAATTCAAACAAGCTGAATATATGCTCACCATGCTCCATCTTTTGATGACCTTGCCTCAAATTCCAACTCTAATGAATCTTGCGAAACTCCTAAACAGTAAAAAAGAACCGAGAGAAGAAGATAAAGTAAATACATCGAAACATGATACTTTCTAGATAAAAGGACGAAACTGACAAATAGAAGAAGGAGATATTCTAAACATCTCTCAGGCTTACAAGAGCTCTCACCTTCCTCACTTTGTCCTTTTCTATGAGTCAACTCATTTTTAGCGACTTCAGGAGATTCTGTAAGCCTTGTCTGAAACCAACTCTGTATCTAAACATCCTCCCCCAAAGAAAAAAAGGAATAATTAAAAATTTACAAAGAGCGACAAAACTAAAAACCACAAAGAAGGCGAATTGGACCTTGAATGATATATTATAAAAGAAAACTGTATTTACCTCAGTCCATTTTATGACAGGTTTGCCAGCACGACCAGAGGAGCGGCTGCAGAGAGATAATATGCAAACAGCACTTACTCCTCAGGATAACATAAGCATCTTATCTTATTACCAGAAGAAAAGTCAGCATATATTGAAAATTATACCACTAGAACATCCAGAGTGAAACTCACTTAAAACATTTAGTAAGTCTTTGGCAAAACTCCTTTCCTAGTGATTCTTCCCCTGACTCTTCTAGCACTTTTTCCATTTTCTCAATCTGTCCACCATGGTGACAGAAAAGTCAGTTCATTTTCAGATAACAAGTCTCCAAACTCCAAAGTACATATTTACAAGCTAAGAAAGGCCATGAAGCCTTAACGACACTAACAACAATATTTGATGCATCACGGAAACATAATGTAGTGTTATTCAAATGATATCACACCATCATGATTTCAATATTATTTAACTGATGATGTTAGTATATTAGAAAATCCTTTTGTGCCGTTGTATCAAAGAAAAATTATAAAATCTTTGAAGTTCAATAAGAAGGAACCAACTTGCCAAGTGTTACAAGCGAGTGTCATTGCCCTCAGATCACAGATACTGATGTACTTCCTGACTGTAGTGAGAGAAGCCCTTACAATTTTAGGGATAGTAAACAGACACATATAGGTCTCAATGTTGCTTCCCCAGTCATTACTCATTGAAATGCATGAATCTTAGTGAACCATGCAGAGAATTAGAAATAAATAGGACATCTAGCATAAAAGGAAAGATTCTATAAAGGGGGAAAGGGAAAAAACAAAGGCTGAACAATTATTATTTCAGGCATGTCTAACAAGTAATAAGCCTAGAGCTAATCTCGCTATGAACCAATATTGTAGACTGAATCATACAACTTTGAAAAAGAAATGTACCCAGGATAATTAAACCAGTAGATAGTGGTCCACAAGTTTATATTCACAAATGATAGAATAGCCATCATTTCATAAAACTTTATGATACATTAGTGAACGTAGGCATTCGCGATTAAAATTCCACAAACGTAATTATACCAAACAGCAATTAAATATAGGCTTCTTTTAAAGCCCATCGGTTGCCTTGGCTACTGATTAATTTTAAACATTAACCAATAACCCAAAATTTAAGAAAAAAATATAAGAGATTAATACAATTATACCTCAGCACTAGTGAATCCGAAAAAGACCGGTCTGTTCCGTGGACGCAAGCGGTTCATGGAGACACCTCCGTTCCGCGAAGAAAATGACGGTAAGACTAAAACGCTGGTAAGATTGAATTGCCCAGTTTTGCTCCCCCAAGCACCAGAGTTACCCAAAACCCTAGCAAGGGATTTGCACTATTGTTCCCGTAACTTCGCATTAAGAGGATACTTGTATATAATGGAACTCAAGAACATCGAGAGCCGAGCCGGTTGATTCAGGCAGCAGTAGGGACGGTCAGTCGTCACGTCGGGAGAAGAGAAATGTCAGTCAGCCTGTAAGATAATAATTGATGGGCCTTTCATGGATTTGGGCTGAGTCAAGCCCAATGGTTCCTCTGCTCTTGACCATCGAATGTGATGGACTAATGCCACGCCTCAATTTAAGCTATTCGGCTGTATATATCATTAAAAGAAACTGGTCTGTTTGTTTTGAATATATTCCTAGATGTCAGAATAGTGTTGCTGACAGGTTGGCAAAACATGCCATTTCCTCTTCTCAGTTTTATGATGTGGGTCCTACTTTTCTTAGGACTTTAGTTCTTTATGATTGTATGAGAATTATTTCCACATCTCCTTTATCTTAATATATGGCGTTTAGCCTCCTTTCATATCAAAAAAAAAAAAAAAAAAAATATATATATATATATATATATATATATATATATATATATATATATATATATCATTAAAAAAAAAAAAAAGCTATTCGGCTGTGGCTATAGCCTTACAGGGTAGTATCGCTTGTATGCAGATCTCATTTATTTATTTTAGTGTAGTTCAAGTTTTATATAGGTATAATGAGAAAGACCATAAGCTTTTGTTCTTTTCTATATTTAAAAAAACAGAAATGGATGAAATATCTTGTTTACTCATGTCTGCCGGTGTAAGTTATGGAAATGTGGCAAGATATCTGGTGAACGTGGGGGGAATTTGTTTCCTGATATGCCTCTTTTATAGTTTTTGCATGTTTTATGCTGAATTGAAGACATCTCATTTTGATAGCAAAGGTGGCTGATTTCAAGAAGGAAATGAGATAGATGCTACTTATCTAAACGTATTTTTGGTATTTGAATAACTTGTTGCAGGTCAGTGACACTAACTGAATAATGTTGTTCCTTATTTGATACAGACGAAGAATAAAAGAACACGGTACTGGAACAGTTACTTATCTTCATACTCAGAGTTCTTGTTTACTCTGCGGTTTTAATATGGAGCTCCAGATACTCATGCAAAGCACTAGATCAGCAAAGAAGCCTGAATGAGCAAATAATGGATTTGCCATATTGTAACCTTATCTGGCTGTTAATCAAAAAGCAAGTGAAGATTTGTACTTGGTTGAATTCGTTGCCTTCAGCATCCAGCACGGTCAAGTATGGAGGGCGGGCACATGGCATTGATTGCGAAATCTGTGAGCTGATCCAGTTGGAGAACACTAACGATAACCACAAAGCAAGGCGAAGAATGTGTAGGATGTTCACACACGCACACAATGTTATTGAATAGAATTGGTGGGGGATAAACCATATTTACAGAGAAACTGAGAGTGGTATGGGTGGCAAGAGATAGTGTCATTAATGATCAATGATCCGTAACGTAAATGGTGACGTTGGCGGGTCAATAGTGGTGGCTGCGTCTGAGTCTGACTATATGCCACAAACTTATCTCTGCCTAACCCAAGTGGTAACATTGCCTCTTTATTATAAAATCCACGTCCCTTCTTCTTTCTTCTACAAACACCATCCTGTGTCATTTCTTACGAAGCAATATGCAACTCTTGTCAAAGCCACTTCTCATTCTCTTCACCATCCTCACCCTCCACTGCCTCATTGTCTCTGCTTCCACTTGCCACCCCGATGATGAATCAGGTTTACTGGGTTTCAAATCCGGAATCACGTCCGACCCATCCAATATGCTTGCCTCCTGGAAGTCGGGTATCGATTGTTGTACTTGGGCCGGTGTGAATTGCCTCAATGCCAACAAGCGGGTCACCAGTCTCTCCCTTTCCGGTCAGCCCGACGTCCCCAATAGCTTTTTGTCTGGCATTATTTCACCATCACTCTCAAAGCTCCGTTTCCTCGACGGCATCTACCTCCAGAATCTCAGAAACATCTCGGGCAGTTTTCCCGCTTTCGTTTTCCAGTTACCCAACCTCCAATTCATTTACATTGAAAATAACAAACTTTCGGGTCGGATACCTGAAACTGTTGGTAATATGACCCGATTGAGCGCGCTTAGTTTGTTCGGGAATAGATTCACGGGACCAATACCCAATTCAATTTCTGCGTTGACGCAGCTGACTCAGCTCAAACTCGGTGGAAACCTTCTCCGAGGATCGGTGCCCGATGGAATTCGCAGGCTTCAGAGTCTCACGTTTCTGAGTCTAGAAGGTAACCAACTCACAGGTACAATACCTGACTTCTTTTCCTCTTTCACCGACCTCCGGATTCTCAGACTTTCCCGGAACAAGTTTTCCGGTAGAATCCCACCTTCCATATCATCGCTTGCCCCGAAGCTGAGCTACCTTGAGCTCGGCCACAACTATCTCACGGGACAAATCCCTGATTTTCTCGGGAATTTCAAGGCGCTCGACACCCTGGATCTCTCATCAAATCGGTTCTCTGGGACCGTGCCGAAAAGTTTCGGAAACCTCACGAAGATCTTCAATCTCGACCTGTCCAACAATTTTCTCGTGGACCCATTTCCGGAGATGAATGTGAAGGGCATTGAATCGCTTGATCTGTCCAATAACAGATTTCATTTGAGTGAAATACCCAGATGGGCCACCTCCTCTCCGATTATCTTCTCTCTGAAGCTCGCGAGGTGTGGGATCAAGATGAAGCTGCAAGATTGGAAGCCAGTAGAGACTTACTTCTATGATTATATCGACCTTTCTGGTAACGAAATAACGGGAAGTCCGGTTGGGCTGCTGAACAGGACAGAATATTTGGTGGGATTTTGGGCATCGGAAAACAAACTGCGGTTTGACTTGGGGGAGTTAAAGATAGTGAAGACATTAAAATATTTGGATTTAGCGAAGAATTCGGTGTTTGGAAAAGTTCCTAACGCGGTTGCTGGGCTTGAAAAACTGAATGTGAGCTACAATCATCTTTGCGGTCAAATTCCAAAAACGAAGTTTCCAGCCAGTGCATTTACGGGCAATGATTGCTTGTGTGGTCCTCCCTTGCAGCCTTGCAAGAGTTAACCGGAGCCCGCTGAAGAGCCTATGGAAATGGCCACCGGTTTTAGCTGACGCCATAGATATCTTTTTTGTTTTTTTTGTTTTGCATACAAGACGCCATAGATTTCAACCTGCATTATCTTCCCTCTCAACGGAGGGGCTTTATTTGAGATCCGAGAATAAATGTGATGCTTGGAGGGTTTAAACTGAAACTGCTTTGATTTATTTGATTGTTTGTTTTCAAGTGCAACACGGATCCTCTGCCCAAGACATCGGTGGATTGATTCTTAGCGGTCTACGAATGCTCTAATAAGTAGGATGTGTACGCAAGAAGCACTAAATAATAGTATAATCCCACTTCACGTAGACTACAAGTTCGCACATGCACGTTCATTATTAAAGTTTGACTAATCTGTGTCACCTTTCTATTATAAGTGATTTTTAATTAAATCACACACATTAGGATAGAGACAATTAACCCAATGATTATGGAGCTAATTCTTAACTTTATCTTTGTTTATGAATGAGTATTTTTTTAATTCTTTATTTTCTCCCTATTTTCGTTAGTACAATTATGGGTTTAATGTTTCTGCCTTATTTTTTCCACCGCACTCACATATAATTGATATAAGTGAGTGGGCCTATTATTAAAAGAAGAGAGAAAAAAATAAATGGGTTCCACTCACTTATATATGAGTGCGGCAGAAAAAAATGTTTCTACCTCAGAAGTAAAAACATTAAACCCACAATTAAATGGGCTCCACTTACTTATATATGAGTGCGGCAGAAAAAATGTTTCTGCCTCAAAAACAGAAACATTAAACCCACAATTGTATAGGTAAAATTGTCACAATCTCATTTAATATCCTAAAGTTGGATTTATAAATAAGACCAAGTTTTTTGATTAAAAATGAATTATAAATAGAACCGGTATTATTTATGACCTATTTTATGCATTCTCTCTATTATAGCTTTCCCTATATTGGAAATGCTCGACCATTTTAAAATGCATACCATTTAGAAATTATACTTTTTTTGAAAGATTATCCCTTTAAATTTTCATAAAGTCAATCTTGTTCTGTAATATTGCCCTTCATTAATTATAATCAATATACGTCGATTATCCAAACTTTCCTTTATTAAGAGAGTTTTGGTTAAATAGAATAAATTAGGAATAAAAAACAAGTAAAGAATAAACGTGGACCGAAAGCTCTTATTGTCAAAGGGTGCTTCAAGCACAAATGACAAGCGAACAAGTTAAATTTAAATATAAACAATAATTCTACTAATATAAGATAACCAGGCTACATTATAGTGTATAACAATCTATCGCATGCACAAAAGAAAAATGCAACAAACAGTATAAGATATGAAATAATCAAATCGATTGTCAGGTCAACAAGTCCTCCCGTGCATCTCCGTGGACGGTAATTCTGCTCGTCCCCAGTAAAAGATCTATATATAAGTGACAGATTCATGCCCATACCAAGCCTATAGCTGTGAGGCAGACGGCATCACTAGGGAGACAGCTAATCTATGAGAACATAACATGCAGCAGCCGGTGCGCGGAGCTGCCAGAACTGAAAGACGCTGCACGCACAACTCCATGCCTACCAAAGAACTGGAATGAACAAGTCATTTGCTTAATTATCACGTCTTCTACACTTGAAATGGAAGAACAAGGCTATAATCAAAGAAGTTAGATTCATGTTCACTATTAATGGCAAAGCTGTTACGATGCAAGCATTTATATATACATATGCAGATGCATTGTACACATCGCAAAGGGCTGCATGAAGCCACCAACATGAGGAACTACTTCAAACTGAACGAAGATGACGGGTATCCAGACTGGACAGAGTTTTAGCGCATCTCTTCCGCAACTTGACTGCTGCGTATCGCCCAAAATGATCTGGGTTTCAGTTTTTTGTCCGTTGCTGTAAAAAGCCACCCCATTTGGCTTTCACATGTAGCACAGTCGGCGATTGTCCATGCATAGCTGTTAAAAGTGCCAAATTACCCCCATTATCTTCCCGTAAAATTAATACAGAGCCATTAAAAGTTGCTCATGAATATTAATACCATCACATAAAAGCAACTACTGAAGAAGTTGGCACATATAACCAACGATAAAAGAAATGTTAATATCTTACAATAAGTTAGCTGAACTAAGGTATTAATGATAATGATAATTTTCAAAATGGCCATGAAGAATTAACAGTAATAATTTGCAAAATCCAAGTCATACCACATAAAAAAGTTGATACCTTCTTAGCATCACACTGAGGATAAGAAAATTGACAAACTACTTACCCAGGAAACCAACTGTACCGTGTAGTTGCTGGCCCAACAAGTGCTAAGCCACTTGCGTTGTGCAGGGTCATGATCTCATGCACAAAACCACCTGGATTAACATAAGCCCCAAGAGGTCCCTCACTAGACATCACCAACATATCACTCCGCCGTGCAATGATAGTCTGAATATTAGTGGGATTTAAAAAGAAATAAGGTACATTACTTTCTGCATGTGACGGAAGTTGAAAAAGGAAAATGCTAGTTGAAAAAAAAGTCTTTTTTTTTGGCCCAAAAAAAAAGAAAAATCTGCATTGGAATCACAAATTATTATGAACAAAAGGAATATTTTGCTTACACAAACAAGCACCAACAGAGTGAGGTTTTGGTGGGATGAAGGCATGAAGCTTACCTGGCAGTTTCTGCATCGGACAAGATTAACGCACTCTAGCAATTCAATCTCCCTACGCAATCTATATGAGATGCCATCTATCTCCAAAAGCTCCTGCCTTGTAGATTCAGACACAGGTATTTTACTGGCGATATAAAAAGATAAAACATCCGGCTTCTTTACAAGACCATCCATGCTCGGAGTCCCAACCACATTCCTCCACAAATCTACAGGTAATCAACATGAACATTAGTTTTTATTCATACACGACCACAGCTGGGCTAGTATTATAACTTCCAATTAAACCTGTTCTACAACATTTAGACTGTTGCACAATAAAGGAAATTTTAGAAATAAACAAATTCTGCTTTGTTTAATATGAAATCTTATTTCCAAGGAGCTACTATTATAACTTCCAATTAAAGTTGTTCTACAAGATATTCATTTCTATTCAATTTCGATACGTTAAAGACATTTTACTGCTTACCACGGTCGATCATATGACCTACCCCAATCCCCACACGCCCTAATCACTCAAAAGTCAATCTGAATAAAAAGAGACCTAAAAGGCTTAGATAAACGACCATCAAATATGAACCTAGATGAAAAACTCGGAATATTCAGTACAGTGATTGGGGTTTCAGTAAAAATGCTATGCATTTGCAGAGCATAAGTAACTCCTGGCAAATAATTCTCTATTGATCAATATCTAAAATAATACAAACCAAAATGTGGGGGGCGGGGAATCAAGGCTTATTTCATCCAATAATATCCATTATAATGTAAAAACCACAAAAAAAAAAAAAAAAAAAAAGCTTGCAAAGAGTGTTGGGTTTGTTAAAGGTAAAGCAAACCTACCTGCTGCCCTCTGCGCAAGGCAATAGGGGTCATAAATTCGGTATACCCAATGGGGCCAGAATGCTCTTGGAATTCCATGAGGGAACTTGGACCTTGTACTTTTCCATGCTTCTTTTTTGCAGGATTGCTTGCTTGAAGCTGAAGTGGAACAGCTACCACTAATCAAGCCTATATTTACAGCTTGTTTCCCACAGTCATAGAGCAATGACCTTGTCATGTCAGAGTCATTTAGGCTACATCTAATTTCCTGACCAGGCTCATGCATGCATTCTTCATAATCGCTGCTAGATGAATCATCCATAATATCATGCTCATGACGAGAACCAACAATTGTACGGTGGATTCTCCTTTCTGTTGGTGAAAGTTCATCCTCAAAGCTCTCATCTGAATCATAGTCCCTATTCTTGGAACCATGCAATTTGGTGCAAGAAAAATTTGAAGCCATATGTGAGGTGCCATGGTTACGAGGTAGATTACTTAATGGAGCTAATTTTACTAAAGCATCTTTGGGAGTTCTTGATGGTAGATCTTCCTCAATTATTTGAATCTCTCCGCAAGGCTACAAATTATCATAACAATTCAACAAGAAAGAGAACAACATCAAGATCTGCTTTTACTTACATAGCTATTGCTCAGAATATTGAAAAGCAGCAGCAACAGACACAATAATGTACTAACCACTCCTTCCACATCAAACCAACAACGTTTTAGATGAAATCGCTGTTGTCCACGGGTGACCACATTCAGTGAACCATCCTCTAGCCTCCTGTATTGTCGAATCTGTAAGCATTTAGCAAATAAAATAAGCCAAAAACAGTTTATTTGATATTAGAATACTATATGTATATTCTAACCAGTATTTAAATATATCTTTTTTAATTTCAATGAATAAAACGTAGAAAACAATTATTTTGAATCTCACAAAGCACCACCTAAGTTGCATCAGAAAAGTTTTCTGAAGCTAAAGCAGCTGCTTATATCTTTATCATGTCTGTTAAGTACTTCACCGTCTTCAACCCTACATCAGGGTGGTTACTATGTATGTACTGAGGTTATAACTAGAGCAAACGGAGTAGTATTTGATATTTGATACTGTGCATGTACACAAACATGTAGCAATTCAAATCATACCTCTGCAGTTGTTCCTGTTCTTGCCAATTTCGCCCTACGATTTTGAGGATCCCTGTCAACTCTAATCTGGAAGAAGAAAACAAATAAGCTTTACAAGAAAAACTACCAGTAAATCCCTGGCGTTGACATATATTTTTAGCACTTGTGATAAAGGGTTCACCTACCACACCAATAGTGTAACGAACATCAACTTGACCCAGAGCTCGATCAACAGCAGCAACCAAATTCGGTTGAATAACTCTCAGGGGAAGAGTAGCCCCCGGAAAGAGTACAACTCCTGAATGAAGAACAATTTTCAGCAACATTCTTAGTGCTTTAAGAACCTTATTTGGACTATTTGAGGCAACATTTAACGATACTAATTTAAATGAAGACCAATAATGCGATATAAAACAATCTCCCAGCACAGTTCCATAGAAGAAAAGAGGATCAGTAAATTTCAGATACCATCATAACAATCAAACAAATCGAAGGAAAAAAACATATAATGAGAAAGATGTTGATGGCAACACAGAAAAGAAACTTGAATGGAGGAACTAAGCAATCCTAGAATAACTCCTTCGACATCTCCTTTGGAACCATGAGTTTCAACATTTCCACAAGGAGATATACTAACAACAATCAAAAAAATATTTGAAGTGTAGTTTTCTCATAATATCTGTTAAATTATAGAAATCTGCAGCTTAAGGAACCCTTTTAGGTTCTGGGATTGACTAGACTCTAAAGCAAATGGTTTTTCACTCATATTTAGACTGCTTCAGAATGCACGTATCACTAATTATGATATGAACTTCTATAAATCTAAGCGTCAGTGATCTTTGATGGACATATCGCATTAAAACCATTACCTTGAGCAAAAACCTAAAATGTGGCAGATCCAGAATATAACTTTTTTTTGGTTGGGGTAGGGGTGGCAGCGCTAATCACTGAATATTATTTTCTCCATGAACAATCCCTTTAAACTATACAAAAGATATATAGCACTCTCTCCAGTCGACATAATTGAGGAGTTAATCTTTGCCCAAAATATAAGACATAGTTTTTATATTTATCATCAAAAAGGAGGGAAGGAGGGGATAAGGGAAGATGACTAGAGTGTTTTGGAAAATACATGTAATATACACTAACTAAGAGGAGGAGGGGATTAAGGAAGATGACTGAGTGTTTAAAAAAATACATATAATATTAACTAAGTTCCTTAGTCTAATCAAATTGAATAAATGTCATATGTTAAGGACCAAGCTAGTTGAACTTTCCACGACATATGCATCAATTTTTGAATTCACACCAATTATTGCTTGCTAGCTCATCCATAAAACAGGAAAGATATCCACAGTCAATAATGATAAACCCATTGAAAAAGAGAACAAACAGAAGCCCCCATACGAAATGCATGGCATAATACACAGGTGTGGATACCTTCAAGATAGAAAAGTGGGAGGCTTAAACAAGCACCACCATCCAAGAAAGCAGTCCTGTGGTGTGTGTCTTCAACCTCTGAAACATGGAAATATGACCGAGTAAAATGAAACAATTCAAATGGAAGATGAATCAAAGAAAGGGGGCAACTATAGCCAACAAAAGAATGCATACCACCCAGATATGTATGTAAAGACGTGATACACGTATCGAAGGTGAAATCATCGGATAAGGCAGGTCTAGCATGGCCGGTACGGTCGCTGCGGTCCAAACAAAATTATCATAAGATCATCAGCAGCTCACATAATAAAATAAAATTGCTCGTGAAAAAGCACATAGAGAAAAATCAAAGAAACCAGTGGCAGATTACGAACTGAAGGTGGTATGAAGGAGAAAGGCTAATTACTTGTTATCCTCGTCGGATGAGTCTCGGAGGTCATCGACTTCCTCAACCTGCAATTCTTCGAGGTCGAGCTGGCGAATATGCTCGATCTGAAGCCTCTCCCTCTCCAGTATTCTATCGTCACCCATTACCACTGGCATTCTATCGTCTTCTAGGTTATCAACTTCCTCAACCTGCAATTCTTCGTGATCGAGCTCACGAATCTGCTCAATCTGACGCCTCTCCCTCTCGCGTATATGATCGTCATCCATTACTACTATAGGGTCTCGTTATCGTCCAAATCAAATTGATGATAAAAATGAAATGAAACTGTAGTAAGGAACTGATGGATGTCCTTTCTAACTAGTCGGCCCACTCTTAATCATAACGTGGATGAAACGACACAAATTTTCTCATCACCGTTGGTGCAAACGGAAAATCTCTTCTTCTAAGTTTTCTCTCAATCTTTCGCTGTTTTGGACTGCTCGTTTTCTCGTTTCCAGTCTCCACTGCTTTTCAAGACGCGCGGCGATGTAGCCAGAAGATTGGGAAACGGGAGAGAATCGGATTTCTAAACAAAGGTTCTGAATTTTTTGTCCCAAACCCACTTCAAAATGATAATCTGGGCTTGTCATATAAAAACTTGAATCGGGCTTGTTCTCTTTTGTTGTAGGCCTAAGAAAAAAGCCTACAATACAGATAGATGGCCTATTTAAGATCAAGGTTGCAAGATTTAAGCCCTTCGAAGGGCAAAGGTTCTTCCCCTTTACAATGTTGCTATTTTCATTAATTTCTTAATTTTAGAAGAGATCATAGAATTATTGTTGTTCCATATTATATTTAAGTTTAAAAGAAATATGTTATTTGTTATATAATTATTCTACTAAAAATTGATACTATATCATCATTGTATAAACAATAATAAAGTAAGCCAACACAATTTTAACCGGTAGTTATATATTGACCATGTATAAAAATATAAATCAAAATCATAGGCGCTTATTGGAGATCAAGGTTGGCCATTCAATAAGTACAAGTGTCAGTGTAAGATGGATTAGTCATTTGCTTCAACACAAAGAACACCATAGTCATGGGAATTACTTCAACATCATATATTTCCCACTCAAGTGGACTCCTCTGTGCCTTTTACTAATGGAGTGCAGATTCCTCCACTTACCTGTTAAAAGTCAAAGCAGAAACAAAATTAGCTGTTATGGTTCCGAGATCCACAATATCGTCTTGAAGTGGGTTTTCATCATGCACGTGTCTTCTGACAGAATGACCGTGGATGCCAAACTACCTTTTGAATGCTCCATTTTTCACTTGAATAGCAGTGTCTAACCTCACCTAAAAGGAACCTGGAATTCTCTTCAGTATGGGACAATTTTTTCTACTTAGCGTTAAGGAAAGCATTGGTGATCATAGTCTAGCAGAAGAGATCCTCAAGCCAAACTCAGCACCCAAATTTTGTGGATGTCCATGCCCGATTTATACAGTAGCAGGAGCCTGGGATTCAACTGACTTTATTATCTCTTCGCTTATCTGTTTGCATCCTACTAGTTTCTGCATAAACAGACAATAAGCATCACAAAGTGCAAATTCATTGAACGGAAAGACAAGAATTATACAAGAACACCTAGAGAAAAGTTCATACAAAGACACGTGTAGGCATAACAAGGATGTCGAGGACAAGAAGTAAAGCGACGAGATAAAGTAGGCATTTGGCTTCCTAATCCACTTAAGTGCAATGAAAAAACTTGACATAAATGCCAAGGGACTGAACAACGCGCTTACCATTCCAGCAGAATATATGTCAGCAGTTCGAAATCCCCTGTTCAAGGTGTCCAAAACAGCATTTTCTATTCTCTCAGCAGCTTTCTCTTCTTCAAGACCATACTTCAAAAGCATAGCAGCACTAAGAACAGTGGCGAAAGGATTTGCTTTGTCCTGTATAAAGATAATTATTCCGTCATAATGGATGTTGCCTAAAGATAAACAACCAAAAAATGGAAAGTATGAAAAACTAACCTGCCCGGCAATGTCAGGAGCAGAACCATGTATAGGTTCAAAAAGCCCAGGTCCCTAAATCAATTAAAACCCGACATGGTCAGGTCAAAAAGATAGTCACTCGCCTTAAACACACTAATGATCAACATTATAATAATATCTTTTTTCACACCAAATCACCCAGACTTGCAGAAGGAAGCATCCCAATGCTTCCAGTGATCATTGCAGCCTCATCTGATAATATATCCCCAAATATGTTGTTTGTAACAATTGTGTCAAACTGCAAAGTTCAGCATCAAACATGGTAACGTTTGCAATTAAGAATTTTCCTTCTGTAAATTACATTTAATGTAGCCCCAATTGAATTGAAACACATTACACTAATATATTCCATAAGCAAACCTGTTTGGGATGGCGAACTAATTGCATTGAGGCATTATCAACATACATGTGTGATAACTCAATGTCTGGATATTCTTGTGCTATTGCCAGAACTCTTCTCCTCCAAAGCATTGATGCCTAAAAATTATACAGACCGAGAACATTAACACATATGTTGGAGGAGGAAATAAATTGATCATGTTCACCTGTATCTGTTTCTCATTATTGTTCATATCAGCAGCCAATTCATAGGTGAGTTTAATTATTTAGTCATGTACAATTTTGCAGATAATTTAACTTGCATCTCTGAAGTTTTATTTGGAAATTCGATTGATTGACTGATCTGCTGCTAATTATTACACATACTACCTACTCCAATCTCAAATGCTGCCTAGAATACTCCTCGGGCATATGCAAAATATCCACAATGGTGTCTATCAAGAACCGTTGAGATGTATCTTCATTATATTGATGTTGCTAACCCACCAATTTTAGTATTTAGAAAAGGCAGGCTCGCTTGCACAAAAAGAATCCTATCAATGGTACTTCCACGTGTGATTTTAGACAAGCAAAGGGCTTCACATAAAGTCAAATGTAATTACGCTTTCAAAAAGATGCCACCAAGCATGAGTAATACATCTAAGGGCCAAGAGGTTATTATCATCTTACATACTCGAACATGTGCATCAATGCAGGCAAAGAAAAAGAGATTTATAACCCCGGATGGGGGTGGGTTGAGCCAAAATGGCTATATTGACGCTGTAGCTAAGTTATTGCCTTCAATGAGAAAACAAAATAAACATAATACATAAGCACAAGGATTTTCAGTGTATCTCACAACCACAGATTAGCCACGAACTCACTATGATTATTCAAATAGTACTATAGTCAAATCCCGATTGGTAAGTAAATATCTTAACTGGATCCAGCAATAAGTACCTCTAATACATTGGCTTTGTCAACAGAGCAAAGCTTCCCACGCCGCTTCCGAGCAATCTCAAATGCAAAACGAGTTATGCGGTCAATCTGGTGTAAGAATTAACATATGTTAGAAACATACAATCATAGTTTCAGGGATTATATTGACACTTGGTGTAAGGACAGGAGAGATTCAGTAGATCTCAGAAAGAAAAATATAGGTTCTTTTAGGAGCGAAAATAGACATGTGAATGCCACAACTTATATTCCTATATAATCCCTCTTACAAAAAGCCAGTTTCCAAAAGTAGCATGGAAATTCTTCCAAAAGAAAAAAGAAAGACATGCCAAGTACAGCACACATCACATGATGGAAACTGCATTACTACAACCACCTTTTAGCAAGATTTAAAGATTTTAAATTCAGATTGGTCATAGGTTATAAAATTCTAGAAGCAAATCAATAGGCAGACAAGAAGAAGGAAATTATTAAAATAATTTTTCACCAGAGTGCATAAGTTAAGTGGCAATAGCATGAAAAAATGAGAAGATCATGATATCACAGATGTTTGATCTAGAGAACAAACTGGGACGGGTAGAGACCTCATGTGCAGCATAAATCTCAGTATTGAAGCCAGACTCTTCACCATTTTCATCAGTACGAAAGCCCCTGGGTTTTCCAAAGTATATACCTATTACAACAAAGCAACAACAAAGTTATGTGTGACTTAGCAACAACATTTTTAAATTAAAATGAGGGGGAAATGAAGAGTAAATGATTAAATATAGAAGTAGTTCAAAAAGTTGACAATTATTAAATAAATCCGCTCTACACAGGCAAAATGAAAAGCTTGACAGACCTCCAGTGAGTTCCCTTACAACCATGAGGTCAACCCCATCAACAATCTCCCTCTTCAAAGTTGAGGCATCCATTAACTAGAGGAAAATTCACAAAAAGTAAATAGAATTATAGAATGCTAAAGCCAACTAAAAACTAATACAAAATTGTAGATACTAGGTAGAGGATATCACTTAGTATCTGATATACAAGACTTGAAGCCATGCTCTATGGTATTATAATAATGGATGCCATGATAATTATTGCTGGAAATAATGCTATTATTTCACCAAATATTATGCTTAAACTCATCAAGTAACCTAGCCCAATGAGAGAATTTCAAAGATTGTTAAATGAAATGGTGCGTATAAAAAGGAAGTTTTTGTTACATCGATCTATAATGTTCTTAGCAAAATTGATATATGTATTTGACAGCAAAGGAAAGGGCTAGACTTGGCTTCTGTTTAAATGCCACCTTATATGATATTAGGGCATGAGGTAGACGGGAAGCATATCCCTGTGTTTCAAATCCCATAGGTCAGCCTCACGTTTACCTGTGGGAATACAATAGCTGGTCTCAAATTAGCAAATACTTTAAGACCTTCTCGAAGCTGAAGCAACCCAGTCTCTGGCTTTAGACGCTTCTCATTTTTATCCCATTTATACCTTAAGTAATAGAAAAAAGGACGCATGATGTTTGGAGGAGAGAAGAATTCGAGGATACAAGTTATTCCAAACACAAGAATTTGAAAGCAAGGCTACCCTCCAATTGCACCAAGCAGAATAGCGTCAGATTGTTTTGCTACAGACAATGTCTCATCTGGTAATGGGACACCTGTTTCATCCAATGCAGCTCCACCCAGAAGCATCTCGCGGAAATTAAATTTGATTCCTGATTTATGAAAGGAGCAGAATAGTACATAAGATAAGAGCTTAAAGTAGATACAGAGGCATTATACTCAGTAATGCTTGGTATGCATTCCTGTATCTGACCGGCTGACCTAATTTTCATCTTATAACGCATCACCTTATACTATGAATTCTACATAGGGCAAGAACGAGAAAGTAGACAGTCCACTGAGCAAAACGATTCAAAACGCCGTCCATTATCAATACAACATGGAAGACCATCAAATCCAAAATATAAGGATTACGGGGAGACTAAATTGCGCAACACAAATCAACAAAAATTAAATTAGTAGAGTAAACAATACAGAAAACAATGATTTTCAACGTTCGCCACAAAGCTAGAGACCCTATTTAGGGTCCAAACAGACCTTCAAGCGAGCCAGTGACCTCCAGAACATTCTTGGCAACAGTGGTGACTTCAGGGCCAATGCCATCACCTGGAAGCAAAGTGATAGAGTAACTGCGTTTGGAGGTAGGGGAGGCAGCCGAACACTTGACAAGGCCGAACTTGAATGATCTGTTACTGGGTGACAAGTGAAAGTCTGGAGGAAGTGACCACAAAGCTTTAAAGTTGAACTGAAGAGAAGCCGCCATTTTTGCGATCAGGAACAAATGGAACTGCTAAAAGCAATTCCTGCAATCCGCCATTTTATTTCGGCTTCTCTCCCCTACGCCTATCAGCCCACCACGTGTCCCGTCTCCACCGCATTAAACGACGGCGTTTTTTCCCCGTTGAGATTTCAGCCATCCATTTTATTTTCAGATCTATACCGTTGGTTGCTGAGAGAGGTCTGTCGCTCTTCATTACGTAGAAGGGGTGGACAAAGGCCAGAAGTCTGTAGCCTGACTTGTTAAAAGCCTAATCAGGTTTGGCCTGTCAGGTTAAAAAGTTAGGTCAAGGCCTCCTATGAGGCTTCTTTTCTTTAACAGACTAGGCTCAATCCTGATAAGAGGCTTTTTAGGTCTGTCAAGTCAACCTGTTTATTTATTAGTATTAATTTATGTAATTTTGACCTGTTTTTAGCCTGTTTAAAGTAGGTTTATTTTCATCCTGTGGCTTGTTATTTATATTATTAGTATTATTTATGTAATTTTGGCCTATTTAAAGTAAGTCTGTTTTCGGTCTGTGGCCTATTAACTTAATTAAATAAAAAAAAATTAAAAATTTTTTTAAAAAAAAAATCATGCCTTAACACGTCACAAGCCAATATACAGGCCAAAAAATAGGTCTGTAACAAACCACAAGTCAGGCTCAGGCCAGTATATTATAGAACAGACCTGGACTGTTAAGGGTGAAACCTATCCTGATCTGGTCTGTTTCCACCCCAATACAGAAATATTGAAAACATATCGAGCGAGATCTCATTGAACGGCCGGAGCAAGCACCTCCATGGTTTCATTGTCAGCGGTGAACCACTGATTCGACAACCACAGAGTCAATCCTCTCTGAACGTCCGTGAACTTGATTTATGTTTCAACTAAAATATGTTATGACAATGCTTGGTACGTAACAAATGGCATAGCTTGTCATGCAATTCTTTGTTGACTTTGTTTATTAACACGTTACACGAATAATGAGCAAGTTTCACCAGCCAACTCAGACTCATCGGGCACGAGTTGGATGGCCTGGGTTTTCATTCCAACAGGTTGGTCGTGTTCGGGTATTTCAACGCTATGAGCTGAAGACACGAGTAATTAACAGAATGATAAGCTTTATTCGAGAGCATCCTATAAGAAAACGGTGTAACTAATAGGATTGACAAAATGATGAGATGAGCAATAGCAAAATGATAAGCTTTATTGACCAAATTAGAGAGCATCCTATAAGAATAGAGTAAAGAGACTGCTTGACTAAAAAAATAGGAAAAATTTCAGTCACCCTTCAATAGTGAATTAATTTCAATAAATCCTCAAATTTTTCTGAAACTTCACTCCATTCTATCCCATGATCAAAATAAAATCATTTTTGTGGGTGAACAGAAAATTATGCCCTTTTGTTATTTTTTTTAGAAAAGCATTTACAAGATAAATAAAGGGATTTAACAAAAATATAGGAAATTAAAAATATCCTGGTCATTTTTACAAGACAAATATAGGTATAAGGGATTCAGAAGAACTTTAAGAATTAAAAAACATTCTGGCTATCTACAAAATAAATACGGGTACTTTATAAGACAAATAAAATAAAGGGTTAAGGTGCAAAAATACATATGAGTTTTTTCTACAGAAGCACCTAGCACCATCTGTTTTTCTTTTTTTGAACAAATATACACATGCGGTTTCTATTTTGGAGTAAAAGTCACATCTCACCGTTAAGTCACTGTTCACCGTCGTTATGTTACCGTTCACTTTATCTCTTTCTCTCTTATCACGGTAAACAATGACTTAATTGTGAAAAGTGAATTTTGCTCCAAAATAGTAACCACGTGTATATTTTTGCTCAAAAAAAAAGCACGTGGTGCTAGGCGCTCATAAGGAAAAAGCTCATATGTATTTTTGCACCTTAACCCTAAAATAAAAGTATCATTGTCTATTCACCCACAAAAATTAATTTCATTTTAACCATAGGGTGCAATCAAAATTTCAGAAAGTTTTGAAGGTTAACTAAAATTAATTTGTTATAGAAAGGCTAACTAAAAGTTTCCCAAAAAAATAAGAGCAGCCCCCAAAAAGTTATATGCGTGGAAACGAGTTGAACTAAGTGTCTATTTAAATTAGTGGTAGAAATTGTTTGTTAACATAATTCATAGTATACAAAATAAGTTTGTAAAAAGAGTTTTGTCTTAATTTATATGAACATACTTTTCCAATACTAACCTAAAAATAAACTGAAATGGATAGTTTAGATAGGAAGATCTAAGTTAATATTTGTAATATGTAGTTGTATTGTAAAAGTGCTGGAGTTGTAAGTTGTCCTGGCCTACTTGGGTTAAGAGGGAAGAAAAACTTTTAAGCTTAAAACCATGGTTTGGTGAACAAAGCAGTCAAGCATGTGAGACATGAGAGACACTTTTATTATAAATCATGATTTTGGGGTTTAAAAGCTTGTTTGAAAAACCCTTAAACCTTAATTTCAAAAGTTATTTTTTTAAGTCATGGTAAAACTCTTCTCATAATTTACCTCAAAAATCTCAAAAATTATTATCTAAAAATTAAATCGAAACAGGCAGGTTTGGAAAAGTAAAATTTTCTCACTCCTCGTTTTCTTTCCTTTTATTTTTTCTCTTTCTTTTTCTCTTTCCTTCCACGTTATATGCAATTAGTATATCATCTAATGTTTTATTTTAACAATTTGTATATAAAAAAATGATTATGAAAATAATATCAAGAAAATCTCATTTTATTAAAATATTTTTTTCCACAAAATCTATGTTGCTAAAAAAAATATTTTTTAGAATTATATTTTTTTTTTACTCTTAGAGCTATTAACAAGGAGAAGCTGAGTCTATGAAGATGACCACCAAGAGGGGTGTGTGCTATATTGCTTTTCTCGTGTCATCAGCTCATCGTCATGCCTATTTGAGTTCATAACTTAACTTTAAGACAAAACTTTTCTTATACATTAATTATGTATTTCTTAAACCACAAATTATATTAAAAAAAGTGGGCTCACTCAAAACCGACACGTATTTTCTATGGTTATGTCATTGAAGTGTTGTGTTAAAATATATTGATTAATGACACAACCTTCAAGCCGAGCCAACCTATAAGTCCTTTTCTATTTATAAATTTAATGATTTTAATTATTTTAACACAATCCATGCGTAAAAAGATTAAGGAACTGAAATTTTCTTTATTACTCTCTCTGGTCCTAATTATAAGATATATTTAACCGATTTTGAGGAGATTAAAGAGGTAAGTTAAATTAGTTAATTTCACTCATTTTTCTAAAATGCTTTTATATAAATTTTCAATGACATTAACATGTCTCTCCAATCTAAAATTTCCTTTTCCATGCTTTATAATTGAAATGATGGTCTTATTATATATACATATGTGTGTGTACATATGTATGTATGTGTATGCGCCCACACGCACACACATATATCTACAACCCCCCAAAAAAATAGACACACACACATACCCCCATAAATACACACACATATCTACACACAAAAACAAACCCTCACATCCCCACACATTATATATTTATATAATGCATGTGTATGTCTATGTGTGTGTGTATACATATATAAATATATATGTGTGTGTCTATGCGCGCATATATATATATATATATATTTATAAATTAGCGTTAACTCATTAATAAATAAATTAAAATCCAACAATTTAAGAGTTTTATTGACTGAAAAATTCTATGTATCTAAATGTATATAGTTATCAAAAATTAAATACACTTGAAAGAATAAAATAAAAATGTTTTAGGAAGAAATTGACAAAAATTTAAATTTTATCTTATAAAAATCAACTCTAAAATATTGTCGAGGGAGTACCATTTTATATTATAAAATACCGCAATTCATTATGCGTCGGTCACATCACAGTTGAAGTTGAAATTGAAATTTAGACTTTTAAAAGTGGAAAGAACCGTGGTACGCCGAAGGGCTCAAAAAATAAAGCGAGGAGTATGCTATTGATGCAGATACATATGACTTTAATGCCAAGGAGTTGATAGACCCAAGCCACCGACGCACTGAATAGGAGTAAGATTACTCCGATGTGTTTGGTTTAAAGAAAGGAAGAGAAGATCTAAAAAAACTTAATTATTAATCTCTAAGTTTAAACTATTCCCTTCCTTTTAAACCAAACACTCAAATTCTTAAATTCAGTTGATAGGCAACAAATTTGAGCTGAAACGATTGAACAAATCAAATGAAAATCAACAAACAAACCCAATAAACCATCTCTGCACGAATCATGTGAGTTTAAAGCAATTTGTTCCGTATTTTTAAAGCACATGGATCCCTTCTATTTGATGTACAATCGGATATTAAACATGGACACATTTTTATTGGCAATATTCAAATCTTAGTTAATATATATATTTGAAAAATTATGAAAAAAAAAAGTATGTGAGCTGACATGTCAGCCCATATGTAAAAGGAAAAACCCTAGGATCAATGAAGGAATCAAGCTTATAGGCCCATCTTGTGCGGCCTAAGCTCAAACAAGCTGGGTTGATTTGACTTATATATCACCTCTAATCTAATGTTACTATCATTGTGATGTTTGGTTTGCGGGAAGGGAAGCGGATGGAGGGGGAAGACTACTATTTGAGACTAATATTAACTTCAAACACTAGTTTGTCCTCCCCTCCCGTCAAACCAAACACACTCTAGTCTTTAATATAAGAACTAATTTTAGATTGAATTAAGTTATGAATATAATATCTCAATCCACTTTAATTATCTCCAAAATTTATAATTTGTCCTAAAGTATATGTGTTAATCACACACATTTAGAAATTTCCATCTAAAGATTGTTACGATGAAATGTTGTATTTTAGTGAAACTAACATAGATCTATTACAAATAATTAATATAACTAAATTTCTTAAACTACTGAAATTAGTGAACTATCTCTTATACTAAGGAGGATAGAGGTAGTGACATAGGCTACTTTTCTCTGGAATGTTTTTTTTTTTTTTGCTATAAAAATTTTAGGAAGGGGGTTGGACTCACCTATAATCCAAGGACAGGGCACTTGGAGCCCAGTTCACAAGGGATACTGGTTAGAGAGTACACATATCTCCACATCTACCAGTATTACCACTGCTTCCTAGACTCCTAGGATACCTTCTCCACTTTTCTCGGGAATGCTGATTGTAAATAGTAAATGATGTTCCTAACTACCTATGTTTGTTTCACACGCAAGGGCTAAAAATCCAGCTAGCAATAATTTATATCTAGTGATGGAGGGCGAATTTCCCCACTTGTTAAAACTGGAAAGTCAAAGCAGGAACATAATCCTCCCAAAGTGGGGTTTCATTGTGCTCATATTTTCTTTCACAATGATTAATTGGCTGAGATAAAAATAGTGTGGCCGATTATCAGTCACAAACATATAATGAGATTGCTATAAGATCTGTCTCTTCTACCAATTCACATGATATACTCATGTGGTCGTGTTCTCTTTTGTTATTATATCAAAACTTATATCCACCTTTAGATATATATATATTTTTTTAAAAAGGGATCTTTTAGATTCAAAATTTCATAAGATTATTATTTATAAACATAACTAAGTAAATTTAAATTATTAAAACTTGATATGTACCATTAATAACTGATGTGCGGAGGAAAAAATATTATAATTTACAAAACATCATAATTATTTTGTAACCTATTAAATAGGAAAATAACAATGTTTTGATCAGAGGTGAAGATAATATGTTGAGGTAACTAGAAAGGAAAAGGGAAGGGACTAATAGAGCTGCAGTTGTTTAGCAGTGTGAGGCCTCATTAGATTTTTTTAGATTTTGAATTCAAGACCTAAAGAATACTCTTATGTGAGGGGCAATTACGAAACCCAAATTGTATATCGATAATAATGTATATGGGGGGAGGGGGAAGAAAGAAGGAAATGAGAGCATCTCCTGCCACTCAGCTAACAATCATTGCAAGATTTGCCCAAATCTCTCTAGTTTCTCAACACACTTTATTTTATTTAACTTATAAATTGATATATAAACTAAAGATACACAACATGTTATACAATGAAGTGACTTGTTTAGCTTCTTTGAAATATAAAAAAAGTAAAAAAAAAATTATATTTAAAACCAGAAGGAGTAATAAATACATAGCAGCTAATAGGATTACAGTTAATGTTTTATGTATTTACTATTTGATCACCTTGTGAACTTCTAGACCACCTACATTTTCTGGATTCACACAAATTTTACACAAATAAGATGGTGGATGTAAGCATGCTTTTACTGTAGTTATACGATTTTACAGGATATAAATATTACAACATGATTATTAATTGCATGGGGCTCTTAGCACTGCAAATCACGTATGCATGATTATTTTCGTCAGAATCGTCCTTCCATGCACCCCCTTTTTTTGAGTTACATGTAAGGGTAGACAATAATGACTTGAATTATAAATGAGACTAAAACTGTGATCCCATTATTATTTCAAGTGCATTCGTTTTCAGAAATAATACTCTGAATCTCTTTATGATAATAGAAAGAGGTGATTCGTTATACGCTCACCCGCCTCTGTTGTAATATCATCAAATATACTTAATTGTTTTTTTTTTTTTTGGAAGGAGAGAGAGAGTAAAAAGTATAACCCCTTTTCAAATAAACCAGTAGCTTGAAAGCTCAAAAGCGAATTTAATTAATTTGATAATAACTTTTTATCAAATCTATCTATTTAATTTTTAAAGTCTACATAATCAATATTATTAAGAACGATGGCGTAAATCTTATTTATTAAAAAATACAATATTAACCACCAATATAAATTATTAACAGCTGAAATTATTTCTTGCATGATGAAGAGTAAAACTTATGGCTTGTTATTCACTTTAATAAGTTTTTCCTTTAAGGTTAATTAATACCATTTTTCATCTATCAAGTTTACTCTCATTTTAGTCCTTCAAATTTAAAATAATTGGTTTTGGCCCCTAAAACTTAAGGCATCAAAATATATGGTTTAAAATTTGAAAGGCTAAAACTACTACATGGGTAGATTTTTTTTTTTTTGGGGGGGGGGAAGATATGTAGCATATACTTTTTATTGATGACACTGATATTTTTTTAAACTTTTTTATATTTTATACTTGAAATGGGAGAATAATAAATCCATGACCTATGCAGTTCCACCATGGTCCATGGTCAGCCATTATTAATGGTTGGAGTTAATTTCAGACCAAGGAATCAAACCATTTGGACTTGCCCGGTCAATTTTTATTAGTCCAGGTCAGTTTTTTTAAAAAATATTTTTTTTAATTTAAATGTTACTTTTTATTTTTTTATCTAACATTATTGGATTTTTTTGGGATTTATAATTGATTTTAAATTTTTCATGATGATTTTTATATGATTATAGGTATTTTTATTATCTTAATTGTACTTATCATGCTTAAATATTTTTTTGTTGTTAGATATTATTGGATATTCTTATAGATTTAAGATGTTTTAAATTTATGTGATGTGTTTTATATTATTATAAGTATTTTACGGTGTTAACTGTATTTAATAGGTTCACATTTTACCTCTAACAGAAAAAAAGATAAAAAATTAAATCCAGGTTCTAAAGTACCTCAACCTCATCTAAGCCAACTCGAACCCAGGTTGGTACCAAACCTCAAACTATCTTATTTGGTTGGATGTCCTCTTAGGACCAGACCTTAGATTAATATAAAACGTGATTCCATCCAGTTCAGCTGCGGCAGGCTAATAAAAAGTTTAAGAAAACTCATAACGGGAAAAAGTTTTTTTTTTTTTTTTAAATTGTGGGCAGAAAAGTAAAATAACGACAAGTTGACGTGTAATTTCTCAGGTCCATTGTTTGTGCCCCATACAACGAAATGATTCTGAAGGCCATGATTGATATATGGCCCATGAAACATCCCTTTTCACATGTCCCACAGTTTTTGTTAAAAAAAAAAAAAAGAGTGGAGCTCAATACTCTAATTACAAACAAATGGAGCGCAATCTTTTCTCCGTTGACTAAAGAATGGTGTCAAAAAGAGAATCAGCACAACAAAGACTTGCCCAAAAAAATTGACATACATGGTAAGGAATTTTATCAAGTCTCAAAGGGATGTATGTTTAATTCTCGCTGTCGTCGCTAGAATTTCTTCGGTAAACGATCTTGTAAGTCCCCATTAAATGCTCAAAGAGCCTGGGATTGTGCCCTAACTTTAATGGGGCACTGATGTCGATCCCCTCCAAAACTTTTTTATAAAAAAAAAAACACAACAAAGACTTCGAGTCCAATGATTTAATGATGGGTGAATAATTCAAGGCCAAATTATAGTTCTCTATGCAATTAAACCTCTTATAATGGTTTTAGAGTAACCTAGCTTTTCTCCCTATTAACGTGCCATTATTAAGCTAGCTCTTCTAATAATGTTTGTAGCATGAATTTTATTTTTTTTATAATTAGCCATAATTTTGACACTGACATGTAATTTTATGATGTGCTCATTTTCTTTCATATATATATATATATATATCTGACTTAAAAAAAAAAAAAGACAGAAAAAACTCTTACAATAGTAATACTTTAATATTTACAAGGGAAGCAGATCCTATGAATTTTAAAGTGTTCACACGTGAAAAGTGTCACAATATTCGTAATGAAGAGATCCTTGTTTGGGAAACAGATTGGCTCACGTGCCAAAGTTGGGTCCTCACTCCTCTCCATCCATAGTGCCTTCTGGCCAATTTAGAAGCTAAACGCAAACAGCACCGGCCACGGACCAGCACTAAGCTAGTTGTCAAATTAAATGGATTAAATAAATAAATAAATAAAAATGTGAAAAGGGACAGAGCGTCCACATGTGGGATGATAGGCGTGCTGAAGAAGATGAGCACCAGACAGATGGCATAAGTTCCTCAAAGGCTGGGGCCCTGGGTTAGTGGAAAAGTTAGTGGGCCCAACTTACCGATGCTTATACTCCATTCCCCTCCACCACGTGTATGGCCCATATTCATCACCCTTCTATGAGCCACCATTCAACATGTCTCAGCGCTCTGCTTTTAGTTTGTAGGTGAACCCAACCCCTCTCCTAAAATTTATATATATATATATATATATAAAAGATGCCTCCCTTCATTACTAATTTATTATTACAATCACCTCCCGTGTTTTCACTACTCTCATTATTGTGTTTGGATTAATTTTATTCAAGGCATAGTAGTTAAAATCTCGATTTATTATTGTAATTTTACTTTTTTTTTTTCTCTATTAAAATGATTTTACTAATTTTTCAAATAATTTTATATTTTTATGATTTTTTTATATTACGATTTTACGTTTTATGATTTTTTATCTTACTTCCGATTTTACGTAAAATCTCAATTTTAACTGTCCTGATTTCTCGGAGTTTTTTTTACAAAATTTTTTTGTGATGCTACAAGGTAATCCTGCCAACGGGAAAAAAAAAATGTCCCCCGATATAAAAATTACTCTTAAACCGCTACCAAAAGTGTAACCTTTTTTTAAAAAAAAAAATTAAAATAAAATACTGTATACTATGAAAGCGCCTGCGTACATAATACAGCCTCAGAGTTCAACTTCCCTAAAAAAAAAATCATCTCTTGGCGAATAGATAGACGGAAGATCTTCCACGATTACTAGCTATTCTGATTTTATTGATATTAGTTATTTTGAAACCAACGGCATTACTTTTCTTATTCCCATGAATCGGAAAATACTATATTATTTCCTTAATAATATTATTAAAGGACACCCAAAGGAATCGATCTCCATATCATTTATAGGAAAAGTGTAATTTGAAAATTCCTTGGCAACATCTTTGTTTCTGCATTCAGTACGAAATAATACTCATTATAAAAAAAAAAAATGACCAAAATTGTAGAACCCCACGTGTCGAAAGATATTTGCATGGAGACGTATGATATATGAATATAATACAACTCCCACACAAGAATGAGTATATAGCTAATTTGCAGGGGTTAAAATAATTAATTCATTCGTTTATGAAAAATGCGTGCCCATTTCTTAAAATACCTCTTTTAATTACTTGGATGGGAAATTACTTACTCCTACATGAAGAACTGTAATCAATAAGGTGGGTTCAGGGAAAAAATTATACTTTTGAAGAAAAAAGTTGATTTGAGTCTTAAATTTAGAGTCAAAACCAACTTATTCACTAACTCTTACTCATATTGTTCTATCTAATTACAAGACACTTCAAATATTTTTCACACAAATAAAAAAAATTCTTAAACTCCATTAACTCTGCCAACAACCTTACAACTTTACTCTATTTAATATACATTACATTCATGAAAAAAAAGTCAACATAATAATAATATATAACTGTAGGGTAAAATTGAACATTCATATGGAAAGTTTATATATCTCTATCTTGTAAATAGGACAAAAAAATTTCCCCTCCTTGTCTTATAAAGGACTAGATGAGTATATTCCTTTAGTTTTTGATATAAGATGTATCTAGGAAGTTGGGATTGATTCTAAATATGAGACAAAAATTTTATATTTTTCAATGTTTTTTTAATGTATCCTTACTAATACTCTTTCAATAATAATCTATGATAGAGGAGGAGAAAATAAAGGGAAGTGACTAGGGTGTTTTAGAAAATACATGTCATATCACAATAACTTAACCAACTTCATTAATTAAATTAAATTAGGTAAATATGTCTTATATTAAGGACTAATATGAGTATTTAAAACATTGCAGGTTAGTTGTTACTTCTAAATCTTATTTATAGGATAAAGAGTATTTGTATTCACATTATTAATTTTTTCTTACATGAATGTATAATTTTAATCTTCATTTATTATTATTATGTAGATTGTTATTATTTACAAATTCGTGTAGTTAAATAAGAATAAAATTGAAAATATGTTAACTTCTAAGGTAGAATTAATGAACTTCATTTTTTTTTCTTTTAATGATATCCGGGTTTTATGAAAACATCTCTTAATACAAATGTCTCCATCAAAAATTGATTTCAATATCCAAAAAAATCTAACAAAACCTTACCTCTATATTGATCACTTCAGAATTTTTGTTTAGAAAGTTAAAAAAAAAAAAAAACCGCATACATTCATTAGTAGGAGAGTGTAGTAGTCTCGCTGTCAGCGTTATGAAAACGCAAAATTAATGTTCTTGTGAGTTGTAACTGTGTTGTGTTGTGGTTACCAACCGCAAGTTGGAGTAGGGTGAGGGTCTCTATAAATATATGTCAGCGAAGCTCAGTCGCCACTCGCGATAATTTATCCAAATGGACGTAGAAACCAACGGCAAAACCGCTTCACAGGTCGACGACGACGGCAAGCCCATCAGAACTGGTTCTTCCTCTTTCTCCTTCTCTCATCGCTCTCTCTGTTCTGATCTATCTATGTTCTTTTATGCGATTGCGCTGCATATATATTTTCTCTTTAAATGATGGCGGATGGATTATTTTAATGAGCTTGAAATCAAAGTATCGCCACGCAATTGACTGATGCGTCACGTTTGAGCCTTTTCCATTCTCTGCGTTGGTCAATCTTTTGCTTTCGTGTGTTTGTAAATCCATGACCATGCATGCACTTCAACCTTCGCCAAAGGGGATAAAAGTCATTTTTAATATGAATTCATTACTCGACTTCTCTAAGGTTAAGTGATAACAAAATTCTCAACTCCGACATTTAAAATTATACTTCTCTGATCTTTTTTTTCCCCCCTTCAAAAAATATATTCAGACTCAATCTAAACTTACTTCCCTGTGAAGGTAATCTAAACTTTACTTTCTCCTTTCCTTTTTACAGCTTTTATTTTGCCATATATTTATTACAACTGTTAATTTAAAAAATTTTAATCAATAAATTTAAAAATTAAGCTACAACATACTTTAAAATATTAAAAGCTTATTTTTTTTAAAAAATTGAATCTGGATGTATATTATGTGTGTGTAATTATTAGTCACTCCTAAAATTTAACCCCTTTTCTCAACGTATTTCCGGCGTTTTCATTGCCTTTCACCGTCTTTCCCACTTCTTTTTGGGATGGAAGGGTATGAGATTTGCAGGCCAAAAAAAAAAGGTTATGAGATTTCGGAACAAGCAATGCCCCTTTTAATCTTGTCTTCACGTAGGATAAATGATTTCCTTCGGAAAAAAGTATCTAGAGGATCGAAAGAGAGACTTCCTAAAATAAATGGAAGCTCCAGATATGGTCACACTACTAAGCACAGCGACCAGCACTTTACAACTCTGTTTTGGCGAGAAGATAAGAGAAAATTGAAAACAATTATTACCGGTCCTAAATATAAGCTGTAACAACTATGTCCTACATTTATTACCGGACCGGAGTACTATATAATGTATATATGATGTATGATTTTGTTAGTTTTAGTTTTAGGTAGTGTTTGAAAATCTTCTAAAACCCAAATTTTGCGTAATACAGGATAAGTATGTGAGGAGAGATTTATCTCAACTTGTGCAAAAATTAAATTTTGGGAAATTTTTAAGGAGACACTTAGTCCATGGAACTAGGTTCCAAGATAGGTAGGGAGAGCCCAGCAAATCTGGGCCGTCCAGATTTGATATGGACGGTCCAGATTTTTTTTAAAATTTGGTTATTTTTTAATAAAGAAATATTAGTTAAGAGATTGTCTTTATTTTAGATTCTCTACTTATTAAAAGAATTTTTTTAAAAGAATAAAAATTAAAAAAATAATTCTGGGCCGTCCAGATCAGATCTGGACGGTTCAGATTCGATGGACTCTCCCTACCTATCTTTTGGTAAGATAGGCAGGTAACCCAGTCCCCTTAGTCCATGTGACAATCCCTGACTTTGTAAAATCCCCAAGAAGACAAAAAAGTGAACTAGAGTGAGTGGAAGATGAATAACATATTAGAAAATATGCAGGGAATGTGTTGACGGCGACGACGCACATAATAACCGTGGTGGTGGGAGCCGGAGTGCTGGCACTGCCGTGGGCGATGGCCCAACTAGGATGGATGGGAGGAATAAGCGTTATGGTCACCTTTTCATGCATCTCCATCTTCACTTACAATCTCCTTGCCGATTGCTACAGATATCCTCACCCTGTCTCCGGCTCCAGAAACTACACTTACATGCAAGCCGTCAAGTCTTATCTCGGCGGCCGCATGCACATCGCCTGCGGTATCGTCCAGTATTCCAAGCTCGCCGGAATAACCGTCGGCTATACCATCACCACCTCCACCAGCTTAGTGTTTGTCTCATCTCAATAACCCTCCTCACTTCTAATTATGTTTTACGTCGTCTCTACAATTAAGTTGAGTTTATTTTCTTCTGTTCTGTTTTGGTGGTTTATGCAGGGCTATCAAGAAAGCAGGGTGCTTCCATCGACATGGACATCAAGCTTACTGCAAATTCTCCAACAATCCCTTCATGGCTGCTTTCGGGATGCTCCAGATATTCTTGTCCCAAATTCCTAATTTCCACGAGCTTACCTGGCTCTCAACTGTTGCCTGCATTACCTCCTTTGGTTATGCTCTTATTGGGAGTGGCCTGTCTCTCGGCGTCCTCCTCCAAGGCAATTAATCTTTATCACTCGCTATAATACATTCGTTAATATTAGTATTGGCACTTTCATGGAATGTCTTTTAGATTTGAACAGGACGAGGACGGCCAACCAGTATAACCGGAGTAGAAGTAGGGCCGGAACTATCTGGAGAAGATAAAATGTGGAAAATTTTCAGTGCAATGGGGAACATAGCGCTGGCTTGCTCTTATTCTACTGTCGTATTTGATATTATGGTAAGGCAAGCGGTTGTCACTATGATCCTAATAATGTAATCAAAGAGAACAGAACACCGGGATTATATTTGGTCATCTTTGTGAAATGGATTATCTGTGTGCTTTGTTTAGGACACATTGAAGTCCTCTCCACCAGAATGCAAACAGATGAAAAGGGCTAACGTGTTAGGGATCACAACAATGACGGCACTCTTCCTTGCATGTGGTGGCCTTGGCTATTCTGCTTTTGGGGACAAAACACCCGGCAACATCCTCACCGGCTTCGGATTTTACGATCCCTTCTGGCTGGTCGACATAGGAAACATATTCATCGTCACCCACATGCTGGGCGCATATCAGGTTACCTACTTTCCCCCAAAATATTGTGGATTAGTTAAGAGCCTCACTGACATTATTATACTGTCTGTCTGATATGAGAAACCAACATTCAATGACAGGTATTGGCTCAAGTGTTCTTTCTTATAGTTGAAATGGGTGCAAAGATGATGTGGCCGGATTCAGATTTTGTGCACAAGGAATACCCGTGCAGAATAGGCAGAATGACATTGAATTTGAACAAGTTTAGGCTGGTTTGGAGGACAATATTTGTGATAATATCCACCACTCTGGCCATGGCAATGCCCTTCTTCAACGAGTTCCTTGCTCTGCTGGGAGCTATTGGGTTCTGGCCTCTCATAGTGTTCTTTCCTATACAAATGCACATTGCCCAGAGACAGATTACAACCTTTTCACTCAGGTGGTGTGCGCTACAGCTGCTAAGCTCCGTTTGCCTCCTTGTTTCATTGGCCGCAACAGTTGGTGCCATTCATGGAATCAGCCACAATCTCTCCAAATACAAGCCCTTCATGTACAAGCAATAGTTCACAAATTGTATCATGTGGTCCAAACACAAGCGCTTCATGTATAAGCAATAGTTCAAGAATTGTATCATGTGGCGATAAGATTAATACTTCCCTTGATCTTGTGAGCTTTTCAGAAGCATGAAGTTGTGCCTTTGTAGTGGCTTGAGATTCTGCTTTGTTGCGGCGAGAACTTGAGTCTCTGATTTTTGCATGCTCATATCATAAAAAAAATGAATCACGCGTCTGTTCTCCATTTACGATAAAGAGAAGAAAGTTCAATAAATCAATGTTGGGTGATTGATTCAAGGAAAATTATTTATAAAGTCAACTTGATGAATGTAATTAATTCTCATCTGAAATCACCAATTGACTGACATTGACCAAATGCCCACAGCCATGAACAGATAGTCGGCATAGTTGACCAATCAACCATTTTTATTAAAATATTTACAAGTAAATCCTGAAGTCATTTTATAAGAAAAATTAGTGATAACCGTGTCTGGTGGAAATTAATATATTATTTTCAGAAAACGTGAGATTTGTTAATAGAAAATCCTTGTGTTAAAACATTTTAAAAGTTTCCACCAATTTTAATTGTCACGTGTCTTCACATGAAGAGTGGGCAAGCATGGTGAGGAGAGTGGGCACGAGGCAGCGCAGCGTGCAGTCCTGAAGGGTTGGGGTGGGCGAAAAAGTAAGTGGGGCCCAGCTCCAGCTCCACCTCCGCTTCCGGCTTCCCCGACATCACATATGAAAATCTGGCGCTTCTTTTTGTCGTCTCCCTAGTCAGAGGAAGCACGCGTGAGGAGGCATAGCCCCTAAGTCTATGGGTGCCCATGTCTTGTTGTGAACTCATCACCCATCTTTTGCATTTGCATCGCTCTTCCTTGCCCCGCACACACTCACACGATACCCTTCCTTTAATCCGCGTCTTCCAAGTGTATCCAAATCCCTATTACATCATATGTACGTACCCAATACATCATACATGCATAAAGTTTTGGATGGAAATTATTTAAAATCAAAAGAAAAAATTATATATGTGTATGTTATGTATGTGTATGTTATACTTTTAATTAGGGTTAAGGTGCAAAAATACATATAAACTTTTTCTCTCTGAGCAAAAATACACATAAGTTTTTTCTCTCTCATCACAGTGAATAATGACTTAACGGTGGGATGTGACTTTTACTCTAAAATGATAACCACGTGTGTATTTTTGTTCAAAAAAAAACTTACCTGTATTTTTACTCATAAAGAAAAAATTTATGTGTATTTTTATAAATTACACCTTAAAATTGGTCAAAGTAGTACCATCTATTCATTGTCTTGCTCATCTACTGCTTCTAGGCTTTAGCTTCTCTGTCCGCAGCTTGTGGTGTCATGCCACCCCTGGCCTCACAACATTCGAAGTGTAAACAATAGTTGGTTTTGAAGCCGTAAATCTTATTATGAAATATTTAAGTTGACATTGAAAAAATATATTTATGTAAATTAAAATAAAACTCTTCTTATAAATTTATTTTATATATTTTAAACGATGCAGAAAAACAGTTTCTCACAAACCTAATCAGTGTGCAATTTTTAATTATTAAATTTTTAAAATGATAATTATGGTTTAAATGACTAAAATCCTCCCACCACAGGCATCCAGGGATGGAGAATCTTATATTAATTTAATAATCGATAAGGCCGCCAAAGAATCTGCATCCTGTGAGTTTAGTTTCACTCCTCAGCTTGATCCGAACGCGAAAAGCCAAAAACATAGAGAAGTGTTGGCTCGAATCACAAAAGGAATAAAATATTAGATTACTTAATTTCTTTCTTTTTTTTTTTGATAAAAAGATTATTTAATTTCTGAAAATAACTTTCAGAGCGCAGAAAGTAACGGCCCATAAAGGAATTAGGCACCAAAAAAAAAAAAAAAAAAAGCTACTGTGGCTTCCAAGGCGCCTTATCACAAGCTCAAGGCACAGGGACAGAGTGAGGGTAAGTCTCTCTCTCTCTCTATATATATGTGTGTGTCAGTGAAGGTTGTTTGCGTCTCTCGGCGCCCATCTGTGAGCACCCACGTCGCGCTTCTCAGAGTTGCGTCGTCCGAGAAGGTATCAAAATGGATACAGAAGACGGCAGCAAAACCGCTCCGATAGTGGATGACGACGGCAAGCCCAAAAGGACTGGTACGTCTTTCTCTTTCTCTGGTTTTCTGGCCATGTTCAGAAATTCGTCTCTATTTATCTCTGTCTTTACTTTTCTTCTTCCTCACATATCCTGCATATGCTCTGTTATTTTTGAATCTATGATCTCTTTGAAGGATAGTCCATAGATTATTTTCATAAGCTTGAAAGTATCACCTCGATCAGGATTGCTTCATGTTTGAGCTTCCCATTCTTCTCGCATCCTTGTCCGCTGTTAAATCTTTTGTTTTCAGGACAAATCCATGAATTAGAGTTCAAGTTCCGCCTAGGGGGAATTATTTTCAATATGAATTCATAAGTTTAATAGTATTATTTAGGTGTCCGATTGACAGCTCAACTTCTAAGTCATCCGATTAAAAAAAAAAAAATCTAAATTTCGACATGCGTCTCTTTTAAGAAAAAATATATTCAAATTCAGCCTAAACTTACTTTGCTCTGTAATCTAAAAATTATATTATTTTTCCTTTATATAATGCGCATAAACTTATTTGAAGTAAAAGCTATTCTATGTTATAAATATTTATTTTGTTTTTTCATTCTTAGAAACATATACGTTTATTACAGCTGTTAAGTCGATGGGGAAAATATTTTAATCAATAAATTTAAATTTAAAATAAAACATATCTAACTTTTTGTTTAATCATAAAATTTATATATATTCTAAAATTACAAAAGTATATTTTTTTTAAAGAATTCAATCTATGTAATTATTCATTGTTCCGAATCTGTATCTATATGGATAAAAATAATTCAAGTAATTCTTGAAAAATACGCCTTTGTTGGTCGGGCTCGATCACTAATCATGCTTTTGTGATTTTGTAAGCACTCATTAAGAAATAAAAGAAGAGGAGGTGGAGAAAAAGTAGTGCACAGTATATTCATGGTATAAATATAACATTTTTTTTTTAAGATTTAATTCGCTTGCATCTGATGTCGAAGCCTTCCAAAACTTTTACATATAAAAAAAAAAAAAAATCGCTTGCACCTATATCTATTTTATAAGATGTAATTTAGATTAACAGGCGAATTTTCTATACAATACAGTAAAAACTTTTGAATATGAATTGCAATTAAAAGACTCAAATCAAGACAATAATAATTTTTTCAAAGTGAAAATTCTTCTAACACTCATTATGCGGTATGTTACGCCTGAAAGAAGTGATGGGGATAGATACTTTTAGGCCATTAAACGATGCTTCTTGAAGTCGCATATTTTGGATTAAAATTTATAACAATTTGACATATTCATAAATCTCATATGTTGATTCATAGATAGATATATGAAGAGTTGTTGATTTATATTATGTAGAGTTTTATTATAAACACAATACAATACTTCACCAAGTGATAATTACCATACATTCAGTTATAACTTTTCACATTTGTTTTTAGGAATTAAAGAAATGTAACTTTTAGTGTTATAACTCCTTATAAAACCCTTTATATAAATTCTGTAATTTATCAGAATATGATTTTATAATAACACATATCTCCATTTTAAAATATTCCAACAATCCCCCACTATTTCAAAATGATTACAAACTCTTGTTATTTTGAAAATGTTATGCGGAGAATTAGTAAAACATGGTTTCACTCCTCTAAAATAATATGGTGGACTAAGATTTGACAATTTTCCCATTCGTGTGCATGGTTCAGCGAGTGAACAAGGGTGAGTGGAAGATGAATAACATATTATATGATATGCAGGGAATGTGTTGACGGCGACGACGCACATAATAACCGTAGTGGTGGGAGCAGGAGTGCTGGCTCTGCCGTGGGCGATGGCCCAACTAGGATGGATGGGAGGAATAGGCGTAATGGTCGCCTTTTCATGCATCTCAATCTTCACTTACAATCTCATTGCTGATTGTTACAGATATCCCCACCCTGTCAGCGGCACCAGAAACTACACTTATATGCATGCCGTCAAGTCTTATCTTGGCGGCCACATGCACGTCGCCTGCGGCATCGTCCAGTATTCCAAGCTTGCCGGAGTAACCGTTGGCTATACCATCACCACATCCACCAGCTTAGTGTTCGTGTCATCACAATATCCCTTCCCACTTGTACTTAAGTTTACGTCACAACAATTAAGTTGAGTCTATTTTTATTTCTGTTCTGCTGTGGGGGTGTAGGGCTATCAAGAAAGCAGGGTGCTTCCACCGAAATGGCCATCGAGCCTATTGCAAATTTTCCAACAATCCTTTCATGTCTGCTTTTGGGATCCTCCAAATATTCTTGTCCCAAATTCCTAATTTCCACGAGCTTACCTGGCTCTCAACTGTTGCCTGCATTACCTCCTTTGGTTATGCTCTTATTGGGAGTGGCCTTTCTCTCGCCGTCCTCTTCCAAGGCAATTAATCTTTATCCTTAACCATATAATACATTCGTTTATGTTTGGATTGGCACATTCATGGAATGTCGTTTGTATATGAACAGGACAAGGACAGCCAACCAGTATAACCGGAGTAGAAGTAGGGCCCGAACTGTCTGGAGAAGATAAAATGTGGAGAATTTTCAGTGCAATGGGGAACATAGCGCTTGCTTGCTCTTATGCAACTGTTGTTTTTGATATTATGGTAAGGCAAACAGTTATGTAACTGGGATTGTATATGATCATCTATGACTTGTGTGAAAGGGATTATCTGTGTGCATTGTTTAGGACACGTTGAAGTCAACTCCACCAGAATGCAAACAGATGAAAAAGGCTAACGTGTTAGGGATCACAGCAATGACGGCACTCTTTCTTACAAGTGGTGGCCTTGGCTATTCTGCTTTTGGGGACAAAACTCCCGGCAACATCCTCACCGGCTTCGGATTTTACGATCCCTTCTGGCTAGTCGACATAGGAAACATATGCATCGTCATCCACATGCTGGGCGCATATCAGGTTACCTCTTCTTGTCCCCCCAAATTTTAAGAATTAAGAGCCCAACCTACATTATATAATGCCTGTCTGATGTGAGAAATCAATACTCAATGACAGATAATGGCTCAAGCCTTCTTTCTTATAGTTGAAATGGGTGCAAAGATGAAGTGGCCCAAGTCAGATTTTGTGCTCAAGGAATACCCGTGCAGAATAGGCAAAGTGACATTCAATTTGAACATGTTTAGGATAGTTTGGAGGACAACATTTGTGATGATAGCCACTACTCTGGCCATGGCAATGCCCTTCTTCAATGAGTTCCTTGCCCTGCTGGGAGCTATTGGGTTCTGGCCTCTCATTGTGTTCTTCCCTATACAAATGCACATTGCCCAGAGACAGATTAAAACCCTTTCACTCAGGTGGTGTGCGCTACAACTGCTCAGCTCTGTTTCCTTCCTTGTTTCATTGGCCGCAGCTGTTGGTTCCATTCATGGAATCAGCCACAATCTCTCCAAATACAAGCCCTTCATGTATAAACAATAGTCCGCCCATATCATGTGGTGATAGATTAATTAAGCATAGCTTCAGGGACAAGTAGTGTAATAATGACAGTCCCAAGGGTGATGTAAGCCTGTACGTTTGTTTCCCCTGATTATATGAGCTTTTATGAAGCATGAATACTCGTTTTCTTCAATAAAAAGAGAAGATACATGAAAGGGAAACTTTAATGTTTATTAGTTAATAGGGTAAAGGTGCAAAAATGTATATGTGCTTTGCCCTCGGGAGCGTCCAGCACCATATGTTTTTTTTAGATGCAAAAGTAATTACATGGTTAAGAAAGTGGAGCAAAAATCCCACCTGCAGTTAAAATCCAGACGTTGACTGTTAAAATTCAAATATTGACCAACAATACTGACATGGACGTTGAGGTGGAGGATTATATAACTCCATCTCAGGTCCACGTCATCAGAATCCCCCTAAAAAAACTCATGTTCACGTCATCAAACCACCCCCCCCAACTCTCAACTCATCTTCCAGTTGCGTGGGCGAGTGACTCTATCAAGACGGTGGCAGAGGAGCAACTCAGTGTCGTTGGGTGATGCCGTCGGGTAAACCAACTCGATGCCGTTGGGAGTGACTCTGCTGTTGGGCGATTTTAACAAGGAAGCGATCGAAGGGAGAGCGAGGGAAGGTTGAGGGAAGCTGAGACTGAGGTTTGAGGATGGAGCGATGACGCCGGAGGGAGGGTTAAGGAGGAGTGATGATGCCGGAGGGAAGCCGAAACTTGAAGGCCAGCAGTGAGGCAGTGCATAGAAAACCCAGATCTCAGCATTTATAGATGCGAAAAGCTATATCTCCCTTTCGCTCACCTCTGCCATCTCCCTCTCGCTGCCGTAGTAGATGATGATGCTATATTATGCAGATCTGTTGTTTCAGAGATGCAATCCCGTGACCTAGCAAGGTTTGATTGATTACATTTCGATTACATTTTCTCTTCATTTCAATTACATTTCTGGGTCTTTTGAAGATTTGATTGATGACCATGGGAAGTCAAATTTTTGGATTTGAAAAATGGATTGTCTGAATTTTTGTTCCCCTTTCTCTTCATTTCCATTATGTTTCTGGGTTTTCTGGATGCATTTTTGTTCCCCTTTCTGGGTTTTCTGGATTGGTTTTCTGGGGTTTTCGCGTTTCAGTGGCTGGAATAGTTTGATTGATGAATATGAGAATAAACATGCGAATAAGCAATCCAATACCTGTGCGTCAAGCATTTCAACTTGTTGGATATATACTCTTAGTCACTTAAGCCCTATTGGGCTTTAGTGAGACCAAAGCCCATGAGGCTTAGGGTTAGATTAAGTCTTGCACTTAACTCTATATATTCTAACTTTCTCCTGCTGTGCCTTAGAAGGATAGCTCATCAGAAATAGACCTAAGAGGCAGACGTCCATCATCTGAACGGTTGCCCACACACCCACCCCATCTTACTCGAGAGATAGTCTGGAAGATCGGTCATAGAGCGGACGAGGATTGTTCGTGAACTGTTCGTGCAGAGGCTTTCAGACCGGTTTCATCTTTCCAGGTAATCAAAACGATGAAGGTTCTTATTTTCCTACATCAAATCAGTTAAATACGCTTCCGTGTTTTCTGATGAGATTCCTACAATTGGCATCAGAGCCAGGTTGATGAGGAAAAGAACCCAGTTTTGATGTTCTTTTATTTGTCATGTGATTCTTTTAGAAAATTTTTTTTCTTGAAAATATGACATCCTTTTCTATAATTGTTATTTATTTTATGAAGATTATTCATTTATAATTCAGATTTGGTTCCAGTTTTAATTTTAAAGGCTTTAATCCATGGTTAGATTTTCCCTGTATTTCTTGACTTGTAACAAGGAGGCTAATCCCATATGATTAGGTTTCCTCCTTGCTATTTTACTTTATTTTCGGAATTTCCATGTAAACTTTTTGAATTTGTGAAAAGTTGTAAATCAAGAAATTGCAAGAAGATGAGCTTTCAACGCTTCCGGGCTACTTTTCGTGGACCTCTGGACCTCGGAATTGGACAAACCATATATCGTTGGAAAGAGAACGGAAAGACGAACGAGAATATAAAAACCTCGACCCCAGATGCTCATCCACGCGCCTCCACGCACCGCCACAAGGGATGCGCGTGGAATTCACGCGCCGTCAAAGAACCAGCGCGTGACGGCGCATGGGACCTCCTTTTGAGGTGGTTCCAGCGGCCGTGATCTCGTCTCTCCGTGGCGGTCCTTCCCCTAAAGTTTGGTGATGATCTGACTTCGGTTGACGGCGTGGCTTCAATGAAAGCTAGGGTTTCTCTTTTATGTCTTAGGTTTTTTAGCTAAGGATTGGGTTTTGGGCTTTTGGGCTCATGGATACCCTAAAAGGGCTTGGACAAATACCATGGACTGGACAAAAGAGAAATTCCAAAGTTGTAAAATTTTTTATCTTTTAATTTTATAGGAAAACCATGGATTAAAGTTATTTATTTAATTATTTATTAAATAGTATGAATTATATGTGCGATTAACATGATTAGAAATAACATGTCATATAGAATAGGAAGATGTCATATTGTTGCATAATCACATGTCATAAATGCATAGTAGCTATATGTCTTAAATCGACTAGTATGATAGTTATTATGTGAGATTATTTAGGCTTTCCACTAATTAATTATCAATTATTATATTTTTTTTATTTTAAAATCTAGAATAATAATTGGATTAATTAATTATGGAATTAAAATCTAGATAACCATTAAATTAATTATCAATTATTATGATTTTAAATTAAAATCTAGAATAATAATTGGATTAATTAATTGTGGAATTAAAATCTAGATAAATAATCTAGGAAATTTCCTAAGAGAATTGTAATTTTGAGTAATTTGTGGGTTATTTAAAATGGTCATGTGAAACAAATTTTGCCAAACATGACTAGATTTTAGATTTCTAATGATTTCTCTAAATTGAACAAATTCTTGGAAATTGAAAATTCTAAATTTAAAATATTGAATGGGTGAAGGTTTTAAATTAAGCATTTAATTTTTAAAACCTACGGGCTCCAATTGTGAGTTTATTAGTGAGATGGTTATCGCTGAAGCCCTATCGGATAAGGAAAATCAGATTTCACTAGATTAAACCCTAATATTTTCAAAATTTTAGTAAAGTTTTGTACGGCCCATCGTCGGCAACACTTGGACACTAAAGATAATTTTGAAAGTAAACAATGGTTAAATACATTCAACTTTGGTAAAATTGTTAACCCTCCCATCGAGGCACTGGCAATGGAACTGAAGGCCCAAATTAACAATATTGGTTTTACAAGTATCTTGCCCATCGTAAGCCTTGTAAAGATAACTAATGGATTGTTAAACAATAAACAAATAGTAGTTATTAGAATCTACTAGCAATATATTTGTTTGTTGTTAATTATGGTTTGTAACTAGTGTGCTTTTCATTTTTTCAGAAAAATGTCTTCATTCAATCCTTTAACTACTATTTTGAGTCAAAAACCTATGGATGGTACAAACTACAAACAATGAAAAACTAATTTGGATATTGTTCTTCAATATGAAAAGCTCAACTTTGTTCTAACTACCCCTAAGCCAACGCAGCCTGCTGCAGATGCGTCTGATGTAATTCGGACTCAATTTCAGTAGGAGAAGGAAAGATGGGAGAAGGCGAATGTGGCAGTTCGCTGCTATATTTTGGCCAGTCTCGCTAGTCACCTTCAGGAGCAAGTGAGCATGATTGAGAGTGGGGCAACAATGCTCCAGACTCTTGATGGCATGTTTGCTACGCCTAGCAGCTCTGCAAGGCAAAATGCACTGAATGCAGTCACCAAGACAATGATGTCTGGAGGAAGTGTGAGGGATCATTGTCTGACAATAATAGCAAACTTCAAGAAGGCTGATGACCATGGTATCAAGTTTGAACAAGAAGTGAAAGTTGACCTTCTCTTACAATCACTGCCTGAATACTTCAATCAATTCAAGATGAATTATAATATGAATAAGATGAATCTTGATCTCACTCAATTGATGCACGAGCTTAAGAGTGCTGAACAATCTCTAGTCAGGCAAGGAAGTGCACTTTTTGTTGGTGAGGGTTCTTTGAAACCTAAGGGGAAACCCAAAGGAAAGAACAAGAACAAGAAAAAGAAGAAATCAGGTACTCCAGTTGCCAAAACAGTTGCAATGAAGCAGCCAAAAGGCAAGTGCTTCAAGTGCGGACAAAAGGGGCATTGGAAGAAAGATTGCCCACGTATGAAACAACCAGGTATGGGTAATTTACATGTGATTGAGGCTTGTTTAGTGGAAAATCATGATGATAAATGGATCGTTGATTCAGGAGCCACTAACCATGTTTGTCACTCTTTGCAGTGGTTCAAACATAGCTTGCCTGTAAGTGAAGGACAAAGAGATTTGAAGCTTGGAAATGGGGAGCTTGTGTCTGCACAAGCAGTGGGACAAGTTGTTTTATCTTTTGATAATTGCAGAACTTTGGTTTTAGAAGACTGTTTATTTATTCCAGAATTTCAAATGAATTTAATTTCTGTTAGTTGTTTGGATAAACATGGTTTGACAGTTCAGTTTAATTCCTCAATTTTTATAAGAAGTTCATCTTCTTTTATTTGTTCTGGTATAAAGTTTAATGGTCTTTATTTCCTTAATCCTATTCCCTATGAAGTTAATCATGTTGAATTAAAAGATGTTGAGCATGTCAATTCATCAAAGAAAAGAAAAGTTTCAAATGAAACTTATCTTTGGCATTTGAGATTGGGTCATATTAACTCTAACAGGATACAAGGTTTGGTCAAAAGTTGGATTTTAAAATCCCTGGACTTTGAACCGATACCAGTATGTGAATCTTGTTTAGAGGGTAAAATGACAAAGAGATCTTTCAAGGCCAAGGGAAAACGTGCCACACTTCAGCTGGAATTGGTGCATACTTATGTATGTGGACCAATAAATATCCAGACCAGAGGCGGGTATCAGTATTTCATCACATTTACTGATGATTACTCTAGATTTGGACATGTGTACTTGATGCGTCACAAGTCTGAGGCTTTTGGAAAATTCCAAGAGTTCAAGGCTGAGGCAGAAAAGCATCTTGGTGTTCAAATTAAGACTCTTCGATCTGATCGAGGGGGTGAATACCTATCTGGAGAGTTCAGGTCTTACCTGATTAAAGAGGGGATAGTTTCACAATTATCTTCTCCAGGGACACCACAACAGAATGGAGTTGCTGAACAGAGAAATAGAACCCTTTTAGAAATGACAAGATCTATGCTCAGTTATTCATCTCTTTCTGATTCATTCTGGGGATATGCCTTAGAAACTGCTATGTATCTATTGAACTTAACACCGTCCAAGTCAGTTTCAAAGACACCAATAGAATTGTGGAAAGGGTGTAAGTCCTCCATGAATCATATTCGGATTTGGGGTGCTCCGGCACATGTCTTGCAACAGAAACTAGATAAAATGGACTCGCGTACTGAAGTATGCATGTTTATAGGCTATCCTAAAGGAACCAGAGGTTGGTTGTTTTATAGTCCAAAAGAAAAGAAGGTCATAGTGAACACTCACACGACTTTCTTAGAGGAGGACTATATGACAAATTATAAGCCAAGGAGTAAGGTTATTCTTGATGAATTAGTCTCAGATCAAGTTTCAATGCAACCTCAGGTGGTTCCAGCTTTTATTCCTGTGGTTGTTCAAAGAGGGGAAAATATACCTGATGAACATACACAGGAATCACATACAGAACCAGAAGTTCAACATGATAATGAAGTTCAGCATAATGATGATGTTCAGCATGATGATGAACTTATGGAAGAACAAAATCATGAATTGGTTAATCCACTTAATGAGGGTTCTCATCCAGAAATTGTTAACCCACAAAATATGGACCCCCCCGTAGATGCACAACATCAAGTGCGACAAAGTCGTAGTGGGAGAGTGATTCGTACACCTGCAAGATATCTTTTGTTGGGTGAGTCAAATTAGGATGTCATCTTTAATGAAGATGATGATCCCACAAGTTATGATGAAGTACTAGGAGATGTTGATGCTCAGGAATGGCTTGAGGCTATGAATCGTGAAATGGATTCTATGTATTCCAACTCAGTTTGGTCTCTTGTAGATGCACCTGAAGGGGTAAGACCCATTGGATGTAAGTGGATTTACAAGAGAAAGAGAGGATCGGACGGGAAGGTTGAAACCTTCAAAGCTAGATTGGTGGCGAAAGGGTATTCCCAAAGGGAAGGTGTAGATTATGAAGAAACCTTTTCGCCAGTTGCCATGTTCAAGTCCATCCGGATCCTCTTAGCTGTTGCAGCAAATCTTGATTATGAGATTTGACAAATGGATGTCAAAACTGCTTTTCTAAATGGAAATTTGGAAGAGAAAATCTATATGCAGCAACCAAAAGGGTTTATAGCCAAAGGGCAAGAAAAAATGATATGCAAGTTGCAAAGGTCCATTTATGGATTTAAGCAAGCATCTAGATCATGGAACATCAGATTTGATCAAGCCATTCAATCTTATGGTTTTGAGAAAAGTCCTGATGAGCCGTGTGTGTATAAAAGGATCCAAGGTAATGCAGTATCTTTTCTGGTACTTTATGTAGATGATATACTCCTTATCGGAAATGATACAGAGGTATTGTTAGGCATAAAAATTTGGTTGAGCAAGCATTTTGATATAAAGGACCTGGGGGAAGCCAATTATGTTCTTGGTATTAAACTCTTACGAGACCGGAAGAATAGGGTTTTGGCATTATCCCAGGCTAAATACATTGACAAAATACTTGTCAGGTTTAGCATGGAGAATTCCAAGAGGGGAATTATACCCTTCAGGCATGGGATTCATCTCTCTAAGAAGCAATCTCCTAAAACTCCTGAGCAGAGAGAACGCATGAGTAGGGTACCTTATGTTTCAACAGTAGGTAGTCTCATGTATGTTATGCTATGTACCAGACCAGACATCTGCTATGCAGTGGGAGTAGTGAGCCGGTACCAATCCGATCCTGGAGAGCAACACTGGGTAGCAGTTAAACATATACTCAAGTATCTACGGAGAACAAGAGATTATATGTTGGTCTATTCTAGTGGGAGTCTTGAAACCATTGGTTATACGGACTCAGATTTCCAAGGAGATATTGACTCAAGAAAATCCACCTCGGGATATGTGTATACCCTTAATGGCGGTGCCATTTGTTGGAGAAATGTAAAACAATCATGTGTGGCTGACTCGCCACAGAGGCTGAATATGTAGCTGCTTCTGAGGCTGCAAAGGAAGCTGCATGGTTAAAGAAGTTCCTAACGGACCTTCAGGTGATACTAGGTGTTGACTGTCCTATCACACTTTATTGTGACAACAGCGGGGCAGTAACACAGTCCAAGGAGCCAAGGTGTCACAATAGACAAAAACATATAAAGAGGAAGTACCACTTGATCCGAGATATAGTTAAAAGAGGAGATACTGTGGTAGCAAAGATAGTATCAGACGAGAACCTTGCTGACCCTTTTACTAAGAGTTTGCCAGAACGTGCGTTAGAGAGGCATGTTACATCTATGGGTCTTAGGAGGATTCCAGATTTGCTATAGCTTTAGGAAGTTGTTATTTCACTTTGTTATTTTGTGTTTCCTTTCAGCAAGACATTATGACAATGCAATTTTTCTGAATATTAATAAATGAGGTGTTTTATCATTTATTTCGCACATTATTTACAAACACTAAGGTCCAGATCAATTGTGGAGTATATGATCATATGGATATGTTCATAGAGGACATGGTCATAGGTTCTCACAATTGATGAATAAGTTCACAGCTATTAAATTAAGTTGGGCACTTTATTTAGGCTGCAATATTTTATGAAATGGTTTTGTTCGAATCATTGTAAAATATTGGTGTGAGTTAATTCTTGCATTGAATGGATCAAGGAGAGATTTGATTAAGGCTGTTCTTTCTGTCATAAGGAATCAAATCTCCAGATAACTATAGTCATGTAGTTGCTCTAAATCCTGAGTTTATTTTAAATGGGTAATTAAATAGTTTTCATTCTTTGATTTACCAACGAGTGAGGTTTGATCTATATGACGGCCAATAACTTGGTATTTTGGGATTGAGACTATTTGGTTATCGGTGTTTATGAGATAAACAACGTGGAATTTATAGGAAATGTCCCCTTGATATGTTTCGGTACTTGGATATTGAAGACACTGGCCAGTGCATGTAATCCATTAGAGAAACTATCAAAGTCAAGGGAATAAATAATTGATTGGGTTACAGAAGACTAGTCAATCAATTATAGACATTCTATAAAGGGGCGATGCACATACATGTTATAAGTGTCATTAATTTTGGAGATCACGTTCGGGCTTTTAGTGGAGTAGCACCGAACTAGATAATCTTCTACAGATTATCATGAGCCTTGATGAATGACAAATGATAGATCCCCAGGCTAGCTCGATACAAGGGATGGGGTATATAATCAGATGATGATGGCTTATGGACTACATGATCTTGGGTTTACGAACTCAAGTTTGTAACTTAAAAGAGCAAGTGGGAGATTGTTGGATATATGCTCTTAGTCACTTAAGCCCTATTGGGCTTTAGTGAGACCAAAGCCCATGAGGCTTAGGGTTAGATTAAGTCTTGCACTTAACTCTATATATTCTAACTTTCTCCTGCTGTGCCTTAGAAGGATAGCTCATCAGAATTAGACCTAAGAGGCAGACGTTCATCATCTGAACGGTTGCCCACACACCCACCCCATCCTACTCGAGAGATAGTCTGGAAGATCGGTCATAGAGCGGACGAGGATTGTTCGTGAACTGTTCGTGCAGAGGCTTTCAGACCAGTTTCATCTTTCCAGGTAATCAAAACGATGAAGGTTCTTATTTTCCTACATCAAATCAGTTAAATACGCTTCCGTGTTTTCTGATGAGATTCCTACACATCTGGTGTGATAAGTTTGTTCTAGGTTAGGTTAAAGTTTTGACTTTCTTTTCACTATCTTCTTGCCGAAAACTGGGCTATTCATCTGGTGTGTAAGTTTGATTTTGATAAGTTTGTTCTAGGTTAGGTTAAAGCATTTCATTTGGTGCGTCGAGCATTTCATCTTGATGTTTGCCTGTGAAAGGGGGAGTTGGGCTGAGAGTAGAGGGGGGAAATGGGATCTGGTGACGTGGACCTCAGATAGGCTTATATGGATTGTAACATCCCAAAATTTTGGGAATTGTAAATTAATATTTTATGGGGAAATTAAATTATGAAATTTGGGCCAAAATATTTAAAAGAATAATTATTGGAAATTAAGGATTTATCTCCATAATTATTCAATGATTTCAATCAAGTTTAAAATGCAAATAAAATGTTGTTTTAAATAAAATGTTGTTTTAAAAGGAAAGATGGATCATTGGACCATGTGAGAAAGCCTACAACATAAGCCTATTATACCATAGAGTGTCAATGTATATATCCCTCTCATTATCCTGCAAATTGGTGGAACCAGAAGGATTAAAACAAAGCCTATAAATCATTTCATGCAAGCCCACGTGACACCAATATTGAGAACCCATTATCTCATTTAATCAATTAAACCAAAGGAGTGGCTAGACACGTTATGCAGCAGAAAAATAAAGTTCCTTCCTCTCAATTCCAACTCATCGTGAGAAGCAGACGCATGATTTCTTTTGGACCTCAGAACCATTGCTTCGGCCCAGACCTTTTCTTTCTTAAGCCCAAACCGATTCAATGATCATTAGATAAAACCATCTAATAGCTACAGTAACACAAGATCAGTCGCGAATTAACACGTAGAGGGGCAGCTGTCCGAAATTTAACATGCAAGAGAAGATTATTTGATAGTTAAATACTTGTCTTTACTCCTTCGTTTCTTCATTCTTTCTGAGACACAAGCCGAAAAATAGAAAGAGAGAAGAGAGACCGAGAGTGTTTTTGGAGAGCTTCTTATTTCCTCTGCTTCGTCATTCGTGAAAACAGAGCAAGGAATCAGTCAACGTTGATCACCTTTGGAGCTTGGAAAACCTGAAGGTGATTCTTGTCTTCCTTTTCCTTTGTTCCTGTGATCATTTAATCATGATAAAACCAAATAGAAACTGAAAAGAATACACCAAAGTCAAAACTGAAAAAGAAAACGAAAAACAAGGGGTTATTTGGGTTGTTGTAGATGTTTAATTTCTGCATGTTTGAGTATACAGTTCTGTTTCTGTGTGTCTACATGAAGAAAAAATAAAGAAAATATTCTGATGTTTCCATGCATGTCGGTTCTGTTGTCTTGGAGGAAATAAGAAAGAGAGCAAACAAACTAAAATAAACATAGGTATATATATATGTGAGTTTGCTGTCATGGGTTCTGTTTTGCAAAGGAAAGAATATATAATTGCTGATGTAAAGTTGCTGTAGGTTCTTCTTTTGGGAAGGTTCAGTATGTGCATGCCAATGGAAGAAAAGAGTTAATTATACACACACACACATATATGTCCAGGTGTGTGTATCGGGTAGGGAGTGAAAAGTCAAAGTTAAATATATATGTGTGTGATCTCTGTGCTGTCGGGTATGTCGGGAATAAGGGAGAAGAGAGGAGTTTTTGTTTTATCTACTTATATACATGTATGTGTGTGTCGGGTTGTTGAGAAAAGAAAGGGGAAAAAGTGTTTAGATATATAAATATATATATGTGTAACGTGTTTGCATGAAAGAAAGAAAGAAAATAAAACAAGTAGGTAAGTTTATGTTGGGCTAATGCATGTAAGGAGAATTATTTCATTATCAATACCCATATGTATTTATATGTATGATGGGTATATATACGTGTATTAGATGAACCTTGAGAAATGAATAAACGAAAGGTAACTAATTTTTCTCATACTTATATGCATATGGATGGCGTCTGGAATCAGGTACAAAAAAAAAAATGAAAATGTGCCTAGGAGCTAAATGAATTAATCAAATCTAGTTATATATATATATAGATTAATGTATGTATGAGAATAATTATGTATCTTGCTTGATGTTATTTTATCTTTACTCTCATTGCTATTCATAAAATACATTGTTAAATAATTTGGAAACCATAAATTAGCATTACATTATGGTCAATTTTTGGAAACCATGAGAATAATTAAATAAATACATTTAATTATATTCTCATCTAATGGTTGGTCATTATTAATTTTAATTGATTAATAAAAAAAAATGTGTTTGTTAAGAAAAAGGAGGTTATCAATAAAATAAACATAATTGGGGAATTCAAGTTAATAAAATGAAAGAATGATAATAATGATAATAATGTGTCCTTATTATTAGGAATAAGGAAGTAAATAAACAATGGAAATAGATAATGAAGGAGTTATTATTTTAGAATTAGTGTATTTTAATTATCAGTTATAATTCTGGATATGTGGAATTTTAAGGATGTTATTAATTGTTAGAAAATTGATTTGTATAGATTGAATTGTTGAGTGTATTTGAAGCTTGGTTTGAGAGCAGTATGAAAGTAGTTAGCTCTGGCGGGAGGTAACCACTTTCCACTTGTTATGATTATTAATATGCTGCTATTGAGTATGTATTAAATTGATTATGATTATTTTAAATAAAATTGTCTTGTGGAATTTTATGAGTTAAGATATATGCATTCATTTATCATGATAATTATGGAATGGGAAGAAATGGGAGAAGATGGAAAGTTATTTACACCACGTGGTGAATGCCTCCATTGGTGCACGATGGTTGGCTTTTTATTGTCCCAACAGTTCAAGAGGGACTAGCCCAACAGTTCAAGAGGGCTTACGACACCCCAACAGTTCAAGAGGGGAAAAGACCCATGGTCTGGGACAGGTGCTCTGAGGATTTTGGCCGGTCCTCATCACTTGCTCGGTGAGCTTTTAGAGTAACCAGTAATATGGGTGTAACTTAGCCCATGGGCCTAGTCGTGGAAGTACGGCGGTTTGGATGGATTAATGGGAGGTATTTGGGTATTGAAATTGAATAGTTTTATGACACCCATCATGATACTTGATTATGAAGTAATAATGGATAGAGAAGATGTAGATGAATTGTTATTTTGAAATGGATCTGTTTTGTTTTGGATTGAATTGCTTATTCCACTTGACACCTCACTAGCACTCGTTGATATTCATAATGAGCTGGACTGATGGTTACAACATTTTTCCACAGGTGACCAGTCCGGTTCAGGTCCTTCAGGGAAACAGACAGAAGTTTAGTTTGCGGTGCTAAGAGTAGGACTTCTGTTCTTTTGTTGTATGTTTTGGATGACTGTATATTGCCACACATTAGGGCTTATCATGCATACTTTCACATATTTTGAAAATTTTAAATTCCACGTAAAACCTATTATCTGGTAAACTCTGAATAATACTCTTTTAAATATGTAATTAATCTGGTAATTAAAAAGTGGTTGTTTCATGGATCGTCCACATCAGTATTGTTGGTCAAAATTTTTAGTTTAACGGTCAACATCTGAATTTTAACTGCAAGTGGGATTTTTGCTCCACTTTCTTAACCATGTAGTTACTTTTACACCTAAAAAAAACATATGGTGCTAGACGCTCCTGAAGACAAAGCACATGTGCATTTTCACACCTTTAGCCTAGTTAATATTATGCTACTATTTGTTCTGGTCACCAATGGGTTTCCGAACTTATATAAATATTTAACGGGTAATATTATTTACTTTAAGTTATTATCAATGTAGTATATATTCAATAAATTTATTATATTATTTTCCTTACTTTGAGATTTTTAATTTGATAGAAAAAGAAATTAGTTTCAAATTGCAATTATATTTTTCTTAATTTTTTGTTTGTTTGTTCAATCTGTAACGTTCAATATTCCTTTTCTTCTACGAAACGGAAAATTTAATGTTTATTAAATTTTTCAACCATAATTTTTTTTAAAGAACAATTTCATTCAGATGAAATGCACATATTTCATTTTTAAACCATAATTATTCTAAGGAAGAGCAAAATCTCTGAAAAAAGAAGAGACTAAAATCCTTAAACTTGAGTTTAGTCTCACTTTTAGCGTGATTCTAATTTCTAACGCGAAAAGCCAATTAAAGAAAAAGAATTGCAGGGCTGAAATTCGTCCGGATTTGAAATCATTGAGATTTGAGACGAGTTTCAATGTGGAATACAATTTTGCCTTCGATAAGAACTACTTGATGACTGAATTTCTTCTCGTTTTAAATATAGGGTTAATATTTATTTTTGTTTAGGATTTTTTTTTTAAAAAAAACAATGTTGTTTTGAGAATTATTTTTAGAGCAGTATTAGAAGCGACTTGGGTCCGATGCATCACCGCTACATCTTTTCAGTGTTTTTTTTTTACAAAAAAAAAATAACATTGAAAAAAAAAATTCAGCTAAAAAGACGCAAGGCGGCTTCCAGTAATATTACTTGACAGTGTCAAAAGTGATGCAATGTTGGCTAGGGTAATAGCATTATTCAGTCAACTATTAGTGTACCAATGCTGATGTAGATCTATTACGTAGGATAGTATACGATGTATTTTGCCACATCATCATTTTGTTAGGGGAAAAAAATACAAACTCTATTGATCCCTTTCCTTTGCCCTTCTCTTCGTTACCTCTCCCTCACCACCACCGCGGGTAACACCTCTTCCTCTCCTTCATCCTTCTTCCTTTGGCACCTCCTTCTTATCAGTTTTCATTGAAAGAAAATTTATAAATCACAGAACTTGCAGATTTCATAAATAGGTAACAGAACCTCTTTCTCAAATGGAAGGAGACTTTGGTGGGATAGCAATAGCATAAAGAAGTGAAAAGGAGGAACAAGGATCCTTTGAGAGGCAGTTTAAGGCTTTGAGAAGCATCGATTTGCCACCACCGAGATAGGAGGGAGATGTCATTCTGATGAAACCTGTCACCACCGCTAAATCTAGCGACGTTGAGTATCACAGCCTTGAGAATCTCCAAGTCGACACCCTTAGGAGCGTCCAAGTTGATGCCTTTGAGAATCAGAACTCCAGCACAGGAGACTTGGGTGATATTTTGTATATGAAATTTGGAAGGGATCTGAGTCTGAGCTTTCACATCTATCTTTAACAGTGTTGATCTATGAAGCTTCATCACGTTTTTTAGTTTAAATCTTGATTTTGATTTGGTATGAAATTCCTTTTATTTAAGGGTGTTGGTTGGTGGTGGTGAGGGATGAAGATGGAGGGATGAAGCTTTTTTTTTGCAGTTCAAAGGGAAGCCAACGTTGAGGAAAGAGGAAGGAAGGAAAGGAAAAGGATTAGGCGAGTTTTTGGATTTTTTTCCCCAACAAAAATGGTGGTGGCATGGCAAAATACGTGGCATTAATGTCTTTTGTGGCAGAGACACATCACCATAATTAAGATGACATTACATCACTTTTGATAAGGCAATATTGTTTTAACAAAAACCTTTTTGTCAAAATTGCTCTTTTATAAAAAATTATAGGGTTAAAAATAGACTCTAACCCTTATATATAAAAACCAAAGTCAATTTTGTCTCTCAATTTTTTTTAAAAAATATCCTTATTGATTATATATATTAAATAGTTTTTATCTAAGGTTAGCAATGATAAAAGATAATGTTTTAGGAAATTAAACCTATATTTGTTATAAATAACAAACATAACTAATTTTTTTTAATCTACCTAAATTAATTAACTAGCTCTATATTAAGATTTAAGAACCATATATAAAACTAAATGTCTATATTATTTAATTTTTGGGTATAACTTTCAGGGGTTTGACTATGGTCCATTTCCCTTCATATCCTCTTCCCAACCACTTTTTTTATTTCAACCATTACATTGAAATCTCAACGGTTCAGATCTAATAATTAATAAAATATTAAATTTTTTAAAAATATTTAAAAATAATATTTTTATAAAATCATTAGATTTGAACTGTTGCGATTTCAATCTAACGGTTGAGATGAATAAGTGAATGAGAAGAAAAGTGGAGCATACCTAAATCAGATCCCATAAATTAAATGCCCATGAATAAATGAATTAACCGGCCATTGTGATTGTCACTGTCAATTGTCATTGTTGTTAAACTCACAGGTTAACATTTTAAGTTTATCATTTCTAGACTCTAGCTAAAACTTGTTCCAACCATGAATTTATTGTTTTTTTATTTCTATCTTATAAAATCGTGTCACTTCACTTTTAAATTTATGCTGGTCTTCTCAATTTAATCATATTCAATGATTTTATACATGAACTTTATAAAACTTTCTTTGTTGAGTATAATAAAGGATTAAGATACCAAAACACCTATGAATTTTTACTAAAAGAGCGGTTATCACCAAGTAATTTTTAAAAGTGTAAAAATACCAAAGAATTCATGAAATCAGAGCAAAATTGACGCTACCGTAAAAAAGACTTACTCTATTAGTAGGACCCACGCCATTTAAAAAAATAAAAATGCCCACGTTTAACAATTTTCCTTTATTACACTTTCTCTCCTCCTGAGCCCTTCTCTCCCTCCCTTCCTCCCTTCATCTTCCTATTCTCTTCTCAAATGCCGGCGGCAGCGGTGGTGACATCCTCCACCAACAACAGTAGTGATTCTCATTTCTCCCAACAATTGCGACGGCATCCTCAGTGAAGTGACATACCTGTGGCTTCTTCAGAGCAACATCACCATTAGAATCAAAAGTCGCATCCTTCCATCTTTGGCGGCCAGATCTACACTATCTATCCCAACATCAGCTCTCCCAATCACCTTAAGCCTCCACACAATGATTTGAACACCTCGCTAATAACCTTGGTTCCACTACACACAATCAACATGTCGCAGAGTGAGATCTTGGTTTGGAGCTCCTTAGGGCTCAAATTATATGAGCAACTGACATTTGATAGTCCTTAATCAACTAAGACCTAATTTCACTTCTCAAGCATCATAGAAAGTGAAGAAAGCTAATGCTCACTGCAACAGAAAACACCTTTAAAGTCTTTTTTTAAAACCTTTCTATGATCATTTTCAGAAGGACATTTATGTGAGTGACATTAAAATTTTTTTTGGGGTTAAGTAGTAAAAATAAACATGTGCTTTATCCCCGGGAGCGCTCAACAGCACGTGCTTTTTTCTGAACAAAAAATACACATGTGTTTACGTTTTAGAAGCGCCCAGCATCACAACCGTTAGTTGATCGTTAACAATGTAAAATTACTATTTCCCCCTTAATTTAAACTAATTAAAAAAACAACAAAAATACCCCACCCCACCCTCCCCCTTCGGTGGGCCCCACCACTGGAGACCGGCTGCCGATAACTTTTTTTTAATAATTTTTAAAACTACTTTTTTTAAAAAAATAAATAAATAAAGGGGAGGCCGGTCTCCCCACCGCTGCCCACCCCACACCAGCGACTTACCGTCATTGCCCCACCTCGGCGAATTTTTTTTAAAAAATGATTATATTGTTTAGAAAAAGATGACATACTAACTAATTTTTTTAATTTAACGTATTAACAACGAATAGAGTACTCAATTATATGCTATGCTTTTCTGGCACCTATTTCTTACTAACCCTACGAGTTTTAGATACGAATTCACTTTCTTATCACGATCAGAGTTTACATGCTTATCACCAGTTTACTCAACAGTATGTCATCCTTTGCTGGCTACCTTATCACAACTTCGAGGTACAGCTAGGGAGTGAGAGTGAGTGTCTATATATGTGTGTTACTGAAGGTTAGTCGCCCATTTGTGAGCATGCACATCGCGCTTTTCAGAGTTGTGACTTGCAAGAATGTATGGCATTGGACATTGAACACGAAGTCAAAACCGCTCCGCAAGCCGATGACGATGGCATGCTCAAAAGAGCTGGTTCGTCTCTCTCTGTCTCTGGTTTTCTATGTTCAATATGAGTGGAAGATGAATAACATATTAGATGATGTGCAGGGAACGCGTTGACCGCGACGACGCACATAATAACCGTAGTGGTAGGAGCCGGAGTGCTGGCTCTGCCGTGGGCGATGGCCCAACTTGGATGGATCGGTGGAATAGGCGTTATGGTCACCTTTTCATGCATCTCCATCTTCACTTACAACTTCATTGCCGATTGCTACAGATATCCCCACCCTGTCTCCGGCACCAGAAACCGCACTTATATGCAAGCCGTCAAGTCTTACTTGGGCGGCCACATGCACATAGCCTGCAGCATCGTCCAGTATTAATTCCAAGCTCGCCGCAGTTACTGTTGGCTATACCATCACCGCCTCCACCAGCATTGTGTTCGTCGCATCACAATATTAATATCCCTCCTCACTTCTACTTATGTTCTACGTCATCAATTAGGTTGAGTCTAATTTCTTCTGTTATGTTCTGGCTGTGCAGGGCTATCAAGAAAGCATGGTGCTTCCACCAAAAAGGCCGTCAGGCTTATTGCAAATTTTCCAACAATCCCTTTATGGCTGCTTTTGGGGTCCTTCAGATATTCTTGTCCCAAATTCCTAATTTCCACGAGCTTACCGGGCTCTCAACTTTTGCTTGCATTACCTCCTTCGGTTATGCTCTTATTGGGAGTGGCCTTTCTCTCGGCGTCCTCCTCCAAGGCAATTAATCTTTATCATTAACTATAATACAGCCGTTTTTATTAGTATTGGCACTTTCATGGAATTTCTTCGTTTGGAATCTAACAGGACATGGACGGCCAACCAGTATGACCGGAGTACAAGTAGGGCCCGAACTATCTTTAGAAGATAAAGTCTGGAAAATTTTCAATTCGTTGGGGAACATAGCGCTTGCTTGTTCTTATGCTACTGTTGTTTTTGATATTATGGTAAGGCAAGCGGTTGTTTCTATGATCCTAATAACATAATTAAAGAGAACAGAACACTGGATTATATATATACGATCATCGATGACTTGTGTGAAAGGGTGTGCTTTGTTTAGGACACGTTGAAATCAGCTCCACCAGAATGCAAACAGATGAAAAAGGCTAACGTGTCAGGGATCACAGCAATGACGGCACTCTTCCTTGCATGTGGTGGCCTTGGCTATGCTGCTTTTGGGGACCAAACACCCGGCAACATCCTCACCGGCTTTGGATTTTACGAACCCTTCTGGCTGGTCGACATAGGAAACTTATGCATCGTCATCCACATGCTGGGCGCATATCAGGTCACCTCTTTAGCCCCAAAATTTTAAGAATTAATAGCCACACCCACATTATTATAGTGTATCTCATGTGAGATATTAATACTCGATGGCAGATAATGGCTCAAGTATTCTTTCTTATAGTTGAAATGGGTGCAAAGATGATGTGGCCAGATTCAGGTTTCGTGCACAGAGAATATCCGTGCAGAATAGGCAAAGTGACGTTCAGTTTAAACATGTTTAGGTTAGTATGGAGGACCATATTTGTGATAATTGCCACTGCTTTGGCCATGGCAATGCCCTTCTTCAATGAGTTCCTTTCGCTGCTGGGAGCTATTGGGTTCTGGCCTCTTATAGTGTTCTTCCCTATACAAATGCACATTGCCCAGAGACAGATTAAAACCCTTTCACTCAGGTGGTGTGCGCTACAATTGCTGAACTTTGTTTGCTTCCTTGTTTCATTGGCTGCGCAGCTGTTAGTTCCATTCATGGAATCAGCCACAATCTTTCCAAATACAAGCCTTTCATGTATAAACAATAGGGGCACTTGTACCATGTGGTAAAATAATAATGACGGTCCCAACGGGCGCTGTCTTCTTCCCCTAATCTTAAGAGACTATCAAGAACCATGAATATATACTCCTTTTCTTCAATGAATGGAGAAGATATTTGAATGGGAAAAAATTGTTGAAAGTAGTTGATCTATATTACTATATATAAAAAGATACTATAAGTTTTTATCATTGTTGTCAAATTTCTTGTGAATTGATTTTTTGAATTTATTATTTTTACCTTATTAGCTTATAAAATCGTGTCAAATCATTGTTAAACTCATGTTAGATATATAAAATCGAGTTAACTTACTCAGTTACTTTATATATGAATTTTATAGAACTTTCTTGATTAAGTATGATAAATTATGAATGTTGATAGATTTAGTTTCAATTATTTAATTTAAAATATATTTAAATCAAATTGTCGTCTTTTTTATATTTTAATTATTTAATTATGCATTATTAAGTTTACATTTCTATTATGAGTTCGCAAATTTGATAACATTAATTAATTCTCATTATATATGATGTAACAACCCGTTTAAATTTTTCAATAACATGATATTCCTATTAAAATCCTATAACTCTTTTGAATTATTTAAAGATTTAATTAATATATATATTAATGTAATATCACAATATCTTAATGGCATCATTTTTAACTAAGAGAGGGGATGCAGGGCATTTAGGTTATGCAGTTGGGAAATGCATCTGTAGTGTTATCGTGGTTTATACGGTTTGCCCGCGTATCGCGTGAGGTCTGCGCTTGTTATTCAAAAAAAGACACAAATTCTTGAACGACAGGCATCTTGAGTTGGAGAATCATACTTATATTAATTTAATAATTGATAAGTCTACCAAAAAAATTCGTAAACCCGAGTTTATTCTCGCTTTTAACGTGATTCAAATGCGAAAAGCTAAAAATAACAAAAAGAATTGCGTGGTCGAAATTCGTCTGCTCCAGCTTTAAATCATTTGACGAAATCAACGTAAGGAATATTCAGATCCCACCAAGTAATTGTATTAAAGTGCTTGTTTAGATTTAGCTTTTTTCTAGAACAACTTCTGAGATACAATGAAAGAGTGAGTGTCTATAAGTGTGTGTGAGGGAGGGTTGGCTGCATGCGTGTCGGGTCACCCATTTGTGAGCATCCACATTGCGACGTGTGAGAAGGTATCGAAATGGACGTTGAACGCGACGGCAAAAATGCTCCGCTAGTTGATGATGATGATTTGCCCAAAAGAACTGGTTCCTCTCTCTCCCTCTCTCTGGTTTTCTAGGTTCAGACGTGACCTGCACATTCTATATATGCTGTTTTATGCGATTGGATAGAATCTTTTCTCCTTAAAAGATCGCCGATGCACTATTTCAATAAGCTGGAAAATATCGCCTCGATTGCAATTGCCTCATGTTTGCGCTTTTCATTTTTCTTGCATCGTTCTCCGCTGTTCAATCTTTAGCTTTCACTTCAAGTTTCACCAGGGGAATTATTTTTAATATGACTTCATAAGTTTAATACTACCTCTTGTACTTAACTTAAAATGTCTTCGTACCAAGGAATATAAAAGAGATCTTATATGAATTGATTGTTTGACCAACACTAAAAACCGTGGCTTTAGAAGCTTTTCTCCGTAAGTAAAAAAAAAAACCTTTTTAGCATATTTATCTTGCAAATAGTAAAAACCATTCTTAAAAAATTAATCTAAATACATACATGATTTACGTGTTGGAATGACATCTCAACTTCTACGGGTTATCCGATTAAAGAAATTCAAATTTCAACATTTAAAATTATATATAGTCTCGATTTTTTTATTTCACACTAACCATAACGACCAGAACTTTGGAAGACTTAACTTTGTTTTGGCGTGATAAGAGAAAACTGAAAACGATTATACTATGCAGGAGTCAACTATAATAAACATTGAGTTTGTGGTTTAGCGAGTGAACAAGGGTGAGTGGAAGATGAATAACATTTTACATGACATGCAGGTAATGTGTTGACGGCGACGACGCACATAATAACTGTGGTGGTCGGAGCAGGAGTGCTGGCACTGCCGTGGGCGATGGCCCAACTAGGATGGATCGGAGGAATAGGCACAATGGTCGCCTTTTCATGCATCTCCATCTTCACTTACAATCTCATTGCTGATTGTTACAGATATCCCTGTGAGTTTTGGCAAGTCCCACATCGGTGGGTTTTGGGTTTGAAGGGGGGAGGTTTTAGTATAAATAGAGTGCCTCCCCCTCCCTTATTCCTCACCCCACAATTGTCTCTCAAGGCATTTGTATATCTTCCTCTTTTGTAGTATTTCACTTGTAAATTATTTGGAGTGAATTTAGGATCTGATATTTCTCTTATATTTGTCCGATTTATTATTTATTAGTTGCATTTAAATATAGTAGTTGGTGCTTATTATATTATTAAATTACGTCTAGAAACTTTGTTTTCTAGTTGGGTAATTTTCTAATATAATCGGTTACACTCTATATTGCGCTTCCTCAACAATTGGTATCAGAGCCGAGGTTCTGTCTGAGTATGCTCTGTGGTTGCAGCTTAGTCTGAGCTTCCACATCAGAAAAGAATTACTTTTGAGCTTTTGTTTTGGCAACTATTAAATAATTTTTTGGAGCAGAAATGGCGGACAAAAGGAGTGATGTGTCCACAGCAGATGTTAGCGGTTCGTCGTTCTCATCATCGTATTTGACCAGAATAGTGTCAAATGCGAAGTTTGCAGTTGAAATTTTTGACGGATCTGGGCATTTTGGCATGTGGCAAGGCGAGGTTCTGGATGTCCTTTTTCAACAAGGACTAGACTTTGCCCTTGAGGAGAAAAAACCAGATAAAATGGAGGAAGAAGAATGGAGGGTCGTGAATCGTGTTGCTTGTGGTACTATTAGATCGTACCTTTCAAGAGACCAGAAGTATCCATACACAAAGGAAACTTCTGCATGTAGACTGTGGAAGGCACTGGAGGACAAGTTCTTGAAGAAAAACTGTCAGAATAAACTCTACATGAAGAAAAGGCTGTTTCGCTTCACTTACGTTCCTGGTACCACAATGAATGAGCATATCACTAGCTTCAACAAGTTGGTGACGGATTTGCAGAATTTGGACGTGACTTTTGAAGATGAAGATCTGGCCCTGATGTTGTTGGGATCACTTCCCGATGAGTACGAGCACCTGGAAACTACGCTACTTCACGGTAAGCAGAAAGTTTCTCTGGAAGAAGTTTGTTCTTCTTTGTACAGCCATGAACAAAGAAGGAAAGAGAAACAAAAAGGTGGAGAGGCAGAGGCTCTAGTGGTTAGAGGACGTACTGAGGAGAAGAAGAGATCAAAGAAAGGGAGATCCAAGTCAAGGTCTAGACCCAGCAAAGATGAGTGTGCCTTTTGTCGAGAAAAGGGACACTGGAAGAAGGACTGTCCGAAGCTGAAGAACAAAGCCAAACCTGGAGATGTGAAGGCCGATATGGACTCAAATGTAGCTGATTGTGATGATGAGAATTCAGATTTCTCACTGGCTACAACAACGTCATCAAAACCATCAGATGAATGGTTATTGGACTCAGCCTGCAGCCATCATATGTGTCCTAACAGAGACTGGTTCACTGATTTTGAAGAAGCAGAGTGTGGAATTGTTCACACAGCAGATAACTCTTCTCTTACCGCATATGGTATTGGTTCAATCAAATTAAGGAACCATGATGGATTGATCAGAACATTAACAGATGTTCGGTACGTACCAGACTTAAAAAAAAATCTCATTTCTGTGGGGACTCTAGACTCAAAAGGGTTCAAGATCACTGCAGAAAATGGAGTAATGAAGATATTCTCTGGTGCACTGGTGGTGATGAAGGGTATTCGGAAGAACAATAACACGTACCACTATCATGGGAGTACAGTTATTGGGACGGCAGCAGTAACATCCAGTAGTGAGAAGGATGCAGAAGCAACCAGGTTGTGGCATATGCGCTTGGGACATGCTGGAGGAAAATCCTTGAACACTTTAACAAGTCAAGGATTATTGAAAGGATTGAAACATTGCGTCATGGACTTTTGTGAGCATTGCGTAAAGGGGAAACACACAAGGGTTAAGTTCGGTACAGCTATTCACAATACTGAAGGTATTTTGGATTATGTACACTCTGATGTTTGGGGTCCTTCCAAAACAGCTTCATTGGGAGGTAAGCATTATTTTGTAACCTTTGTTGATGACTTTTCTCGAAGAGTTTGGGTGTATACGATGAAGACCAAAGATGAAGTTTTGGGAATTTTTCTCAAATGGAAGACGATGATAGAAGCACAAATAGGCAGGAAGATCAAATGTCTTCGCACAGACAATGGTGGAGAGTACAAGAATGATCCTTTCCAGAAGGTTTGTGAAGATAATGGCATCGTCAGACACTTCACCGTAAGAAATACACCACAGCAGAATGGGGTGGCAGAACGCATGAATCGGACTTTGCTGGAGAAGGTTCGGTGTATGTTGTCCAATGCTGGCTTGGGCAAAGAATTTTGGGCTGAGGCAGTGACGTATGCGAGCCATCTCATTAATCGTCTACCATCTGCTGCTATTGATGGTAAAACACCATTGGAACAATGGTATGGTAAGCCTGCTAATGATTATGATTCTTTACATGTGTTTGGCTCAACTGCATACTATCATGTGAAAGAATCAAAATTGGATCCTAGAGCAAAGAAAGCTATTTTCTTGGGGATCACTTCTGGAGTCAAAGGATATCGTTTATGGTGTCCAGAGACGGAGAAGGTTGTGTTTAGCAGGGATGTTACTTTTGATGAGACTACTATTATGAAGCCGGTAACATCTGGAGATACCACACAGACCGATGGTGCTTCGAAGCAGGTGGAGTTTGAAGGAGAGTTGATTTTCCCAGTTCAGAGAAAGGATAGGGAAATGAGAGAAGACTTTCCTGTAGAAGATGAGCCAGTTGAAAGGGAGGTTTCAACCCAGGAACCTCAACAACAACAAGAATCAATCGCAACCGGCAGGCCACGACGAATAGTAAGAAAACCTACTCGCTTTATGGATATGGTGGCTTGTGCAACTTCAATTGCAACTGATGGCATTCCTTCAACTTATAAATGGGCTGTCCGGAGCTTAGAAAAGGAAGAGTGGATGAATGCTATGAATGAAGAAATGCAGTCCCTTCATCAGAATGGAACGTGGAGATTGGCCAAACTCCCAAAGGGTAAGAAGGCAATTGGTTGCAAATGGGTGTATGCGAAGAAAGAAGGATTTCCTAACCAAGGTGATGTGCGTTACAAAGCAAGACTGGTAGCTAAAGGCTATGCTCAGAAGGAAGGAATTGATTACAATGAGGTATTTTCTCCAGTTGTAAAACATTCCTCCATTAGAATTCTGTTGGCTTTGGTAGCACAGTTGGATTTGGAACTAGTTCAGATGGATGTTAAAACTGCATTTCTAAATGGAGACTTGGAGGAGGAAATCTATATGACTCAGCCTGAAGGATTCAAAGTTGCTGGAAAGGAGAATATGGTATGTAAACTTGAAAAATCGTTATACGGATTGAAGCAGTCTTCGAGGCAATGGTATAAACGGTTTGACAAGTTTATGTTGCGGCACAAGTACAGGAGAAGCAAATACGATCATTGTGTGTATTTGCGGAAGCTTGAAGATGGATCTTTTATCTATCTCCTTTTGTATGTTGATGATATGTTGATTGCTTCAAGAAATCAAGCAGAGATTGAGAAGCTTAAGGATCAACTGAAGAAGGAGTTCGAGATGAAGGATTTAGGTGAGGCAAGGAAGATACTTGGCATGGAGATAACAAGAGATAGACAATCGAAGAAGCTCTTCTTATCTCAAAAGGAGTATTTGAAGAAGGTGCTACATCGTTTCGGTATGAATGAAGAAACCAGGACGGTTAGCATCCCACTTGCCCCACATTTTAAGCTTAATGCTGACATGTCGCCGAAGGATGAAGATGAACGAGCATATATGTCAAGGGTGCCATATGCGAATGCTGTTGGTAGCTTGATGTATGCTATGGTTTGTACGAGACCAGACATTTCACAGGCAGTTGGAGTGGTGAGTAGGTATATGCATGATCCCGGAATGGAGCATTGGCAAGCTGTGAAATGGATTCTACGGTATATTTGTAATACTGTAGATGTTGGATTGGTCTTTCAGCAGGGTGTTGATCAATGTCTAGTTGGGTACTGTGACTCAGATTTTGCAGGTGATTTGGACAAAAGAAGGTCAACTACTGGTTTTGTATTCACTCTCGCAGGTGCACCAGTTAGTTGGAAGTCAACTTTACAGTCAACGGTAGCTTTGTCTACAACAGAGGCAGAGTATATGGCGATTACAGAAGCTGTAAAGGAGGCGATTTGGCTTCAGGGGTTGCTTGGAGAGCTTGGTGTTGGTCAGGAAAGCATCACAGTATTTTGTGATAGCCAGAGTGCTATTCAGTTAGCAAAGAACCAAGTCTACCATGCAAGAACGAAGCATATTGACGTCCGATATCATTTTGTAAGAGAAATTTTGGAAGAAGGTGGAGTCACAATACAGAAGATACGAACAGATGACAATCCTGCTGATATGTTGACAAAGGTGGTGACTTCTATTAAATTTCAACATTGTTTGGATTTGATCAACATTGTTGAACATGGTGTTTTGAATAGAAGTTACAATTAGAATTTGTAAATAGGAGAAATTGAGACTGTGAGATCTTGCCAAGGTGGAGATTTGTGAGTTTTGGCAAGTCCCACATCGGTGGGTTTTGGGTTTGAAGGGGGGAGGTTTTAGTATAAATAGAGTGCCTCCCCCTCCCTTATTCCTCACCCCACAATTGTCTCTCAAGGCATTTGTATATCTTCCTCTTTTGTAGTATTTCACTTGTAAATTATTTGGAGTGAATTTAGGATCTGATATTTCTCTTATATTTGTCCGATTTATTATTTATTAGTTGCATTTAAATATAGTAGTTGGTGCTTATTATATTATTAAATTACGTCTAGAAACTTTGTTTTCTAGTTGGGTAATTTTCTAATATAATCGGTTACACTCTATATTGCGCTTCCTCAACAATCCCCACCCTGTCTCCGGCACCAGAAACTACACTTACATGCAAGCAGTCAAGTCTTACTTGGGCGGCGGCAAAATGCACTGGGCCTGCGGCATCGTCCAGTATACCAAGCTCGCCGGAGTAACCGTTGGCTATACCATCACCACTTCCACCAGCTTAGTGTTCGTGTCATCGATCTCAATATCGCTTCCCACTTGTACTTATGTTCTACGTCAAATCAATTGAGTCTAATTTCTTCTGTTCTGTTATGGTGGTTTATGCAGGGCTATCAAGAAAGCAGGGTGTTTCCGCTCTAAAGGCCGACAAGCTTATTGCAAATTTTCCAACAATCCTTTCATGGCCGGTTTTGGGGTCCTCCAGATATTCCTGTCCCAAATTCCTAATTTCAAGGAGCTTACCTGGCTCTCAACTATTGCTTGCATTACCTCATTTGGTTATGCTCTTATTGGGAGTGGCCTTTCTCTCGGCGTCCTCGTCCAAGGCAATTAATCTTTATCCTTAACTATAATACATTCGCGCGTTTATATTAGTATTGTCACATTCGTGGGATGTCATTTGGATTTGAACAGGACAAGGACAACCAACCAGTCTAAAAGGAGTAGAACTATCTGGACTAGATAAAATGTGGAAAGTTTTCAACGCAATGGGGAACATAGCGCTTGCTTGCTCTTATGCTACTGTTGTTTATGATATTTTGGTAAGGCAAGCGTATGTTACTGTGATCATAGCTAATAATATGAAGGGAGCATAAAGCTGGGATTATATTAATGATCATCTATGGCTTTTGTGAAATGGATTATCTGTTTGTTTTGTTTAGGACTCGTTGAAGTCATCTCCACCAGAATGCAAACAGATGAAAAAGGCTAACGTGTCAGGGATCACAGCAATGACGGCACTCTTCCTTGCATGTGGTGGCTTTGGCTATGCTGCTTTTGGGGACCAAACACCCGGCAACATCCTCACCGGCTTTGGATTTCACGAACTCTTCTGGCTGGTCGACATAGGAAACTTATGCATCGTCATCCACATGGTGGGCGCATATCAGGTTATACCTCTTTTCCCCTAAAATTTTAAGAATTAAGAGCCCCACCAACATTATTATAATGTGTATGTGATATGAGAAATCAATACTCAATGACAGATAATGGCTCAAGCAGTCTTTCTTATAGTTGAAATGGGTGTAAAGAAGTGGAGGCCCAAGTCAGATTTTGTGAACAAAGAGTACCCGTACAAAATAGGGAAAGTGACATTCAATTTGAACAAGTTTAGGCTAGTTTGGAGGACAATATTTGTGATAATAGCCACTACTCTGGCCATGGCAATGCCCTTCTTCAATGAGTTCCTTTCCCTGCTGGGAGCTATTGGGTTCTGGCCTCTCATTGTGTTCTTCCCTATACAAATGCACATTGCCCAGAGAGACATAAAATCCCTATCACCCAGGTGGTGTATGCTACAACTGCTGAACACTGTTTGCTTCCTTGTTTCATTGGCCGCCGCTGTTAGCTCCATTCATGGAATCATCGAGAATCTCTCCAAATACAAGGTCTTCACGTATAAGCAATAGCCCGCTGATTATATCACGTGATAGTTAATTGATAGTCAATTAATCCTAACTTCAGGAAGAACTAATGTAATAATGACAATCCCAGAGGGAGCTGTCTGCTTTCCCTGATCTTATAAGCTTTTAAGAAGTGTGTAGTTTGTAGCTTTGAAGTAGCTTACTTGAGTCTCTTAACTTTTGCATAAATTTTCCATTGTTAAGATGATAGCTTGAACTTTTGATCAAATGAGTCACCAATTACAACTATATCAATCATCCTGATTTTAAAATGTCAATAAAAGACTAACATCCCTTATTAATACTCTTTAGAAATTTTAAATCTTTAAATGTTACTACTCTTCGAATTTAACCCCAAAATTACATTTCTGCTTTTAATTTCTCGCATACTGTGGAATGGGCCTTAAAAAGTTTAGAGAAATGTTTTCAAGGTTGTTTCCTGTTTTTATATCATGACATATTCAACCAATGGCTGTCCTGTCTATTTCTCACCAGCTCCAAAAGTTAGTGAGAATTTTCAAAGTTGGTAAAAGAAAAGTTGAAAATTTTCATAGTGTTCAACTCTTCATTTCACATGCATGTTTAGCCTATGAATGTGGGTCCAATCTGGTTTGAATTTTCTTCATGTCGACAGCTTCTTCACATATTCTTCGCTAATATAACACTCAGTGGGGACGTCTTGATGGCCTCTGTTGAATGGAGAGCACTAATATCAAATCATAGTACTAAGGTCAACCAGTTTTGTTTTTTAGACTCTGAGAATTGAAAATTGAGCAACAAATAAGAAACAGATGATTCTTTTTTATATGACTATGAGAAGGCTTTGGGGGTCCAAGTATAAAAAGTGATTTGATTTAATATCGTTGAGTGGATGCTTTTTTGAAAGCTTGACTAATCGTCTAAGCCTGATGCAAGAGTCAACAACCATACCCTAACCCCACTATATAAAATTGATAACGTGAACCTTCCTAACTCCAACTTGCCATTATCTTCTTCACCAACCTCGTTTACTATGTGAAAACTGAGCCCCCCATGTTTACTTTCTTACTTTTCTGTGACAAAGCCGTGAGTTAAGTTTGGCGTTTGTATTGTAGACGTAGTGATCTGATCTAGTCGACTTCACACAAAATTGAAAGAAAAGAATATCTAATTAAAATCATAACAGTCTCCTTGATTTAAGTTTCTTTAAAACTGGGGCATGAACGTTATAGCCCCTTGGTTGCAAAGCCAAAACCCAATCTTATCCCCTCTTGGCCCACTGGCCTCTTGTTTATTTAGCAAATCTCGTCTCTACTTCACGAAGCATGAGTACTACAGTAGTACTTTATAGTGAAAAGAAATTCTTAAAATAATAAAATACTCAATGTTCTCAAACTGCTTTTATCATAAATAGATATTGTAGTATATAATTAAATAATTGAATTATAAAAAATGACAACAATTTCACTCAAAAACATCTCAAATCTATATAATTATAATTGCATCCATCAATATTCATGATTTATCGTATTGAATAACTTTTTTTTTATAAATTTATATATAAAGTTATTGAGTATGATCAAGTCAAAAGACTTAAGACGAATGACTTAACAAAATTTTATAAGTTAAAACAAAGGTTAAAATATATTTTTAGTCCTTTAAGTTTACATGAGATATACTTTTGGTCCCTTAATTTTATAAAGTATACTTTTAGTCCTATAATTTTAACATCGTTAATTTTACTAACGGAAAATGAAAAATTCAAGTGATGACGGTGTAAACTTAAGTGATGATTATGTAATTAAATGCTATTAAATTTAAATTTAAAATATGGGTAAATTGAAGAATATATAAATTTTGTTTAATTAAATGATATTAGTCATCATTTGAGTTCGCCACGTCAGCATTTTCTGTTAGTAATATTAACGATTTTAGCGTTTTAAGACCAAATGTATACTTTATAAAGTTAAAGGACTAAAAGTATGCCTTATATAAAATTTAAAGAACTAAAAGTATGTCTTAACTTAAAACAAATTTAAGAGTGAGTTAACTATAAATTCGAATAGAGAATTGATGAGTTAACAACAATAAATATTCTACTATATTTTCTTAGAGAAGATGACGAAACTCATCCTATACCACTGCCACTATGGTGCTGTTTTAACCAAACTATACTAGATACTAATGGTACTGGGGGAAAACAATTAAACAATGCCCTAATTGGCCCTCGCAGATTAAGATTAAATGTCACAATTATTAGTGTGTCTTGTTTCTAAATTCTAAGCTCCGTGTTTGAACAAAACTCCCAAGAGAGTCAAACTAGATTACCATCATTGATGATCCATTTCTATTTTCTATGCACTCGTGATCGCCATCTTGTCATTCAGTGGCATGATTGTAATTACACCCCCATTATGTGTCTGGTTCCTTAACCTACCCGTCATTTATAAATTTGTATTCTCAGTCAGTAGATAGAGACCATTAAGGCCTAACCATCACGCAACGTAGCTTCACTGATCTCTTCGCATGTTTGAATTTTGACCGTTGGTCTCGCCATGTCTTCCCGGCAAATATCCAAACCACATCAACAAACTGGAACGTCCCAAATGTCCAGAATTCCTCTACTTGTTTTTACTTTTCGAGTGCTTTTCTTCGTCCTCCTCAGCTTCTCAGTGACCTGTAGTGCAGATTCGCGAACCACAGGCTCCGAACAGAACATCCTACTCATCGTTAAACATCAACTGGGCAATCCACCGTCGCTTCGGTCGTGGACCTCATCATCCTCGCCGTGCGATTGGTCAGAGATACGTTGCGCCGATGGCGTTGTCACTCAGGTTCTTCTCTCAGGAAAAGGTATCTCCCGGAAGCTACCGCCAGCGATCTGCGACCTCAAGAATCTGACGAAGCTCGACCTCTCAAACAATAACATCCGCGGAGAGTTTTCGAGATTTTTGTACAATTGCTCCAACCTACAATTCCTTGCTCTCTCTCAAAATTACTTCGCTGGTCCAATCCCCGACGACATTGACAGACTCTCAACTCTGACGTTCTTAGACCTTAGTGGCAACTCTTTTTCTGGCGATGTCCCGCCGGCCATCGGGAGATTATCGGAGTTACAAACGTTGTACCTCCACAGCAACGAATTTGATGGAACTTTTCCCAAAGAAATTGGGAGTTTATCAAATCTCGAAATTCTCACTTTGGCCTATAATGACAAATTTGTGCCCATGGCGATCCCATCGGAGTTTGGGAACTTGAGGAATTTGACGTTCATCTGGATGACAGGCTGCAATTTAATCGGTGAAGTTCCTGAAAGTTTTGGCAATCTAACAAATATCGTGCAATTGGATTTGTCAATGAACAATTTGATAGGCAGCATTCCCAGTAGTTTGTTCTCTCTCAAGAATTTACAGTTTCTTTATCTGTACCACAACAGATTGTCTGGTGAAATACCTAGTTCTATCCAGGCTCTGAATTTGATTGACATTGATCTGGCAATGAACAATTTCACAGGTCCGATTCCTGAAGATTTTGGAAAGTTGGAGAACTTGACGATACTTAACCTGTATTTCAATCAATTATCAGGGCAGATTACGAGAAGTTTAGGCCTAATAAAAAAGTTGAAGTACTTCAAGATTTTTGGCAATAAGTTGAATGGAACTCTTCCTCCTGAACTAGGCCTATATTCAAAGCTTGAAGCGTTTGAAGTCGCAGACAATCAACTGAGTGGTGTATTGCCTCAATATTTGTGTGCTAATAATGCTTTGCAAGGTGTGATTGCTTTTTCTAACAGTCTTGGTGGAAGATTGCCCGAATCGCTTGGAAATTGCACTACACTGCGCACTATTCAGCTTCAGAGAAACAATTTCTCTGGTGAGATTCCTGTAAGTGTCTGGACTTCCAAGAATTTATCAACCTTGATGTTGAGCGAGAACTCGTTTTCTGGTCAACTTCCTAGTAAGCTTCCATGGAATATGTCGAGACTAGAGATCAGGAATAACTACTTTTCAGGAGAGATATCGGTTGGAATTGCTTCCGCAGTAAATCTAGTTGTATTTGATGCGAGGAACAATATGCTTTCTGGTGAAATTCCCAAGAAGTTGGCGGCTCTTTCCCGGCTTAATTCTCTCAGGCTTGACAATAATCAACTTTCCGGTGAACTACCATCCGAGATAGTCTCCTGCCAATCCCTGAATACTTTAACGCTCTCGAGCAACAAACTCTCTGGGAAAATTCCGGGAACTATTGGTGATCTCCCTGATCTTGTTGACTTGGACTTGTCTAAAAATGATATATCTGGTGAAATCCCGCCTCAGCTTGGCAATATGAGGCTCAATTTTCTCAACTTGTCCTCCAACGACCTTTCTGGTAGCATCCCAGATGTTTTCAATAACCTCGCGTATGACACCAGCTTCTTGAACAATCCCAATCTATGTGCTTATAATCCAAACATCAAACTTCCAAAATGCTTGGCCAAAACTCCTCGGTATCCGAACAAATCATCCAAGTTGCTTGTCTTGATTCTTGTTCTCACCATCATTGTGCTGCTAGCCACTGCCTCACTGGCCTTCTATAAGTTCAAATACATGTCAGGAAAGAATTCCAGGCGCAACCTTTCAACGTGGAAGCTTACTTCATTCCAGAGGCTAGATTTCTCAGAATGGAATCTCTTCTCAGACCTGACAGACGAGAACCTTATTGGAAGCGGGGGCTTTGGAAAAGTTTACCGGGTTCCCTCTAATAGTCCGGGTGAGTATGTTGCTGTAAAAAGGATTTGGAATAGCAAAAGGTTGGATGATAATCTAGAGAGAGACTTTATGTCCGAGGCTGAAATCCTAGGCACAATTCGGCATTCCAATATTGTGAAGCTTCTGTGCTACATTTCAAGTGAAAACTCAAAAATCCTTGTGTATGAATACAAGGAAAATAGGAGCCTTGACAGATGGCTTCATGGAAAGAGACGAGCATTGACCACACCCAACAATCATCTGGTCTTGAAGTGGCCAACAAGGTTGAAGATTGCCATTGGGGCCGCACAAGGACTGTGTTACATGCACCACGATTGCTCTCCACCAATCATGCATAGAGACGTAAAGTGTAGCAATATATTACTGGACTCTGAATTCCGGGCGAGTCTTGCAGACTTTGGGCTAGCCAGGATTTTGGCGAAATCTGGGGAGCCGCATAGCTTGTCTGCAATAGCGGGATCTTTCGGCTACATACCCCCAGGTGAGCGATTATGATGGAAAATAAGGAATAATTTTTATGGCGTCAGATTTATAAAAACCATATTTACATGGCCTAACTTGCTTTTGCAGAATATGCCTATTCAACCAAGATCAACGAGAAAGTGGATGTATATAGTTTTGGAGTGGTACTACTGGAGCTTGTAACAGGAAAAGAACCCTATTGCGCAGAGGAAAGCACAAGCCTGGTAGATTGGGCATGGCAGTATCACAGTGAAGAGAAGTGCCTTGTTGATGCCTTGGACGAAGAAATCAAAGAAGCTTGTCATGTGGAAGAGATGATAAAGGTCTTTAAATTAGGCCTAGCTTGCACAAGCTTATCACCCTCAGGTAGACCTTCCATGAGAGAGATTTTGCGGGTTCTTCAGCAGTGTTGTCCACCAGATCATGACGGTAAGAAAATCGGAAGAGACTTTGATATTGCTCCCCTGCTTAGCGATTCCACGTACATTTCTAATTACAAGGACAGTAGCACGGCTATAGGTGAAAGTGATGAGAGTTATTTCTGAGCTACATGACAGGGTTCTAGTGTAGCACAATTATTGACGTCCAAGTACTCAAAATCAGCTCATTGGAAACCAATGTGTTTCCAAGTTAAGGTTAAAAAAGAATAATGTAACAGATATGCTGTTTCTCTTCTCGCGATCCACCACCCCCAGGCAAGAAGAGCACTTCAAACCACCAAATCACAAGGAATCCATATGGCAAAGATGATATTAGCACATAAGAGCTAGAGCTAGGACCCCAATCCACTTTCTCCTTTGTATTTATCACAAACCCCCCCCCCCCAAAAAAAAAAAAATCATTTACCTGTCGATTGTGCATGTGATAAAGTTTATATTCAATACAAATGACTCAAAAAGTTAATTTAGTGAAACCAATACCCATTATAAATAAATGAGGGTTTGATATTTTTGTTTTTGTTATAGAAATTTTTTTTCTACCACTTACTTAAAAATAAGTTGGTTTCACTAATATTTTCTCTCTCGAGCTAGAGCTAGGACCCCAATCCACTTTCTCCTTTGTATTTATCACAAACCACCCCCCCAAAAAAAAAAAAAAATCATTTACCTGTCGATTGTGCATGTGATAAAGTTTATATTCAATACAAATGACTCAAAAAGTTAATTTAGTGAAACCAATACCCATTATAAATAAATGAGGGTTTGATATTTTTGTTTTTGTTATAGAAATTTTTTTTCTACTACTTACTTAAAAATAAGTTGGTTTCACTAATATTTTCTCTCTCGAGCTAGAGCTAGGACCCCAATCCACTTTCTCCTTTGTATTTATCACAAACCACCCCCCCAAAAAAAAAAAAAAAATCATTTACCTGTCGATTGTGCATGTGATAAAGTTTATATTCAATACAAATGACTCAAAAAGTTAATTTAGTGAAACCAATACCCATTATAAATAAATGAGGGTTTGATATTTTTGTTTTTGTTATAGAAATTTTTTTTCTACCACTTACTTAAAAATAAGTTGGTTCCACTAATATTTTCTCTCTTCTCTACTTATAATAGGACACACTCACTTTTATGTGAGTGTGTCAAAAAAAAGTTTTCTCCCGCAAAAACAGAAACATTAATTACAATAACTAATTTAACTAGAACTAAATTAGTCAAATAGGATTGTATTTTACATGAGTTTCTTTTTAACAATAGCTCATCAACGTTAAAACGAGACATTGATCAAGGTCTAAACTTCCAAGGGCAGGCATGGTGAGGATAGACCAACTCAATCATCAGCCGTCATACTTTCCTCGTCTAAATCATCTTGCCCAATCAACTATCAACTATTAATTACACTTTACATCATATGTATCAGCCACATCATAAGCAAAGAACAGAGTTCCGCTTCTCTTACAAATTAAATAAAGTAAATATTTAAGTCGCACGAGGCAACAAGGCAACGATCGAGGCTCCTTAGATCAGACCAAGATTCACAGATAACAGGACCAAATGAATCCACAATTACAAGCATCTCCATTAAGCTTCATCTATGTACAAACGATCGCCGCAGATCAATCCAAAAAATGCCAGTCTACTTTAATCATCTTCATCTGCATTTGCTCCTCCCCAGCGCTTTTTTATAACCTCACTCCAAGGACTTCACACCCCAATACAGCATAAGGTGGCAGGATGGGGACCAGAGGCTTCAGGAAACCACCTACCAACGCTCATGCTGTTCCATCCTGACTCCTACAAAAAGCAATAACCACCAAAAAGGAAAAGAGCAAAGATATAACTTGGTCACATAGCAAGAGTTTACACGCATGCCTTGTCACTAGCTTCTGCAAAGATTCCGACCAAGCCCATCTTCAGTCCATAACACACTTCCGAGTCTGACATCAGGCTATAGAAAATATGAAAAATAGGAAGAATTTAGAATGCCATCAAAGCATTAATCTAAAAATGATAGTATGATACAAGTGAAACAAAAAGGAGGGTGTTATCTTTGATCCTCTACACATAAGTGGGGTTTTTAAGCACAATTACTGGAAAGCTAGCACGTATTGTGGTGTAGGACCTGCGACCACATATTCATCAGTCAGAAAATTGTCTACAAAATTCAATAACCATGAAAAATTTATAACCTATGAAAAAAGTAACAATAGGAAAAATATAATGCAAAAACATGTAATCATAGTAAAAATAGCCAACAAGACTGGAACAGAGTATGAACAGACCACGTTATGAGTATTAAAAAAAAAGCTGATACATCAAAGAGAAGACCATATCACACTTCTGAAATCCATCAAATACCAAAATTCAACTGACAGATTTTAAGGGAAAAAGGGTGAAAATTACTATGAAATTAACTATCATCTTCACTAAAGGGGGAAAAAACAGAAAGAGATTATAGAAGTTTCAAAACCTTCAATTCCTCTGTTCTGCTATTTAGAAATATTCTATTCTCATCAAAACACCCACTCTTCAAAAAAGAATCAGGATCTGCCACACAGACATCACCCTGCAAAGATCCATGACTCTCACTATTGCCCAGACTTCCAAGTTTTTGTCACTGCGATCCACAACAGTTCCTATTCCATAATTCCCCAATTCAAAAAAAATAAAAAAAATAAAAAAAAAATCACCTCGCAGTTTAAGTTCCGGTTGCTGGCACTTGAAGCATAGTCTGCATGTTCAGTCCTTGCCAAATTACAAGCTTCGACTAGTTGTTGGTCCATATTAACAGCACTCCGTTCAGAACTCAGCAAGGGTTTTATAGATGCAGCTTCTGCACTTTCTGAGCAATCCCGAACTTTGTTCCCATCAACTCCATTCTGAAATGGATCACCAACTTCTAAATAAGGAACTTCACATGAACCAAACAACTTCCTGATGCTTTCCTTCACCAGTTCAGCAATCTTACCTCATTTTGATTTTCCAGACCTCTTGATTTCTGCTTATCAAGTGTGCAAGCATCTGTTTCACTAATATCTATGTCAGACCCTACAGTACATATTCCACCTCCCAGGAGCCCATCAGATGTTTTAACTCCATAATTTCTATCAGCATCCTTGCTTGTCAAATCTTCTAACCTATCAATACATTCAATACTCCTATGAGAGGTACCACCTGATCTACTAATACTACCTTCAGGAGAAAAAGAGTCTGGCCTTAGTGGGCTAATAGATGCTCGCTTTTCTGGTTTGCCTGTCTTCGCATCCAGCATTTCAGTACCACTTTTCCTCTTCTTGCATGTTTCAGCAGATACAGAGTGGCACTTTGTAGCATTTTCACCCATGTTTTCAGCAGGATGGATCAGATGCCTTGGCGTTCTAGTTCGTTTATAACCATCTGGGAAAACAAAAGTAGGAAGCTGCTTTCGACGAACATGAGAAACATAAATTTCCATCCCTGGTTTCCAATATACATACATGTTTATCTCTTGTCTAAATTCATCTACTGTATTACGTATATCAAATTGCTGCCCTTCTTGACCTCTTACTCCTGCTTTCCTTTGCAAACCCATGAAAAACGCAGAATGAGGACAAGGCTTGGAAGTGTCTGAGTACTCGTGTGGATATGGGTGACACTGCAACATCCCGTTTGTGTCCCGCTCTATCTGCTCAGTCATAATTGGAAAGCATTTTTTAACATGTAAGCATATTGCCAATGAATAAAATCCCAGACATGGATTATATCCAATGGAGTGAACCTGATACTAGACTATCACAACATTTTACCTTCAGGGTAAGTTGTCTCCATCTAGATTCTACCCAGCCCTTCCATGCCAATAAATCATCAGCATCTGCTGCCACTATGTCCACTTGCAGATAGTTTTTATATGCCTCAAAAAAGAGATATGGCTCAAAAAGAGAACCCCAGTGGGCTTTGTTGAGCTCAATTTCCTAGAAATAGACATTAACACAGTTGAAAACAAATTAAGTAGTGTGGAACATTGATGAAAACTAGATAAGGTAAACTCCTATTACCTCACAGATCCTGTTGCCATGGTGAAACTGTTCCATCATAACACGAAGAGTACTTGCTGAGACGTTGTAGCTAGAATTCATGCATGGATATGCGGGAGTGATTATTGGCATTAGATGAAATCTGTCACGGGGATTTCTACGAGGATCCCATACTGGGAAACCCAGTTCATTCTCTTCTATAGAACACAACATTACAGGGTTAGGCCACCGCCACTGTGTATACACCCTGAAGAATCGAGAAACCAACATACTAGGATTTGCATTAGGATAAAGCTGGCACACACGAGCAACTAAAAGAGCCCAATTAACACCGCCAAGGAATCCAGTAACCTATAAAAAGAGAAATAAAAAATGAAGACAACACAAAATTAAAAGTCCCCTGATGATAAAAAGCTTTAGAGGTGGTGTATCTTACATTTGAGTAAACACCACGCCTTTTTGCCCAAAACTTTAAACATCTCAGAGTAGCTCGGAAGTGCTAAAAATTGTCAAGGATTACACAAGTATCAATTCAACAAGTTAAAGGATCATTAAAATCTAGTATAGTAATCAACCAAATTAAAGAGTGTGTATATTAACCTTAACATTTGGAACAAGTTTAAGAATTTGGTCTGCCACTCGGCAGCCATTAAGACTTCGAATGGTAGGTTCATCAACATCGTACAGGACAGACCCATTTGAGATATCCAGGTCCTGAAGAAAAGTTTTTGAATCATATCAAATTGAAGTTAAGGTATATTCAAAGTGGGAAAAAATTAAGAGCAAGGGGAGAGAGAGTTCAAAAGGACAACAAGCATTTTGCTTCAAAATAAACAATGCAAACGACAACTAGAATTGCATGAGGAATAACAACAAACTACAATGCCAGACAACTTAAAATCAGCAATTAACTTGTAGTTTTTGCAAACTTGAGTTTAATACAAAAAGACAAGACACCAGTTTCCATAATTATCCATAACCAGACCAGACATATAACTGCCCCTCCCTCTCCTCCTGCTCTCTTCCTCATTAACCCCTTCCGATACTTGCATAGCACATCACCCCCCCACAAGAATATGAAACAGAAACAATATAAAAAGCCTCCACTTTAAGCATGCCAAAAATACAGAAATCAGGATAATGAATGCAATGGTATGAGCATATGCATATAGTACAATCCATAAGGCACAGGCATGGACGGATCAATTTTTCAAAAACAGGGAATTCATAATTTCATAAAGTGACTCGCTAAATCTAAGGAGACCCTCAAATCATAACATGATTCCATGAAAGAAGGGGGTTGCTAATTCAGATAAAATTACAGCGTATGAAATTATAGCATCCAGAACGTATAAAACCCATCAGAAAGAGCACACAAACTTACTTCAGGGACAACCAAAAGGGATACACTCGCATAAAGCAAATCAATAGATATTCCAAGAAACTTGAACTTCATTACTGGAACATGAGCATCAGAAACTGGTTGAAGTTCAGTAACTTCCTCCATTTCAGCAAGGATATTAAGTAGTATGATAAAAAAGTCTTCCTGCAAAAGTGATCCACATTTGCCTAAAAGTAGAACAAAATGCAATTTATGATACAAAATTGAGCAGAATCAACCAGCCACAACTTGTCACCTCTCGATTCACATAAGAAGGACCAACACACAGAGTATCTATGTCAGCTCCAGGTCCATGCACCTGTAAATAAGTAATTTGTTACCCAAGCATGTGTGTGTGTGTGTGTATAGAGAAAGAGAGAGAGAGCAACCATCATTGATACAGGCAACATGTTATAAACATAACAATAAATTGAACAAAGAAGAAGAAAAAACTCCCAGTGCCGTTATAAATTTAAGCCTGCAACTTGAGTATAAGTGGTATCTCCCTTCCTCTCATCCTATGATGAGGAAAAATAGGACCCATCAATAAGATAAAACTCCAGCACTGGCTGACGAATTAACAAGTACTGATCATGATGAAGAGCCAAAAGCACAAATAAAAAGCCCATCAGAACTATCCAAAATGTCAGACCTGGAAAGTTGTCAAGTGTTAAACATAACTGGATCACTTCTGACCAAATAGGCAAATATTCCAATTTCAACTGACCGTGATGCCCATGTCTTGTGCCTCACACATATTAAGTCCGTTTTTTCAAATCATCTCAATATTCCGATTTAAATTCCTTACGAGTGTAACCAACACTTGTCAACTTCTTCACAAAAAAAAAAAATGGTAAAAAAGTTTGCTTTCAACATATAAGTAATATGATAAATCAAATCAAAACAAATGAATTGAAGTCCACTAACTGCAAGATATCTAAAATCAATCCTCCAGCAGTCCAGCAGAAAGCCAGAGAGAGTACGGAATTAGCATACTGTATTGTAAACATTTCAATATCTTGGCAAAAAGTGACAAAGGGAAGGGTGGACTCACCCCAAGACGATAAGAACCAAATGTGAATATGACAGCATTTGCATCCTCTACCATCTGATCTGTGTACCCTCGTTGGCGAGTCAACTGCTTTACCCAACTTTTTACAATCTACATTGCAGGTCAACTTTGTTAACGTGACGTTTAAACTTGATTACAGCGAGGTACCTCAATCATTACTATAAACGGCATCATCCCTAAGCAAACGGCAAAATATACAACAAAAGTGTCTGCTTTTACAATTGGCAAGGCCCGGATTGTCTTCTATATGCAATAGCAAACTATCATATTCAACTTAACCGGCGGAAAATAATGTATTGAGTAGCTCCTGCCGTTAAATAGAAAAAGTGGCGCTAATCCTGATGAAGAGCGTGCAATATTGAGCAGAATAATAGTCAACAAAAGCAAGCGTCAGGGAGGGGGAAGGACCAAGTCTAATTACCTGATCAAGGCGACCAAGTACCTCTTCTCTCTTTGCAGCTTCTTCTCTGCTCTCGTAAAGCCCGGAATCAACCAGAAACTAGTGTAACAGAAATCCAGTAAATAATAATTTTACTTTAAAAAAAGCATTTCAATTGACACTCAGGGAAGATAAAATACCCTTTCCAGTTCCATGTTCCGATGGAAATCAGCCTCGGAAGGGCCGGCTAGAGAGATGGGTTTTGTGATCCCATACTTTTTCGCTTGCTGAGGAGGAAGCGGCGTCGAAGAACCATTCGGACTCTCGGAACCCATCATTTCAGTAGCCAAAGAAAGACCTAGATTGGAACAAAGGCAGTACGTGGTTTGACTTGCTTATTCAGAACGCTACAGCGTGAGGAAACTTAGTTGCGAACCGTAAACACTTATACATTGAGGTCCCGAGTTTGGAGGTTGTGGGTGATGAAATTGAGAGATGTGGCATTGATACGCTGAAGGCTGAGAGGTTGAGTGTGAATCCAGGTGTAGAAACACGGGACGGCGCACAGAAGGAAGAAAGGAGGAAAAAGGGAGGGAGAGATATGAATTGAAAGAGGAAAATGTCAGGAAAGTGCGACGAATCGGCGAGACTCACACAGATGGATGTGAAGCCTGGGGGGCGAGGGCGAGAACGGAGAGAGAGATGGAGACCCCAAAGTAGGGGAGACACTGCGGACAGGGCTGTTGGATTTGGCCATTTGGAGATTTCTTATGCTTCAACTGGCCGTCGGGGCTGGAATTATTGTTATTATTTAATTTTAATAGTTTAATTTAATTTCCACACTGTTTGCTTTCGGTCGCCCAGTATATCAAGCACTTTCTGCAGTACGAGTCAAGACTGGCGGGTAAATTAAAGGGAAAATTGCACGTCCCAATCAAAAAGAAATAACAGAAAGATTCCTTAAAATTTTAAATTCTTATGGATATTTTTGCAATATACTCCAAATTTAAAAAAGCCTCAAATATACTTAATGAATCAAAATTATCTGTTTCCATACTCCAAATTTAAAAAGTCTGAAATATCCTTAATGAATCAAAATTATCTGTTTTCTCTCTCTATTTAATTAATAGGGTTATTTTAGACTTTTAAAAATTTAAAATATATTATAAAAATGTTTAAAGAATTTCACTGTAAATTTGATATTTTAAGGGGATTTTTTTGGTCTTAGTTAGAACTTTGATGCAATTTTTTAAAAATTAATTAATTAAATTTATGCGAGACGTATCTTGCTCATTAAGAAATATGAAATCTGAATTTTTCATATTAATTAAATAGGATAAAGGTATAAAAATATCCTGATTCTTTTACTAAAAAACAGTGTTCAATGACATACATATATTATATATACAATGTTTGGTGGTGAAAAGCAACTATGAACATTTATAATGTGACCACAAATGTTACTATACGATTGTTCGAGGTTGGGTATTGAACCTATAACTTATAAATTCGTCTACAGCCCAATGTAATTGGGTTATTTTTTAGCCCACCCAAAAAGACTTATAATGGAGCGGGTTTAAACCCCGCCCATTTAAGATTCAAATGGGTAAGCTATAGGCGAAATTATGGGCTGCCCATATCCACCCATTTAATGTTTTTTGTATGAACTACTCATTTCATTCTACATTTCACCATAACGTAAAGGCATTGTCCGACTCCCTCCTTATTTGAAATTTCAAGTATTTGACTGTTTTAATCACTAATCATAATAGCCATTAACTCTCAATGTTGCTCTCACTCTCTCTCTCTGGCTCTGCTAATTCAAAGTTGTGAGTCATTACTAACTCTACGTGTTTTATAGAAAAGATTTCGGAATTGAATGAATATCTTCAAACTTAATTAGTTGGTTTTCATTATCTAAATCTTGATGTTTTGGCAAAATAGAGAGTAAATGCTTCCAATTATTAAGTTGGAGTTTGAACATCAAAATTATGTTATGATGATATTGACATAAATTTATGTTGATTTGCGTGAATTGTGATTATTGGACTTTGAATATTAAGATTTCAAAAATTAGAATAATAAATTTGGATGGATACTTAATTCTTATGTATGCATTTTTTCAAAAAAAAAAATAATAATAAGTCAAATATAAATGGGTTATCAAAAACGCGGTCGACTTCTCATTTATGTGCTAGCTCATTTATATGAGTTTAAATAGGTTGATGTATGAATATGGGATAGCCTGTACCCATTTAAAGTTAAATAAATAGATTATAGGTTTGACCTCGATTGTTCAACTTGCTTTGCCCATGCTAGTCATACCGGATGTAGTATGTTAATCCAAAAAAAGAATTTACTTCCTACTACACAAAGTAATTGGCATGATAAATCATAAATATCTGGAAGAAATATTGTGACGTCCGTACTCCATGCTTCACCTTTTTCTTTTGGGGGAGCCAATATCTTTAGTGTGGGAAATTTTTAGTCAGTCCTTAAGGTCTGCCATAATTTCAGTTAATTCTAAAAAAATATTGAAATTTTACTACATTCATTAGGGTCAAAATGAAATTAAGTCTTAGGGATTAAAAAACAAATATGAACTTATTTTATTTGTGTCATAAATACTCATATCACTCTAATCTTATTTATAAATTTACTTTTACTCTCAATGAAAGTAAATTTATAAATAGGACTAAAGTGGTATAAATAGGATTTATAAGTTCATATTTGTCTTGAAAAAATTCAAAATTTTTCAATTTTCTGTGTTCTTTTAAATTCTTTTATTTATCTTGTAAATATCTCTAATTATTTTGTAAATAACCAAAATATTTTTAATTCACTTGGTTTTTTGAATCATTGCATTTAATTTGTCTTATCAATGACTTTTTTTATCTCATAAATGCTCTTTTTTTAAAAAAAAAAAAAAAAAGAAGAAGAAGAAGAAGAATATCATTATTTTTTCACCGACAAAATTTAATTTCACCTTGACCCATAAGTTTAAGGAAGTTTCAATGAGTTTTGGGGTTAACTGAAACTATTTTGTGGCGCTAAGTCGCTAACTGAAATTATATATGACAGTAGAGTAACATATATATTATAATTGCACTTTGGTAGTCATACTCATATTTGTGAATTTGGGGGAGTTTGGATGTTTCCTCCCAAATAGTAGTTGTAGATGGAGCATTGTCGCTTTTTTGTTTTGACTCGATCAATTGTCGCTTTGAGAATATATCTTTTTCTTCGTTCATGCTCTTGAATTTGGAGCAGTGTATGAACTGTGGTCGAACATATCCATTTTCTGTCTGGTCTTTAACCTTTTTCCCCCCCTTCTGATGTTTTCTGCAGTGTCCAATGTCGGGCGTCTTTTATCTTGTGGTTACAACACGAGAACAAGAGCTTCAACGGAATCAACGAACGGCGGCAAAACATCAATATTGTATCGACTGGTCAAATAGGGACTATGATCCTTGAGAATTGTCAGAACATAATGCTTCAGTTCTTGCATCATACTGATCCCTTTCTTAGAGGATCAGTTAACCCTTGAACGATAGAGTTTTACACCTTGCATCTTTCTCTGCCACTGATTTGGTCACAGACTTCTTTTCCTCTCCCTTTCTTTCTTTTTTAATCTACAACAGAGTTTTACTGTGACCATAATCCTTTTAAAAAACTGACAAGTGATATATTTTTGTAGTAGTTAATCATAATTTACAAATAAAATAGCGTCAAAATCTGAAATTAATTTTTTTATTTAAAAATATATCTGTTATTAATATTATTTTAAATAAACAGTCAATAATTAAACATTTAATTTGAAAGATATAATTAATCAACCATGGAAGAAAATATATTACAAGTAAAATATTCATAATCTAATTCCTGAAAATGATATAACATTTTATTGCTTGGAAGCCAGTAAATGTCGTATGATTGACCAGATTTTTTTGACCGAAGATTATACATTTAAGTGTTAAAATCTAATTTTACACATCAAGTTGTCGCAAAAGAGGAATGTTGACCTCGAAGTTTTTTTTTTTTCAAAAACAATGTTATTTTATAAATTTTCAAATGGTAACAATTTCGTTCCAACTGAAATTTATGTTAAGTTTAATCTTTAGTTGACTAAATATACTAAGTTGGCACTCTACGTAATTAATGTCTTTTTTTGTGTGTATATGTGTAAATTTTTCACAAAAGTTTTCACTTATTAACAATGTAGCCCCAAAAGTTTTTAAATCATATCAATTTTGTGATGATTGCTATTCTGTTGATGTTTACCAGTTAGTTGGCAAAATATGCTTATATGACACGTTGATAAAACATCCACTTCAATTTTTTTTTTTTTTCAAATTAGATGTATATACATGAAGAAAAAAAATTAAAAAAAAAAAACAACACATATGAAGGATTGGAGAAAATCAAATAGGTGAAGGCATTTCATGCGACAAAGATAAAATCCAGGAGGTACTCATTTATCCTGAAGCCACTGGGTACGATGGCGGAGGATTTCTAATGGCTTTGTTCTCAATAATCTTTCTTAGTATGTTCTACATTCAGTAATTGAATAATTTTCTCCATTACTCATTGGCGAACATGAGCTCCTTCTCCAACTACAACTTATTCTTCAATAATGTTCATGTCATTAACTCAGTATATTTGATTAATTAATAGACAAAATCAACCTAGATAACAATATGGATGACATTGTTGCCGTTTGAAAACTTTCAAAACAAATTTACACTTTAATAAAAATGACATGGATGACATATATACTTGTCAGTTTATCATATTTGGCTACCTAATGGTTAAAACAAACTTGAATGACAAATGGGGCAAAATTGTTATAGTTTAATAATTTACCAGGCAATATTACTTTTTCGTGACAACTTCGAAGGCCAAATTGAATCCTAACTCTATATTTAATTATATATTAAAGTATTTTAAATTTGAAGTTACTTCCTGCACATGCAAAAATGGAATCAGATTCCACTTCACAGAGTTTAGATATACAATTTCCATCACATCTTTATCATCTTTTATTTTTTTGGTAGAAGTGGGGGCAAAATGCCCATTCAACAACAATTCAGATTAACAAGTTCTGGGTTAACAGTAACAACTTATGCAACCCTTCGGGAGTCCTGCACAGGAATTGCAAGCTAAAGTCTCTTGACAAGCTCTAATTAACAAATCAACTTGCACTAAAATTCCCTTCCCTATGTGTATGAGCAACACATATTTCCCATGTAGCATGTGTCACCCCATGTATCCAATGGAAAAAAATGTTTGTGACTCTGTTATGTGCAATTTATTCATTCAACGGACAGTCTCAGAGGAATCTGATTCATTCTCACCACATCAGAGGAATCTGATTCTACAAGAACTCTCTTGAAATCCTTACCAGGAAGTAAGCAAAACCTAACTGATTCTTGGTTGGCCCTTCGTAGCACCATCAATATTTAACACACCCAAAATACATATACCAATAAAAAATCTTCATTCTTGGCCAATTTTTTTTGTTATTTTTATTATGCAATACATACATTTGCATGATTGTATTACCTGTTATTAAAAAGAAAAGACATTTTTTTGAAAAAAAAAAAAAGCTTTTTTCCACTCGTTTTGTTTTCTTCCACATGCAATGTTTTTTTTTTTTTTTTTTGCATGAAGTGTGACGATATCAATGTACTACTAGTCTATTTAGAAAAAACAGCTAATGAGTACAAATGTATGTGAACTTTTTTCTCCAATACATTGAGTATCAAATGTTTTTTTAAGAAATAAAAGTAACTATAAACTTTTAAAATAAGTTTCAAAATATATATTGATTGTTAGTTGACTTTTAAGGTAGGCATGAATACTGGCTAGGCAATGCTTTATGAGAAGAGTTAGTTCTGGGGGATTTATTCTTCCACAAAATCCATAGTGCCTTTGTTGTTCCCTGTAGATCTCTCTCTAATTCTTGAAGATTATATGTATGTTGGATGCTCTGCTTCCACCAACCTTCTTGCTAGCTCCCATTACATCTTTGGATGGAGCTTGAAAAATCAGTGCTCCAGCTTGATCTCTCTTATCTCCCACAGCTTCCACGTTCGAAGAAGAAGGCTATGCTAATTACATTATCAGTGGTAGCCATCAATATTTACTTTCTTATAAAAGTAAAAAATGCCGACATCATAGAAGCTCGGGAGTTAGCAATAGAACCTCATCGATAAGGAGCGTATCGGAAAAAGTTGAGTTTGGTCGAGTGTACAGTGGAATGCTTTCGAGTCCGAAAACCCAGGTGGCGGTGAAATGAATTTCCCACGAGTCTAAACACGGCCTTAGGGAGTTCTCCTCTAAAATTGCCAGCATTGGGCGGCTTTGTTACTGGAATCTCATTCAACTTCTTGGCTGGTGCCATCGACAAGGCGACCTCGTCCTCATGTACAATTATATGGCTAATGGGCACACAGAGCCAACTCAAATACAACCAGAGTGGTGGGTAAATGAGGCTATTTAGCTCCTGGATTACCTCAAATTGGTAGAGCCACTCTGAGCTCCTATGTGATGCCTTTATATATATATATATTAATTAAGAAATGAATTAGGTTCACCTATGACTCAGGTAAAGCGAAATCTCTCTTTCTTTTAAATGATATTAATATTGGGTAGGATGAGCTGCTTATTATCCTCAGGCACTCAAAAGTTAAAATGTCTCCTTAAATATTTTAACCAATTTTAACATTGAACCTCCTCTTTTTTTTTTAGTAAGAATGCCTGACCTTTTTACTCGTTGAACTTAATGACAAGGTGTCTATTGGTGGTCTCTCATTATCGAGGTGGTTTGTGAAAGAAGGCTCACTGAACTGAAGGCTTCACTAGATGAATCGGTCCTGGTGGATTTATTTAGCTTAACTTTGTTCTTTTGTTTTGCCATGCCTAGTCAGCATCTACCTCATCACCCATGTCAGTTTGAACAGTCAATTAAGTGTATTCTTCAACTATTTTAAAAATTCACAATCACTTTCTCCCCTAAAAACATATTTGTGGTACGGCGTCATTTGAAAGAAAGCTCAGTGTACTTTTGGACGCAAGAAAAACCGTGGTATGAATTATTTTTTTAATTATTTTGCGGCGGGGACCTAGCTACAGAACCCGGTAAAGTTGCGCCGCTGGTTTTGCATTTCAGCCACTTCTTCAGCCTGCGCCCCGTTCTGGAGGTTAAACGCCCTGGATTCCCTAGCGGCAGTATTCAGTACCCTGTATTGCCCTTCCAAGAACTTTCCTGAATCCACGCGGCCAGTTTTCGCCAGGACGCACTGATAGGGACGTTTTAGATTGGAGAGCATCCCTTTCCCACGTCATCTCCATCTTCTCTCGCGGCACAGCATATATAAATGCATCTTTCCATGTTCGCGTTCTCACCCTCCTGTCAAGACTAAGGAATCTCATTTCTTTTTCCGTCGCCATCCTTCTCTGAAAGATAAACAAAAATAAAAAGGAAGTAAATTGGAAAGGAACTGCAGCACAGAAGATGGGATCTCAGGATTCGCAGATGAAGATCGTCCATGGCGAGTTTGGTTACATACTCGAGGACGTTCCTCACTTGAATGACTATATTCCTAGTCTTCCCGTATCTCTCTTCTACCACTCTGTTTCACTTCCTTATTTTGTTTTTGTTACTTTCTCAATCTCAGTTTATTTCGCGTGGAAATGTGTTAGTATCAATAGCTCAGAGAAACCACACTCTCGTGTTTATTGATCGCAAGATGAATCCTTTTAAGTTTTGATTTTATTGGAGTTTGCTTTTCGCTTCTATAATTTTCCATTGTCCCTGATTGTATTCGCAGGCATACCCAAATCCGCTGCGATCTAATCCAGCTTACTCAGTTGTGAAGTAAGTGAAGCCTTCTAATTCGTTAATGTTAGAATGTGCGTTGCTTACTCGTTGCAATCAATATGTTGATTCTTAATTGGCTTGTTATTTATCAAACAGGCAGTATTTTGTACACGTCGATGACACTGTTCCTCAGAAGGTTCCATTCTGCCCGTTAGCCGCTTTTTGTTTCCTTCGCCTATCTGAAACGTCTTTAACACTCAGTCGTCCGTGTTACTTGATCTATGAACTCCTTTTCATTCGAACTCAGTATAGTGACCCTTCATGGTCTGTCTTTATGTCCATATTCAGGGAAAAGAAAGACTGAAAGGGGGAGGAAGTTCTTCTATTGTTACACTGAAATAGAGAAAACTGATGCCAAAGGCTTCCACCCCCCTTTTCTTTTATCCTTTGAATGCAATAGAAGAAGGAAAGAAAATTGTATTTTTCCCCTTTCTTATCAGCATGAACAGTGTGCATTGGTTTTAACTTCTGTGCAATCCTTCCATAGATTGTCGTTCATTGGGATAGTCCAAGGGGTGTACACTTTCGACGTGCAGGACCTCGCCAAAAGGTAATTTTTTCTCGTGTAGGTGTATTATTGAGAACCGTTTGGATATAACGGACAGTAACTTAATATGCTGTGCAGGTATATTTCAAGTCAGATGATGTGCAGGCGTGCATTGTTACATGCGGTGGTCTTTGTCCTGGACTCAACACAGTGATAAGGGAAATAGTCTGTGGTCTATCTCACATGTACGGTGTCAACAAAGTCCTTGGTATAGATGTATGTGACATATTCACAATTAGTTTGCGTTCAATATATTATCTGTTGCCTTGTTATACAGCCTCTGATTTTCACTGGTGAATAAAGCTTACATAGTTGTGAAATCATGATGTACTCGTTTTGCCAGACAAAATATTTTTGACCTATTTCATATTTTTCATGGAATGGCATGGATAATTACCCCTGCAACAAACCATTCCCAACTTGGTATAAATGTTTTGGATGCTAAAACTTTTTTCCTTGGACAAAAATGCTAGTACAGTAGTACTTAATTGGATGCTAGAATAATGTTCTTAGTACAAGATATGAACTTAGAGCAGATTTAATTTATGAAAGGTATTACAATCAGTATATATTTGTTTGCAACCTCTTAGGTTAATCAGGCCTATTTGGATGCATTTATAATTCAACATCTCTTTAGAGCACTTCTATGTTCTTCTTAGGCATGCTAGAGTTCTCTTAGCTATGTGGTTTGTCTTTATTTCCACTGAATCTGCATAGGAACTTAATGTCTGTGCTTTCAACTTGATCTATAGGTATGGAGCTTCTCATAACATAACAATCTATGAATATTTTGCGTAATCAATATTGGAATTGCAATTAATATAAGAGTGAATTATACAAAATTCTACTCAGTCTTATTAAAATTGCATAGACTTTCCTCTTACTTTCAAAATATTCACTTTAGTCAAAACTTTACAGAAACACCTTATATAAAAGAATATGCAGGAGTTCTTGATGGATGTTACTTTAGTCGAGAAATTTAAAAATAGATCACAGCTGCAGAATTTGTTTGAAGGGATATTCTTGTATATTTTACAAATAAGGGGGATGCCTACATAATTTTAACAAAACTCAAGAGAGGCCATGTAGTATGTTATATGCATGTAAAATAATTGGGAAGACAGCATTTTGATGCCCACCCTGTAAGTACTCCAATCACGAAGACAAAAGCATGATGAATAATCACATGAAACATGGGCATCTTATGGGGTTTGCAGGTGGTGGAAATCAATTACTTTCTATTCAAGGTTGACAATGAGAATTTATGGTTCAAAGGCGCCAAATTCAAACTATTGACTCAAGATATAAGTTTGAATGGCAGTTACTTTCTGTTCAAAACTCCCTTTAATATAGATTTTTAACTGAACTAGTACATGGATATCTTGAAATCTGTTTTATCTTCTCTCTATCTTTTTGATCATATGAATTGATTTGCACTACTGTGTACATTGGTTTCTCCACCAAATTGTATGTGGTTATATACAGGGGGGTTTCAGAGGTTTCTACTCCAAGAACACCATTACTTTAACACCCAAGGTGGTTGATGATATCCATAAGCGTGGGGGTACCATTCTTGGGACATCACGAGGAGGGCATGATACCGCCAAGATAGTTGACAGCATACAGGATCGTGGAATTAACCAGGTCAGTTATGCATTAATCTTATTTAGATGAAGTTTCCTGGATGTTGAATGCTGAGAAACTAAATCTTTTTTGTTGTATGCATTTAAACCTACACAATTTGGTCATGGTTACAGGTTTATATTATTGGAGGAGATGGAACCCAAAAAGGAGCAGCTGTGATTTATGAGGTATTTTGTATTAAAATGCTGCTTCTCTTGGCCCCATAAAAAAATGAAAATAGGTGGGGAGACTCATTTCGTTTATGGGAAAAATATGGTTTGTAGATATCTTTGGTTAATTTTCCTTTTTGGTCCCTATAGTACTCCTCAGTTGGTAATTTAGTCTTTAAAAAATATGCCCTCCGGTTTTCAATATATAAGACATATTTACCTAATTTAATTAGATTAAGGAAGTTGGTTTAGTTAGTTAATATGATATGTACTTTCTAAAATACTCTAGCCACCTTCCTTAATTCCTCCATGCCCTCCCCTCTTTGATTGTTGTTGAGGGAGTATCAATAGGGGTAAATTAGGAAAAGATTGACAAATATGAAAACTTTGTTTTATAATGAGGACCAAGATCAACTCCTAAAATATGTCTTATATTAAAAACTGGAGGAAGTATGTAATTACGTCTCTTTAATTTTACAAAACCTACCTTTTTCTCTACTACTGAACCCCTCCTGCTATGTCCGTAAATTGTGTTGGCATGACCAATCATAGACAGTATTATGGCATGTGGATTACTAATTAGTATTCCTATGAAAAACCATAGGTCAAGCACTAAAACATAGCCATATAGGCAATTCTATCCCATAACGTAATGCCCTTGAAGATAGGGAAATTCAACTCCAACCTGATAAACCCAAAAGTGCAATTGCCACAAAGTTTTGTTATCCTTTGTGCAATCAAATCCTTACAATGAATTTGGAAAAACTAATCCAAAGAGCTAGGTTGCACAGTCTCTCCCCCAAAATACCAAAAGAGATTATTCCAAAAGCTGCTAACTGCTGGACAGTGAAGAAATATATGCCAATAGGTAACTAAGTCTGTGGACCTGTTCTGCAACTGCTTGCCTGATTCATTGTCATTATTTGGCCTGTTCTGCAACTGCTTGCCTGATTCATTGTCATTATTTGCATCTTTTCATATGTTAAATAAACATCTTGAATAAATTTTGGTTACTTGCAGGAAATTAGAAAGCGGGGTCTCAAAGTAGCAATTGCTGGAATTCCTAAGACCATAGATAATGACATCCCAGTATGCTTGATCACACTTCTTAGTTCTTTATGAATTCAACTCACTTTTTAATGATTTATAATAACCAGGGAAGAGTTAGTTATCAAATTTTTGAAGGAACTTAATGTAAATTTCCTTCTTTCACTTTAGGTTATTGACAAGTCCTTTGGTTTTGATACTGCTGTTGAGGAGGCTCAACGTGCCATTAATGCAGCACATGTTGAGGCTGAAAGTATTGAGAATGGGATTGGTGTTGTAAAGCTGATGGGACGCTACAGCGGTACACATCAATTTATATTTGACATCTTATAAGCTTATAATTTGGACAATGTGGACCCTCAATATTTAGTTTTCTTATGCAAATATAAATGACTTGATTTTTCATTGAAGTCCTCGTAAATGATGCCGGTTGCTTTTCCTTAATTATAACCGAATATCTATGCTTATAGGTTTCATTGCAATGTATGCTACTCTTGCTAGTAGAGATGTGGACTGTTGCTTGATTCCAGAGTCACCCTTCTACCTTGAAGGAAAGGGTGGACTTTTTGAATTTATTGAGAGAAGGCTAAAAGAAAATGGACATATGGTCATAGTAATTGCTGAGGGAGCAGGGCAAGATCTTCTTACAGAAAGTATGCAGGCTGCGAACCAGAAGGATGCTTCTGGAAACAAACTGCTTCAAGATGTAGGTCTGTGGATATCTCAGAGGATTAAGGTATTACTCATATTCTACGATATTTTTTAAACACAATACTTTTTCCTTGGAAGTTTGTATAGTCTACGGGCTGCACATCCAGCTATAGATCTTTTAGAACTTCCAAGCGCTATCAAATCAATATTATCACCTCCTCTCTTTTCCTGAAGGCAGGGAGTTTTAGAGACCAACCAGATTTCTTTGAAATGGTTCCCCCCCCCCCCCCCCAAAAAAAAAAAATAAGAAAAAGGAAAAAGGAACTCTTCAGACGATTGCAGAATGTGATAGTGTGACGTTTTGCATTCATATGCTATATTACCTTTTGAACTTGGTAGCACTACTGCCAAGTTTGAACTTTTTCCTTTCACTTTGCAAATTTTTGCTTAAAACTTGGTGGCACTGCCGTCTGACATTTGAAGATTTTCTTCTTTATTTATGGTTATATGATTATCTTACCTGCTTACACCATATGACTGCAAAATATTCTATATCTAGATGGACAAAGTGATTTGTTATTTGGATTCTTAAACTTGGCGGCATTGACACTGAGTTAGGAAAAAAAGATATTCAAACTCAATGGCACTGTGAGCAAAGAATAGTGAATGCATAACATTTGACCTATTAACTTTTGGTACTGTAGTATCTTGATCCTGGAGCCTTTTGTACTCTAACATTCTCCCCCCCCCCCACCTAATAGGATCATTTTGCAAGGCAAAATAAGATGGCTATAACTCTCAAATATATAGGTGAGTTTCTCCATGCTGACTCTTCTTTTATGGATTTATATCTTTATATGGTGTGTGCTATTTTGATGGGAGAGGAGGGACCTGAGGGGAGAAGATGGAAAACTTCTTTTTATTGAACCTAGCGGATAATTTGGAGTTCCTAAACTGAGTTATCTGGCAGATCCTACTTACATGATCCGGGCAATTCCAAGCAATGCATCAGACAATGTCAACTGCACACTTCTTGCTCAGAGTGCAGTTCATGGTGCAATGGCCGGGTATACTGGATTCACCGTTGGGCTGGTCAATGGCAGACATACTTATATTCCATTCAATGTAAGTCACATCCCATATCCTTAGGTACTGATTCATCGCTGTGGGTGTGTTTGACTGTGTACTGCAACTGCTTGCCAATGATAAACCCAATATATAGTGTCCTTTGTAGAATTAATATGAAAGAGTGAAACTGCATTTTCATTACACATTGTTATCGCCACACATTTAAATGCATATGAACAAAAACAGCTGATGAGCTATTTGCACTCAATTAGTTTAGTTTCCAGAGCTTGTATTTTCACAAAATCAGAATTGTTCTGACTGTACTGTGGATGCCACAATTCTGAAAACCAGAGAATCACTGAGAGGCAGAACAAGGTTGTGATAACAGACAGAATGTGGGCAAGACTTCTTTCTTCGACCAACCAGCCGAGTTTTTGGAGCCCCAAAGATGTTAATGAAGCCAAAATGGAAAAGCCGCTTCCAACTCAGTTGTTAGATAATGGCAACTGCGAAGATGGACAACAGTCAGAAAAACAAGCTGACAAGAATAATGGGACAAAAAACTAAAACCCGGCTTGCTTATCTGCTATTGTATTTGGTGGTGTCATTTGGACCAAGAGCGGCATGCTGGAAGCGTACATTGATGGGAACTCTTCGATTTGTCTTATTGTTATATAACTGTTGGTATTTAATCGGTCACCCCAGTCATCAAGATAATGTCACTGAAAATGAGGTTTCCCAAAAATGATAAGTCTACTGGATCATCATTTTTCTATGGTTTTTTGTTGGTGGTCGTTAGCAAGTGGCTTGAGATTTCTAATGTCAAAAGTTTTCATTTTTATCTTCGATTTTTTTTATCGGAGATCTCGATAGATCAACTAAAGTGAAATATGAGGTAAACAAGTGTTGTGATTGTATCTGGGTAGAAGTTGACGAATTGTTTTGACCTGTGTTTGAGATTTTTAGGGACTTGTATAACAACGAATAGTTTCTTTTTTGGTTGGGTAATCATTTTAGTTTTCATTAGGATTGCCATGAAAATCAGAATAATTTCTTTCTTGATTGGGTCTTAACTGAAAATTTCTAAATCTGTCTGCGATAACACTTAATATAATGTTAGTCATATGCTATAATTTTCAGGCTACTCAATTATCTTATGGCGTAATTTTCCTTTTAGGCAGGACATGTGTCCTTCTTTTTTCCCCATAACGGAGTTAACTGTCTCAACCTTCATTCTCTACCCCTCAGTCTCACCTCTCCTTTTCTGTTAGTAAAAGAAACGAGGGAAGAGTTAAAGGCAGAAAACACTAACACATTCTGAAAGATAATCTGCTAGAGGCTGAGGTAAGAATCTCACTCTCAACTACTTAGGGCCTGTTTGGATCGAAAAAAAATGTAGGAATGGAAATGAAAAGAATGGAATGGAACCAAAAATATTTTGGTTGAAATAAATTTTTTTGTTTGGTTAGAGGAAAACAAGTACTATTTTACCGCTTAAGAATAAAATATTATTTTTAACCACATATTGCACACTCAAAGTCACACTCATTTGTGAGTGCACACACTTAGGTGTGTAGTTCTCTTCCTCCCTCCTTTGCCATTGCGTCATTGCCTCCAATGAGTTGTCGATTCTCTTCTATCTTTGTCACCTCTGTCACTACCGGATTTGCAGCAGTGGTGGCAAAGAGGCTATCGTCAATGGCTTCCTCCTCTTCCGTTGTGGTCACTGATGGATTTGCACCATCAACGACTTTTTCCTCCACCTTCCAGAATATTTTATGGTGTCACTCTTTTCCTCTCCCCATACAATGAAAAAGGTAAGTTGGTCTTCTCCTATTTTCTTTATCTGCTGGAAAATGGATTTCCACCAAAATAGGAGGGAGCTAATTTTCTTATGTTCAAGGGAAAATGGCCTGCCACCAAAAAAACATTTTCTTATGAAAATGTGAACCAAACATCCACCTCTGATGGAAAATGTCCATTTTCCGCTTCCTTTCCTTAATTTTCCTTGAACCAAACAAGTCCTTAGTACATAGGATTTGTTCTTTCAAATTTACCTTAACTCTTATCTTGGTCCCTCAAATTTTATTTACTTTAAAACATTGCTTCCTCTGACTCACCATGAAGCGTTTTGTCTTAGGGGGATCAAAACCAATATAAGGACAAACAAAAACAAGGACCAAAGTTACAAAATGATGAGTAATTTAGGAGCTAGAGATGATACTCCCTTTGTCCTTAATATAAAACATAGTTTTGATATTTGTTAATTTTTCTCTAATTTATTCTACTGGTACCCCCTCAACAATAATCAATGAGGAGGGAGAATAAGAGAGTTAAGAAAAATGATTAGTGTGTTTTAAAAAATATAAAACATATTAATTAAACTAACTTACTTAACTTAATCAAATTAGATAAATGTGTTTTATATTAAGGTCGGAGGAAGTATTAACCCTATTAAGAATAAGCAATGCAAGAATCTCACCCCTACTAACCGGATGAAGTATGTCTATTACTGATAATCCCTAAGATTAACTCAAACAATAATAGCCTATATGGTTCGATTCCATGATTACATGTGATCCTGACAACAGATCGATTATAGTATTTGGTGGGGCTTATGTATTACAAAGAAGATTACATTTTGTAATATTGATTGTATCATTTGGTGTCATGGATTACATTGCTAGGATTAATGAACGAGGATGTATACATCCTATTATTAAGTGAAAAATATACCATAACCATGATAATTTTTTAATTGACCAAAATACCCATCCATAACTGTAGTTAAATTTTAAATAATTACTAACATTAAATGTTAAAAATTAATTAATTATATAAAAATATTAAAAAATCCCCCCACTAAAAAAATTGTATTCCACAATTTAAAATATTAAAAATCTCATTAAATGTTAAAAAAATTACCATGATCCGATCATATGAACTGCATAATATTTCCACTGTTTAATATTAAAAAATTGTGAACCCAACAGTACACTGCACAAATTTTAAAAATTACCTTGAACCCAAACCAAATTTTGTCTCAATTTAATGCAAACACTTATACATCATGCGTCGTGATTCTAATCAAGCCACAAATCACAGGCATTTCTTCCTGTTATATCTCTACTTTTGTTTTTTTTGCCAACTTTCCACTATATCTTTACGATATTCATTCTTTAGAGAAGTTGGTGACACTTTGTTAAAAAAAAAAGAAAGAGTCAGTGACACGTGTATTTTTTCTCAAAAAAGCAAAGACAAAAACTTTATAGTATTAGCCCTATTTGACATATTCAGAAGAAAACCAGGAGGCTTACCAAGAAGCGACACGTGTTGGTCGACGACACGACGCTTCGACGCCTTGCGCTGCATTTCACCACGTCATTCTTAGTAGCCACCCTGGTCTCTCAATGAACAGACTATGCCAGGTTTCATTTTTAACAGGCTAGATAAGACTTGTTTGAGAATAAAGTGGTTTGAGCGTGTTACAAACTTTTTTTTTCCCTTACTTAAGCCTGACTTATATATAGACTCGGCCTGACTTGTGGCCTATTAAAAAAGATTTGTAGTTTTAAGAATTTTGTAAGTTGGTTAACTGTCACAGACCTCACCTTAAAGTAAGCGGACTTACATAAGAAGATGCAGGGAGTAACTACAGGGCACCCTAACACGTCTAATAAATTTATCATTAGGCCTAAATCTAACTTGCGAAGCTTGAAAGAAGTTTTGACATAGGCCTTTAGCCCTTTAGTTTGATAAGCCAGGCCGCTGAAATAGGCCAAGCCTAATCTGTTACCATCCTACCTCTCAATTCGGCTTTCGGTCTTTCCCTGTTTTCACCTCGTCACCACCATGGTCCATGTCCGATCAACCGATATCTGTGTTCCCTCCATCCTCCGATGACGATGACTCCTCTCCGCCCTCTTCCCCACGTTCACGGCAACCAGAGATCTCCCCCGCCGCTGCCGCCATTATTCTTGGCGTCATCTTGCTCTTGATCGGATTAACCTTGATCAGCATCGTCGTGGCCTCGATCATCGCAATGCCACTTTTAGTTTTGTTCAGTCCCATCGTAGTCCCCGCCGGTTTGACTATAGCTGCATTTTCGTGGATATATGATTACGTTGCCGGGAATCACCCGCCGGGCTGTGATCGGCTTGGCTACGCCAGAGACATAATTGTAGTTTTATGATGTTTCCAGGGTTCATCTTTGTTCTGTTTCTTTGTATCTTGTTCCTCGTTGGAGCTAAATCCGTGTAACCCTGTTAATAAATAGTTGTGTCATTTTGTAAATCAAGAACTCTTTTGAGACTTGATCAGCTTTTGGACGACAAATACGATGGAAGGAGAAAAGGAATGATGAATGCAACTGTGAGACACGGTATCGCCCATCCTATTACAGTAAACAACTTCTGAAGCTAAAACGAGGTGTGCCTTTAGGACTGGGATACACGATCTTTGAAAAAAAAAAAGGAATGATTTTTCAAGTCATGGAATAATGACCATAATTTGCGTTAGAGATAGCAAGAACTAAAGACGCGGAATCGCAATTGTGGGGAGAAAGAGTAAATTTTAACCATTTTTCTCATACCCGTTTCCCCTCAAATTCATCTTGCAGTAACTTCTGACAGCACAAACGATCATCGGAGCGCTCTGCGCTATCTAATCTAATGAAGTTGCGTTTGAGAAGATAACGATGCAAATGCAGTAAAATTATTCAGTGAGGACAGGAAATGCAACTAAACTCTTCTTCGAGCACGGAGTTATTGAGCATTGTGCATCCATAGTTCTATACAACCAACTGGTGTAAGACTTGCTGTGAGACTAAGAAATTACAAAATTAATGATAATCCTTGACAAAATAAGATGTCTTCAAGATCATATGATTAAATTAATTATGAAAGACAGTAAAATAAAATCATACTGGCTTAAATGCTAAATGAATGACACGTGTTGAAAATAGATAATCATAAATAAAATTATGTGTAAAGCTTGTTATTTTCTAAATACTGTTTATAAAAATTATTTATTATACAGTTTTTAGAAGATCCAAATTTCTTTGAGAAAATTGGGAAAAAACCCCTCATTAGAAATTTTATTGTTGATAATGATCTGATAAAATTTTTATACACAGAGAGCTATGAAGCACGGACACTCCGACACCGTCCGACACTCCTCGACACTCATATTTTTTAAAAAAATATGTATGACTTTGAATATTATTGAATTGATAATGAATTTTCCTTTTGTATTTTTTTAAAAAAAGGAGACACGACTTTTATAATAAGGCCGAATCATTAGAAGCCAGGATTTCACGAAATATATATTGAACTTGAATGTAAATTATAATATATATATTTAATATTAAAACGTGTCCTAACGTATCGATAGTTATATTTTTTTAGAATTAATGTATCGAAGTGTCGTATCTCGTGTGTCGTGTCGATGTCAGTGCAATATAGACAGAAAGTACCCTACAAATTTTGCATAACAATTTCTGATGGATACTTTTCTCCAATTTCTTTTTGACGCTTTTGATAAGATTTTCATTGTAAAACATAATAATATATCTAAAAAATATTTTACATATGTTTAAAAAATATATTTATATTTTTTTTCTAACATATATTTTTATGTTTTTAATAATTAATAAATATATTTTTATATGTTTATTGAATATCCTCCCTTTGGGTTTTGGCTTAGAGGAGACACTCGTAGGATGAGAGGGTAACTATGAACCCCGAAATTGGAGGAGCCACTTGCTAAGGTGCCCATTGTATTCCAAAAACGGTCAGACCAGTTGATAGTTAAAAAGAAAAATATAATAATTAAAAAAAAAATCCTTTTTTAAATCAACGAAAAAAGAAGTTTACCCCATCCTTACGAGTTTACTCAACCTAAATTTTGATCTGGGCAACGAACAAACCGCTTCACGACGTCGTTGCTGTTGCCCAGGCGCGCGCCCGGAAAGATTTTCACGCCATAATCGAAGCCTGGAATTCGGTATCAATTAGCTTGCGACTTTGCGTAGAAGCCTTACTAAGTTAGAGTAGATTCTTGTGCAAAGGTGATAGATTGAAGTGCAACATTGAATTTAAAAAATAAAGCACTGAAAAGACTGAGGAGCCCCTCGATCCTGAAGATTTCATACTGAACGTCGAATATGGTGAGATTGTGCTAGGTTTACAAAAAAATTTCTCCTTCATACTCATTCCTGTGATATCTTCCTCGTTCTCGTCATTAGCTACATGAATTTGCACGAGTTTCATTTTTTCCCCCTGTTTTTTACTCAGTTCTCTATTGCTGCTATCAATGATACGGACTCCAAAAGTCGGTGGGAACCACTTGCGCCGACGAAGGAAGCCCAGGTATGCACCTTTCTTTTTTGGTTTATTTGGTTATAGAGGAACAGTACTTCTGAATCTTGGTAGCACAGTTAAGTGAGATGAAAACTAGACAGAAAGCCCACCTCTTTTCCTCGTGTCTTTTTGTTATTGGGATAACTGTTGTCGGTTGTTAATTTTGAGTCTCATGGTGCGAAATAAATCTGTTGGCCTATTTTCCGCTTTACGCTCTTCCTTGAAGGTGATTAACAAGAATAGGGGAGGGCTGGCGCCTGCAAGTTATGTCTTGAGCATTTCCAACATTGTCCCCTATTGTTTCAGGAATTTCATCTGTCTCAAACTTATCATGAAGGACTTCTCAAGTTACAATCAAAAGAGTATGATAAGGCTCGGGAGCTTTTAGAATCAGTTCTCAAAGATCATCTTATAGCTAATGCGCAAGTAAATTTTTTCCGTTCATAAACATTTTATATATTGGGGTGTCCCAATTTTATTATAAAATAATAATTTGACGTGTTTCTCTATGCCAGGTGGATAGAAGTGCCAGCGATGGCCATTTGTTGCAACTCAGGTTTTGTCCTGTGCTGTACTGCTGATTTTATGTCTACTGTTCTTTTATTGTTGCATGCTTCTTTAATCTCCTCTGTCAAAATCCATAGTCTTCTATATGATGCCTATTTTTCTCAGTTTAATTCATGTTTCCTGCCCTTTACATAAAATAGATGGATTTTGAATGCGGGTTGAGGTCAAACCTGAGAATTCATTTCTTTTTTGATACAAAAAAGTTTAGGTGAGTTGGTTTCAGGCCGGGCTTAAGCTCAGAGTTATTTATAGATGGCCTACCAAAAAGGTTCTCACACTGGTGGGTACAACCTTGTGGTTATGAGCCAACTCTTTTACCAACTAGACCTTTCTTGGTTGTCCTGAGAATTCATTTCTTGTGTCTTATATGTTGCAGATTTTCCCTGATCCCATCTGCTTGTCTGTTTTATTGTGTAACCCTTCAGATTCTGATCTGACTTTAATTAAATCTCTAGTATTACGTAACTATGGGTAACAGATATCTTCCCTGCATTGCAGTGGTCTAGAAATAGTGAACAGCACTTTTCTAATTGGTACTAGCAAGCTTTTTTGTTGTGAAATTTATGCAAATTGACTTACAAGCTAATCCTATTCTTTATGGTTTGCTAATTTGTGTTCACTTGAAATAATATTAGTGGTACTCATAGTTGTGTATCTACAGATTTTTTGCATTGAAGAACCTAGCCTCCGTTTTTCTTCAGCAAGGTTCCTTTCGTTATGAAAATGCTTTACATTGTTATCTTCAAGCTGTGGAGATCGACTCTAAAGACTCTGTAGTCTGGAACCAACTGGGAACATTGTCATGCTCGATGGGTCTAATGAGTATTTCACGGTGGGCATTTGAGCAAGGCCTTGTATGTAGCCCTAATAACTGTAAGTACCTAACTATCCTTTATTCTTTTATTCACACCTTGCTTGACTGGTTATTGGAGTGCACCTTACTTTTCCTCTGCATGTACTTGGGTTGGGTTTTCCTTTCTTCTCTTTCTTCATAATGAATTACACTTGAATGTGCCCCCCTGGGGTTCTGTTTGTTTTTATCTAGTATTTATGCACCCCCTTGGTTGTGTCTTCAGGGAATTGCATGGAAAAACTTTTGGAAGTTCTTATTGCTATTGGTGATGAGGTTGCATGCCTCTCTGTTGCAGAATTAATTCTAAGGCATTGGCCATCCCATTCTCGTGCTTTGTATGTTAAAAATATCATTGAAGATTCAGAACCATTGCCATTTGCTCCCAGAGGCATAGACAAGCTGCAACCGAAACATGTAAGGCTTAAATTTCCTAACAAGAGAAAGGCTACTAATGAAAATCTGGATGAGGTTGCTGCATTTAAGAAACCAAAGCAGAACATAGAAATTCATTTAACAGAAGCTTCCTGGGTGTCTCTTGCTGATGCACTGCTGGAAATCTTATTTCCATCAAATGCTCAGAGTTCTAAGACAGAGCCTGAAAAAGAAACTAAGTCTAGGGACATCAGATTGAGCATATCTATATCCTGTTCAGACTATGGCATGAACTCTGTGATCGGGAAAGGTCCTAGTGGCGACAATATTGCTTTTGGTGATGGTAACATAGAAAGCTCAAGCGCCCTTAAAGGAGAGGAAGGAAATTCCCAAGAAGAACAACCACATGAGAGGCGAAGTTCTCGTTTGGAAAGGCTCAGGAGTCGTAAACCAGGGAAAGAAGAATCAGATTCTTCATGTGGCAAGGACCATGCCAGGTTTGTCAGTCAATGTCTAGAATCTTTTATTGCTGGTGAATTGGGTGGTAGAGATTCTCTTGATACCACTACTTCATCCAACATAGTAAATACTGAATCTAATGAAGTTTCTAGATTTGTAAGAGAAACCTCAAAAAACTACGGTGCTTACCATGTTGGGCACTTGCTTTTAGAGGAGATTGCAAGACAAAGCCTTACATATCAAGATGGTTTTGTCAAATTCCTGGAGTTGGAGAAATTGACAAGGCATTGGGGAAAGGAAAGAACTGCTGAATGTCATCTTTTTCTTGCTGAGCTGTATTATGACTTGGGGTTGTGCTCTCCCTGTGGTTCTGCTCAATCAAAGTTTATGTTAGACGCATCTTATCATCTCTGTAAGATCATAGAGTCTGTAGCTCTAGATTATCCTTTTCACTTGACTCATGACTTGAAGAATGAAGGTTGTTCTTTTGAAACCATTGCCTCTTCTGAGGGTAATTCTGACAGTTCACTTCTTATGAAAAACAATTCTTTCTGGGTTCGATTCTTCTGGTTGAGTGGGAGACTGTCTAATTTTGAAGGCAACAAGGCAAAAGCTTGTGAAGAATTATGCAGTTGTTTGTCACTTTTGGCAAAGAAGCAAAATTTGAATGATTCACTATGTTCAGTCTGCCTCTCCCACTGCAAAGTTATAAAAGAGCTAAGCATTGACAGAGTTCTTTATGAAATTAATATATTAAAGGTTAATTTTTTGATGGAAAAGTCTGTCAGTAAGATGGTTGAGAAAGAGATGTATTCAGAGTGTGTATCATTGCTCTCTCCACTTCTGTTCTCTACACAGGATGTCTTCATGGATTCATTATCTTTAAACAAAGCAGATAAAAAAGATGAAAATATAACTTCGGTTGAACTCATGGCTCTAGATGTTCTAATAGAAGCATGCCAGAAGACAAAGCCACTGGATGTGGAGCTCTATTTGAAATGTCATCATAGAAAGCTTCAGATACTGATGGCTATTGTGGGGTTGGGTATGTGTACCCCATCATTTAAACCTTCCTACCAGACTCTGGGCATTATTAGTATTCCTCCTAATATTGAAATTGATTCTAGGGAAGGTTCAAGTAAGCTCTGTAGTCAACTGGTGGCTGAGGAAGTGAAAGCACTCTCTGACTGTGTCTCGAAAGTGAAGAAAGTTATTGATCAATGTAGAGATTCTGTAAGTAAATATGATTGTTTCAGAACTCTTGGATCATTGACATGAAGTGTGTTTCTTGATGCTCATTACCCAGTTCAATTGTAAAGGAAGTTTATACTCAATTGTACTATGACACTCTCTTAATTGTCTGGTTGTTAAAACCAGTAAATTTTTGCCCTTGACTTTAATATCCCTCATTGAATTTTATATTTATATAACTACTAATTTTTACAAATTATTAATTAGACAACATACCTGATTCCCCTAATCCTTGAACATCAAGATATGTCATCGTGGTTCAAAAGCTTTCCCTTGGCTAGTGAACTTGTCCTGCTGCCTGTCTTGTGTTATTTGGCTCTTCATATATTTTGGGGTATTAGGTTTTTGGAAACAGCCTCTCCGCTTGCCTGTTAAGGCTGCATACATTTGACCCTCCCCAAACTCGACCTGGGAAGCCTTGTGTACTAGGCAGCCCCTTCTTCATTGACATGTTTAGAATAGAATCAGAGTCTCATGGTGGAGATTAACATCAACTTGGTTGCTTTTGCTGTCATATTTAGAATGAAATTATAGCTTCATGCTATGCCAATGTATTGAAAGTCAATTGGAGGGGTTTACTTGTATCCATCATAGTGTTACAGTAGCCAAGTTTTATTTTTTAAAACAAGATGGTTATGAAGTTTGATTTTCCTAAACCCCTGTGGTGGTCAATTCATTCCATTCTAATTTTTCATCTTATGTAGGTTAGTTGTGGGTGGGGCTATTATAACTTGGAGTAGTTTGTTTGTTTTAATTATTTTTCTCCTTTTTAAGTTTTGCCTTTAATTATTTATTTGTTCCTGATTCCTTTACTGGGTTTTTTTGTTAGTAGACCAATGAAAATGTCTTGTAAATCTCTTAGTCTTCAATACTATCAGCTATCCAAATTTTCCACTCACTTTCAATATTTGTTCCTGGGATTGATAGATAATGAATTGTACAATGCTACTTGACTTATTTGTCCTGAATTTGCTTCTTCATTTGAATCTTATATATTGAGATAGGCATCCATTATAGTTTTCCCCCTCCATGAATGATATTTACACGACCTTCTTTATTTTTAATAATGCTCACAGCCAACTTGTGTATCATAATTTTGTGAGGTCATTAATGTGGGTTATGGAAACTTAGTTTTGTTGACAACACCTTTTGTTTCTTCAATACTTTTAACAATGGAATGTCATTTATAGTGTGAACATTTTTGTCCTAATTATCATGCCTGCAGAATGGCCTTCATGGTCCAATAAGCAGTATTTGTCAAATTCAATCTCTGCTCCTGTCAATCATGAGCTATTTTGCAAACAAACTTGTCTCCGACAAAGCCTCTGGTCTGGTGATTTCTGATCAAGCAGAAAGCAGCTGTTTTGTTGATGCAGCCATTGTTTTTTGTAAACTCCAGCATTTTAACTCAAATGTACCTATTAAAACTCAGGTGAATTATTTCCTTCTTGGAAGAATTTAACTTGTAATGAAAATTGTCTTACTGATTCTTGTTTATATTCCACCACTAATCTTCTTTCCTGAAAGCTGATCTCAGGTTGATTTAATTGCTGCAACACATGACATGCTTGCTGAGTATGGGCTTTGCTGTGCGGGTGAAGGTGGCAAAGGTGAGGAAGGAACATTTCTTAGATTTGCAATAAAGCATCTATTGACCCTGGATATGAGGCTTAAATCTAGCTTTAACTCTGTGAAGAAAGAACCAATGCAATGGGATGAGAAGGCGTCCCAAAATAATCTTATTAATGTTTCCATGGAAGAATCAAAGACTTACACATTAGATCTTCAGACATATTGTGCCCCAGTAGGTGAAATAGGTTCCGAGCTGAAGGATGATCATGAAGGAATGATATCCAGGGGCATTTCATCACATAATGTCCATGATAAAGACAGTAAGAATGCAGAGGATGACAATCTTGGAGATGCAGGGTCTGACGGTAAGTTAAGCAAGGGTGAAATGGTACACAATTCTTTGATTGAATGTGGAAATGAGCTTACTGAAGATGAAAGGGAAGAACTTGAGTCAAAAAATGACAGTGCCTTAGATCAGTGTTTTTTCTGCTTATATGGATTAAACCTACGATCTGATTCATCTTATGAAGATGATATCGTGATGCACAAAAATACAAGCCGGGGAGACTATCAGACTAAGGAACAATGTGCTGATGTTTTCAAGTATGTTCTTCCGTATGCAAAGGCATCATCTGTGAGCACCCACTAATGTCTTTCTGCTTATTGTATTTGTATATTAATCTTATCTATAGAATTCTGTACAGCAACTTGCATTTCCAATTGTGTTGATAAAATTTGTGTTTATCAGAGAACTGGATTAGTGAAGCTTCGAAGAGTTTTGAGAGCTATTAGGAAGCATTTCCTGCAGCCACCAGAAGATGTCTTGGCTGGAAACCCCATTGATAAGTTCTTAGACGATTCTGATCTGTGTGAAGATAAACTATCTGATGAGGCTGGGTCAAATGGATTCCTGGAAACTATTACTAATATTATTTTTCCTGATGTGGGAGGCCTCACACAGTATAATACATTATCATGTGAGAGGTATATTTGTGTACTCTAGATGCTATATCATCCATTAATTTATACTTGTGCCCACTGTTCAGTGTACGTCCCTTTTCCTTGTTTTAGCTCTTTAAAGTGATATTGGTGTATTTTGACAATCAGGTCTGAGCCGTACTTGGAGGTATATTGTAACTTGTATTATTTCCTTGGTCTGTCTGAGGAAATGAGTGCAACAGATAAGTGGCCTGGCTTTGTACTGACCAAGGAAGGGGGAGAATTCGTTGAACAAAATGCCAACCTTTTCAAATATGATTTGATGTATAATCCTCTCCGCTTTGAAAGTTGGCAGCGTCTTGCAAATATTTATGATGAGGTGATTTGTGGTTACTGTAAAAACAATGATAAGTTGGGTTTCTTTGTCTGTTATCTGCAGTCGTGTTTCTTAATAATCTTAGCTGTGCTGATCCAGGAAGTGGATTTGCTGCTGAATGATGGTAGCAAACACATTAATGTAGCAGGATGGAGGAAGAGTACTACTTTACCCCAAAGAGTGGAAACCAGCCGAAGGAGGAGTAGACGGTGCCTTCTAATGAGCTTAGCTCTGGCAAAGACATCTGATCAGCAGGTGTGTGTATTTCAAGTGACACTAAATTATGTTATGACTTATAAGGAATATAAGCGACATAATGTTAAAAGAAGAAAATAATTTATAGGCCCAAGAACAAAAAGCTAGATCATATTAATGAAATATTTAGATGTCTCATTTGTTTAGGCATATGACACCAGACTGTTTAACTGTCTCATAGATGTATAATGGCACAACCTCAGATATATTTCCAAAATAGCCAGTAGTTTAGAACTAGGTCAGAAAGCAAAAGCAACAGCCTTGATTACAGCACCCAGATGCGACAAGCACAAAATGAGCAGTCAGGATGATAGCAAAGTAATCTTTTTCCAAGAATCAAAACAGAGCAGCAACCATTGATTTATATCTGCTACAGTGACAGTCTAATTGGATCCATCTACTCTAAGAATTTACAGATAATATAAAGCCTTGTCAACCTCTGCAATTCAAATACAATCATATATCATACTCCTCCAGTCCTTAATATAAGATATATTTGGAGAGTTAATCTTGATCTTAAATATAAGACATAGCTTTCATATTTGTCAATGTTATCCTATTTTACCCTATTATTGATGCTCCCACAACAATAATCAAGGAGAAGAGAGAATGAGGGAATTAAGGAAGATGACTAGGGTGTTTTATAAAATACATGTCATGTTAACTAATTTGACTAATTTCCTTAATCTAATCAAATAAGGTAAATATGTTTTATATTAAGGACTGGAGGGAGTAGAATTGAAGGGATCACCCTTTACGTTTTTCCCACCAATTCTCCTCAAACCCTCACTTTTCCATCCCTTCCCAATCCATATTTCCATATTTTTAGCCACATCAAGCCTTCTTTTCCAAGCGTGCAACCCTCAATTTTCCCACTTCTATCCCAATGTTAGTGTTAATGCTGACCCTCATAGTAGATTATCCATGGGGTTTTGGATCTGCACCTTTACATGCTTGCAATGTTGATTTCATATTAGAAAAAAAGATACTATGTAAGTCTAGGCATATGCACGGTCATATCTTGGTTAATACATTGGATCTGTTTTCAACTATTTTCATTAACTTTTTCTTGCTACAGTGTGAAATACATGAGTTATTGGCGCTGGTATACTATGACAGCCTCCAGAATGTGGTGCCTTTTTATGACCAGAGGTCTGTTTTGCCCCCAAAGGATGACGCATGGATGATGTTTTGTGAGAACTCAATGAAACATTTTAAGAAAGCCTTTGCACTTAAGTATGTTCCTTTCCTCTCATGTTGTCTTCTTTTTGCATCGCACTACTTTTTTATGTTTTACCTGATTCAACTCCTTGTGCAGACAAGATTGGTTGCATGCATTTTACTTGGGCAAACTTAGTGAAAAACTTGGATATTCACATGAAACCTCATTATCTTATTACAACAAAGCTATTTCATTGAATACGTCAGCTGTAGATCCAGTCTACAGAATGCATGCCTCACGCCTGAAGCTACTCTCTAAGTATGGAAAACAAAGTTTGGAGATTCTAAAGGTTTTTTCCCCTTCTATGATAACTTATTTTCTCTTTATTATTTGATGTGGGGTTTATGTCTTTATTGCTGTGAATTTATACTAATTCAAATTTGAACCTTTTCTTTTGATATCTGAAGTGACATGATTATCATAGATTGCTATCTGTCTCATTTTGATCAAATTTTGATCTTAAATAGGTTCTTTCAGCACACTCCTTTAATCAATCCACGAAAGAAGCTGTTATTAATATCCTCGGTGACATGGATGAATCCTTAACAAGTACAAAGGGCAAATGTGTACAAGCATGGTCCCTTGTTTACAATGACTGCCTGTCTGCCCTTGAGACTTGTGTGGAGGGGGATCTCAAGCATTTCCATAAGGCCAGATACATGTTGGCTCTAGGGATTTATAAAAGGGGCGAGAGTGGTGATATAGAGAGGGCAAAAGATCAGCTATCATTCTGCTTCAAGTCATCACGTTCTTCCTTTACAATAAATATGTGGGAAATTGATAGCTTGGTCAAAAAAGGAAGGTACAACTTTATACTTATTTGTTTCCTTTTCTAATTGTTAGTTCGAACTAGAAGAAATTCAAATTTTATTGAACTTGATGGCTTGTCTGGCAGCTATGCTGTGGAGCATGGAAAGTGTTATATTATTTGCAACTAACCGGGTTTGCAACTTTGCATTATTGATATCAGGCGCAAAACACCAAGTTCTGCTGGGAACAAGAAAGCCCTTGAAGTTAATTTACCAGAAAGTTCACGGAAGTTCATTACTTGCATTCGTAAGTATGTGCTGTTTTATCTCAAACTCCTGGAGGAAACTGGAGATAGATGTACTCTTGAGCGTGCGTATAATTCTCTTCGGGCAGATAAGAGGGTAAATCCAAAACCTACTGAATTACTTTAACATAGGTTATTCATCTATTATCTCCAATAGAACAAATTACACTTACATATATAAAGAAAAAACTTTCATAGATGATCTAGTAATTTATAATTTATCCCTCAGCATAATTTCTTCCTTCATTTTTAAGTTTAGCATATTACATATGCAGCCCTCAGTATCATAACCTGACCTGATCTGTTTCTAACTTCCACCATGAATGCAGTTTTCATTATGTATTGAAGATCTTGTGCCTGTGGCCATTGGAAGGTACGTAAAAGCTCTGATTTCTTCTATGCATATTTCTCAGACTGCTGGCTCCCGTTCAGCTGGCAGTTCTGACTATGTGCTTGAGAGGCTGTTTACTTTATTCATGGAGCAAGGGAGTTTATGGCCAGAGATATGCTGCTTGCCTGAAATTAAGAGCCCAGATACCTCTGAGAGTATTTTATATGGGTAATTTACTTTACACTAATGTATTTTATCATTTTCCTACAAATCCTGAATTTTTGAATCTTGTTCAAGCTTCTCTAATTGATTTTTAAGTCTATTATATCTATATGTCAATGGAAATTCAATGTCTTAAGCAGGTCATCTTATATTTACAGATATCTTCATGAATGTATCATGTCATTAGAAGAAAATGGAAGACTGGAAACTCTTGAAGCAATAAATGAGAAAATTCGCAAACGTTTCAAAAACCCAAAGTTGGCAAATAGCAACTGTGCAAAAGTTTTCGGGCATGCTTCTGTTGCATGGTGCCGATGTCTTATATATAACTTATCACAAATAACTCAATTATCAAGTGGATTCTCTAATGAGAACAAGGCCGTTAATTTGATAGATGGTGGTATGGACTGTAGCCAGTTGCTCTGTGTTGATCTTCAGACACATGAATTATGGAGTACAGCTTTTGAAGATCCAATTTACCTAGAAAAAATTGAAAAAAAATGGAGCCCCACTTTATCAAAAATTAAGAATACAGTTGTCAAGAAAGCTTCAGATGATGATTTGGAGACTGCAAACACTTTGCTCAGAGCTTCCTACAATTTTTACCGTGAGAGTTCTTCTGTAATTCTTGGCTCTGGCCTCAAGCTTTATATAAGTCCTTCTCAATTGGCAACTGGAGCACAGTTCCACCCAAGTATGCATGGGATTGAAGCGCTTGATCTGAGCATCCCAAGGAAGCTTCTCTTGTGGGCTTTTGCACTATTATATGGTCGCTGTGCAAATATCTCAGTTGTTGTAAAGCACTGTGAAGAAATTACTAAGGTATACTCACTAAGTTTTTCGGCTGCACCATCACTTCTATTAACGAGAACAAACACGTAACATCTTTGAGTAAGGTGCTTGACATTAAGATATTTGTTAAATGACATTTGCTTTTCTCCTTGGAGCTTTGAGTTAGGAGTTGATCTCCCCTTGACTGGTGAAGCACAAATCTTATAGTAATATTTTCTAGAATTTTAGTCAACAGCTGGGTTTGGATTTTTTTTTTTTTTGGACCCAAAGCTATATCTACTTATTTAGATTAAGAATGATATCTTAATCTTTTATCTTGCCGATGCATTGATGGCAGACATGATTTTTTAATTGAGCCAAAAATCAGTTCACCTTACATCGTGACTTGTTCTGAACTTCTGATCTGCAGTTGAAGATGAAAAGAGGAAGTGGAAGTTCACCTTCATTTTCAAATTTGGCACCCGCCACTCCAGCTGTTGCAGGTTTTCTTCTTCCTCGTGATTCTTAACTAACCAGGTCTTATTTCAGATTAGATACTGATTTCAACAAGTCCATGCAAAATGATAGTGATGATGCATAGTAATATACTTCAATAATTTTTAAGAACCCTTTCTTTTATCCGCTTCACGCCACTGTCTGTATGATTTTATCATTACTAACTTCATGGTGTGTATCATCTGAATTCACATTGTTTTACCAATCAACATGGCCTTTGAATGTAAATCCCGCACTTCTGATAATAGTGGAATTTTAAAATGTAGGCAGCGGAAAAGAGGGAGCGAATTCCACTGGATACAGTGATGGAAATCCCACACATGTGACAACAGTGGGGTCTGGTTCATTATCTGGCCACAATACCCCTAATTCAGCAAGTTTGCGATCTTCCTCTGATGAAATTCAAAAGAGCTTCTTAATTTCCCCCCAACTGCAACATTGCAACACCATATCAGAAAGTAGCAACTCGGTGGCACTTGAAGGAGATCCTCAGAGCTTGACTTCATCTAAGTAGAATGCATCCAATTTATTGGATTGGAAGATGTCCAGTTACTCCAGGGATAAGGATGTACATGTATGTTGTACAATTGGTAGATCTTGCTCTGTTGTACGAGTAAAATGTAAATAACCGAGTTATATGCTTAGAGCTTAAATAGACTGCGCCATCGTATTTAAAATTGATGGCTTTAGCTTTCCATGAGATTGTGATCCCTAAACCAGAACGCCCTCTAATTCTTTCTTCTTTTTCCTTTTAAAGTTTTATTTTGTCATGTTACATTGAAGAGAATTAAGAGCATAAATCTTGGCATTCCTCTCAACAAATTTATTTTTTACTGTTCCAATAATTATTCTGACGGCAGGCATCTCATAGGCCAACCACTCAGACGCTTGTTTTATGATGGTTGGAACCAATGTTCCCTTTCTAAATATGTAGTTAAATATTCTCAAAATTACATAATGGATAGAAGGGTTACTCTGTTTCAAGTCTACCATAAATTTATCATCATCTGATGCAATGTAGTGAATGATTACATGCAAGACTATTACAAAGTGTGATAATGTTCTAGATATTTTGCTAATAACAGAGTGGCCGCCTCAGAAGCTCCCTGCCAGTCTGAAAAATGACTTCAGGGGCAGCAACATAAAACGAATTATCCTCGCACTCTTATCTATAATACAATGGTTAAATAAACAATATAACGTGTTTTCAGGGGTGTACAAAAAAGTGAAAACTAAAAGAAATATTATTTACGGTGGTACTAGGAGATAAGGCTTTCTTCTGTACAGAGTAAATTCGACTTGGTATGCTGTCTCCAATCTCCAGGCGATTTTGATGTACTTCAATCGGTATCCTGCGTCTCCCACTCTGGACAGAGTCTAAAAATTCGTTTATGCTTCCCAAAAGTCAGTGGGAGCTACAAATCCAAATGATTACTCAAATTTAAGTTGGTCGCTTCATTCTGTAATTTTGTTAGAGCTTTCTTCTCTATCCTCCTCACCCACTCCTTGCTGACTTCAAAAAGCTTCCCAATATCCTCAAGAGACCTGGGCTGGTGATCAAGAAGACCAAACCGTAGGACTAGCACTTGCTTTTCCCTTGGTTCCAAGTCATTCAGAAGCTCATGCATGTCTTCTTTCATCTGCTGCTTCATGACCGCTTCTTCAGGGCTCTCTATTGATGGATCGGCCATTAGTTCCTGAAGTATGGACGTAAGGAAATAGATTACACCCTATAACAAAATCAAATGCGACAGGATAATGTTCATGAGTTTATGATGTTTCATTTAAATGTGAAAATATCTAGAGATGGAAAATTAGGAACGACCTCCTGGCCAAAAAAGTACATTCTATGCTTTATGAGAATGTCGTTAGGAGTTAAACAAATGGCGAAACACTAAAAATGGACTTCTGAGGTACGCCCAGTCAATAGTCATACTCAGTGGACGAAATGAATGTTCAAACTAATGTGCCTGAACAGCCACGCCAACACTTTCCACCTGGCAAGGCTTTCACAGAACATGAAAAGATGCATGCTCAACAAAGCCTCAAGGAAGAAAAAAAGACTTGAATCTTTAAGCAGGAGAATTTTAAGCACATACCATGAATTTTACACTAAAGCAGTCCCCTATCTTCTGATTAATTGAACTGACAACCCTCAGACAATTGTGAGCTGATCTGACTTTATCCACAGAAAGCCCTGTTATCTTTGCGATTTCATAATCATCCGAGTATTGCATGGCAGTACTTTTCAAGGATTTTTGCGCTTTCAGTATCTGATTTATTGCCTTGCTCAATGACCACTGAGAAGAATAATGGAGAACAGAACACATGGATCAAATTTCAAGATTTTTCTGGCAGGAGATATGATATTGGTACTAAGAAACAATCTCTTAAACAAAAGAGACATACAGGAACTAAGATTCCCCGGGCATATTGTGTCACCATTCTTGACATCGATTTCCTTATCCAATATTGTACGTAGGTTGAGAATTTGTAACCTCTTGTACTATCAAATCTCTCTGCACCTTGGAGGACTCCCACATATCCTGCCTATTAAATATGGAGAGAGAAGATATACTCAATGCAGAAGCTATCAGTAAGAGAATGCTCATGCAAGCAAATTATATCTGCCAGCAAAGTTTCAATATCACTAGTACCATATAATTGTCACTGTAAGTCAACTTCACGAAAGCATTGCTCAAAGCATCAATTAAAGTAACACCCATGACTTCCTTGCTCAGTGTTTTTTCTTGGGAACCATGAAGAAGTAAAGCATAACTGAGAGTGACATATCAATAGTTCTAGCAAAAAGACCTCATTTTGTGAGAGGGGGTGTCAACAGTTCAAGATGTTTGAATGAGATAACAGACACCAAATCCTCGTATAGACCATGGTTCATATCATGAGTAAACATGTGGGTAGAAGGTCGAAGAAGAAACTGAAGATAATCAGAAGAGAATAATTCTTGTGCATTATTCAGAGAGGGAACGATTACGTTTATACAAATAGAGAATTGGATCATTTAATGAGTTCCAGATTTGATAATATACAATCACTATATAATCAGGAAAGAATATGAAATAATAATCCTAATTATCTGCTATAATCTTGGATTAATCAATCCCTATAATCATGGGATTCCTATTCCTGCTATAATCTTGGATTCAATCAATCTCTATAATCATGGGATTCCTATAATTACGGGAGTCTTTAGAAACTCATCCTCAAAAATAATAGTAATACAAACCACTCGCAGTAACATTTGGAACACACCTGAAGTAAATCTTCTGATGCGATTCCCATTCCCTTGTATTTCTTGGCAAGGTATAGAACTAGGGATCGAGTGCTCCTTATAAGTTCATCTCGACAATAAAGACCATAATGCAGTTGCTGCCACAACCTCTTCTCATCAACTCCAGCTGCTTCTGCCCAGCTCCTTAAGCTTACTACTTCCTTGGTATCCTCATCCATTGCTGCTCTAATTCTTTCCAACCCTGTCAGCACCTACAGAGGCACATAATTTTAATAATAACAAATTTTTCACATGCATGCTACAAATTCACTCTATTCTCTTCACAATAACAAACCTTCACTGCTGTTGACATTTCCGCTTCTTTTTTTGCCACTGTTGCTCTCCTGTTTTTATAATTCGATGCTCTTTTTACAGATGAAGCTGGTAGGCGCAAGAGACCATCCTGAATAGTTTTTGAAGACAATGATTGAGATAAAACCTTGGTATAAGTTAATGCTCTCTTCCTTCTTGGTTTGTTTTCTTTTCTCTTAGACCGTACAACAACTTTACCCAAGTGGTAATCTGCCTTGCCATTTGTGTTATGCTCGCCAACTTGCTCAGGATGTTTGTCAGAGAAATCCAAAAAGCATGAGGTTTCAAGAGATCCTGACAGACGAGAATTTAAAAACTCTAGAGCTCCGAGCTTTCCTAGTTGCAATTTGATATCTTTCTCCAACTTCAGCACCTCAGAATCAGAAAAGGTTTCTTCTAAAATATCCAGGTTTTCCATTAACAAACGAAAATGTGATGCCTTAAACGACTGGAAGTTTTTAGAAGTTGTAAATGTCTCCTCTCCAAAAGGCATTTGGGTATTATCAATCATTTCATGAATACTATTCAAAGATTTCCTTCCTCTGTTCACCTAAGAAACACATGTTTTTATCATATTTCAAGGAGCTAATGATAGAAAACAGAACTATGCACAAGTATTGCAAGTTCGCAATATAATAAGGGCTGTCATAAAGGATAATGGCTAACCTTGATTTCTCCATTTTCCAAACAATCATCATGTAGGGTTTCTAAAACCGATGATGAACTGGATGCCCTGCGAAAATCATTTTGGAAAGTTTCTCCTTCCTCATAAAAGGTTGACAACCAAGATAACCTCGCGGGACTGAAAGGAGCTTCCCGGCCTCCAGCTGAACCATGTTTATTGTATCCAAAAGTTAAAATTACAGAGAGAAACAAGAACACTGTTACTTAAAAAAGGCTAAGTTGATCTGAAACAGAAACTAGAAATTTCAATTATTCCTTCTTTTTTGGCAATGGATGACAAACATAGTCACATAATTGAGCGCCCAAAGGCGTATCCGTACATGAGATTATCAAGCTGCTTTGGAACCAGAAAATTATAAGTTTTACAGCCCAGGACTTGACGCATAAACTGGAATAAATCATTTTATATCTGCATCATCAACAATGCTAAAATGGACTACAAAAACCTCTAAGAAGTGAACGGTATAAAAAAGAACTCACCAGAAGACGAAGAAAGCCTGATAGGTGAAGAGGTAAAAGAATGAGGAGATTGAACAGGAACACTACAACACCTGAGATTTAGCCTAAAACTAAAATTCATTATGTTGTCTGGATATCAGTAATGCAGTGTAGAGTGGAGGCCATGAAATGTTCGATGAAGATCGAATACTACAAAGATTGCCATCAAAAGTATGGATATGGCTCTGCTGTCACTCCCACCACGAGTTGTTCATCTCCTTTGCACTGGCTGGAAGATTTTTTTTCTTCTTTTTTCGTTTTCTCTTTTTCTCGAAACTAATAATCGTACGTGCAGGGGCTAGAAACAACAGGGGGAAAAAACAGAAAACATAAAATAAAGGGAAACAAAAAGGAAGGAAGGAAAAAAACTATAACGTGTAGGCAAATATATACAAATTTAAGCTCTTTAATCATTAATGTAACTCGTGTTGTTATGTTCTCAGCCTAAATTAATGGTATAAGCTTATTTCTTCAATTAATATTATAATAGTATTAGTATTAATATAAAAAATAAAAAGTATTGGAAGCAATATATTTTTATTTTGAACTCACGCAAAATACGATCTCTATTACTGAGTTTGTACTACATAATAACAATAAATATTATTGGCCAAAAAATAACAAGAAATATTAATTTTGTTATAAACTTCAGTTTTTTGAATAAAATTTTTCAATTCACTTCTTCAATTTGAAGGGATGACTAACTTCTTATTGTGTGCTATGAACTTAATATTTGCATATATGCATGTATAAATTTAACAATTTTATTTTACTTAAACTCTCAAATAAAATAAGTCATCCTTTCTTTTTATGTATTTAGATTTGTTTTTTAACAATAACTTTTATGAAAAGTTATTTATAAAGTTGAGAACTTGCCTTTAAAAAAAGAAAATTTATAAAACTATGGCTTCTAAATTACCCAAACACTCACGAATGGGGTTGGGTTTCTCTCAAGTTTCTTTGAGGCCTTTAGAATCTTATAATCTCATCCGTTTAGCTGATACAAAAGCTCATGTTGCACTTGCTATTAAAAATGAAACAACACTTATAATGTTATCTTTGGCTCTTCCCACTGCTAGTATCACTCAACCTTAACTCTCTCTCCTCTTCCGATGGCTCTTCCTCAATCTCCCACCTCCATTTCTCACCACTTAACGTCCTCCTCCTCCTCTTCTTGTTTACGGATTTATGCAGGGCCTCCACTACATGAGCAATATCTTTTACACCACATCAAAGATTTCGGGAAGGTTTTCAAAATTGTCTTTTGTGTAATCAATGGGCAAGTCAAATCTTAAATCCCTCATGAACCTCTCGATCAACTCTAATTTTAAACTTGGTCACTTCCCTTCCTAGTTTCACCACCACAACGGCCAGGAACAATCTAATAAGGATAACTAAAATAAGCATCCAAACAACTCAAAGGAACAGCTTGAATCAAGTTATTAGCATGAGATCTTGAAAGTGAATCTAAATGTATATATTTGATTACAGATCTAGGGGGTCGTTTTGGGTGAAACAAGCGAGTATCCTCCTTTAGTCAACAGAATTAAGGGAAGCAGAAAAACCTTGATGAGGACCTAGTCTTACTTCAATTGAGGAATAGGCCAAGAACCATGTATCTTTAAAATATTAGCTAGCTAGCTTCCCATGTTCTATGTACACTTAACTAGCTGGGGTTCTGGTATGAGGTGGTACTGTCGGGGTAATTGAATCAAATGCCATGTTGCAAATTACAGAGGGCCATGGATATTTGCTAATATTTAATTCACCCATCAGGTTTAACACACTTTGTAAAAGCAGTAGTGCTTGTAATATTTTTTTTTTCTTTGGCATGCTGTTGGCTTCTTTTTATGATTCAACCTTTTAAAGAGAAGCTTTTGATTCATTTTATTATATCGTGTACTGATTCAAGTGATTTCACATTGAAATCTAATGAAAAAGGGTGGAGACCCATAATGTTGAACTCCAAGGCTTTAAAAAAAGAAAAATCATGATTTAGTACGTAACTTTTGTCAACACAAAAACATGCAACAACACTGTTAAAAAAGACGGAAGTATATCAAATATGCGAACAAGCCTCGGGTGCATGTCTTTCCGTTCACCTAGCCAAAGACACAACAACACATAATGGAAAGACAAATTACTTTCAGCTTCTGTGCACACCTAGTTCTAACGTGACACAACTTGAAAGGAAAATCATTAATTTGGCATAGAAAATACATCAGTCGTCTATGTCTGCATGAGCAACTATCCTAAATGACTGGGCACTCGTAAATAGAAGGAGGAGGAGGAGGAGACTGTCAAGCGGTGAGAAATAGGTGGGAGATTGTAGAAGAACAACGGGGAGAGGAGAGCGAAATGGTCGAAGGTTGAGGAATTATATTGGCAGTCACAACAAAGAGCTGAAGAAGACGTGTTTCCGGGGTGGATTCATTTTTAACAGCTGGTGCAATGTGAACTCTTGGATCAGCTAAAGGGATGAGATTTTAAGATTCTGAGGGCTGCCGAGGAAAAAGACGCTAAGAGTATTTAAATCCCTGTGGATACTTATGGGTAGAAAATCAAGAATTTTTTATAAAGAATTATGGATAAGCACCGAGATAACAAATTATTTCTATATAAGTATTTTAAGCTTATTTTGCTTCCAGGAGTCATTCTATGAAAAAGAATAAATTTGTAATATTTGAAAAACCAACAAGTTTAGGAGATAAATAATTTCCCCATTCAAAGCCCCTTAGCCATGAGACGAACAATGGACTGCTATTAAATTTTTTATCTGTAAAATAAGATAGACAATTTATTTTATAGGTAATTCAATCATTACACACTTTTGCTCGAGGCACTGTTCTTTTTATTTTTATTTTTAACGAAGTAAAGGAGCGAAATTGATAAAACGAATCTGTTGCATTGCAAGGGGTTTGCCGTTTGCGTGTGGGCAGGTCACCTAATCAGGTCAAGATTCTAGAATGTAGAAATAATTAATAAATTATAAAAAATATTTCCCTCTAGAACGCCCCTTTTATAATTCCTTCCAGACTTACAAGTTTAAAAACATGATAAAAAAAGTCAGCCATGTCAATTAAAATACATTACTTATAACCAAACACTACTGTAATGCAGTGGTATGACGCTGGGTTATTCAGTCTTTATATCAGGGTTCGAACCATGTCCGGATCATTGGTGCCGTTTAAAAAAAAAAAATTCATTACTTATTACTATAATCCCTCGTCAAATTTATATTACATAACTGTCTATCTTCGTCAAATACAGAGCACAAACTATATGTAATAATAATTAATAATTAAATTTCACAAAATTGATATATTTAAATTCAATATTGATCCAGGAAAGTCCGCCACTTGTTAGATAGTAGAATTTTTAAATTATATACAAAGATTATATTATTTGGCGGCATGGTGACTAGATTCCAATCCAAATATAAGCTTCGAATCGTAGAGGGCGTGCTGACGTGGCATCATTGGAAAAATAAGAGAAAAATTAAGTGCTTGATTTATATATTCCAAACAAGCAATGGCGGATCCTTTTGGTGGCAGGCTGACTTTCTCTTATCTTATGTGTTTTTATAATGTATCCTGTAATATTTTATTTTGACCAATAATTTGGCCCTGACTAAGTATTTTATTCTACGTATTTTACTGTTTCTAATGAGGGTAATATTGTGTTGATTAGTAAAAATTTTGAGATTATGATTTTAGGAGAGTCTTGAGTTTTTACAATAGATAACTATATATATGTAGAGGATGATTAATGGCTAATTTTGATCAGTTTGGATTTATTATTTGATTGTCTTATGATTTTATAATGAATTTCTCTTTTAGAAAATATATTATAATAGGTTATTTGCTTAGCTAAAATTTAATCAGATCCTTATGTTTTTTAAAAATATTTTTTGGGGTTCATATTATATTTATTTTATTTTCTCCAATTATTTTGTTTTGGGGTAGGTGGAATACATATTTAAGTGTTAATTTTATTAAATTTCATTATATATATTATTATTATGATTGTGTTTATGATATCTTTAGAATAATATTTGGTTCATTACTCATTGAGCTGTAAAAAGAAAATAAAATTCTTGTTTGAGATACCTATTGAAAATGTTATCATCTTATATCTTATTTTGATTTATACTTGTTGGTTATAATTTATTTATATTTTTAATATTACGCGATATTATTTAGTAAATAGTTTAACATATTTATTTTTTAGCCGGGCTAAAAAATATTCTCTGCTTCGCCACTGCAAACAAGTTAAAAGTGGTTGTCAAACGAAAAGGTCAGAGTCAATCGAGGAATTTGGCCTCCAAGTAAGAACTGGCAATGGCGGTCCAAGTCCGATTCTGATACGACGGAAAATTCTTGAATATAAGAACGGTCGCCAATCACACATCCCCATATTGATTATTCTGAATCAGGATTCCTGATACTGGTTTTTCAACCAGCACTGTGCAATCTATCAACGTGGACTCTTTGCAGCCGGAACTGGCCTCATTATATTTGACTTTTCGCTGTTCCGCAACTAAGCGAGATACAAAAGCTGAAAGATAGCAGCAAATTATAATCGCTTTGTTCTCCGACCTCATTCATGGCTTCTCTTGATGGGAAACAGATACAGGGGGTTGAACAAGGAGGGGGATCAAAGAAGAAGGAGCTCAGTGAATTAAAGAAGAGAAGGAAGAAGAGTAAAAGGAATTTATACATGCCAAAGCTTAGTTGCCTCAGAATCGAACCTGATGCAACAGGGGAAAGTTTTGATGTGGAGGCTGTTGATGCTTCTGGACAACGCCGCAATCCGTCTCACTTGGTTATAATGGTCAACGGTATTTTAGGCAGGTTAGTCTCGCCTTTCTCCACCGGTTTAAACGATAAATGATACCATGAATTGATGATCAATGTTTTTACGTTAAGTGTTGTTGTACCGTGATGTTTGTGCAGCTTGATTATTAATCATAATTATTAACATCAGAGAACAGTCATGTGCTTAAGATTAACCTCTGTTACTTATCGCAGTTCTCAGGATTGGAAATTTGCTGCAAAGCAGTTTCTCAAGAGACATCCATATGATATCATTGTACACTGTAAGTCCCTAAAATCTGACTATGGTGCTTTGGCTATTTCGTTCATTACTAAATGATTTGGATTATTTCCCCCTGAAATGGAATCTTACGTGTGCTACTATGCAATGCAGGCAGTGAATGTAATTCTTCTAGGATGACATTCGATGGTATTGATGTCACAGGAGAGAGATTAGCTGAGGAGGTGAGCTACACTAAGCACATTGTATTAATACTTCTTACATTTGGTATTTCATTGGAAAATAATTTGATCTAAAATCCAAGTTATTTGTAAGATAATTAATATTCATTTTTAGTTTTGTTTCTATCATTAATGCCCATTTCTAATTTTTCTCTCATTAAATTTTTAAATATATTTTTTAATAAGAGTAAATGTGAAAAAAAATTGTTTATAGCATATTTAATAAACTAATTACCACTTATGAATTAGCTAAAGTGCCTACTATTAGACCGAGAGAGTAATTTCAGACGGTTTACTCTGTTCAAACTATGAAGTTTTGATTGTTTGAATCCGCTGTTCCAATGCAAAAGTTCCCACTTCCTTTTCTTTTCCCAGGTCATATCAGTTATAAAGCGTCACCCAGGTGTTCAGAAAATTTCATTTATAGGTCATTCTTTAGGTGGCCTGATTGCAAGGTATGCAATTGCCAAGCTTTATGAGAGGGACATTTCAAAGGAAAATGCTCGCGAGAATGGACACTTTGGGAATCACAATTCGGATCCAGCATGTAATGAAATGAAATCTAAGGGAAAAATTGCAGGACTAGAGCCTATAAATTTCATAACCTCTGCGACCCCACACCTTGGATCTAGAGGGCATAAGCAGGTAGTTCTATTATATTAGTGCATTAAGACTTTATTCTCTGTTCTTGCATTTTCAAGTTCGGTTTATCTATCATTTTTTTTGGGGACTTATTTAGGAGTTGTCTGATGCAAATAAGCAAGTAAATGATGTAGTTTTTGAATGCTTCAAATTAAAATATTCTTCAGGCTCCGGCGTTATGTGGATCTCACGCTCTGGAGAAAGCAGCAACTCGTGTTTCATGGTTCCTTGGTAAAACAGGAAAACATCTTTTCTTGACTGATAAAGACAACGGAAAGCCTCCACTTCTTGTTCAGATGGTTTATGATAATGAAGATATGAAATTCTTGTAAGCTAGATTCATACTTTGATTTTGATGACTTACCTGCCTCGTGGGAACCATCAAAAGTAACACACTGTGCCTCTCCTCTGCAGATCTGCTTTGCAGTCCTTCAAACGACGTGTTGCCTATGCAAATGTTCGTCATGATCGTATCCTTTTTCTCTTGCTTAGTGTAGCTGATGGACAAGAACTCTAATCAGTATAACTAATAATGGGTTAGATTCAGTGTGTAAAAAAAAAAGGGTTAGACTCATCTTAATTTCTTTGTTGCCCTGTCTGGAGTGCTTACATGAACAACTTGACCCTATAACAGCACTTGTGGGATGGAGTACGGCATCTATAAGACGTAGGAAAGAACTCCCCAAGCCCAAGGTATTCATTGCGTTCTTCAGTAACCTAGTCTCTTTGCGTGGTAACTTGCTACTTTTACTTTTACTTCGTTTCTGTGTACAGTAACTTGCTGGTTTTACTTTTACTCAGAATCTTCCAAGGCACGAGAAGTATCGACATATTGTAAATGTGGAGATAGCAAATCCCACTAACGTTCCTGAGGATGTTCTTGCCGAAACCAAAGTCAGCGGGTCTGATAAAATTGACCTGGAAGGTATTTTCACCTTTATGAACTCAAGTGAGAGGGAGTTCTTTAAACTGAAATTTCTCTGGTTTTGGCTAGTCACTGTGTTCTATAGTGCTTGTCCTTCTAATTTATGGTTCGGATTAAAGTGGAGAATTGATTATTTATGCCTTGTAATATTCTCGATCATTTTACTAAAATATAACAACATCTGCCAGAGGAAATGATAAGAGGCTTAACAAAAATGAGCTGGGATCGCATTGATGTGAGTTTCAGTGGCAGCAGACAGAGATATCTGGCGCATAATGCTATTCAGGCAAGTTCTGCTTCTTGAAATAGAAATTAATCGTGCATAAGAATCACAATGCTTTGGTTTCGACTGTTTCTTTCTTTAGAAAATATTGGGACTATTGAAGGCTCTTCTTCACTATCACGTGCTACCTGTATGCTTTTACCATCTGTGCTGATTCTGCAAATCATTTCTCATCATCTTATTTTCACTTGTATTCAGGTCAGGTTCTCCTCGATCAATTCTTCCGGAGCAGACGTTATCCATCATATGATTGACAATTTTGAATTATAGTTTCCCTGCCATTTCTGTACAAGGAAGCTTTGGGAAGAGGAAATTGTACAGGAACAATAATGTTGAAGGAATGTGAAGCATTTAATTTTATCTTCTCACCAGTAATTTTCTTTTTCTTTTCCTTCCCCTTTTTTTTTAGGCCACCACACCATTCGGTTACCTTCAGTACTAGTATATAATAAATGCTGACATTCAGATCAAATCACTGCGGCAAATTATTTTGGGAAGGCTTAAGAATTAAGAGATGACCGAGTAGGCTTTGTCCTCCTATTTGTTGCCCCAAGTTAAATTTTCACTGTAATGCATTTTGTTTGTTAACAAAAGAAGAGTGTCAGTGAGATTCTGACAAACTTAAATGTACGGTAATCTTTCTGGTCTTTAATATGGAGTATAAGATTTATTTATATAATTTAATTAGACTAAGAAAGTTTGTGAAAATGATTGAAATGATATATATTCTGAGACACTTTAATCATTTTTTAAAATTTTTTTATTCATTCTCTTCCTCAATTATTACTGAGAAAATATTAATAGGAGTAAATTAGAAAAAAATAATTGATACATATAAAAAGGTTAAGGTGCAAAAATATATATAAGTTTTTTCCCCAGGAGTAAAAATACACATAAGTTTTCTTTAGAGCAAAAATACATACGTAGATACCATTTTAGAGCAAAATTCACATCCCACCATTAAATCACTGTTTACTGAGATTAAGTGAATAGTAACATAGTAGCGGTGAAGAGTGACTTAAGATGGGGTGTGACTTTTGCTCCAAAATGGTAGCCACATGTGTATTTTTGCTGCAAAAAAATAATTTATATGTATTTTTGGTCATGCGGAAAAAGTTTATGTGTATTTTTGCACCTTAATCCCATATAAAAAATATATTTTATCTTTAAGATGAATATCGACTTTTTAAATAGTTAAGTGTTATATTAATGAGAGAGGGAAAATAACAAAAGTATAAATGGTTGAATTTATTCCTTGGATTCCTATCTAATTTCCTTTTTTTTTTTTCAATTGAAACTCTTAATTGCACCTATCATAACTGCACGGCATAAAAATGATGAGGAATTGAAGCAGTGAGATAAAATAAGAGGATCATGGATGAGAGGATACAAAAAAAATTGAATACAAACATTTTCGTGTTAGGCTGAAATAACAAGAGCACATGATAGCGCAACAGTGAGCAAGTGTCAAGCTCAATGTCTCCTTCACTCACAAGTCACCACTATCTCTTCTTCTTTCAACATCAACAGACCCCGCCTTCGTACGCCAAATCTCTAATGAAAGACAACTGAATGGAATTGATGATCAACTTCACACTGGGAAGCGCCCTTATATTCATGTTCCATCTCGTAATAAACTTATCTGCTAACTAAATCCCTACAATTGAGTGTTTATTGGAGTTAAAGTTAAAAGCTTTTTTTTTATAATATGATTTATAGTATTCAAGATAAAGATAAATGTATGAGATTAGTTTTATTTTGATTTAAAATAACGTACTTCTTCACTGCTAATACAAACTGGTAAGTGAAGTTTACCGAAACTCTTCAGTAAAGCATGTTCACCAAAATCTACATAAAAATATGCACCAAAAACTGAATATTAACTGCACTGCCCCGTTTGAGAGTTGGACACTAGCGTGCTTGAATTTGCTCGTGAGATATGAATCTCTGATATACCAATAACTTGGTGATACTGTAGTTCACCGAAGAAAAAGAAGTTTTGGTAACATAGTAGATGTAGATGCCTAGACAACGTGACTTGACTTGCCTTGGGAAAAACGGGACAGAGTTGGCGTGTTGGAGTAGGGATGGGCAGAGTTTCACCGGGTCATCCGAATGATCTATATTTTAAATTGTTAATTTATGATTTTTAAATGATACATTCATTCTTATAAAAAGTGATAGTTGTAAAATTATATTTATTTTTAATTATGCATATAGTAAAATAAAAATTTATTTAAAATCTAAAAATTAAGTTGGACTTCATAATCAAAATAAAAAGGATAAGGTGCAAAAATACATATAAATTTTTTCCTAGAAGTAAAAATACACATAAGTTTTTTTTTGGAGCAAAAATACACACGTTACCATTTTGGAGCAAAAGTCACATCTCACCGTTAAATCACTATTCAATGTCGTTATGTTACTATTTACTTCATCTCTTTCTCTCTCTTCACGGTGAACAGTTAACAGTAGGATGTAATTTTTGCTCCAAAATAATAACCACGTGTGTATATTTGCTCTTGAGGAAAAAACTTATGTGTATTTTTGCTCCTGAGATATAATTCTTTAGCATTTGATTGTGTCTGTAAGGACACCTGATTGATAATGTCATCATTTGAGAGACATAGTCCGTTATAGATAGAATAAATTGTCTTAAATTATTCATGACTCTTAAGCATCAATATAGATGGAATAAATTATCTTAAAGAGACAATTTCTGTTGGGCTCGGATTTCATCATTTATTTTTCTTTGCCATGTATGATTCTTATATACTATGAGTTCTACTTTTTACTTTCTTGTGTATAATTGTTTTGTGTTCATAGATTGTCTCATCTTTATTACACATATTCTTTTGACCCTTATAAAACTGGATATATTTCAATTCTAAAGTTTTTTCAATAACAGTTATTGGCTCCAGAAATTGGTGGCTTCAACTATTTTTAGTTTTTGGGATTGAAGTTGTCAAACATAAAAATAAAGTGGTTAACATAAAACTTAATGTTGTTAATATTTATATACTAGTAATGTTATTAACTTTTGAAACTTGTATCCTCAATTTAAGACATTTTGATCATTTGATCATAACTGAAAATCACATAATTGAATTTGATAAATTTGACAGCAGCAATTTATATTTTTCTATTTTTAATTATATTTTTCTTGAATTTTCCCTTTTCTATTTTGTTAAATGGATTGTCTGGTTGGTGCGTGTTTTGTCACATGATACTATTTTAAAATTTATTTTCCCCCTCACCCTACAAGCGAGGAGTTTTTTTTTGGGCACAGTGAATGAGGCTATCCCCAATTCCTTCTCTCAACGTCAAATGTTGGCCTACTCTACTCGTTTCGCAGTGCACGTACGACGTTGCTCTCTCAATTGATGGGGAAATTATTTAAGGCGTCAGAAGGAGGGGTCGATCCTTTCCTCTGCATAACAGAGGTGGCAGTGGCATTCAATCTCTGACCCGACCTTTTTCAGAATTTCAGCTTCACTGCTTCTCTGCTGTCACTCGATCCCTTATCTACCCTCGCTTCTTTTCCTCTCATCTCGATCTCATTCTCTCTCACATCACCCCCACTCATGGACATATAGCTCCCGCCGGGTCTCAGACCCTCAGATCATTTCAAACAAACCACATTTTGCCTTCTGCGTAGTTCTGCTTCCTTCAACAGTCCCACCATCTAAAAGTTATATATATATTTTCGTCAAATTCCCGGGTTCTGCAGAAATGACTTGTCTGTTACTCCCACTGAGTTTACTACTATACTTATTCTTGAGGTTTTTGGATTTACACCAGAAGCAACGGCTCCTGCTTTCTTCTGCAGTCTCCTCTTCTTCCTCTGAGAAAATGGTCAGCAATGGAATCTGCGTCTCTTGGCACAGATACATACGAATGGTCATATACTTGCTTACTCTCTTTACGTCAACCTCAATCTTCACACAGAAAGGCTTCATGGCTGAAGGTTAAGTTACTTTCTATCTATACCCTGCTGGTTGTAGTGCCAATAAAAAAACCAAGCTTTTTCATACCCAATACTTTGCTGATTTTGTATTACGCTTATGCATGCAGGTAGAGCAATTCCCACGTTAACTCAGGTTCCAAACTCATATAAGGTGAGTGTTTATGTATAATTAAGCTTTCTGTCTGTGTAATAACAGTATATGTACGTTCCAAAACGCATAATATTTGTATTTTGTAATTATATATTCAGAAGGGCGTGGAAGAGCCGGGGTTAGTAAGGGAGTGGAAAGCTCAGATAGGATCAAGGCCTCCAAGTTGTGAAGGAAGATGCAGGAGTTGTGGACGTTGTGAAGCGGTTCAGGTACCAGTGACTCCTCAAGTTCAAAGTCATGGAAGAACAAGAACAACACGTTCTGAAACAAGAGCCATTCCACACTCCAGAAGCGATGACCTTTCCAACTACAAACCCATGAGTTGGAAGTGCAAGTGTGGCAACCATTTTTTCAATCCATGATTCAAATTTCAAACTGGAAAGTTCAAAGTAAACAAGTCCCGTTCATTTTTTGGGGGACCAGAAAATTGTATCCTCACTTCAGTACTGGAAATATACCCATCTCCTTCTCCGCCGTATAGGGTAGAGATTTGGCAACTATTGTACGCATATCTGTGGCTTCTTAATTTTTTTGTTTATGAGAATGTTCACTTCATAAACGTGTTATTCATTGTAACTACGTCGGCATTTATCAGGTTACAAGCGAGAATTGTAATAACTTGATAATGAAGGAGACTAGGAGAGTGGTGTTTATAAAGTGTGTGGCTGTTTTGTCTCTGGCTATCTCTAGGGTTAACAAAGAAGCCTGAGAAGGCGGAAGCGTGAAGGTTTGTGATTGGACTAATGCTAATTGGCAGAAAAAGAGAGAAAAGGAGGGTCGGGTTCAGAGCATTCCCTGTATTTTCTATTTTCATATCACCACAAGATTTGCGCGTCAGAATTCACAGACGCTTAGTTACAGAGCCCACCTCCAAGAGATTTACACAACCCCACGCCAGCATACGTCATATTTCTAACCTACAAATAAATCAATTTTCAATCCATTCGATAGTCTATATAAATATGAAAAGAAATTGAAAAAGTTATACTCCATAACGACTATTCATATTTTAGTGATGAAAATGATCAAAACCATGGGGTGAGGATGCTGTGTATGATAAGGTCAAATTTCATTACTGCGATCTTATTAGTAGATCTTCTAATTCTAATATAGTTTAACTCGTTACTAATTCTTAATATAATGCTGTTTATACAATTTAAAGTGGTTAAAAATATCTTTATTTCCTTTCTTTTACTGTTGGTTTTTCATCCTCTCGTTATTTCTCACTCAAATCAAGTATACTAATGAAGGGATTGTTTTGAAAAGCTGTTAACCGTTTCTATATTTAATTACTTTTAATTTATTTTCTTAGAATTACAAAAATTGTTAATAAAACCTAAAAGACAAGAATGGGAGGAGTACACTACCATTCATGAGTATGTCTGAAAATGACTTTCAAGCCAACAGACTTAAATCCAATTCACGATTCCCTCCCGTGTTCTTTAATATAAGACAGATTTTGTGTAGAAGTTGATTAGATTAGTTAATATATGTATACCTCTTCTAATCCTTAATATAAAACATATTTAAGAAGTTAAGTTTAATTATAGTTTTTATATTTGTCAATTATTTCTTAATTAATTTCTATTTATACTCTCTCAATAATAATTGAGAAAAAAGAGAATAAGGGGATTAGAAAAGATAACTGTCAAGTTTTAAAAATTACTGCATGTTATATTAACTAATTAAACTAATTTCTTTAATCTTATTAAATTCAATAAATATATCTTATATTTAAGAAAACAGGGAGAATTTATTAGAGCCACTGGTAACTTTAACTTTGTTAAATGAGCAAAATAAGGTTAGACCATGCTCGAGGTTTTCATGGGGCCACCCCATATTGAGCTAATCCACCAGCGAATAAATTATCTTGCGTTGCCTTCTGGCTTATTATACGTAACCCAATAAAGAGGGGGGAAACGGACAGTCATTTTACTGTTAAGCTAACCCTTGAGGTGGCACAGGAAGCATTTAATGCGGGTCTTGATAAAGACAGGCTTTTATTGGTGCCTGCGGCTGAAAATAAAAATAACAAGTTAACGTTGTTAGATTTTTCTTGAATCCTCAATTCAGAAGTTGGCATTCCGAGTTGCTATTACCGAGCCGAATGGAAAAGTGATTGACTGCTTCAGAGCGACTGCAAGATCTGGGTCTTACTTGCTCACTAAGCAATTGCCTTCAAGAAAATACTGCGAAATGTCTGGCTAGTATCTTTTGATGATATTTAAAATTTCTTGGGTGCTTTTTTCTTGTTTTATCCTACCTTGTTGACGTTCGAATGCAAAGTGCTTCTGGGCTGAAAAACAAATGAACGTGCAATAACTAAAAACTTCAGGAAGAGAGAAGGCTAGTTTGGCATCAAGTGTGGGCGCATAAAAATTTATTTATGTAGATCGAGATAAAACTCTTTTTCTGTACTTATCACATATATCATAGAAAAACAACTTTTAAAGACTCCAAATCATTTATCCAATCAAACACTAAAGCATCACTTCAATGAGACATAAGAAAATCAAGAGGCGTTCACAACCACATATCTTTGTTTATATATATATAAGTTTAGGTGAGGATGGATACCAGTAACCATTAAGGCCACGACATACCTCCATGCTCAAAGAATGCTTATAGAAGTACTTTCAAATTGCCTACCAAATGAGGCCTTTACATTGACCAATGGGTATAGAGAATCTTCTCTCTTTTGGAGTCAAGGTTGACGCCTTAATCAACTATACCTACATCAACTAGTGGATATAAACAACCTCCTCTGGAGTGAAGGCTGACGTCTTAATTAACTGCAGCACTCCAACAGGACATTCAACACAAGAACGCACTTTAGTCCCCTCTTTTCAAGAGAAAGCAACATTTCAAAATTTTACTAATCCTTGATCCAGTTCTGTTCCGCAGAAAATAAGCATGTTTAAAAAAATTAACTAGAAGGATATGTCATAGCCAAAATCTCCCTATCATGAAAAATGAAGGATAATCTGTCGCTTGCAAATCCTGTTTAAGAGTGTTTTAAGTGGACGTTCTGGTGTGCATTCCACTGCAGGCCCATCCATATTATAGAAGTTCCTGATAGGAAAATTGGAAGATTAGAATAATAATGCGGTACGTTCCGGTCCTAAACACATAATCTGGGAACAAGGAAATAATACACCCTCTCAAAATTATATCCAAATGATAGTTACTGGCAAAGATTAGAACATATGTATTACGCTTCAGATTTCTTTTATCTTCTTCCTTTCCTCTAATTCTGGGTAGTTTGTTTATTTCAGGGAAGCCCAAAAAAAAAGTAAATAGCACTATTCTTAAAACTAAAAGACAGTTTTGAAATGTAATGCACGTCACTTTGGTGGTGAACAGGGAAAGAAATGCTCATACCTGCAAATATGCCAACGGTGGTGAGGTTAGAAATTGCCATCGTGTGATAAATCAGGTATTCAGTCAAGAAATGACCGAAAGCATAGATGAATGACAAGAGAGTAGCCAGATAAAGAGGCTTATTTTCAAGGTTGAATGCACAAAGATAGCAAAGAGTGCAGGTCAAAAGTGTCCATATTCCAAATGTTCGTCCATGAACTTCAGTCACTACACATTAATTAATAAGTATTTTCAGTTCTCAGTAACTCATGACATTATTCTGGTTAAAAAGAAAAGAGAGAAACTAATGACATAAATAGGATAATGTTTGAAAGCAGAGTCAATACAAAATAGCTTAAACAATGCATTAAAACAAGTTTACCAATAGAGAAACATGCCAGCTTGCTTGCAATTACCTAATGACTACACAGGAACGATACAATACAGGTACTTAATTTGTTTTAAGATCTCTTGTATGTTTCTTAGGCAAGCATATCAACTTCAATATGCTGATTTTAGGGGAACCAATAAGCTCATAAGAACAGGATGTATACAGGCTACGTTTAAACTGGGGGATTTAATAGCTAAGAAACAGAGACAAGAAGAACATTCCTGCATGTACAAAAAGGTCTCTCTGATCTCTATATATGAAATACTTCGAAATTGGAAAACACCAATTAACTTGCTCTCAATGCTTGCATCAAGTTGACCTCACAAATAGCAGTTAGCAGTTTAATAAACAGATTGGTGGTGTAAAGAAATGGGGGAGTGGAAAAACTAATTTCAAATGCAATTGACTTTTCGAGCAAAAAAAAAAAAAAAAAGCAATTGACTAAAAAAGGCTTTGCATATGCACTATCGGAGCTGGAAATTTTCACTCAAAAAAGCTTTCATGAAAATCCAAAACGCTCTGTTAGATTGGGCCTATTTGGAAAGAACTTTAAGTAGCTTAAAGTTAGCAAAAAAATATAGTAGAAAAAAAAAGCCTTAAGTGGACTGGACTTTTTTGAAAAAACTTCCTAAAAAGTCAGTTAAAAGGAAAAGCTCCATAGGGTAGTTTTTGATGTGGATCCCGTCACTTCTACTATCATCAAATCCAAACATAAATCATATTTACATCTACAGCATGACTGATCCCGTCACTTCTACTATCATAAAATCCAAACATAAATCATATTTACATCTACAGCATGACTTTTTTCCTATCAGACTTATAAAAAAGTCAGATAAGAAGTAAACGAACCACGCATCATTGTAAATGGAAAAGTTGGCTCAAGGAGTTCGCATTTAGATAATAATTTTAGTACAGACACCTAGCAGATCTGATACATTGGACCTCCCCTAAGTTTTTACCTATTTGACTTAGCATACAAAGACTTAGAGATCTGAATATACCCAAAATCCATTGCAGCCGCTGAATTAGCAAACTGTCTCCAGCTACCTAAGAACAATCCGTCTAATTCACACCCTCGCAAGCAATATATGGAGATTATTTCATCGATAAAAGTGAATGTAATTGAAAGCTAAACAGGATGTCTTACCAAAATCCATTGTGAATCTAAGAGTTTGCCGATTATGTGCGCATGAAAATATAAGGTATTGTAGGAATAGAAGAATTTCAAGAAAGAGCGTAAGGAAAGAGGATAGGAGTTACTATCGGTCTTAGAGAAGACGGCGAGTCGAAGAGCCCAAATATCAAAGAAACCGAACCAGACGGAGGCTAATCGGAGCGTGCCAACCAGCATCAACCACCATCCTAACAGCTTCATTTTCCGTTCCCAACCCTGCGAGCCTCAGCGCCTCCAGTTTTCTCCAATCTCCGTTTGAGAATTGCTTCCGCTCCGGTCAACACTCAAGAAAACCGCGGTCTTCTGGAAACGATGTCGTCTAAACGACTCGGTCCGCGGGATTTTGGATTTCCCTCCAAAAAATAAAAAAATTGACTCTACGGAACATTGTCGTTTGCAAAGGCAATTCCCGGATGCCAATGCCAAAAACAATTTGATTGTGATGGGGAAAAAAAGATGGACTTGCTTCTCTCTAAAGGCCCAGTCCAATCAGAATATTTTAAGCCTATCAATTTAAGCACTATAAAATACAAGGAATTTTTTAATATAAAATATAATTGGCTAATTTAAAAAGATTAAATAAATCATTTAATTATAGTATGCGTACATCTTTTTGAAGTACTTGTGTGTATTATTAATTTATATACTAGTTTATAAGTTAGATAAATTAGTTTGAAGGAAAATGATAAAATAGAAATAATTTATTTAGTTTCTATAACTTGTTTAAAGTAAACAACTAGATCATATATTCAAAACATGTAGTATAAAAATTCTAACAAGCACTTGCTTTTCAAATTCCACGCAGTACAAAATGATCCACTCATCATCTAGTTGATTGCATTCCAAGCACATGCTGTACGCTCCATCCATTTTGCATTTTGTTGTGCGCGTTTCATTTTTCCAGGAGGAGATTCGGCTAACGAAAATTGGACGGTACAAAGATAGGTACTTTAATTTATTTTATGTCGTTGAAACACTTTATTTTAAGCCGTGAGTGTATGTATATAAATATCACTTGCAATATAGGCTCAAATTTAATAATATAAATAAAAGTTAAGTGTAGAGAAGTAAAAAAAAAAGAGTGGAGAAGTAGTTGTGAGTTTTGGCAAGTCCCACATCGGTGGGTTTTGGGTTTGAAGGGGGGAGGTTTTAGTATAAATAGAGTGCCTCCCCCTCCCTTATTCCTAACCCCACAATTGTCTCTCAAGGCATTTGTATATCTTCCTCTTTTGTAGTATTTCACTTGTAAATTATTTGGAGTGAATTTAGGATCTGATATTTCTCTTATATTTGTCCGATTTATTATTTATTAGTTGCATTTAAATATAGTAGTTGGTGCTTATTATATTATTAAATTACGTCTAGAAACTTTGTTTTCTAGTTGGGTAATTTTCTAATATAATCGGTTACACTCTATATTGCGCTTCCTCAACAATTGGTATCAGAGCCGAGGTTCTGTCTGAGTATGCTCTGTGGTTGCAGCTTAGTCTGAGCTTCCACATCAGAAAAGAATTACTTTTGAGCTTTTGTTTTGGCAACTATTAAATAATTTTTTGGAGCAGAAATGGCGGACAAAAGGAGTGATGTGTCCACAGCAGATGTTAGCGGTTCGTCGTTCTCATCATCGTATTTGACCAGAATAGTGTCAAATGCGAAGTTTGCAGTTGAAATTTTTGACGGATCTGGGCATTTTGGCATGTGGCAAGGCGAGGTTCTGGATGTCCTTTTTCAACAAGGACTAGACTTTGCCCTTGAGGAGAAAAAACCAGATAAAATGGAGGAAGAAGAATGGAGGGTCGTGAATCGTGTTGCTTGTGGTACTATTAGATCGTACCTTTCAAGAGACCAGAAGTATCCATACACAAAGGAAACTTCTGCATGTAGACTGTGGAAGGCACTGGAGGACAAGTTCTTGAAGAAAAACTGTCAGAATAAACTCTACATGAAGAAAATGCTGTTTCGCTTCACTTACGTTCCTGGTACCACAATGAATGAGCATATCACTAGCTTCAACAAGTTGGTGACGGATTTGCAGAATTTGGACGTGACTTTTGAAGATGAAGATCTGGCCCTGATGTTGTTGGGATCACTTCCCGATGAGTACGAGCACCTGGAAACTACGCTACTTCACGGTAAGCAGAAAGTTTCTCTGGAAGAAGTTTGTTCTTCTTTGTACAGCCATGAACAAAGAAGGAAAGAGAAACAAAAAGGTGGAGAGGCAGAGGCTCTAGTGGTTAGAGGACGTACTGAGGAGAAGAAGAGATCAAAGAAAGGGAGATCCAAGTCAAGGTCTAGACCCAGCAAAGATGAGTGTGCCTTTTGTCGAGAAAAGGGACACTGGAAGAAGGACTGTCCGAAGCTGAAGAACAAAGCCAAACCTGGAGATGTGAAGGCCGATATGGACTCAAATGTAGCTGATTGTGATGATGAGAATTCAGATTTCTCACTGGCTACAACAACGTCATCAAAACCATCAGATGAATGGTTATTGGACTCAGCCTGCAGCCATCATATGTGTCCTAACAGAGACTGGTTCACTGATTTTGAAGAAGCAGAGTGTGGAATTGTTCACACAGCAGATAACTCTTCTCTTACCGCATATGGTATTGGTTCAATCAAATTAAGGAACCATGATGGATTGATCAGAACATTAACAGATGTTCGGTACGTACCAGACTTAAAAAAAAATCTCATTTCTGTGGGGACTCTAGACTCAAAAGGGTTCAAGATCACTGCAGAAAATGGAGTAATGAAGATATTCTCTGGTGCACTGGTGGTGATGAAGGGTATTCGGAAGAACAATAACACGTACCACTATCATGGGAGTACAGTTATTGGGACGGCAGCAGTAACATCCAGTAGTGAGAAGGATGCAGAAGCAACCAGGTTGTGGCATATGCGCTTGGGACATGCTGGAGGAAAATCCTTGAACACTTTAACAAGTCAAGGATTATTGAAAGGATTGAAACATTGCGTCATGGACTTTTGTGAGCATTGCGTAAAGGGGAAACACACAAGGGTTAAGTTCGGTACAGCTATTCACAATACTGAAGGTATTTTGGATTATGTACACTCTGATGTTTGGGGTCCTTCCAAAACAGCTTCATTGGGAGGTAAGCATTATTTTGTAACCTTTGTTGATGACTTTTCTCGAAGAGTTTGGGTGTATACGATGAAGACCAAAGATGAAGTTTTGGGAATTTTTCTCAAATCAAAGACGATGATAGAAGCACAAATAGGCAGGAAGATCAAATGTCTTCGCACAGACAATGGTGGAGAGTACAAGAATGATCCTTTCCAGAAGGTTTGTGAAGATAATGGCATCGTCAGACACTTCACCGTAAGAAATACACCACAGCAGAATGGGGTGGCAGAACGCATGAATCGGACTTTGCTGGAGAAGGTTCGGTGTATGTTGTCCAATGCTGGCTTGGGCAAAGAATTTTGGGCTGAGGCAGTGACGTATGCGAGCCATCTCATTAATCGTCTACCATCTGCTGCTATTGATGGTAAAACACCATTGGAACAATGGTATGGTAAGCCTGCTAATGATTATGATTCTTTACATGTGTTTGGCTCAACTGCATACTATCATGTGAAAGAATCAAAATTGGATCCTAGAGCAAAGAAAGCTATTTTCTTGGGGATCACTTCTGGAGTCAAAGGATATCGTTTATGGTGTCCAGAGACGGAGAAGGTTGTGTTTAGCAGGGATGTTACTTTTGATGAGACTACTATTATGAAGCCGGTAACATCTGGAGATACCACACAGACCGATGGTGCTTCGAAGCAGGTGGAGTTTGAAGGAGAGTTGATTTTCCCAGTTCAGAGAAAGGATAGGGAAATGAGAGAAGACTTTCCTGTAGAAGATGAGCCAGTTGAAAGGGAGGTTTCAACCCAGGAACCTCAACAACAACAAGAATCAATCGCAACCGGCAGGCCACGACGAATAGTAAGAAAACCTACTCGCTTTATGGATATGGTGGCTTGTGCAACTTCAATTGCAACTGATGGCATTCCTTCAACTTATAAATGGGCTGTCCGGAGCTTAGAAAAGGAAGAGTGGATGAATGCTATGAATGAAGAAATGCAGTCCCTTCATCAGAATGGAACGTGGAGATTGGCCAAACTCCCAAAGGGTAAGAAGGCAATTGGTTGCAAATGGGTGTATGCGAAGAAAGAAGGATTTCCTAACCAAGGTGATGTGCGTTACAAAGCAAGACTGGTAGCTAAAGGCTATGCTCAGAAGGAAGGAATTGATTACAATGAGGTATTTTCTCCAGTTGTAAAACATTCCTCCATTAGAATTCTGTTGGCTTTGGTAGCACAGTTGGATTTGGAACTAGTTCAGATGGATGTTAAAACTGCATTTCTAAATGGAGACTTGGAGGAGGAAATCTATATGACTCAGCCTGAAGGATTCAAAGTTGCTGGAAAGGAGAATATGGTATGTAAACTTGAAAAATCGTTATACGGATTGAAGCAGTCTTCGAGGCAATGGTATAAACGGTTTGACAAGTTTATGTTGCGGCACAAGTACAGGAGAAGCAAATACGATCATTGTGTGTATTTGCGGAAGCTTGAAGATGGATCTTTTATCTATCTCCTTTTGTATGTTGATGATATGTTGATTGCTTCAAGAAATCAAGCAGAGATTGAGAAGCTTAAGGATCAACTGAAGAAGGAGTTCGAGATGAAGGATTTAGGTGAGGCAAGGAAGATACTTGGCATGGAGATAACAAGAGATAGACAATCGAAGAAGCTCTTCTTATCTCAAAAGGAGTATTTGAAGAAGGTGCTACATCGTTTCGGTATGAATGAAGAAACCAGGACGGTTAGCATCCCACTTGCCCCACATTTTAAGCTTAATGCTGACATGTCGCCGAAGGATGAAGATGAACGAGCATATATGTCAAGGGTGCCATATGCGAATGCTGTTGGTAGCTTGATGTATGCTATGGTTTGTACGAGACCAGACATTTCACAGGCAGTTGGAGTGGTGAGTAGGTATATGCATGATCCCGGAATGGAGCATTGGCAAGCTGTGAAATGGATTCTACGGTATATTTGTAATACTGTAGATGTTGGATTGGTCTTTCAGCAGGGTGTTGATCAATGTCTAGTTGGGTACTGTGACTCAGATTTTGCAGGTGATTTGGACAAAAGAAGGTCAACTACTGGTTTTGTATTCACTCTCGCAGGTGCACCAGTTAGTTGGAAGTCAACTTTACAGTCAACGGTAGCTTTGTCTACAACAGAGGCAGAGTATATGGCGATTACAGAAGCTGTAAAGGAGGCGATTTGGCTTCAGGGGTTGCTTGGAGAGCTTGGTGTTGGTCAGGAAAGCATCACAGTATTTTGTGATAGCCAGAGTGCTATTCAGTTAGCAAAGAACCAAGTCTACCATGCAAGAACGAAGCATATTGACGTCCGATATCATTTTGTAAGAGAAATTTTGGAAGAAGGTGGAGTCACAATACAGAAGATACGAACAGATGACAATCCTGCTGATATGTTGACAAAGGTGGTGACTTCTATTAAATTTCAACATTGTTTGGATTTGATCAACATTGTTGAACATGGTGTTTTGAATAGAAGTTACAATTAGAATTTGTAAATAGGAGAAATTGAGACTGTGAGATCTTGCCAAGGTGGAGATTTGTGAGTTTTGGCAAGTCCCACATCGGTGGGTTTTGGGTTTGAAGGGGGGAGGTTTTAGTATAAATAGAGTGCCTCCCCCTCCCTTATTCCTAACCCCACAATTGTCTCTCAAGGCATTTGTATATCTTCCTCTTTTGTAGTATTTCACTTGTAAATTATTTGGAGTGAATTTAGGATCTGATATTTCTCTTATATTTGTCCGATTTATTATTTATTAGTTGCATTTAAATATAGTAGTTGGTGCTTATTATATTATTAAATTACGTCTAGAAACTTTGTTTTCTAGTTGGGTAATTTTCTAATATAATCGGTTACACTCTATATTGCGCTTCCTCAACAGTAGTGGGGAACAAATTTCCAACCTTGAGGCGTATAAATGGAATGTGTGCCAATGAAATAGGTGCAATACGGATGGGAATTGGCAAGTTACTGATTAGATTTTAGTGGACTTCACTGCTCCAAAGTCCAAAGTCGCCCTTCTTTATTTTAATATTCCTCATTATATTTTTCGTTCCAATTCCAATAATGTCAGCTCCACTTTCATAACACCACGGAGCTTATTATATTATTGTACATTAATTTTAATGATCACCTCTAGAATAAGACGTAGCTAGGGAGCTATTAATTAGCGTGAATAAAATTAACAGCGCACTACATATGCTTTCCCTTGATATGTAATTTTATAACAAGGTTTTGGAATATAATATCTCTTTTCACGTACGATAGACATTTCTTTGGCACGCACTCGATCTGCTTGATTAGTGGGTCTTTAACAAGGTTTTGGAATTTCTCTTTAACAGGCTGATGAATGATGTTTATTGAAGGAGAGAAAAGAACAGAATATATAATAATTGTCATTTTGAGCCGTCATGTTATAAATATTAAATATTGGATGAGTAGCATTCAGGTATTTGTCTATGCCACTAGAAAGTGCATCGAGTACGATATTCTGATTTAGACGCTCACATGCAAGCATCTTCTATACACTTCTTCTGTAATATACCAGGACTTTCTTTGTTTATGAATATAAAACTTTAATTAATTTTGTTTTCTAAATTTATGTAGTAACTTTTTTCCTTAAGCCATCTCAATTGAGTGCCCATAGTAATTAAGGAGTATTTCTAATGCAAATAACGATTAAAGAGGGTTCCTTCATCAATACACAGACACATATATTATTTTTACAAATAAGTAGTGAATATAACTAGACTTGTTTACTCGATCTTTGCACATTAGCCACTGATCAGCTCCTATATTAACATATCTGTGTTGTCGTAATTATCATAATCGCTGTTTTGGCAAAAAAAAAAAAATCATCATATTCACTTATATATAGTCTTGCCTGCAGTTGCAGGGATAGCTGATGGAGATAACAGTTACTGCTTCATTAACCTTAAAAGCATCTAAGAAATTTCTTACTTGAATATGCTGCAGCTAGCTAGGTGTTACATTCATAGGAGCATTCGATAACAATAAATTATCCCTGGACTATATATACCTAGCTATTTATTTTCACAAGAACTGACACAACAGAAAGCTATATAAACATACATACAAACACACACGTATATATGGCACTTGAATATGAATACATTGAAGCATGTGCGTGTGTGCATATATGTGATCATTGTTGAGGTTTGAAGGGCTGGTACTTCTTGAGATCTTGGGCGAGGCCTTGGATGGAGCCGGCGGCGGAGATGATGGAAACGATGAAGCAGGCCCAGCTCAATATCTTGAGCCAAGTCCAAGTGAAGGAGAATGGCCTCATATTAGACTGCTTGATGTACATCTCTATGGGGAAGTAAACAGTTAATGGCCAGAAGGACAGTGAACCAATGAGCCCCAAGAAGTCATTAAAGAATGGGAATATCATCGCTATCACCGCCGTCACCACCACATACGTACTCCTCCACACCAACCTGAAACAGTTCAAGTTATACGTCCCACACATAGGAATGTTCAAACCATACTCCTGATTCACGAACTTGCTCTCGCTCCATCTTTCCTTGCTCCAGTTCTCCACGAACCCAAATATTGGCTGGCAGAACACCTGCATGCGTTATGGTCACATCAACAAGTTTGGTCAATATATTGTAACGTTACTTATAAGTTTGTAACTAATTATACACTACCTCTTGATCTCGTAAGTGTAATTATATTATGAATGAACGAGATGTTATATTATGGACGGACAGTATTAAATAGTGGGCAGTTTGGTGGACGGACCTGGTATGCTCCGACTAAGTGGACGGCGATGCAGACATTGGCAAAGTCAATGAGCCAGAAGGGCTCGTAGAAGCCGAAGCCGGTGAGGAAGTTTCCAGGTGCGTCATTTCCGAATGCTGCGTAACCTATGCAACCACATAGGACGTAGAATAAGGTTGTGGTGAAGATTCCGATCAGACTTGCTTTCTTCATTACTTTGTTCTCTGGAGGGCTTTGTTTCAGGGTATCCTGATGCAGGTCAAATCATATCATATGGTCCCCCGTTAATTATTAGGCTTGAAAGTAAGCTAAGCCACATATTACTCTTCACATTTACAGTACATGTCATTATTATTCTAATTAAATTAAAGTGACTGCTTAAATATTGCACTGCACATGATGAGGCGCAATTTCTTTAATATTTTACAAGTTTTTTTTGTGGGTTTCTCCTGTGTGGATGAGCTTCAAGCAATAATTAAGTCCCGTTCATGATGGGTGTGCACATAGTATATATAAGTATTATCTGTGCATTCAGAACACTATCTGTGTCCATTTCATCAGTTAGCTTCTTGTCCCTGTTTCACAAACTTGAACTTATTTTGTATTTACTGACTGTACTATTACTACCTACCAATGAGGGAAGAATCTACTTCGGAGAAGTTTGGCGGCTGCAGATGATTTAGATGAGCCTAAAAAATTGGTGGTGGACAGAGGTGTTTGGAACAGATCAAGATAAGGTAGGATTCTACTGTTTTGTAAAATAAAACAATATGTTATTTTTCATATTGGAAAGATAGTGGTCCATCAATTTGATAGTCCATTTCTATATGCAAGGAATCTTAACTAGCCAATTAATTGGGACGAATGGATGAAAGTGCGTAGATTCTTTTGCATCTTTTCTAGCACTTCCTCTGATCTTTATTATTAGCTAGGCATCAAATACTACCAAATTTTAATCCTTATTATAAGACACAAATTACCTTTAACTAACTCATTTATTACTATTTTCTCATTATACCCTCATTTTTAACTAACTCTTTAAATTCACATTATTAAATTAGGGGTAAAGTTAAAAATATTTATTAATTTTGAACCAATTTAATGACTTAACTTCTATTTTTTAATTCAAATGAAAGGGTAGTTGATGCCTTATAATAAAAATAAAGAAAGGAAGCATATATAGATCGAGAAGCAAAGGTTTTATTTGTAATTTTTTTCTCCCTCCACTTTCTGATCAAAAGCAGAATAAAGGAAGACTCGTAACATCTAAACTTTCTGATAACCACAAACTCAACCGATACTGATCGATGTGGAGAAAAACTAAAGCACGAGTAATAAAAGAATAAAGAACATCAGTATTCTAAACATGATCTTTCCAGTGGAATTAATTCGAAGTACCATATATCTGTGAACAATCGGTTTCTGTGGTTAGAAACCATTGATTAGAGCCACTTCTTTTGAATGGCAATAACCCTTTTTAGTGGGCAATTTATGCAAAGGTTTTCGTTTTCTCAGTCGTTTTCATGGGGAAGCAGCAAATCTACAGTTTTTGGTTCATTAATTGGCCACAAATATATATCGATTCAAGTCAGCGACTTGGCCACAAACTACAAGTCGACCCTCTTGCTTAATATATATCGGCTACCTCTAAATAATCATGATCTTATAGAACCCACATAGACCCTATTATGTCTAGAGGCCGGAAATGCATAATACCTAACCCAATACCAGTAACATACATTATCAAAGCCACTTGTATTAAACCCCAATATTAAGAGTCATCACAGTTGAATTTGAGGCAATTATAAACTTTAAATATGACTAATATATTATTAAAAATAATTTCTAATTAATTTTATTATAATATCAGAATGCTAATATGCTATATCCATCGATTACATATATATACAGATATAGAATTAACATATAAATATATAATATTCATTAAGCACATGTTTAAATTACCGACTAACTGAATGATTTGTTTTATACTCAAAACTAAAGAGTACTATAAATCTAATTATACCCAGTGTCATTGGTCAAATACTCAAATCTAAAAAGCTTCCAGCGCGCGCGCGCGCGCACAAATAAATAAATGATCGTGCGCCCGCCATTATTATATTATAATAAAAGAAAGAGAATCCCCATTATTCACGAATGAATTATATATTTTTACTTCTCATCACCTCAGTGTACACGCACATGAACCTAAATATAATGAATTAAATTGTTCAGTATCTGCTACATACTATTCACAAATAATAGAGATGATGTTACATGCATGCATGGCCTTCAATCTAGGCAAAGAATTGTATTAAATAATTAGAAAATAACAATAATGCTATATATGATGGTAAGATGAAGTATGAACTTGCCTGGATTTCGATAAGGACATTGGAATAAGCATAAGCAAAGGCAATATCTCCGATGGCCTGGAACGTCCTCCAAACCTTCTCCGATCCCGACACGTCCACCCCAACTTGCACTCCCGTTAACGATGTCCGTACGTGTTCCCCACCTTTAATTTCACAGCATGGACCAAATATAAATATATGGTTAGGCCTTGGACCCGTAGGACCATTTACCAACTTCTAGAGATCCCAGTATATGTATATATACGGAAATATAAGAAGAATCAAAACCAGTAAAGTTGAGTAGTAGTTTTCACTTTTCACTAACCTGCGACTTTAGCTATGGACAGTCCAAGGCCAATGGAAGAATAAGCAAAAGACATAACGGCTGCGACGATGGAGAGCCACCAGAGCTTATGGAAGTTTGGTATTTGGCTAAGCACAATTTGGATGCAAGCAAACATGATCATAAATGGGTTGTTTGATATATAACATTTCTCATGATGCCCGTGTTTGTGAAAACAGTTCGACCTTTTCACAGCCCTGTATGTTTTGTTAATTAATTATCACATATCAAAGAGAGAAAGCGAATATATTAGTTTACTTATACAGTCACTTAATTGTATTCCACACAACTAAGTTAAAAAGTTTATGCTGTAACTCCTTACACCATGCTAATTGACGCGGTTATGGTGTAGCCGATGGTAACGCCTACAAGATTAACGTACTGAGCTAAGCCACACAGCTGAAATTTCCTACCTCCTGTAGAAAGAATATTGGGGATAAATGTTACTGCAGGTAAAAGGATATATGCTTGTCTTGAAACTCAAGAAACTATCAGAAGCATATTTTAGAATGAAGGATTAACTCCCACACGTTGAATGATAAAAAGATAAATTAAAGGTATATAATGTCAAGGTAAGCTATTTTAATAGAAAAATAAACCTAATATATATACTTAATTAATTATTAATTTTAATAGTATACATATAAAGTGGAGAGTTAGGTACAAATTAAAGTACCTAGGATAGATCTGACAACCATGGAATAGGTGTAGTTTCTCTTGCCGTGGACGGGGTCCGGGGAACGGTAACAGTCAACAAGAAGAGTGGAGGTGAAGTAGGTGATGAACGAGAAGGCAAAGAGTACGGCAGGACCAGCCAGCCATCCCATTTGAGCTATGGCCCAAGCTAGTGAGAGCACACCAGAGCCTATCACGGCCGTTATAATATGGGCACTCGCAGTTACCCACGTCCCTTCAGAACCAAAATATCAAAATTTAAGTCACAATTCATTTAATACATATAGTTTTAGTTTTCCAAAAGATGTACCAGTTCTTTTGACTCGTCCGTCGTCATCGAAGTTCTTGCCTCCATCGCCAAGCGCTTCAGCTGGAGTTTCTACGTACATGGCATTCTTCTGAAACTGATGATTATTATTATTGCTAGCCATGTCTAATTCAGAGAACGTACAATAGTTTATGTGTTTGGTTTGGCAAGCTCAACTATATAATGGAAGAGTCTGGCGGACACACGTATGTGTATATATATATTTGAGCTAAGGCAAGAAAGTGTGATAGTGCGTGAGGGAAAAATGATAGTGCGTTAAATAGAGAGAGGAGGCGATAATGGGAAGTCAAAGGTTTGAGGAATTTGCTATGGAAGGAGATGGTTTAGGGAAAGGCAATGATCGATATCTTAGAAAATAATAATAATAATAGAGAAAAAAGAAAAAGAGAGAGTTAATGGAAGAGTTGGGAGGATATATTAAGATGATAGGTGGTTGGAGGGGTGGAGTGCTTGGAAGCGCTATGAACCATTGAAGGTGGCAGATTCTGGTGTGGTTGTGGAACCGAAAAGTGTTCCCTCGCTGTGATTTTAGGCTTTAATTTGCTCCATCCATTTGTGCGCCTTCACTATTTGTAGCATGGGTTCTTGAAATCCCTCTTACTCTCTCATGCTACTTGATTATTCATTTATTCTCCTATTCTTCTTTTCTTCTCTCTTTTAGTTTCTTCATATTTTTAATATCCCACAACAAACTTCACTTCCAATTTTTATTATTCCTCCTAGTATGCCCAACGAATATTTTTTTTTCCTTTTCCTTTTTGACCATTTACCGTATAGATCTTAGTTCCCTTTTCGTTTCATTGAACTAGTTCTGCGTTTCTGGATTGTGCAGTAACTAAAAGCTAAGAGAAGAGTTATATATAATGCCGGGATCGGGCCATATGAGTTCACTGTGTCTACAGTGTACATACTTAAATGTGATCATCTATAGAACTAGCTAGAAAGCACATATTCATATATAATTGGCCTCATCGCTGAAATTTTGCTGGCATTTTGTCACTTGCATAATTGAACAGCCACTTTGGATCTTTGCTTTGCTGTCCCCTACATCCTTGTGGAGCCACATACAACAGCAGGTCATGGCCAACAATATAGCCAACTTTTTTCTGTCGATTTTAGTTACTGTGACTCTCTCAACAAGATAAAGCAAATAAAACTACGATCAGGGTTTCTGTTTGTTACCCAAAAGAGTAACTGTTTTTTTGATTCAGCAGAGAGGAAACACACCAGTTTTAATATGTCGTCCAATCTTGTCTCTAACGTACGTACTTGCGAGGTTCCAAGTAAAGCCGAAGTAATATATATCTTCTCGAGAGGACAATCGAGGCCTTCCACGTTTTGACCACTACACATTTCTAAACCAATATATGAATATACCATTGTCTGCACTGTATGGTAATCTTTTGTTAATTAATGTAACTAATTACATTTTATATTACTAACAATCTAACATGTTACGAAAGACCAAACATTCTAATATCAAAATCAATATTGCAGTCCTTTGTGAGTTTTGGTAACAATAAGTAGGATTACATCTACGCTATTAACTTTTTTCTGGTTTGGAGACGTTCTTGAATGTTCAAAGAGATCAGAATCTTTCTGTCAGAAAATCAAACCGTACAAGGGCCCATATGATTGAACTATACAGGAAACAGTGATGATGAAAACTCCACCAAAAAAAGATTCCAACATGTACAAGTCGTGGCAGGAGAATATGGTAATGTTGTGTGGGTGTGTGTGTGAATTGGCAGATGGATCAGCGTATATAATCTGTGAGGGTTGGCGATTGATGTTCTGTCTATCAATATGATGCATTTTCTATAATAAAATCACTTTGTGTTCAATATTCGAGCTTATCTATATATAATACTGGTTATATTGCAGAAAATATTCTCAATAGTTTTAATATTTCTTTCCAGTACTAATTATAAGCCCCACCCTGCGTGGGTAAAGGATCTTTGCCTTTTCTTTTCAGTGCCTAGTTATTGAGTGCGTTTGATTAATGACCTTGGAACTACCAAATTGGAAGTTTCCTCTCTTGTTGGTGGTTCACGTGGTGCCAAGTGTCCAGGGGAGTAAGTGTTTAGGGGAGTACAACAAGGTAAGACCACACAAATTTGAATACGCGTACTTATTGACTGATATAAAAACTCTTCACACTATAAAACTCAAAGGATTATACTCATGATGACAAAAAAAAAAAAAAGTCTCTTGTGAAAATATATAGTTAAAGGGGCCACCCCATTTTTCTCAATGAGATTTTTTCGGAATTGAAATAGGAGTAACATCATATTAATATGCTGTAGTTCATGTTTATATATATATATATATATATATATATATATATATTCCCTCCCTCCCTTATGAATTTTAAGATCTTTTTAATCTATTTACACAGGCCAGTAAAAGATAATTACTCGCTTGAAGGTAAAAAATTAGGCTAACTTTTCATTTTTGTCCCCATTCAATGAATAGGCTTGTTTTCAAACTAGCTATAATTAAAGATTCAGCAAATTTTCAAAGGGCTGGCATTAAAATAGACTTTTATGTTCATATTTTATAATCAATCAAACAGCCTACCAACCAACCTTGCACTCCGTGTTTCAAAATATGAATTTTTTAAGATTTTAGCACAAAGTTTAAAAAAAAAATGAATTGATAATACATTAGAATATGGCTACTAAATTACGAACTTTACTCTTATATTTAATGCATCAAAACATTTTCATAGTACTCGTAAATAACAAGAGGGTAATAGGAAAATGTTAATAAATACTGCTTTGATATAGAAGTGATATACATTTTTTTAAGAAAAAAAAAATCATAGAGATTTATACCATGAAATGGAGGGGTATGTAATGAAACTAATTAAATTGATGATAATAACGTATACATTGAAGATAATTCTAAAAAATTAAAAGCACCAGAATTTGAGGGCTAATCTTTTCCTCTTTACTTTTCTATTATGATGTTATTCTTTTTTCTATGTCAAACAATGCGCTTAGGGGTGGCTGAGAAAATTATATTGTCATTTGGATTTTACTTTAAGATTGCCAGAAAAAAGTTGAATTCGTATGCAAGGGTTCAAAAGAATTTAGACCACCTTTGAAGCAGTCGCAGTTATAATATGTAGCCCATCGATTAACGGTGTGTTTGGGTTAGCGCTAGAAGCGGTGACTTAAAAGCTATATGACTTTTATAAGAGTCAGGTAAGAAAAAAGTCAGGTTAAACTAATTGATGTGTGTTTGGATTGTCTGTTTAACTTTTTTCAAAAATGACTTTTTTTCTAACTAAGATGTGTTTGGATTATTATTTGACAAGTCAGTTGAGATGGAAAATGACTGAAAATGACATGAATTATATTGAAACTACATATACATATTAGTTGTATATATTGAGCTAATGGAAATTTTAATTTTAATTTAAAAAATAAACAATAAAAACCTACTTTTCGAATTTTTGTAAATTGGTTTTAATTTTAATTTTAATTTCAAGTAAATTACATTAGGAGCACCTGTCACCAGGGAATCTTTGTCCTCTTGCGTGCCAAATCACTCATTTGATTGAGTCAGCGAAAATGAATCTAGGCTTTGAAATGAAATGAATCATTTTGCACAGTGCCAAAGTGCTAAAAACGCAGGACGACGTTTTCGAAAAAGCTACAAATCTAGGTTTTTAAAAAAGTGGTGTTTTGGGTCTTTTTTTATAAAAAAAAAAAAAAAAATCTCAACCCAGTGAACGTATTGCTATTACCAAACCGACTGTAATTTTTTTCCACAAAAAGTGGCGTTTTTGGCTTTTAAATTTTTTGGGATATGAGGCTGGCAGCTTAATTCTGCGTTTTCTTTTCTGGTCATATATAATTGTCATCATCTTTAGCTTAATTAGTGTCACCCCAAAATGCCGTCTATATTTCTCTCGATCGAATCTCTGCAAAAATGCATAAAAAGGAGTGAGCGAAATTTTTTTGATTTATGCCCTTTTTCCGCACTCACCCTCTTCCTTTTCCTTAAGGGTGTATCTTTCACTCACCATCATTCTTTTTTTATAATTTTTATTCTTTAATATAAGATATAATTAATTTTTTTAAAAAAAATATATTAAGGAAGTTATATAAATTACTTTAAAATATTGATATTTATTTATTTTATATCAAATTACCTTATCTTATGAACTAATATATAATTAAATGATACATAGCATATGCTATGATCATCGACTAATTTATTTAATTTTCTTAATATCCTTAAAAAAAAGTTAACTATATTAAGGGGTATAGGAGTATTTATTTTTCATCTCATTAACGGGCCATACATTAGGAATCACATCACAAGGTGGGCTCACCATGACAGTTGCTAAATACTACTAATCTCTCAAGTTATGCATCACTATCCTATCCTCCAGAATTTGGGGGGAAGAACCAAGTCTCTAGCCCAATTAGGAGATGTGTCCTTTTTTAATTAACATGGGAAAATCCCTTTAAGCACTTAGAAGATCAAGAAAATATTTCAAAAGTCCCACACAAAAATTTAATGTTATAGAAACCTCAAAGAGTTGATAAAACCCATATATGAAGATGTTAATACCCTACTAATAGAGTTGTTAACGGACTTTTGTGATATCAAAATTTTTTATAGAACTTTTTTGATATTTTTTTAGTCATTTGGGATTTTAAAAGAACTTTTCCTATTAACATTGCCTCATGTAAGAATAAGATTGTCTTAAAAAAAATATATTTGCCTATCAAAAAGAATTTGGGGGGAAGAAAAACTAATAATGTTTTCAGGCCAAGCACAAACATCCTTCAATTGGATGCAATCATATTCGAGGTACTATCGAATACTAAATATGAGCATCTCTCTCAGTAAGGATTCAAACTTTAATTAACCACGTTGTGAGGAACTAACCTTTTTTATTAAACTCAACTCTTCTTGGTAAACTAATCATATCTAATCAGTGATATCACTGGCCATATTTTAAAGGGGGCTTCTTGTGGGAGCTTAGTAATCATAAAGGCAATGGGCTGAATAAACCTTCAATGGGGTTCTATAAACCCAGATAGTTGACTTATGTAATCTTTGTTGTCTCTTATAATTTGATATTCAGACCTGTAATTATTGGCATGCTTGGTGGAAAAAATGAAAAATAAATTATGATAAATCTTAAAGTTTCATTTGTGTTTTTAAATATTAAGAAAATGAATAATTTTCTTGGTGCAACTAATAACTTATGTCCAAACAAAAACTTTGAAAAATAATTGTAAGTTCTTAAATATTTAATATCATAGTAGTATTTCACAATGTTCGACAGTATTTTTATATTAAAATATTATGTGCTGTTTGCCTCAAATATCCATGTTCTTTCCTGTGTTAAGATTCCAAAATCAATTTGTGATAAGATTGGTTCTCTGTATATTAATTTTTTCTGGGCTTCTTCAGGCGATTCAAAGAAAATTCATCTTGTCAGGAAGGAAATGTGTGTTTTTTTTTACCAGTGGAAAGGGGAGGTCTAGGGATTACACCAACATTTTGTGTTAATCCAGCTCTATTAGCTAAGTAAGTATGGCGTGTAGCTAATTTTGTTAGTTCATTGTTGTTGGCCTCAACTTTAAAATTGAAACATATTTCATTCAACTGTCAACTTTTTTTAAGAAGGCCATATAACATTTCTTGGATGTGGAAAGGAATCTTGGATTCAACATATTTGATTACTCAGAATCTAAGATGAAGAGTAGGAGATGGTTCAAAAATTCCTCTAAACCACCCTTTGTGGTGGCCAATGTATCAAGATTTTGATTTGGCGTTGAGATATCAACATGTTTATACTCTCCAGGGGTAGTAAATGAAATTGCAAGAATACCTCTTCCTTTTGCTGTTTCTGCAGACTCTTTTCTATGGACAGACAATTCAAATGGGGAATATAGTGTGAAAGATGGATTTAATATCTGTTTATAGAAATCCCTTCGGATTTTAGAAGGCAAATTTTTGTGGTCTATTTCTTTCCCTTACAAGTATATTCTCTTCTAATGGAAGATAATTAATAAGGCCATCCCCTTATCTCATGTTCTGGTAAGACACCATCTTAATTATTCTAGTTTATGTCCTTTTGGATCTGCAGTTGAGGAAACGTTGGAGCACTTATTTTTTCAATGCCTTTTGGTTAATGTTGTTTGAATTGACTGTCTTTTAATGAGTTTCTCTTTCAGTGCATATGCTGAATTTGTACACTGGTTAAAGAACAATCATCTTTTATCTTCAAAGGGATCGGCATATTAGCATTATTCATGAGATCATATTGCCTATTAATACAATCTGGATGAGAGGAATCTTGCTGTTCATAATGGAAGGTGCTTCCATATTATTAAGAAAATTAAGGGTGCTTTGAGTATTTCTAATGTTGTTTTCCTAAATTCATGACCTTCTTTTGATGTTGCTAGGAAAACTTCCTTCTCAGGCCTTATTTCTGAGTGATGCATACTGGTTCGAAAGATCAAAAAGAAAGGAACCACATAATGGCATGGAGTCATTTGTTTTGCTGAAAAAGTTCTTCACTTGGAGGAAAAAATATGCAGATCCTATGCTTTTTTTATCTCTTATACTTCAGCTCTTCTCTATCTTGAATTATAAATTCAGAGTATGCTGCTAATTATGGATCTCATAAACTGCAATTTCTCTGTGAGAAGAAACTACTTATACCCCTGCACCTTTCTATTGGATTGTCTAGCAGGACCGTTGAGCAGGACATGTCCAAGTTCTTAGAATCCGTGAAGTCTCCTTATTAACATCTTATAATAATTTGCCCACATATTTTCTACTGGTGTGAATATTCATTCACTATTATTTTTATCAAAGATAAAATAGTATGAAAACAACCAACATTTTGTTAAAAGTTAAAACATCTCATCTATCTTTATCATTTCTCTCTTCTATTGAGATTCTGATCTATCAGTGAAAAAGTGATAATAACATTGGTAGTAAGAATATCATATCTCTTAAAATAAAAGTTATTTTAATAGGGACGACTAAAGTTCTGCCGTGGGAATGAAGAAAGCTGTTTCCTTTCTTCGGCCATCATCCAGCAAACACATTTACTAAAAACTCTGGCAATAGATATACAGGAAAGAATCCCCAAACTCCTAATTTCCTAAATTTAGGGATCAAAATTCAATAATCGGAAGAATGCTGAAGTCCAGCATGGATATTCAGGGAACAGTTATACGGAGGATTAAATAATTAATCGACGAGTGGTTGTAAAATGAAACCATACAAGAGCCATGAAATTGTGACAAATTTAGTCGTTGGCGCGCTAAATCGTTAAAATCCCCCTGTGGGCCCGCTTCCCTTCCCTCCGCCTCACTTCCGCTTCCTTCTGTTTTGATTGCCCGAGCGATCCCTCATCATTCACCGAAGCACCACCCCTGGCAGAATTAATGGATGCTCCTTCCCAATATATCATCGTCCTTTTGGTCGGTTAATCTTCTTTCATCTTTTTCTAATTTTTCCTCCTTCGTGTCATTCTTTTTCCTGTTGCGTTCTTTTTCTTGGTCACTCTTCGGTCTCCATTATTTGTCATTCGAATTTGGAATCAATTTGATCTGGCTTCTACCCGTTTGAGGAATTTTCACCTTTTTGGTCAGGCCGTAGGGGGCGAAATGTGGTTCATTACCTGCATTTCAGCTTCTTAGCAACCATGATTGTTGTTAGAAAATTCTCTTCTTCAAATTGCAGGCCTGTCCTTTTATTTTCAGGCTTAACTAGATAATCTCGAATTTCTTGTTGGTCTGCCGTAAGTCAAACCTTTTGAAGCTCAAATCTGGGGGCCGTTTGTAATTTTTTTAAAGTATTATACGATTTTTATCCATGTTTGTCCCCTCATGATTTATGCAGGCTTTGTACTAATATGCTTTGTCAATCTTCATTCTTCTCATGACTATATCTCTGCCCTTATCTGCATACAAACGAATTGCGCTTGTTTGTGACTTTTTGAGATAGTAAGACACTTTAGTTTAGGAATGAAAGGAAGCTTTCTCCTAATCTTTAGGAGTAAGCGGGGAGAAAAAAATAAATTTTCTGGAAAGTAATAAAATTCCTCCTATTTGGTTTTCTAAAAATCTTAAATTCTTGAGAAGTTAGGCCTCATCCTTCCCTCAGAGTTGGGAAATAAGAAAGTAGTTTCCTGGGTATAACTCAAATAAGCTATACCCCACTGTTATTTATCATATATTTCCAATCTCATCTTTAAAAATCTTGAAATAAACTTCAATTAAAAGGATATTTTGACTATAACATTAGAAAAATACTATAACTATTTTAAAAATAGTTTAGACTTCTTGAGAATTTTAAAAAAATAATAATCAAGCAATTAACTATGAATTTTCCAGGACTGTTTTGACGCCTCCTAGTCTGTTGTCTTTTTCCCCAGTTACTTATTTTAAAATAAAAGGTTGTTAAATGCTTCCTGTCAGGTCTTCTCCTTCTCATCCACATTTATGAATTCTAATTGTTCTGTGGTCCGTACTTGCAGCTCTAAAAGTCAAAAGAAGGAGCCAAGGTTGTTAAGGTTCTCGCAATAGCCTCTTAATTTGTTTGAGGAATAGGGTTAGATGAAAGATCAAGGTCGGAATTTATGGTTGTGGTAATTAATATCGATTGAATAAAGATAGATGCATGCCCTGCTTATTATATTAGATGCATGCATATGGCAAGTTGGGCGGTTTGTTGGTCTGAAATATAAGAGCTAGCTGCTGAAGTTGCCTGATGTGATTCTACATTCAGTCAGAATTAGGCCTGTGGCTATGTTGAATATTGTGCAGGAGATCGCCGTCTATATTGATAGGTTTCACAATCTTGACCTTTTTCAGCAGGGGTATGTTTCCTCTTCTATTTTATTTTATTTTCTATTTAACTTTATTAACTGACAACCAGATATACTATGCTTTCTGTAGATGGTACCAAATTAAGATTACTATGAGATGGGAGGATAGTGAACATGTCTCTTTTGGATTTCCCTCAAGAGTTGTTCAATATCAAGGTAACATGGTTAATATTATAATCTATTTTGCTCGTCTTTTTTCTGCGTCATCCTCTTGTTTGTTTTATACTCCTCTGGTGTTTAATATAAGATATATTTAAGGGGTTGATCTTGGTCCTAAATATAAGACATAGTTTTCATATTTGTCAATCTTTTCTTAATTTACCCCTATTAATGTTTTGTCGACAATAATCAAGGATGAGAGGGAAAGAAAAAATTAAGAAAGATGACTAGGGTGTTTTAGAAAATGCATGTTATAATAACTTACTCAACTAACTTCTTTAATCTAATCAAATTAGGTAAATATGTCTTATATTTAGAACCGAAATGAGTATTTGTATCAGTACGAAACAATCATCTTTTTTCTTTTCTTTGAAATTACTATCTTATACTTTTATGTTTTGTGGATCTACATCTTTCTTAATGTTAAAATTGTTGGATATTTGGATTGCCTATTTCTTACATTCTGAACTAACAGCTGAGGTAGCAAATTTCTATTCTGCAGCTCCTGATATGGGTTCTAGCAGTACATATGGTGCATGGAGGATTGATGACACAGACAACAGTTTCTCAACACAGCCCTTTCGGATAAAATATGCTAGGCAGGACATTCATTTATGCATGATGATAACGTTCAGATTTTTGCTTGATGGATTTGAGGTAGGGATCTCTCTCTTGTTTTCTACCATTTCTTGGAGTATAAACAGGAAGAAAGCAGGTGTAGACAAGAAAGCAACTGAAAAATAATGCTCAATCAAGATATTTAAATTTTGAAATATTAGATAGCACCTTACCATTATCTTTGCCATTCTTCTCTTTCAAATTCATCGTTCTTGTAACACTGAACTCTATTGTCTCTTAATCACAGGGCTTACCTACAACTGCTGTTATTATGAAATTTGAGCTTATCTGTGCTCCCACAGTTCAGAATGGGTAAGTGCTAAAACCAGCTTATTCACTGGTCAATTAGTGTAAACGAAAGCAAGCTTTTCCTTTTTGTTTGATATCTCTTTGTTGAAATTGTACACTGATTGGTTTCCACCATCTACAGTTCTGACTTGCAAGCTTTTCTGGATGCATCCTCTTGTGCTGTCCATGAATTTCGACTTCCCCCTAAATCCCTTTCAGGATTGCATTCATATTGTCCTGTCTATTTTGATGCTTTACATTATGTGCTCGTTGATGTAAGTGTGCACGTCAGTATACTGAAAGCCACCTCTTACCATTCTGCATTGAAGGTACCCAGGTTTGTCTCATGCTCTAATTTTAGTGTAAATCAGTTTGACTTTGAACTTTTAGAACAGATGGCCCAAAAAAAATCCCGCTCAGAGCATATTTGATTGCATTTGTCTTCTTTTGCATGTTTGATTTACATATGACTTGTTTCTCTTGAACCAATCCAGCTATTTCGGCAGCACTGAATCTGTTGGTCATCACTATGTTATAAATATGGGATGTCTCTTTTTGGAAACCATTGTTCATTAAGGCGGCTTTGTTCAAAATAGCTATTGAAAACTCTTTTTTTATTTCTTGATTTGATATTTTTTCCCTTGACTGCTTTATTGCACTTACTTGGTTTCTACTATAATACTTGTTGCTCCTGAGTATATTTTTTTGTGTCAATATAATGCGATCACCTTTCAAGAAATGGAAAGTTTATGTCTTCTCTAGTTCACCTCCGCACATGCATGTGCTTTTGCATTGCATGTGGATCAGGGGTACCGGTGTGGATTCTTTTTCATCTTGATATAAATTTTGCTTATTGCTTTTTTCTTTAGGCATTCTTCATGCATTAACAGAATGGTTTGTGTCACTGAACAGGAATTGGGTGGTGTTGTAGATATGAAAGATGTCCTGCGAACTAAAGCATTACTAACTGCTTATGATATATTGCTTGAAGAACTGTTCAAGCTTAGCAAAGCATTTGCTCAAACAATTCATATTTCAGAGTTTGTGTCAAAAGGGAGCATTGTGAAGTTAACAAATTCTATTGTGCAAGCAAGTCAGGTTGCTAGCAATATTGAAGTTTCAGTACAAGGCAAGCCAAAAAATGGCCTTGAGGTCCTTATTTACATTTCTTGTTGCAGATTATTGCTTGTTCTCCCCCCCCCCCCCCCCGCGCTTGTACATCATCTTTATGGTTTCATGTCTATTTATCATATCTGATCTTCTTGTACAGGGACTTAGTGGTGCTCTGGATTTTCAGAATGCTGAAAAGCTTTGTTCCTTATCAAAGAGTGAATTATTGGGCTTTTTTAATTCTCTTGGAGATCAAATGCTGTACTTGTGGAACACATTTTTAAAGTTCCATAGGTTCACTCTTTATCTTGTACCATTACAATTTTGGCTAGACTTGTGGGATTTGACATCTGAATCTGATTTGTGTTTTAGCTTTTTAAGCTTCATCCTTTAACTAATTTTTGAGATACAAGTATAGATTTTTCCTGCTCAGTCTGTTTCTCTTGTGCCGTTTAATGAGCAAGCATACCCAACTTCATTTAGAAACCTCGTCTAGTTATTACTGAAACAATCTCTCTTTCTCGGGGTTGCCAAATCCCCAGCAATATGCATCCTTTCTGTGGCTGGTTTCAAAAGATGTTTCCATAAGAATGCTTTTAATAACAGCATCCATCCCCATGTTGACATGCATCTGCTAGAGCATTTATAATGAAACTTGATATTGGTTTGCTCAATTGATTGTTTTTTTTAACTTGTCCCTAGGGAAAACAAAACAAAAGTTATAAACTTTTTAAGTGATGTTTGGGCTGAGGATCGTAAAGCCGAGTGGTCAATATGGATGTTACACTCTAAGGTAGAGATGCCTCATCATTACATAAAATGTGAGAGTCATGGGTCTTCCAGCAAACCTAAGCATAGAAGATTTTCCAGTTCACTAAAGGTATCTGATGAGGTAAGCACCTTTAGTTGTCTGATATCTTAACTCTTCATGGGAAGGAAGGGAGAGGGGGACTTAATGTAAATCAGGGTAAAATCCTTAGTTTTGTCCATGTTTTGTATAGCCTCCTCAGACTGCAGCAACACGTGCTGAACTTCATCGAAGGAGCATCGCACAAATGAGGGTAAGTTATCACCCCGATATATGTTGACTACTCATATCCTGACTTTCATTTTATATATGGGTTGTTGATTTGTGAATCCTTCCCCGCAGATTAACAATCGGTCAATTCAAGACATGCAAATATTTGGAGATCCTGCGCATATGCCTATTGTTGTTGTTGAACGTGTGGTGAATGCACCACGCCGTACTATCAGCGATAATTCATACATGAAACATGTAGAGCTTATGGAATCACATAGCTTACAAACGAGGGTCAACTCTGCTATTGAAGACAAGCAGTCGGCATCACAACTTAACACTTTTATATTGAAGATTGTTGTCTTCGTACATGGGTTTCAGGCAAGTTGTGCTATCAATCGTGCAAAAAATTACCCATCTTTTTTATGTATGACTTGATATTTTTAGTCCTATCCCCTTGTTTTAGAGCGCTCAGAGTAATTTAAGTCCATTACTTTATTACAAATTCACGTTCATGGGCAGGATTTTCAAATATATATGAGCAAAGCTAAGTGAGCCAAGGATCAGCCTCCTTCATTATATTTGCGATCAGACTTGGTGCAAGCTTATAAGTGAGCCTAATATTAAGGAATATATAGTGAAAGTATATATTAACAATGTTAACTACGTCATTCTAATCTTAATACTTTAATGCATGCCTTAAATCTAACAGATTGCAGAGAACCTGGAAGTTTTATAACATAAGCACAGTTGTTCATAACAATGTCTGGCTCTTTCAGAACAATTGTGTAACTGTCAACTTTCAAGTGAAAATAACAGAACTATAAAATGAAAAAAACTTTTGTTTAGAATTGCCTATGTAGTCAATATTGGCAAATAAAAATCACAGTATTAAAATGCAAAAAGCTTGTAACATTGTAGGGGCATCATCTGGATCTACAACTTGTCCGAAATCAATGGCTTCTGATAGATCCCAACATAGAATTTCTTATGTCTGAGGCTAATGAAGACAAAACTTCCGGAGATTTGAGAGAAATGGGCCAAAGGCTAGCTCAGGAAGTTATTTCTTTTCTTAAAAGGAGGATGGACAAAGCATCTAGATCTGCTCCCTTGGGGGATATTAGAATAAGTTTTGTGGGACATTCTATCGGGAATCTTATTATAAGAACAGCAATAGCAGGTAGATCATAGATTTATATGTGATGATGTGCTCAAGTTTGAATTTTTGTCGCTAATTATATATGTTTGCAGACAACATCATGGAACCATATCTAGGATACCTACATACGTATCTTTCTTTATCTGGTCCACACTTGGGGTATCTTTATAATTCAAGCTCCACATTTAATTCGGGATTGTGGCTTTTGAAGAGACTGACAGACATACGGTGCATTCATCAGCTCAGTTTCACAGATGATCCAGATATCCAAAAGACGTTCCTCTATAACCTGTCCAAGGTATGGAAGGTCTTTCCATAGATTAAGGATCAGATGCTAGGCATAAAAATTTATCATGCCTGACCTTGCATATCAAGTTTCTATGAAGAATACGTTATTCATTATTATATCACATGTCTGATTTTAAATTTGTATAGTTAATAACTAGCTATTGGATCTCTTATTTGTTTTAAGGGGGCGTTCTTTAGGAATCTAATCCATAAAAAGTTAATTGTGTTTTGTAGGATTTCCTTTTTCCTTGTAAATGCACTAATATTTTAAGGTGAAAAAAGAATAACTCCTTGACATCGGGACTTTAGCAAACAGTCCCCTGAACCTGAAATTCGGCGATCACCCATCCTTTATACTTTATTTATTTTGTGGATTTTTGGTTGTTGAAAAATAAGGATGAGGTTTTTTTTTTTTTTTGATATAAAATTTAGGCAAGTTGAACTCAATACTTATTGAGATATTAAAAAGGTTTGATTTCATAATTTAGCAATGCCAAATTTGAATATGGGATGGTCTTTAGTCATGGTGCCAATGTAGAGTATTCTGTTCGGGATGAATTGATTTTATCCCTTGCAATCACTTCGTTTTAGTTTCTAATGCAGTTCCAAACACCCCCCCCCCCCTATTACAGCAGAAGACCCTGTACCATTTCAAGCATATTATATTGGTTTCTTCCCCTCAGGTATTTTCTTCTATCAGGATTATTCAAATTATTGTTGGTAATGTCTTATTCTGTTTGGTTACCGTATATTATAATCATGGTGAGGAGAATGGGTTTAGAGTGAAATTGGAACTTATTTCATGGATTCCGTTACTTATCAATGCATGCGAAACATACTCTTGTATCGACATAAAATTGTAAGTTTTAGGAGTCATGTATTCTTCGTCCTTCTAATTACAAATAGCATTGAAATGGGCTTCTCAACTCAAAGCTTCTCATTTCTTTTATTTAAAAAGAAAATAACGTTTCAATTGGAAGCCTTACTTCATGCGAGTTGATGAACTGACCTATCTTCAAGAATTCGTAGCTTTGTGGAATGAAATATTTTAAGAAAGGCGTGTTACTGCATAGTAATTGAGTGAAAGTTTATTTCCATTATTTGTTCTAGTGGCATGCTTGCTTTCAGTTTGACTGGGAATTTCATTTTGTGGGGGTTCTTGTTCACTGGTGTGCGTTGTTCAGGATGGTTATGTGCCGTACCACTCTGCCAGGATTGAATTGTGTCAGGCAGCTTCATATGACACATCAAAGAAGGGAAGAGTGTTCTTGGAGATGTTGAACAATCTGTTGGACCAAATCCGTGCCAATCCCTCACAGCATCGAGTGTTCATGCGTTGTGATGTCAATTTTGATACGACTGCCTTTGGCAAGAATTTTGATTCCTTCATTGGCAGGGCTGCTCATATTGAATTTCTCGAGTCTGACATTTATGCCAAGTTCATCATGTGGTCTTTTCCACTGTTCTTCCGTTAACAATTTCTCCGCTCTGCCTTCTCTTTACTCTTCAGGGGTTATCTCAAATTGATGTCAGGTGCTTCAAACAGGTGCCTTAGTTTACTGTGCACTTATAGCTATAGACGTCGAATCTGTATTCTTTCTTCAAGTTGGTCATTTATGCCAAATTGTGTACATGTTCTTTTAGGATGTGTTCCGAGGAACCTAGTTATGTCATCAATTTATCATGATAGGTTACACGACTGGAGGTCGTAATAGTTACCTCCTTCTGTCGCTTCATGTTCTTTTCTTTTTTTTACTCCAAACGAACAGGACTACACTTGTTTTTCCTCCGGTAATTACTTGTTCTACTGGTTCCCGGGATCATGTAGCTTGAATTGTGCTATATAATCTGAATGTATCGTGTAGGAGCGCTGAATTCCTAAGTCAATGTTGACCCGGATTTCCTGTTTTGCTTGTGCAATACGCGCGATATTCCTGTGTGGTGGTTTAACAGCCAGACCAATTTGTAACTTGTAAGTGGTAAAACTAGCTAACTGACGAGACCTTTTCACTTCATTAGTTTTAGCTCCTATTGGAGCTGCATTCACAACTATTGTTAGTTGACTCTACACCGTGCGTGGGTGTATTGCAGAAAACGTCTCAGCCGCCAACTTCCATTGAATCCTGATAATGAAAATTGAGATGTAAGATGGAATAATCTCGTCCAAAGGCTGAGTCCTATTGCTACTGTGGTCTGCATGTGTGCTAATGATGACCAACTGTGTCCAAGGCCTAATAACACAAGTGTATCCTATTTTTATGTGAGGGTTAAATAGCAAATCTGTCCCAGAAGTTCACGCTAGAGAGCAATGTTGCATTGGAATTTTTTTTTGGCTCAATATTACCCCAGAAGTTTAAAGAAGTAGCAACGTTGTTCTTTTTCGTTAAAAAGTTAACGATCAACTTCAATTTTTTAACGGTCAACATTAGTTTTTAATGGAAAATGACAACATTGCTACATTTTTAGACTTTCGGGGCAAAATTAAATCTAAAAAAACTTCTAGGACAATATTGCTCCTCGACGTATACTTCTGGGACGAATTTATTACTCAACTCATTAATGTGATAAAACAGTTAGCTTTTTTTAACAAAGGAAACAGATCTACCATTGCCCGTTAACAGAATCAATTAATCAAATTGAGGCATCAAAGAGCCAGCTATATCATTAAATTGGTGCGAGAGGCTACATAACAAAAGACTATATCAATCCAAAATGAAATGGAATTTTTGTTCGAAACCAATTTTTTTTTTTAAAAAAAACCCAAATTGCTTGGTACTGTTCCCTAGTATTTATCTCCTTCATCACTATCCTCTTCCCCAGCAGTTAGTATAATATGGAGGCAAATTCTATCAAAGTGGTTTAAGCTATTTTAATACAAAGACCAGCCTAATGTATTCGTCTGATTAATTCAAAATCTAATAGTTGACAGACTTAACCCTAATACAGCATTTTCCAGAATACCAAGGTCCTCAGGAGCCTTCCTAAACTCCACATCCTCCCCAGTATACTACAACTTAAACGCAAGTTTATCATGCGTGGCATCAAACTCGTGGTCTTCCAAAAGACAACTCCACCAAGTTGGAGATCACACACACAACCCTCTACAGTGGACCAGGATACCTCTCCTAAGACAACGGCTAGAATGGTAAATGGTAATTGGTGCCACTCTAAAATCCAGTTTTCTCCAAAACTAGATCTTATATTAAAGATCAGAGGTAGTACTTAAATAAACATGGTGTAAACAAATCCTGTAACTGAAGGAACATGGTATTATGGTAGACACTTGCTGAAACTGCGGAATTCAGTTATCCTACACCACACTGTATAATTTATTAAACTTCAATTCTGCCAGTAACCAGTTTTTATATGGAAAATACATATAATCCTGTGACTAATGCATCCACAAAGAGAGAACAGCAAATCATTATGAAAGTGAATAAATGAAAATAAAGAAAGTAATAGTGAAAAAAGACCATTCTCATTGTTTGCAAGAATGAAAACTTAAGCAATTCCACTAAAAAGAAAAAGAAAAAAACCCTAAATACGATCAACCAAAGTCTTCCATGATTCCCTATCCTCTTAATCTGTAAGCGAAATTTTGCATTTGAAAATGGAGCTATCCATTAAGTAACAGTTGATCCTCAAAACACAATTGAATCCCATGCTTCTCTTCAACTAGTTATTGTAGATAGAAATTCCACTATGCCCATAGTTTTAGGAGAGAATTATCAGCAAGGCAGCATCATGGACAAGATTGTCTGATCCAATCTTGTGAAGTTGTTTGCATGCTTCAACCCATGTCATATTCTTTAATTATTGGTCAACTTGCACCAGAACAGACTTTGGAAGGCAGCATCATGGGAGATGCAGTTTTCCAGTCTCCTTATCCCATAATAAACCTTATGCATTAAATTGATGCTAACATTGAAACTATGGATTGCTCCAGTACTTCTTAAGCATTAAGTTTTCTCCGAACATGCATCACTAACAGTCACAGAGAAGGGGAAATTTGCACAAGGATTGCTCTCTAATTACATCTCTTCTAGCAAGATACTTCCCCAATGAGGGCTATATACACAAATCCCAACTTCTGACAGTCCCTAGGATTGTAAATCATGTGTTGTGACAGAAGGGATCGAATTCTACTAAATTGCAACTTCAAGCATATAAACCTTTCAAAGAACCAGTGGTCCCACAATGATGTTGACCAAATCCATGTAAATTCTTCCACAATCCAATGTGTTGTTTCACATATTCTGTAACAAAGTTACCGGCAAAATGTAATCCAAAAAAGAAAAGTTACAGGCAAAGTAATATCAAGAAAATACTAAAGCAGGGTATATCTTGGTTATTCTTTAATGTGTGCTTCTGCCACAAAATTTGTGGAATCTAAATTATCATGAGTGAAAATTTGGTCAACATCGGTTGTTGCAACATCAATTCTTGGTCAGAATTCACATGTTCAAAGCAGCAATGTGATGATATAATTTGACCCCTTACCACACAAGATGAAACTAGAACAGTAACGAGGTAGGGATAGAGTGCAAAATTCACATAACTTTGTTTTTGGTCAATCAATTATTAATGATCAAAAGTAAAGATTTGACTACACAACCTCCATTGGGAAAAGGTCCCAGTAAAGAAAGAACGCACTATTTTTCTACTCATGAGCCTTCACAAAATGATCTGTGACCTGGGGAAAGTTACCAATGTTTAAAGCACTGTAGTAATAAGTAATTTTATTGGTCACAATTCCCTCTAGACGGGCGCTTCAAAACCAGCTTCAAGGGGGGCAGATGCTGAATCTTCCTAAGAGCTACCCCTACGGTACGGTACAGTAGCGTACGATGTGACCCAAAAACCTTAAAGAATATCACAAGAAAAGGGTAAATTTCCTAACTGACAAGATCCTACTGATACACCACTATAATCATAAACCTTAATGTTGCTAAGGTACACCGATATGCACACACCTTCCTTGAAAATCCCTAATGCATACACGTGTATAGGATCTTACCAGTTAGTTCAATCACATTATACTAATAGGTGAATAAAGAAGACAAAATTTACCCTTCTGAACATGCTCAGTCCGAGTCAGGCCCTCGTCAGAAAAGAACAAGATATGCAAGTTCCACTTGAGTCAAATCATGCTGAGGATGCTCCACTTGTGCATAAAGTTGAAAGAGTGATCCCTATCAAGTCTAATATGCTCACTGACTCATTAGAGGACCACTCTTACAGTCTTACCACATGATTTTGTTTATCTATTTCCGACCACCATCCACTATCCCCACAGAATGCAAAAATAACTGGCAAAAAATACTCTGAAATGATACTGAAAGGTCGGGGGGATCGGTTACCTGGCAAACACTCTAAATTTCTGAAAACCCGTACTGTCTCCAACAAACCCAGAAAATAATACTCTTGGACAGCGCAGTCCAACCAAACAAGACGAACTAAAGGAGCATAACGCAAAGGAAGGGAGAAGTACTAAAAATTGGAAATAAAAGAGAAAGGGAAAAAAGAACAGTGAGTTGATAGGAGAAATTACTCTGTAGGTAAAATAAATGAAGAAAAACATATACAAATAACATTCTCATCGTCATGATCATTAGCTATGGAAAATGGGTACAGCATTAATGATACAAAAAAGTGAAAGTCAATGAATCATCAAAATCCTCCATACAATGTCCTGTTCTTTGCATTTCAATGTAGGATAACAAAAAACCAGATCAATGACGAGTCTTAAGCTCTCCTCTGCCTTCCTTTTAGGTCTCTGGTTGCCACAAAACAAAAAGGGGGGAAGGAGTAGAACGCAAAACAAGACCAAGGGATTAAACTTAAAGGATGAAAAAGGCGTTTTTGGCCGCCTATGATGGAAAAGAGAAGAGAAAAGAAACGAATAAGTATATTTGAAGATAAATATATATAAAATATAAATTGCCTGGCTCCATCTTGTCTGCCTTTTAGGACCCAATGAGAAACGAGAAGAGAACACAAGCAGCCGCATTGTAAAGTTCTCATCTAAGAATGGATATAGAGAGGAACAGTGAGGCCTGTACCTCTTTGGGACTGGGAGGAAGAACATAATGGCGTTGATTGCATGAAACGGAAGAGAGAATCACGTCGTCTTCGTCGAGGGCCATTGAAAACAGGAACGGTAGTCAAAAGGCGATCCTCTGTTTCTCTCAGTACTCGGAGAGAGGAAATAGAGAGTGTGTGTAAAGAGAAATGTGAGGATAGGTGGGAAAAAGAGGAAAGGGGGCGTTTAGGAATGGAGGGAGAGTGTGTGTTGTGTGTGAAAGGCGTGTTTTCAACTTTGTGAGACCGTTGCTGTTTGTGGAAACGTTCAGCTTTTGGTGTGCCCTGTCTTGAAACAGATTTGGATTAGCGCGTAGACAATTACTTTTATTAATGAGATAAATACGTTAAAAGAGTTTTTTTTAAGGTTTAAGGATCAAATTTACCAACAAACTATTGGCTTAGGAGCGTCCAGACTAATAAACTCTCTAGTGGATTAAAATGACCAACAAACTTTTAAAAATGTAAAATCTGCACAATGCCATTAGATTAGAGCTAATGTCAATTTTTTGAGTTCGCGCAAAAATTACAGAATAGGACCCAGATGTTTATGAAACTATATTTGAACTCCAAAAAATTTCAAAATTTTTAGTTTAGTCCCTCCACGTGCTTTAAATGGATTATGGAGGGATTAAAGTGAAAATTATATATAAAAAAAAATTGATGCTCAAAGATAATTTTCTAAAACTTTGGGTTCTTTTCTGTAATTTTTGTGGAGCCTTCCCTACCCCCAAAATCCGCTGCCGGTTATAGGCCTTTTTTTTTTGCTTTAGCATGACCTGTGGTCCATTAAGGAAATCTGTAATTTTAAAAATTTTGTAAGCAGCCTAACAAATCACAGGTCTCACCTCAAAACAAACATACTTCAAACAAGGTTAAAACATACATACTTTAAACAGGTCAAAAATAGACCTACATCTAACAACCTATTTAAAATAGGTCTGCTTTTTTTGCCTGTTTAAAGTAATTATATTTTTGCCCTATTTTAAGTAGGTTTGTTTTGAGGTGAGGCGTGTAGTTTGTTAGACTGCTTACAAAATTTTTAAAATTGCAGGCCTCCTTAATAGACCACAGGCCAAGTTAGGATAAGGTTCAAAAAAAGGCCTGTAACCAAGGGCACATTTTGGGGGTAAGGATGGCCTCACAAAAATTACAGAAAAGAACCCAAAGTTTTAAAAAATTATCTTTCAATCCCAAAGTTTTTTATAATTTTCACTTAAATCCTTCCATATAAAGTACGTGAAGGGACTAAAATAAAAATTTTGAAATTTTTTGAGTCTTAAATATAGTTTCATAAACATTTGGGTACTATTCTGTAATTTTTTTCAAACCCAAAAAATGGAGGTTAACTCCAATCTAACTGCATTGTACAGATTTTACATTTTTAAAAATTTTTTGCTCGTTTTAGTCCATTATAGAATTTATTGGTCTGGACATTTTTGGGCCAATAGTTTGTTGATAAATTTACTGCTTAACCCTTTTTTTAATTTATGAAAAACACTTTTGAGAGCCCATTTTTTGGTTTACAAGACAAGACAATCACCTGAACTCCAATTTGCTTCTTCTCTTTATTTGCCCCTTTTGCACGGAAACTATACAAATTCATGATTCTATCAAACAAACAATGCCGGATCGCAAAGACTCAATTTTTATTTTAAGGTTTTTACACAATGCTTACCAAGGTAAATACATATATTATGCATTAACAAAACCCTTCTGTGTCAACCCCTACCAAGTGAACCAACTTTTTAGCTGCCCTCCTCCTCTTTATTAGCAATGTCATTTCTCATAATTATGTTGTTAACACCCCTATCCCACACAATTCAGTAATAATTAAGGGTGTAATCCTTCTCCAGGAATAAAACATTCTCAGGTGTTAAAGAATTAAACTTAATTATAAAAATTAAAAATATGGAGATCAGATTATTAAAAAACATTTAATAAAATTAAAGAAGGACAGTTTTGGCAGGTGAACAAGAGCATTTGAGAATTAAAGGACTGAGAGGGCATGTTTGCAGCGAGCAAATGCAGTGCTACTTCTGGTGGTTGAGGGTACCACTGTCACACACATTATCAGACCCTTTTCTGGTCTTCGCAGTCAATATCAATCCATCCCTACATCATACTTGCTCGTCCTTATCGAGCCCCACCCACTACATATACACGATACCATTTAATGCACAGTATGTTTTGTCACATGTGTTTTATTTTTGGGCGCCTGTGAAGATAAAGCGCATATATATATATATATATATATGTATGTATGTATGTATATATTTGTTCCTTTATCAAAAAAAATATGGGTTAAGGTGTAAAAATACACATAAAATTTTTTCTCAGGATTAAAAATACATATATACTTTTTTGATGAGCAAAAATACACGTGGTTATCATTTTAGTGTAAAAGTCGCATCTCAATGTTAAGTCATTGTTCACCGTCGTTAAGTTACTGTTCATCTCATCTCTTTTTCTCTTATCATGGTGAATAATGACTGAACGGTAAGATGTGAATTTTGCACCAAAATTTTAACCATATGTATATTTTTATTCCTCAAAAAAACATATGTATATTTTTACTCTTAAAAAAAAATTCATGTATATTTTTACACCTTAAACTAAAAAATAAAAGGAATACAGGGGCAAGAGAGCAAATACAGGCGAGAAGGGAGGGCCCCACAGAAAATAAAAAGTGGGAGGTGCTGAGGTGTAGTCTAATTAATCAAAGAGTAATAATTAAAAGTAAATGAAATTAAATTAAAATTTAATTGAAAGTAGGGCCTACTGCCACACACAGACAACGACAGAGCTGTTTTGTTTTTATATTTGCAGTTTGCTTCCCTCTGTTGTCTTGTGCTTTGCCTTCAACGCCACGCAACTGCCTTCCCTCTTCTTTCTGGTATTTCCATTTTCTCAACAAAAAAAGAAAAAGGGTTGAGCCGGCCCCATTGTAGGTGCAGTTTGTTCATGTGTTTTTTCTTACTGGTATTCATATATTTTTACTGTTTTTTATTATGGGTAAAAAAATAATTTGTCGGAAGAGGGGAAGGGGAATACAAATGAAGAGGTTTCCTTTATGAGTTATGAGATCCAAGACAAACACAGTACTCTTCTGGTTATTAATATCTATATAATTTGATCAAAATAAAAAAAAAATTATTTAAGTAAATTAATACGACATGTATTTTATAAAACATCTTTATTATCATCTTTAATTCCTTCATTTCTCATCTTCCTTAATTATTGTTGATGAAGTATTAAAGAAAGTAAATTAATAAGGGCTTTGGTTTTCTCATGTTACATGAGGAAAAAAAAGTTTCCTACACACATAAAATGGTGGGACCCACATATACATATATGAATTAATATATGTATTTCATATATGTATATGTGGGTCCCACCATTTCATATGTGTGTAACATGAGAAAATGGTTTTCCTACAACATGAGAAAATGGTTTTCCTACAACATAAGAGAATGTTTTTCCAATTAATAAATATTAAATATATTTTATACAGACTTGGCTTTCCTCTTGAAGCTCTTACCATCCTTTTTTCTCCTTTTTCTTTTTATAACATTGGATTAAGATATCAATTGTTCATAGTTATCATATGATTAAAATATTATTAGAAAGAAAAAGGAGGGAAAATGATTGTAAAAAAAGATGATAAATCTAAGCCATTGAAATCTTAATCCAATAGTATAAAAACGAAAAAGGATGGGAAAAGGTATAGAAGGAAAGCCAAATCCATTTTATACTTAGAAATAAAATCAACTTCTTAAATATATATTATCCTAGAGACCGAACAGGTAATTTTCTTCAAAGGAAAAAGTGGAAGAGATATAATGGGTGAGAGTGGCTACAAATGATAACTGAAAAAAACGGCATTCAATGTGAGGCGTGTCGTCTGTTTGTGAGTATTTGTGAAGTGGTCACGGTCCCCAGCAAATAAGGGTTCGTTATAGTAACCGAACCATATATATATATATGTCTGCTCTAACATTGCCATCGCACGTCTTTTGGTAACTGTGTTACAGTAATATGATAAATGAATGTATCCCAACCGAATCCATAAAATATACATTTATAGAAGGAAGCCAAGGTGGGGAGGTCAATTCTATGCCCTATCAAAAAAACCAGGTTGTCTTTTTCCTTCTTATAGCAAACTCTAAACACACTTTAAAAGAGCATTTATTCTTCGCCTTTATTATCACCTCTCTCTGAAAAAGCCTTCCACACACTTCTCAGTTCAGCTTTCCCAAATCACCTACAAAAGCTCTCTCTCCTCCTCTCCTATTTATTGTCATGTCCGTGCCTCAATAAAATAATAGTACAGTATTAGTCTTTTTTTGATAATTAAAATGGTGGTGAGTGTGCAATTACTCTGGGTGGGTTCTGGTGTAGCAAAGATGACCCTCCCAACAGTAGTAGCTCCATACAAGACGAATTACGAGTGATTTTATCACAACTCGAACCCTAGATCTCTTAAGGAAATACAGCGCCACATTTCGTTAGACCAACCACATGTTGGTACAGTACTAGTCTTTTGTGGCTTGGGGTAAGTAAAAGTTGGCAGCTTTCTCAAAACTTTGGGCCCATTATTGAAAACTTGGATTGGGCCTCAAACTTTAGAAAATCCTGGGCCTATAAACATAGGAAGATTGGGCTTTAGTTTAATAAAATAATAGTACAGTACTAGTCTTTTTGTGGCTTGGGGTAAGTAAAAGTTGTCAGCTTTCTCAAAACTCTGGGCCCATGATTGTAAATTTGGATTGGGCCTCAAACTTTAGAAAATCCTGGGCCTATAAACATAGGAAGATTGGGCTTTAGTTTAATAAAATAATAGTACAGTACTGGTCTTTTTTTTATATATATATAAACAGTACTAGTCTTTTGTGGCTTGGGGTAAGTTGTCAGCTTTCTTGGACCCATGATTGAACACATGGATTGGGCCTCAAACTTTAGAAAACCCTGGGCCTGTAAACATAGGAAGATTGGGTTTTTAGTTTATACAAATAGCACAGATCCATCTGGTGAAAATGTAAAAAATTAAAATATTTGTATTTTAGAAATTCTCTACCCAACAATAATCATAACCACAAATTAAATATATTATTCGTTAGATTAACATAACGGAAAACAATTAGTTATATAAGAAATTAAACCGAGAAGATGAAGTAACCCAGGCTCTTTGGTCTAGGCTGCATATAAAATAATTTATTTACTCAAAAGTTCCCCCAAAAATAAAGACTGAGAATCGAGAATGAAGAAATGGCATGCTTAAGCAAGCTTGTAGCAATTAGCCGAGACAGCAGATGTGAAATGGAGCATAAGTCCACGTCAGCCAGTGGAAGCATGACTTCATTATTTAATATAAACAAACATTTATATTTATTTTGCTTTAATCAAATATCTACAAAGTCATTAGAGTGAGATCATGCAATTCTATCTCATAAACATGGTAATAACTACCTCGCCAATATTTCTATTTATTTTTGAATTATTTATTCAAAAAGGTTTTAATTTTCTTTTTTGGGTTACGCTTGATATATATATTTTAAATCAAATATTGTGTGATCTCCATTATTTTATATCACGGGTTTATATCTCATATGAATATATTTTTATAGCTGAAATTTATTTTTGAAATATTCATTTTGAATAAAATATTGTAATCTCTATTTATTTTTGATACATTTATTCTTAAAAAATATTTTATATTTAGAAGAATTGTGGTAAGGAGGTTACCCATAAACCATAGTGGGATAGTGGCCACATATATTGGGAGGTATAAGATTGATTTAAGATTCAATATTCATATTTTTTTTTAATTAGAATTAATATCTAATATAATATCTTTGTTTGATATGTAGAAAATATGAGAAGTCATAAAAAAATTTAAATAAATAAATAAATATAAAAAAGAACGAGAAAATAAAAATTGTAAACAAAGGGTTAGGATTATATAGATAATAAATAATATTATTAATTTAAAGATTTTAAATCAGGGATATGGAAGTGTTTATGTGTCGGGAAGAGAATTGCTGGCACCTCTACTTTTATACACAGTAAGAGATGTATCCTTCGAAGGAAGCATTATCCGCATTATATATGAGAGACTTTGCAAGTGTGATGGGGAAAATGTTTAGACCCATTTTAAATTCCCTTTTTAGTGCGGGTGCTCCACTAATTTTCTTCTCACTTAAGTGAGCCAACAATTATGACGGAGATAATGAAGTCTCAGAGAAATTGGTAAGTTTGGCGTATTCAATTTTGGAGTGATTAAAATCGGCATTATTTCACAAAGATGTCACCTTGCTCATATATATTGATTGCCCGTTGGCGCTTTTAAAGTTTAATTTATATCATTTAAACGGATAATGATATGTGTTGTGTCCATATTTTCTGGTCGAATTGGCAATAAAGTTTCTAATTGTATGATTAACGGACCACTTTTCAGGCGCAATGGAGTTGAATTCAGACACAACCACATTTTTGCTGCTGTAGCAGCAGGTTGTTCCTGAATCAAAACATCAATAACTTTCTTCTTCTTCTTCTTTCATTTTTATTTTTTGGGAATGCTGCAACAGTTTGATTCAGTGAATATTTTATGTGCATATATATTCCTCCCCTGTGGGCTACACTGACATCTGACTTCTCATGAACAAAGATGATATATGATATAGAATATGCACTGACGATCATCCTATGCTGGTGTCCTTGTGTGTCTCAATTAGCCCTTTTGCTTGCACTTATGGCGGGCATACATGTTCTGCAATTAGCTTCTTCGACACTGAATTAGTCAAAGCTGGCTTTCACCCTCGTCTTTACACCGAAAAGCTATCATTATCGAAGCTTCTTACTTTTTCTTTATCATGGCCTTTCCACCACTCCCCAAAGAAATACTTTCCCTTGTCTTCCTGAATCCCATTCTTCTAAAGATGACCCTACCCATCCACTCATAAAGATATATATAATAATAGATTTGGAGTTGCACCCGCACGTGTGAACGTGAACATGCATATACTTTTGCGTCAAAGGAAACAACCATGTGTTCTGTCCGTGTCCCTGTGCTTGTTGCTTTTACAATTTTTCTTTTTTTGGAGTTCAGACCACAACAAAACCTTAACCACACAGTTATCTGATTCACACAAGAAGTTTTGGGTTTCCCTTGATGATACAGAGTATAGATCACCCATAGTGTAATTGCTTGTAATTTTCCATTTTGGTGACTGGAAATATCTGTTGGTGGTTGTATATACTGCTCTGGGATGTCGTGGTCATATAGCAGTAGCGACTGGCGACGTTATTATTGCTATAAGCTAGTGTTTAAGGCAATGGAATACTCTGACACATCACTTAAATTTTCTGTAATAAACTAATCATGAATTGAGGTTGTAATTGGAGATTCATGTCTCACTATCTACGGTAAGGCATGGAAGATGCCCCTCTCTCTAGCCACACGCGCCATTCACTTCTCATAAACACGATCAAAGTCTCCACCAGAATAAATGAAGAGCGAGAAAAACAATTAAAGACTTGATTGACATTGCTTTTTTCTATTCCCAAGCTTAAATGGGAACATGATTCTTTTCAAATCGATTTTCTCTTTTATCTTTTCTGACTGATAGCTTCCTCAGGGGCCCTCCGCTTACAAATGCGCCTTTATTATATATAGTACATTCAAAAGGGAATCGCAATATCTTTCAGTCCTCGCCACATTATGTCCCATTCCATTGTATATCTAATCAAGCATTGGGAAAAAAAATTCCTAAAATCAAGTTGGCCAATGATATCAGGTGTGGGTCTATGAAATATGGATATATTAGTATATATGAAGTACCATACCATTAATTCGCAGAAATTTTACAAGATTAAACATACATCAGAAAGGGAAGCAGCAGCAACGACAGAGAGTCAAGTCACAGAATCTAGAGGCTACTTTTGCATAGGAAAGGTATAATAGCAAGTTGCACTCTACAGTGAGTCCCTCAATAACATAGTGGGGGAGTCTGAGATTTCTGATCTAGCACAGTAACACTATCAGTCTAATTGCTCCCTCTTTACCCTTCTAAGCCCAACACTTGATCAAGTTTATTATGGTAACAATCTTTCACATTTATTTGGTACTGGTCTTGTCTGACAACTTGCCAGAATCGTATTTGCATGGGTCTGCTTCAATGAGTCGCTGAACCACATCTTTCATGGTTGGTCTATTAGCAGGAGATTTGTAGGTGCACTTGATGGCAATTCGGATCACTTGTATTATCTCCTCCCTGAATAAACCTGATAATCTCTTGTCTATTATTTCATTAATCCCTTCTCTGCTGTCTACTTTGTTTGAAACCCAATATACAATATTCCTGTTCTCTCCAAACTCTGCCTCCACAGGCTTCTTCCCAGTTATCAGTTCCATAAGGATTACGCCAAAACTGTAGACATCACACTTGGTTGTTGCTCTTGATGAATATGCATATTCTGTGGCATCCATGAAAACTCGTGGAGTCAAACATGCATAATGAAAATTACATTACTATACTCACTAATACGGAAAGCATTATTGATATTGTAGGTCTTTTAACAGATATTTTTCTTCAAATCTGAATGATAATGACTTAAGGTCAGAGAATTGTTTATTACCTGGAGCTAAGTAACCATAGGTTCCTGCAACAACAGTTGTGGTGGAATCTTTGCCTCCCCTTGCTTGTAAAACCTTGGCGATTCCGAAATCTGCAACCTTGGGCTGGTAATGAGCATCCAGAAGGATGTTTGTAGACTTTATGTCTCTGTGAATAATTGGAGGAAGCAGATCATGGTGGAGATATGCTAAGCCTTGTGCTACCCCTAGCGCGATCTGATGACGTGTAGGCCAAGTCAAGTTGATCCAGCTTTTGTGCAGGGCATCCCAGAGATTACCATTTGGCATGTACTCATAAACCAACAAACTGAAGTCCAAGCTAGTGAAGTAGCTGTACAGTTTAACTATGTTCTTGTGTCTTATATTTCCTAAGGTCGCCACCTCATTTTTCAACTCCTTGTCCAACCCCATGCGATCCTCTTGAGCTGAATCCTTTGATGTTCGACTCCATAGCTTCTTGACTGCAACAATTTCACCACTCTTCAACTCAATCTTGTACACTGTCCCTGATCCACCGTATCCCACTATATTCTTGTCCACCATGGCCTCAGTGATCTCCTGCCGATCATAATTTAACTTGTGGAAGCTCTTCAGGTCATAGGAGAAGAATGAAGAAGATAGTGACTCATCATCTTGTCCCTTGGTTGACTTATCTTTGGTTGGCCTACGCCTTATAAAAGCCAATACAGCTCCAAATACAATGATGACCAAAGCTACTGCAACTGCACCTACCCATATGACACTTGACCTTTTTCTGCTCCTACTTTGATAACACACAGGGAAATTCTGGTATGATGAGTTAGCATAAACCGGCAACACACAGAGACCAGAATTCCCTGAAAAGTTTTCTAATAGCCCCCCTTTCATCAATGAGGAAGGAATTGGACCAGAAAGCAAATTGTTTGAGAAATTGATATAATTGGGTAAGAGTGCAGATAAATTATCAGAGATGGTCCCACTCAAGAGGTTGTGGGAGAGATCAAGAACGTTGAGGGACTGTAGCAAGGAAAGTGAGCTGGGAATGGAAGAACTTAGCTTGTTTCCTTGCAGCATCAGTGAATTAAGCCTCTTCAGGTTTCCAATTCCTGACGGTATTGGACCAGACAAAAGGTTGTAACTGAGATCAATCTTGACCAGATTGCTAGCACGAGAGATGGTAGGAGGAATTGAACCAGAAATTCGATTCTTCTGTAGGAAAAGCTCTGACAAGTTTCTTGAATTTCCAATGGACTCAGAAATGGAACCAGAAAAATTGTTGTATCCCAAATCAATTATTGAAACATGTGGCAAGCCAAAGATATCCTTAGGAACGGGGCCCTGCAAGTGGTTACTACTCACTCTGAACCTCAAAAGAGTCAAGCATTTTGCATAAACTTCAGATAACTCTCCAGAAAACTGATTATCCAGAACAAGAAAATAGAGCAGTTTACCTCCCCTGCAAACCTCTGTTGGCAAAGGACCAGATAATTGGTTTTCTGACATGTCTAAAACTAGCAATTCTGAGAACTGACCCAGATTTCTTGGGACATGACCACTCAGGAAATTGTCATAAACAGACAATATTCTCAAGGTTGTTGAGTTCGCAATCACAGCTGGAATTTCACCTGTGAGGCTATTGTTGTAAAGCTGTATGACTTCAAGCTTGGGAAGGCGACATATAGATTCTGGAATTTTCCCGGTCAACTTGTTGACCGACAAATCAAAGTCTTTGAGCTCCATGAGATTTCCTAGCTCCTCGGGTATAGAACCAACAAGACTGTTATAGTAAAGCTCAAGATATTGCAAATTTTTCAGCATTCCAAGCTCTGGAGGAATCTGACCAGTGAGGAAGTTTCCACTCAACTCAAGATCAACAAGAGACGTGAGGTTTCCTAAGGAAGCTGGAATTTGGCCTTGTAACATGCATGTTGTAAGCACCATAGACTTGAGATTAATGAGGTTGTGAACATCCTTTGGAAGCGTCCAGAAGTGGAAGCCTTCATTTTCGTTGAAGTTAAGGACTTCGAGACTGGAGAGATTGAACACAGACATGGGAAACCGACCCGTGAAAACGTTATACGACAAATCAAGAACCTTGAGAGATCTCTGAAGAGGCGAGAAATCAGAAAGCTTCCCAGAAAGAAGCATGGAACTCATGTTAAGCTCTTCCAAGTGGGAACAGTTGAGTATGGAGTCAGGAAACAAGTTTTTCTTCAGGCGGTTATTGCTGAGACGAAGAACACGTAACTCCGGCAAGTAATAAGAGCATATATTTTCAGGCAAGTCCCCGGAGAGTGACCAACCGGAGACGTCAAGACTGACGACGTCTCCTCGGTCGTTGCAGGCAACCCCAGTGAAGGTGCAAACAGGTTTTCCTCCGGCAACATCCCAACTGGAGGGGAACTTACCGGAGAAAGACTCCTTCATGAAAACAAAAAATTGTGACTGATTGGTCTTAACACTGAAGACCAGTGGAATACAAGACATGGAGACAATAAGAACAAGAAAGAATATGGTTTTACGATCCATTTTAATTTGAGAGTACTAATGTGGGTATAGTAGTATTCGAGGTTACTAATGTTGTGAAGAAGGAGACGAGAGAGAGGTGTATATAAGATGAAACAGGAAGTGAGTGAGGAGGTGGAGGGGTGAAGCAGTGAAAAAGATGGTCCTTAGTGACGAAAAAGCAGGTTCTTGATGTGTACATACAAAAGAGAGGGAACGTATATATCGTAAAATGGGCTTATATACATACGATTATACTGCGATCCACTAGCTCATGAATAATAATGCATCCACTTTATACTTTCTATATACGAGATGCAGAATATATAACTGCATCTGATCCGGGACACCGCCGCATTATTCACTGACTACGACCTCTTCCTACATCATCCATTTGTTTTTTCGCCAGTTTTTTTTTCCCCCTCAACTTTGCATGCATGTCGTCTGTATATTTTTCTGTTGTTGGATTCCTTTGAGTCAAAACCTATAATACTCCCTCCGGTCCTAATTATAAGACATATTTAACCGATTTTGGAAAAATTAAGGAGAGGAGTTAAATTAGTTAATTTTACTCATTTTCCTAAAATGTCCTTATATACATTTAAAATGACATAAGTAAAAGTTAATCAACAATTCTACCACATATCTCTTCAACTAATTTTCCTTTTCACATGCTTTCTAATTGAAATAATGGTCTTGCTAGATATACATATATGTGTGTGTATATGTATACATATAGATCTGTCACGGCTACACACACATATGTATATAAACACATACATATATATATACACAAACACATATATATACATACATACATACATATATATGTTTATAGACAACACACACACATATAACTATACACACACACAAACACATATATATATAGACACACACACACATATGTACACACACACACACACACACATATATATAGACACACACACACACACATATATATGTATGTATTTGTCAAAGAAGTCTGACATATATAACTACACACACATATGTACACATACATATATATATACACAAACATATATATAGACACACATATATGTACACATACATATATGCGCACACACACACACAAACACATATATATAGACACACACACATACATATATATGTTTATAGACATATACATGTGTGTGTATTCCAACCCATATACATATATATTTATCAAACACCAAACACACTTTGAGATAATAAAATAAGGGTATTTTAGAAAGAAATTGGTAAAAACTAAAAAGTTATCCTATAATTAAGACCAAAATCAATCCCTAAATATTATCTTATAATTAGGACCAGAAGGAGTACTAGTTATGCGATTTGGACGATGGGTATAGAACCGAACAAGTACCTTTTCAGTGATCTTAATTGAACTGAGTGAGTTTTATTAATATTTGATTTGTTTCGTTACTTCAGCAAAGGTTCCAAATCAGTGTCTGTAGTACATATTTTTTATTGCGTATGGGTACGTACTGTTTAACACTTGACGACGTCTCATTCAGCTGTTTATCTCAACTTAGTTTGATCAAACCTGCAAAGGCTAGTGATCACCTCCAAACTATAACCAATTAATGATTTACAGGGAAAATATTTATCAGGTGAGTCAAGAAAAAAGTCTATCCTTCGTTATTTAATTTCCCAAACGCACTTGAGTGATTTTTAAACTAATAATAATGAGTAACTTTCTTTTTGCTTTTGACGAACCGCTAGATTATCGAGCTGTTTATAAGGCACGTACTTTTGTCCATTACAATTTAATAAAAACCTAAAAAATCATTAACAACTCTACAATAAAATTCAATAATTTTATAAATTTATATATTCTTATATATACATTATACTCATTATTGAAAAAAATAATCTTCTAACTTTATTTATAAAGCACTTCTAATACTTTTCGCACAAACTAAATAAACCTTAAATTTCATTAATTTTGCCATGAATTGAAATTCAACAACTTTTCCATTATATTCCTATTTAATATACATAATATTAAATGACAACAAAGCTAACACAATACTAAGTTGTTGAATTGTACAATTGAGTTAAATTGTAAATAAAACTAGAGTAGTATACATTATACTTCATAAGAATAAAGCATATATAATAAAAAATGAAAGGTAAAAATGTACATTATATTCATACAAAAAATATAATAAGGTGCCTTATAAATATAGTAAAAGATTTCTTCTCCCTATAAATAAGACCAGACGAATATTCTGCAGCGCTTTTTTTTTTAAAAAAAAAAAAAATCCTGTAATGCTTTTAGAAAAATGAAATTTTAGCCGTGACAATTAATTTTCCAAAGAATAAGTTAATTGCACTATTTTTATCTCTCACTGCATCCACAACCTTGAAACGTTGCATCCAAATTTAAGTGGCCGTATTTTCAAAATTCAAAATTGGAACAGCTAGTTGAATTTATTATTTATAAATACATATAGTCACGTCATGAAAAAATTCTTCAATAATCATATTATATTATTAATTGGATTGTTATAAAAATAAATAAAGGGAGTCCGAATATATATGCATGCTTGAACAAAACACATAGTTTAATACGTACAAATAAAGCTGGCTAGGTTGTAGGAGAAAAGGACATAAAAGAACATATACTCATAAAGTATAGTGGTTTCTTGTGAATTTAGTTACATCTCAATGATGTCCTGCTCGCCACTATTCCCTCCTACTTGTTCCTCCTCCCATTATTTATTAAAGAGAAAAAGAAAACCATAGTTCAAATGGCAATGAAAAATAAATTAAAGGGAAGGAGAACATGGGACATTTTTTATTGGGTGGACTTTAACTGTAGATTCCACTTGCTCTACCCTTTTTCCAAAATACAAATTCAATTTGATGTCAGCAATGAAACTAGCTTAGCTAAGGTTCGATCTGGGTCACAGATAAATCGGAATGGTGAAGAAATGAGAATATATATATATATATAAGCAAAAAGGTGACAAGGAACCACCATAGACTCACATGAATATATAGGGATAGGCCAATCCTTCCTCAATGATCAATACGAATCTCTACATGTTTGGACCACGTCAAAGCAAAATTCCCTTTCCCCTTGTTCATTTGTTCATGGTAATTGCATGGCTACTATATGTTGATGTCTCTGTAAGCAGATGGTGAAAGCAAGTGCATAATCCTTATTAGAATATAATACTGCTAACGTATATATATATTATGATAATATCAGCGGGCAAAGCCCTGATTTTATCTTCTTAAAAGGGTTTTGTTTTTATGTCATATATGAACAAGTGAAAGTGGAGATGAACGATGTGCCATTTAACAAATGAAGAAGTCCTCTTTTCTGCTAACCCATTTTAAGGTTCCCACTCCAGAAGTTTAGGGTCTCAGAAAAGGGTGCAAAGTTATAGAGAGGAAAGATTAAAGGATTCTTTTGTTGGTTAACCAAAGTATTAAAAAAGCTCAGAGATGATTGTGGTAATTCATCTGAAATCCTTACCAAAAACACAAAGATCCATCAGGTACTGATTTTAACTCTGCTGTCTGTGCATGTAATAAGATCCATACATGTACATCAATTAGGATAAATATGAGAGAAATTAGTAATTAGGATATAGGAAATGAAGGATTTGTGGAAGCCCAGAAAAAGAAAGGGGGAATCTACGTGTGATATGAGAGCTCAATGATGGAAGCGCAAAGCAAAGATGCGCACTCACTCTACTTTCCAAAAGTCATAGACGCACAGTGTCCTTATTTATTTTATCTGTACAAAATTCTGATATGGTAATATACCATTTTGCTTCTGTGCCCCCACAAATTCCTTGGCACTTGTTAAATAATTAGTAGAAGACCAAAATTCCTTTGCTTTTTCTCAACAACTATTGTCACATGCTCATTGTGGCTTCTGCTTCGCACCAATTTAAATAAGTTTAGATAACACATTGCCCATCTCTGTCAGCTGAACATCATTCAGTTGATTTTTTATTTTTTTTTATAACAAAATTTTAGGAAAAGGGTTGGTTTCACCCACAATCCAAGGGCAGAGCGAAATCTCCCTTCCTCCCAGGTGATATCAATGTTAGGCAGAACGAGCCATCTATTACTCTCAGGTGTTTACCTAAGCACCCAGGAGTTAGGATGCCTCCTCCAACACTTTGACCAACTCCAGGATCGAATCTTCTTCTTTTAGTGAGAGTGTCCAACCCCTTTACCCGTTCAGTCCAAGGATGAAGGTTTTTTTTTTTTGATACATAAGAAGAACGCTAAAATAAGGGAAACAAATTACAAGGGGGAATTGAATCCCATCTGCTCTGTGTGGGCTTCGGGAAAAAATTCAGTTGAACTTGAAACAGAGATCTGATCTGTGTGGCCTTCGGGAAAAAAAACGAAGTAATTGTTTGTGGAAATTGGAGAGGCCCGAATGATGTAGGATTCCTTTAGTGCCCAATTAGCCCAGCAGCCCAATGGAAACTCCAGGGTGGCACTTGGGGGTCATGATGGACCTATGACCATCAATAAATGGCAGGGTGCTTCTGGTACTACTTACTTCCCATTCTTTTCTTTTCTGGTTCAACCCCTTCGGATTCTAGAGTCGCTTTCAATGATTTCTTTTACTAACTTCAGAGAAAAAATTTGCAGTCAACTTTGCTCCGACAACGGTTTCAGTCTTATTTCTCTGCCTCGTTGACTGGAATAGAATTACAATAGTCCAATACTACTGCCCCTTGGAACACGATACAAGAGACACAACCGGTTCAAAGTTAAGACTAAATTGAGTCTCGCGTTTTATACTTCTGAGGCCTCACAAAGGCACATCTAAATAGTAGAAGAGACGTCCATAATTTGTAAGTGGAATACGACTGGAGGTCTCTTGAAGAATTACCTTCGTCCTTGCCCAGTCACAAGTCATCTTATTATTGTGTCAGGATTGGATACGGGAAAAGCAGAGTTTGTTCTATAACCAATTAAACACGATATATGCTACCATGATTGAAAGCTGATTCTGTAACGTAACAAGTCTCTTAACACTTTATCCTGAAGAGAAGAATCAAGCAAGGGGATCCCAACCTAATTCCTTATATTGAAAACTGCTTCTTCTTATTGCAAGTTACACATGCGTGCTACATATATAATCTCTGGCTAAATAATTCACAAGAGTTCCCTCCTAGTCCTCTCTGCAAAATTTACATTTGTACTGCACACGAAGAGATAGGTGGTTTCTCTGATGATGATCCAAAACTCGAGTCTCTTATCAAGTGCTTGGCTTGAGCTTAGGCTTGTGAGGGTCCTGCATTTTCTTTTCAGTGCCATCTTTGCTGATGACGATTCCAACTAATTTACAAGGCTCGACATCCTCAAGCATTTGAACCACACTCCTCATGGTAGGCCTTAAAGCAGGAAGCCTTGCCGTACACAGAATCGCTATTCTCAACATCTTCACAGCCTCCTCTTTATACATATCTGGTATTCTAGAATCCACCACACTCATTATGCTCTCTTCCCTCTGCATCTTGCTCCAAACCCTGCTCACTATGTCTTTGTTTTCCCCACACTCTGCTTCTATTGGCCTTTTCCCTGTTATCAGCTCCATCAATACCACTCCGAAGCTGTACACGTCACTTTTCTCGTTCACTTTATATGTGTACCCATATTCTGCAACAGAGAGTAAACATCTAGTTAAGAAATAGAAACATAATGATAAGCTCATATATGAAAACGATGATGGATTTAAAACTTACCGGGAGCAATATACCCATGTGTTCCTGCAATGACTTGTGTCGAATCGTGGCTAACATTGGGCTGAACAATCTTGGCAAGTCCAAAATCAGCAATCCTAGGCTTCATGAACTCATCCAACAAAATGTTACTAGATTTGACGTCTCTGTGAATCACTGGCTTCTCACACCCGTGATGTAAGTACTCTAATCCCTTGGCGGCTCCAAGTGCGATTTCATATCTCTTTTCCCAGTCTAGTTCTATCTTCCCACTTGCATGAAGTCGATCCCATAAGCTTCCATTGGGAAGATACTCATAAACAAGCAAGCTAGAATCCTCGCTTGTGATGCTGCAGTAAAGCTTCACGACGTTCACATGTCTTACAGAGCTCAGTGTCCGCACCTCTGCATCAAATTCCTTTGACTTGGACTTCCCGTTGTGCTTTCCGATCATCGGAGTACTACTCCGGCTCTTCTTCCGGCCAGCAGGATCCATATGGAATATGTGCTTAACGGCGAGTTCTTTACCGTTTGAGAGTGGGACTTTATACACGCTTCCTGATCCTCCTGTCCCTATGAGATTCTCTTGCTTAATGGAATCTAGAATCTCGTCCTCAGTGAAACTCAGCACGTGGAAGGATTTTAGGTCCCATGATTCTTCCTTCAAAGACCGTTCCCGATATTTTTCCTTCTTATTTAGCTTCATGTAAAGAGCCAAACAAACAAGAAGCAAAATCAAAGCGATTGTGAAGCAAAGGATGAGTGTACGGACGCTTCTAGGGATGCCTGTATGAGCAGCGCAAGGCCTAAAAGAGTTGATCGCGTCAAGAGTGCACAGACCTGGGTTTCCATCAAGACTACCATTGAAAGCTTGAATTGAAAGAGATTGTGGGATTGGACCTGTTAATTGGTTGTTCGATAGATCAAAGAGGCTCAACCGGAGGAGTGTGAAACTCGCCGGAATCTCACCGGAGAGTTCGTTTTGGGACAAATTCAATGCATTAAGAGCTGGTAAATTACCCAAAGATGAAGGGATATTTCCAGAGAGTGAATTCTCTTCCAGTTCGATATCACTAAGGAAAGTACATAACCCCAAAGAGTCAGGTATAGACCCAGATAACCTGTTCCTCTGTAAATGAAGACTGCTCAAACTTTTCAGCTCCCCAATACCCATTGGAATTTCCCCGGAAATCTGATTCTCACTTAGATCAATTGTCACCAAGGACGTTGCTTCTGAAATTTCTCTCGGTATCTCACCGGACAAGCGGTTCCTTTTAGCATGTAAAGTGGCTAAGGTCTTCGCGTTCTTGATATCTGACGTAATTGAACCTTCCAACTGATTCAATTCAACATCGATTATCTCCGCGTTTGGCAATCCCCATATTCCAGAAGGAATCGTCCCCGAAAGCAAGTTATCGTTGACTCTGAACCGAATCAATGTTGTGCAGTTCGCATAAGTAGCTGGTATTTCCCCAGAGAGCTTGTTTTGAAGTACAAGTAGTTTATGCATCTTTCCCTTGCTGCACATATAAGGCGGAATAGGACCCGTCAACATGTTCTCTGACACGTCAATGAAATCAAACTCTGCCCAAGACCCAAGTTTTTGAGGAATGGGCCCTGACAATTGATTAGTGTACAAAGAGAGATTCACGAGCTTTTTGAATTCACCGAACTCAGTTGGAATTTCCCCTGTTAACTTATTTTCAAACAGCTGTAGGGAAACCAGATTCGTCAAGAATTTCAACTCGGAAAGATCGCCTTCAAGCTGATTAATTGATCCGTCGAATTTCGCAAGGCTTGTGAGATTTCTGAACCCGACTGGAAATTTCCCAGTTATTGAGTTGTTGTAGAACTCCAACTGCCATAACTTCCCAAGATTCCCAATCTCTGAAGGAATCTCGCCGGATATAAAATTATCCGAAAACTCTAAATTTATAAGCTGAGTGAGATTACCTATTCCTGCTGGTATTTCCCCTCCGAGACCACAATTTGTTAGATAGAGCCATTGGAGGCTTTTAAGATTGACCAACTCAGTTGGGAAAGGTGTGAGGTGAAATGGGTTGTCTCCAACACTTAGCTGCACGAGACCCGTCATGTTTAGCAGAGACTTCCATGGGAAAGTTCCAGAAAATCCACTCTGGTTCAAAAACAAATATTGCAATTGGCTGAGAGGAGATATATCAGGAAATGGCCCTGAGAAATTGTTGTTTCCCAAGTCTAAGTATACTAAGTTGACACAGTTTCTCAAATCCTCTGCAACTCTCCCATGCAAGGAGTTGAATCCGAATGCGAGCTTATGCAGAGATGGGAGCTCGCAAATGGAGTCAAGAGGCAGAACCCCAGAAAGATTCTGAGAAGAAAGATCGATGTCCGTCACCGAGCCGTTGGAGTTACAGGAAATCCCATAGAAATTGCAGACGGAGTTGGTGGAATTCCAGGAGTTAAAAACAGGGGAGTTTGACTCATGTTGGAGTGAAGATTTCAAGTTGAGAAGGAGTTGACGGTCGTTGGATTGAACACCGGAGAGAAAGAAAACGAGACAGAAGAGAGAGAGGAACATGCTGGAGGATGAAGGACACAAGAAAGGAGTCATCGGAACCAGAGTGTGAACTGGAGAAACTTGAGGGAAAAGATGAGAAGTGGCGCCTCAGCGAACAAACAGTAATGTGTTATGCCCACGAAATTTGTATTATTCGTTACAACGGTAGGTCCCTTTCTTTTTCTCTCTCCACTTGTTTTCCTTCTATTTTTTGTTTTTCACATGAAAGCGTCAGGATAGAGTTAATGCTACTTTTCCTAAAGCACTCTCACTCGTAGGATTGATTATGTGAGCTTGGATATTGGCTAAACAGGCATCACTCAGTTGGTGTGTTGTTCCAATGAGTTCGGTTCCTTGTTTAGAAAAAACACCCCCGAGAGAGAGAGAGAGGCGTGTTAGCTACCTCGTTCGTGGTATTTTAGCATTTGACTTGGAGTTGCAGACAGCGATTACCTCAAATTTGAAGCCTGAGTTAGAACCGTCATTGACTCGTGTTTTAGCTAGAGTAAAAATTTGATTGAATCCGAATCAAACTCGGAGAAATTTTGGGTCTCATGCATTTTGACCACCCTTTCTTTTGCTGGTAGAAAAAAGAGCAGTATTTATTGGAACAAGTAAGGAGGAATTTGGAATTTGTGTTTGTTTGGAATAATATTGAAAATTTTAAAAATAGCTTTTCAATCATAATTTACAACATATAAAGATATAAGTGTGTGAGAAGAGATTTATTTCGATTTATATAAATATACATTTTTAAAATGTATGAAAGTGATCTCACACCAACACCAAAGCTTGTTTGGATCACTGAAAATCAAACAATAGAAAAGAAAAATTCAAACTTTCAACTAGCAGTGGCCATTTAGATCAAATTTTCCTGTAGGTGCTATTCTCCCACATTGTACGTATGGCATGGAATAGGGCTTTTGGAGCATATTAGTATCCATCAAGTGGAGTGTCTGAGATTGATCCTAGAAGTTGCCCTAGCTTTATGTATAGACGATCAAGAATTAATAAAAATGGCACATTCAAGTGTGCACTTAGGTGTGACATTGTCACACTCGAGTGTAATATGTTATTCAAAAAAAATTAAGACGAGAACATATAGAGAGGGTGGGTACACTCAAGTGTACATATGGGCACACTTAGTGAACACTTAAGTGTAACATTTGAACATTCAAGTGCGTTCAAGTTTTAGGAGAGGGGTATTACACAGGCGAGGAAGAATGAACATTTGTGGACAATACACTCGAGTGCTAATATCGACACTCGAGTGTAAATGTTTTTTGTTCATTTGAAAAGGAGACGGAAAGCAAGTCCAATGTCATAACCGTTCCCAACTCGTGTGCTACCTCCAATGATTTGACCTTCCCTACCATTTGGGATGGGATGCGATATGCAACTTGGTGAGATTTTGGATTGGGGAGATGAAAAATAGAAGAAGATGTAGAAGAATAGGAGCAAAATGGTATTTTGTTTTATTTTTCTATCAACCTATTTTATTTTCTTGTGCAAATTAAACGCATACAGGCATAATATTTTCCGTCACTTTCCATTCTTTTTTTTTTTTTTCTAAGAGAGGAAGAAATAATTTTGTTGTGATAATTGAAATTGATGAGGTGGCAAGAGGCGGTGGGAAACACGGAAGAGAAGAGCCGCCAAGGTTGACTGGAGGAGGTATGAAAGGGATAATACACCACGTGGAAAATCAAAACACTGATACATATGTATGCTTTCATTTACTTGCGCCAGATTAATCGAATATGGTTTCACCTAAATGCGCGTCGCTGTCCATCTCAAACACGTTTTAATAGAACTAGTATGACAAGATCCCAAATGCCCGTGAGCTACTAGCGTTGTGATCCTCCACTGTATTCATTATACTTCTGGTAACGTGTGCAAGCAAGACAACCAGAGATATCCAATAATTGTACCTTCATTTGACCATTTTCATATTCCCAGTTGGCACCAACAAACCTTGATTCGGGTTTGACAACACTTGTTTTCACCATTATATTACTACTTACTAATCCATCGTACGTGATTAAGAATGAAGTATTATTATTATTATTCAAACAATTACACACACACACACAATCCATAATATCTTTAATTAACAACAAGTAAACATTTTATCTTTGTAATTGAAGATGTACCGAATTTTCAAGAGAATCAGTTTGTATGTTGTTCTTTTATTTGCGTGGGTGACTCAAATACTTGTTGATCAGTGAGAAAATTAATATTCCTACACATACATGAAATGGTGGAACCCATATATATGTGTGTGTGTGTTGGGGAGTCCCACCATTTCATGTGTGTGTGATATAAGAAAACACTTCTTCTATGACATGAGAAATGTTTTTCCCTTAAAAAAATCATGAAAACACACTTATAGTTTTATTTTTATATAATTTGTAAATATATAGCATGCATTTTTAAGAGTATCAATAGCTGACAAAATAGCAATCTAAGTATTTGATTTTTATTTTTTATTTTTTATTGGGTGGGATTGGAAAAATAAGAATCAACGCTGAAAGAATAAAAGGCAAGCACGAGCAGATTTTACAAATGCGTGGGTGAAAACTCAAAAAAAAAAAATAATAATAATAATAAATAGAGTAGGAGACGGAAGCATTTGAAAATGATAATGGGCATTATATTGAGCCACGTATAGTCGTTGAATCGGATTCAGTTTGGAGATGTGAACAAAAACAATGACATCAATCGTGGGGCATTATATTATATTACTGGGTCACTAAAGATGAGTATTTGAGCGTCTAATATTTATATCTCCACCCACCTTCAGATTTTTTTATTTTTTTTCAAAGAAAAAGAGTCTCTAACACACAAAACTTATCTCAATCACGCTTCATGTGAAACAAAGAGGAGGGGCACATAAATTTAAGAGTGTGAAGCCAAATAATTGAGCAGGCACGTACGATCTATAAAGTGAGAGAAGGAAAAAAAGACGATCAAAAGCCAAAAGAGCATTGTTTCATTGTGGAGAAAAGATTAGGATCGAAGAGATAAGTGAAATGAGATCACCAGCTAGCTCAAATAATCTTACTTTTCTATTTTGCAAATATAAAAACAACTTTGTGTGTGTGTGTGTGTGTTTGGGCACGACCTTTTTAATCAATCAAAATATAATCATTCAGCTTTATGAATAGTTCTTTTTATGTCTGCTTCATCACTTGTAATTTTGAGCTCATCACGAAGTGTGTAAGCGGGGAATTACACGGGTGGATCTTTGAAAATTGAGGGTAGCGACCCTTTTTTCAAAAGTAAATTTGCCCCTACTTTGAAAATTAATACTCCCTCTAGTTCGTTTTTTTTTTTAAAAAAAATATATTAGCATCTAGGATCCCGTTCGAATTTCATGGTTGTCCTTACATACACAAATGTTAGATTTGAGACTTGAACTTGAGAATTAAAGGGATCTAGTGAAACCTTACATTATTAATATATGATATATTTGGATAACTAATCTTGATAGTTTTTTTTTATATATATTTGTCAGTAATTTATAATATACCTTCATTTATGTTCTCTTAACCCTTAAACACACACCCGCATTTTATAAAATAATTATAATGTTTTAAAAAATACATACTATATTAACTAACTTGTTTAATGTAATTAAATTTGATAAATATATCTTACTAAAGAACAGGTGGAGCAGACAAAATAAAAGAGAGTTGAGAAGTAACATTAGTGCAAGGGATAAGAGTGTCCGGGCGTAAAAAGGAAAGAATCAAAGAAAAAGGGGGAGAAACTAAGGTATACGCTACACGACGGCAAGACAAAAGGAGGGCAAGTGATTAATATTTACACACACACACACACACACATATATATATATAGAGGGTCGTTTTCTTGTTGCAATTGTATATTAATATAGAGCATACTTTATATATGTTAGTTACGTACGATAATTGATATGGATGAAGGAGGACAAAGATTTCAAAGATGCTCTGCAGTTTTAGTCAAACATATACCTCTTCGCTTAATTACACCCCCAGCTGGCCCAATGGTTTTTCATTTTAGTATCATCCAGATAACCATCACACAAACATATCTTCATCGCAACTATTCTTTTTCGTTTTAATTAATACGGTGATAATGCCTTTGTCTCATTAATTTTTTTTTTAAAAAAATTAAGATTAAATTAATGGAACCTTCTCAGTGGGCAGATATATTATACAGTATTTATTATGCAATATAATAATGCAATATGCTTTGCATCCAATGGGCATGCAGGTGCCAGTTATTTTTTATTCGTCACGTGTAAGAAATGTCGAGCGGTAAAAGTTGGGTCAGAAGAGGAGAGAAGCCAGAGACAAGAGGATCTAACGTAGGAAGCTTGTTGTTTGAGAGAGACCCAGGAACAGGGTCAAATTAAACTTGATCGAGCTAAACTACAACATATATAAAAATGTTGTCAGAATTATAATAAACTACCTCCAATTCTAATTATAAAATAAAGTTGACTTTTTTTAGAAAAATTAAATAAGTTACTTAATCATTTTATATGTTGTGTATTCTTAAATTATATATTAGTTTATTAGTTAAACTAATTAGTTTGAAGGAAAAAAAATACTCTACAGTAATTTAATTAGCTTCCTTAATTTCTCTAAAACAGTCAACTATATCTTATAATTATGATATAATGGAGTAATAATATATATTTAAAAAAATTGGAAACCTTTTACATTGACAAATTTTACGGATATATGCGTGTGTGATGTGCATATATCAGTTATTTTTGTAGCCAGGTGTGTCTGTTTTGCCGATATTATTCTCTTATATAATCAATATGCAGATATAAATGTGTACTATAATGTTTGATGAATATGCACAGTTGAGGTTGGAAAAAAAAAAGAAAAGAAAAGAAAGAAAGAGCGCGGTGGGCACCCAGATCCATTTCAATAGAGCTATCCCTTTTATGTGGTTTCTTTTTTATCGTCCTTTGTTATCTTCTTCTTATTTATCCCCCTTTTCATTGCTTTTTCAGCATTACTAGTGTATATTTAAAGAAAAAGTTATCGTCCATTTAAGGCCTCTAGTCACCAAACTGTTCATTTGGTCTTACTCACTCAAAATCCAGGGACCCACCGTGTCAAAGTGTTTGTTTAAGTTGACATTAGGGGAAAAAAAAAAACTTCCGTAAATCACGATAAAACTCTTTTCACATGATTATTTTATAAATTAAAAATCATGTTGGGCCTGTTTGGGATAACGATAGGAGCGGCGGCTTAAAAACTATTTGACTTTAAAAAAGGTTCGGTAGAAAAAAGTCAGGTTATTAATAATGATATGTGTTTAAATTGATGGTAGTAGAAGTAGTGGGGCCTATGTCAAAAAGCTGAGAGTTTTTTAGAAAAAGCTAAGAAGTGGAGTTTTTTCCTTAATGGGTTTTTTGAGCTTTAAGTTAAATAAATTTAAACTCAATCCAAACGGTCTCAAACTCAGCTAGCAACGTTAACTGATTTTTTTAAAAAAAAATTATCACAAAAAAGCTCAAAAAACTTGTAATCCAAACAGGCTCATTAAAAAAGTTAACTTTACTGTTGATCCAAACAGATACTCTAATGCTTTAATGTGTGATTCCTTCTTATTGCGTGTTTTTTACAAGAGAAAACCATGAAAAGAAGGCCCAAATACTGTGCGATAACCGACAAGACCACTCAGGGGAAAACATAAGATGGTCAGGCCCAATTTCCTTGCTGACTCAGCAATTAGGCCTTGGGTATGTTTGGAGGCCCTGTCCTAATTTTCTTACACGGTAAAACACACACTGTTTATTGAATACTTTTTTCTTTTTCCTAAGTGATATTAGAGATAATCATGTTCAAAATATTGTTGGCGGCAAAATATAAACAGCATTAAATGCTTTTGTTGAACGGGATTTCGTTCCTTAAATCTTAGTTTTCCTAGGGGAAGTAGAATGTTGATTTTCGTTCAATTAATTAGATGTTTTTCAAATTAAATCTTGACAGGTGATATTCAAATATGTACCACAGCTTTGGTTACCTTGCCGGATCTGAATTCACTCCAATGAATTTCCTCTCCACATTCTCTTCACTTCTCATCAATGGCGGAAATGTCTCCTAGGCCATTTATAATATTTTATTTTAGTCAATAATTTAGCCCCAACCAATCTTTTATATTTTCTATAATTACACTCATTTTTTTTATTAAAACAATGTCTGGTTCATTATTCATTTGGCTGAGAGGAAAATAAAATTTTTATTTAAGATACCTACTAAAAACCTTAGTATCATCTTATATTTTGTTTTGAGTTAAAAAAAAAACATAGCCTGTTAAAAAAAAAGAATGATAATAATAATTGAAGAGGCTCATGGCCTTAAGCTTGCACGTGAAAGGGAGTATTAAATCAAATACATCCCGCCTTCCCTTTTCATTTTCTTCGTGCACATGAGACGATCTAGAGGCGTCAAATTTCTTCCACTTCTAGACTCCGACGTTGTTCATCTTTATTTTAAAGACTAAATAACTACTCAAAATCATTTATTTTCACCTCACTCCTTTTATGAAAGTTATTATACATATTTTTCTTTTTATAATGAGGGTAATATTGTATTGGTTAGTGAAAATTTTAGAGTTATGATTTTCGGAGAGTCTTGAGTTTTGACAGTAAATGATTATATATATGTTGAGGATGATTAATGACTAATTTTAATTGGTTTATATTTATTATTTGGTTATCTTATATTTTATAATGAATTTCTGTTTGAACGAAATATATTATAATAGGTTATTTGTTTAGCCAAAATTAAATCAGATCTATATGTTTTCTATTAAATATTTCTTGGGTTCATAATATTTTTTTTTAATTTTCTCCAATATTTTTGTTTTGAGGTAAGTGGAATGCGTATTTAAGTGTTAGTCTTATGAATTAAATAGTACTATATATAATAATTCATGTTTAGTGACAAAAGATACTAATTAACATTGACACTTATTTGTTTGTATTTTCAATGTCATGCTATATTATTTAGTAAATAATTCAATATATTTATTTTTTGGCCCAGGCTAAAAACATTTTTTAGTTACACCACTGCTTGTCATCATTTTTCACATCAACTATTAGATAAAAATTGGACCGGTCCAAATGAATTTTTGTGTAATACTAGTAATAAGATTTTAAATTATTATAAATAAATAAACAAATTCAAAACTACTTCATTCAATCTTTAATATAGGACCTGATTAGGGAGTTGATGTTGGTCATAAATACAAAACCTCTGTCATACTTTTATCTATTTTTTATAATTAACTCTATTGATATCATCTCAACAATAATCAAGTGTGAGAGAAAGTAAAAGAATTAAGGAAGATGTTTAGAATGTTTCAGAAGAAAAATCATATTACCTTAATTAATTAACATCATTAATATACTCATATTAATTAATTAAGTCTTATATTAAAAAGCAGAGGAGTATTAGATTTTAATCTTAAGATACAATAAAATACCTTTTTAATAAAATAGTTAATTTGGAATGCTTAAATTTTAATCCAATAATTAGGATGGGAAGCGGAGGGAAACAAGATCCTTGGTGACTCATGTTTGGATGGGTAGTTTAAGTTGGCTTATATGTGGGGTTCTCTTGATGAGGATTCAAACATTGATCTTCCTCTTCCGCTATACCCAACCCATAATTTTTTCATTATTCAGATATTTTTTTGATATAATTTTCATTATTCAGTTAATAGAAGCTTTTTATATATATATATATATATATATAAGTTTTTTTTGATATAAAAAAGTTTTGGAAGGGTTCGACATCAGTCCCCTACCAAGGTCAAGGCACAGCCCCGGGCTCTATGAGCACTTACTGGGAACTTACGAGATCGCCTACTAAAGGAGTCCCAGCAACGGGGGAGGGGATCGAACCCACAACCCAAGGACCTAGTTCTGAATCCCTTACTATCTATGCCAACTCTCATTGGCTTTTTGATATAAGTTTTTTTTTATATATTAAAATTTTAGGAAGGGGTCGGGCTCACCCATAGTCCAAGGGCAGGGCGCTTGGAGCCCAGTTCACAGGGAATACTGGCTAGAAAGTACACATGCCTCTACGTCTACCAGCGTTACCACTGCTTCTTAGACCCCTAGGATGCTTCCTTCAGCGCCTTGACCAACGCAGGGATCGAACCCCCTCTCTAAAGGTGAGAAAGACTAATCCCCTCGCCAGTTGAATCCAAGGACGAGGGGTGGCTTTTTGGTATAAGTTAATAGAAGCTAATTGTGTTATAAAAGAAAAATAGAAGATGGCCCCGCCCAATTTTACAAAGCCCTACTACTGGGCCTGCTCTGTCGCCACTTGCAACTTGTTGTCTTAATAATGCGTGTGCCCTTTCAAACATAAAAAAGCCGGTGTGGGTTTTTTTTCCGTACAACCAAAGAATTAGGTCCTGCACAACAAGGTGGCCTTACTCGAGTCCAGGGGACATGCTCTAGCCTCTAGGCAACCCCCACTATTTACTTAATATAAAGATAATCATTGAAATAAATCACAATGGAGATGGAACATATTGATTCTTGTATAATACAGATCTTTAGTCTCCATTAAAAATAAAATAGTATATCTGAATAGTTTTGCTTAGTTGCTTTTTTTTAAAAAAAACGAGTTTTTGTTGACAAATTAATCTAAAACTGCCGGATTAAATTTGAGCATTGTCTGCAATCGGAATATAATTTTTGTCCTAGTCATTACTTCTTCGACTGAATTCAATTGTCACGGACTCGGAGATGGAACACCGCCTAAGTGTCTGGACGGCTTTGTACTGGCCTGTCGCCATACATCCTCACAGTTATGGGTATCTAGATAGGCCAGAACCATTAGGTCTGAGCAGAAGCCTAGTCCTCTCTGAACCTCGAGTCCAACCGCGTTCCCAAACTCCGCACGCGAAGTTGAAATTGAGCCGCAGCCGCCAGAAACTGCACAGTCTGCGACGGACTCAGAAATTCCACCACTTTGCACGCCGTTGACACTCGCAGCTCGTCGGCTTTCTCCAACACTCCCATCATCGCATTCTTCAGTATTTCCATCGCAGCGTCCAGCTCATCAATTTCCCCACTGATCAACCTCCCCACTCGCCTCGCCAATTGCTGCATCGACGGCCCTCCCAGGATCTCTTGAACGTTCGCCATTGCTCCCATCACGACCCCTTCTTGCCTCCTGGTATCGTCCGTGATCCGCTCCAGCGTCACCTTCTGCTCCGCCGATAAATCGGCGACGACGCCGTCCACCAGACGAAGCACCAGGGAAGGGTTAAAGTCCGCAATCCACAGGAGAGCTCGCTCGTAAGAAGTTAACCAGGTTGGGGAAAAGATGAGGAAGACATCGGCGTCGGTGAGCCTGGATTTCTCTTGGAAGTATTGCCGGTAGTGAGAGAGGACTTGGTCTATTAAGGCATTCATTTGCTCCATTTTGAGGGGAGAGTCTGGAGTTAGGGAGAGAGTAAGGAGCTGGTCGACAAAGCTCTGTTGGCGGGAAAGCCATGCCTCGAAGAAGCTCTTAAATGAGCTCTGCACATTCTGGTGGTGAAACCTTTCAGCCATTGGAGTGTTTGGATTTTTTTTTAGTGTGACCTCAGGCTGGGGGAACAGACACGGCTGAGCGAAGCCCTATTTATAAGGCTTTTTTTGGATAAAAAAATGGAAGAAATAATTTCTTAAGGTATAAGGATTTTGATTGATTGAAAGGTTGTTTAAGCAGTTGGGATGATACATTCGAAAAAGGGAGAAGGAAAAAAGAAAAGGTGAAGGTGCAAATTTACCGATAAATTATTGACTTAGGAGTACTTGACATAATAAACTCTCTAGTGGACTAAAAATACCAACAAACTTTTAAAAACATAAAATTTTCACAATGCCGTTAAATGGGAGATAACTTCCGTTTTTTGGGCTTGGGAAAAATTACAGAATAGTACCCAAATATTTATGAAACTATATTTAAGCCCCAAAAAATTAATTTTTTTTTATTTTAGTCCCTTCACGTACTTTATATGAAGGGACTAAAGTGAAAATTACAAAAAAAGTTTGGGCTGAAAGATAATTTTTTAAAATTTTGGGTTCTTTTCTGTAATTTTTGTGAGGTCATCCTTACCCACAAAATTCGCCCCCCTTTTTTTTTAGTCTGGCCTGTGGCCTATTAAGGATGCCTGTAATTTTAAAAATTTTGTAAGTAATTTAACAAACCACAAATTTCACCTCAAAACAAGCCTACTTTAAACAGAGTGAAAACAGACCTACTTTAAACAAGTCGAAAACAGAACTACATCAACAGCTTATTTAAAATAGGTATGTTTTTTGCTTATTTAAAGTGATTAAGTTTTCGCCTTGTTTGAAGTGGGCTTGTTTTGAAGTGAGGCGTGTGGCTTATTAGGTTGTTTACAAAATTTTTCAAATTACAGGCCTCCTTAATAGGCCATAGGCCAAATCAGGCTAAGGTTAAAAAAACATCTTGTAACCAGGGGCGAATTTTGGGGGTAGGGATGGCCCCACAAAAATTACACAAAAGAACCAAAAGTTTTAAAAAATTATCTTTTAGCCCCAAATTTTTTTTTATAATTTTCACTTTAGTCCCTCCACATAAAGTACGTAGAGGGAGGGACTAAAATAAAAATTTTTAAAATTTTTTAGGGCTTAAATATAGTTTCATAAACATTTGGGTGCTATTCTGTAATTTTTCCCAAGCCCAGAAAACGGACGTTATCTCCCATTTAACGGCATTGTGAAAATTTTACGTTTTTAAGAGTTTGTTGGTAGTTTTAGTCCACTAAAGAATTTATTGTGCTGGGTGTTCTTAGGTCAATAGTTTATTGATAAATTTGCACCTTAACCCAAAAAGAAAAGAGAGCTATCACAGGTTGTGTTGACGTCATGGCGGTGGGAGGCATTCCGCGTGCGGGTCACGTGATGTGAATCAAAGTTCCGTGTATCTTTTTTTTTTAATTCCATACTGGTCTTTGCTCCGCAATCCTTATATTCGTCGGTGATTTAGGCCTCTTACTATTTGTTGAAAGCCCAAACCATATGCATTTAGGCCTGTATTCTTCGGCAGGGGAGCATTTCGTATGGCAATGGCCAATGGCCCATGGCGGGGACTCTCCTCTCTCCTCATTTTTCGACACCCTACTCTCGGGTAATGTCGCTGAAATCGAATTTCTATGTAGATATGGAAGGAAGAAAGGTTGTAGAAACGTAAATTATAAAAATGATACAAAACGTAAAGTTTCTATTTCTTAAGATTGGGATACAAAATTATATGTATGTATGTATGTATAAAAAAAATCATAAATCACTACTCAAAATTCAATGAACAACTTTGTATTTAATAAATATAAGTCATATGACTATATAAAATATAAGTAAAAAAACATTAAAAGAATAAAGTTTAACAATTCTTACATTATATCAATTGATTAAAATCAAATATATGTTTTTGCATCAATTGTTATGGACTCGGAGATGGAACAACAAGTTCATTGAAAATTTGCTTGAGAAAAATGAAGTTAAAAAATATTATAACATGTTTCACATGTAAAGACCAAAAAATAAATTAATAATTGTAATGTTTTACCTAGCTCTATTTGGACGAACCCATGCTGGTGAACGATAATCAGGCTGAATAGGTGAATGCACTTTATTTCATGGCCTAAAACGCCCAAGAAAGAACGAATTGAAACATATCTATTTATATCATTCAAAGGTAAATGCATGATAATAGCATACATCAAATATGTTTAGAAAGATAAACATATACACCATGCTACATTTGGTAGTGCATATCCATTTTTCACTAAGTGGATACAAAGAAAAAACATGTTAAGGTTTTTATTTTATTTTTTGTTTTAAGTAAAAATGGTAAAAACTTACGTTTCTACCAGTTTTTACATGTGTTTCAGCATGTATCACCATACATTAGTTTTTGACAACAGTAATCTCAAGGCTTGTTTGGTACATGGATTCGGTGAGAAGAAAGAGGACGATTAGTAAATTTCTTTATTTGGTATATTTTTTGTGTTAAATCTTTTCGAAAACTTAAGCTTTTGGGCCTACCAATTTTCCCTTAAGATCCTATCAAAATTAAGTCCCGTTTGGTTGAAAGAATTGGTGGGAAGGGAAAGGAACTCAAACAAGTTCCTTCGTTTGGTACGCAATTTGGTTCAGATCTTCCCGGAACTTGAGTTCCCGGGCCCACTAATCTTCCCTCATATGTGGGAAGATCATATCCCACCAAAATCGGTGAGATTTTAAGTTACCACGCCACTATTTACATTTTTTGACAAATTTACCCGTTAAATTTAAACTTGGTAGAAAGTTCGGACTTGGCGGGAAAGTTTGAACTTGGCAAGATTTTTTTTTCTAGAAGTTCGAACTGCATAATTTTTAAAAATATATTTTAGCAAAAAAAATATTTTTCTTTTTTATTTTGAATTAATTACTTTTGAGGGTAAAATAGACATTTCCTAATTCTCTACCAACTATAATCCCTTCATTTTTTTCCAACCAAACAACTCATCATATCTCAAGTCACCTTCCTTCATCTTTTAAAATATTCCTTTCCCTTCCTTTTCCTCTTCTAAATTCCTTTCCCTCCTCAAATTTTCCTTCAACCAAACGGGACTTTAGTGTGATATCAAATTCCCACCAAAATTGGATGGGATTTTAAGGACCCACGTGAACTGTGACATTTTTATATGTATTTACCCCTCATAAAATATTTTTTCTATAATGCAAGAAAATATGATCAAATTCAAATTAATGCGATAAATTCAAACTTGACAGGAAAATATTTTAGGTAAATTCAACATTGACGGGAAAATATTTTAGATAAATTAGAATTTGATAAGAGGATTTTTTTAAAAATATATTTTAGCAAAAAAAAATTCCTTTTCATTTTAAATTAATCACTTTTGAGGGTCAAATAGATATTTTCTGATTTTTTTACGAACTATTACCCCTTCATTTTCTTTATACTAAACAACTCATCTTCTTTCGTCCCTCAAAATTTTCCATTCCTTTCTCTAATTTTTTTCCCCTCACCTCAGTGTTAGTGGTTTCCATTGCTTGTTAATCACCGATTATAAATAATTGAGGGCTGCAAATTGAAATTTTAATTATTAATTCATATTTAGTGTCTGTCGCATTATAATATTCTTCATATTTTACTCATGCGCTGTGACCTGAATATCAGTATTAAACTATTAATTATACATCGCTGTTCAACAGTTTAATTTTGGTTTGAAGGTAGGGGAAGGAGAGGAGGCTTGCTCCCTTCTCATCCTTCAAACCAAACAAAACCTAAATTAAAATTAAAATGATTGCGCCATTGGGGACGTCATTGTAACGATAAACGTTAATTGTTCAACGAGTCTGGGTGGCTATTTATTTCTCTTTTATTTTGTTTTTTCTTTGGGACTTGGGAGTATCAGTATCGGTGGGAAATCCCAAAAAAATACTCTGGAAATTATAAAACGACAAATCAATTATTCCAATTTACATACCTCCAGATCAGACTACGGGCATTAAAGCAAGTATTGGAAAAAGACCTCATTACCCCCATTTTTTCCACATTCCCATCCGCTCACTACCCGCCATAATTTTTCACTCTCCGCCGTGAGACAACACTCATTCCCGACACGACTGCGACACCTTCACTGCCAAGTGGCAACCACTTCCTCCAACTCCCTTCCACATCAGCGTTGTTTCATTCCCGACGATGGCCATCTCTCTACCAAAGGTTCATTTTCGTTCACCCTCTCCCTCATTTGTTCCCATTTGTTACTGCAACTAATCTCAGTGTTTGCCGTTCCTTGAGGGATATATTATGAATGAATCCCTTTCGTTCATACAAGAATTTCTATGAACAGTATTATCCCACAAAATTATCCATGTCACGGTGTTAAAAAAATTATGAACAGAAGGTATGAGTGCACAATCAGCTATGAAATTTGGTGGTTGGCTTCAAAATCAGCTATCAAATTTGGGGTCTAGACAACAAGCCTCGAAATCATAGGGATAAATTCCCTGTAAAGGACCGTAGGCCGTTCAGCCTGCACCGTCTTAAGCTCAAAGTCTAAGGCGCCCTTGTACGGCGGCACCGCCCCTGGCTCCACCTTCATGTTCATCACCCTCGTCTCGATCACATCCACGACGGATTTGATGCTATGGCCGCCACAAACCCCGCTGCAAAGCTCGCCGTCACGCGGGTCCCAAGCCTGTCCTTCATCAATCCCTTCGCCAGAATCATCTCCTTGAACTGATCCTATACGCTAGCTGCGACCACCACGATCATGGCTCGTTTCACCGGCAGCGCTGAGCCACGCCACAAGCTAGCCACCCCTTCCTGCTTCGACATGCGCATGATCACATCGAACAATCCATTCTAATTGCGCTGCGAGCCACCGGGAGTCGACCATTAGCTTGTATACGAAGCACCGCCACATCGGCAAGGTTTCCGACAGCCGTACTAACCCGCCGACAGTAAGTCCCGCCACAATCTTTCATCCCACAGATAAGTTTCCCTTCTTTGGATCGGTCCATTTTAACCAGGAAAGAATGGAGTAATAAGGTCTTTTTCCAACATTTACAGATCCCATTTCAATACCTGAAGTCTGATCTGGAAATATGTTAATTGGAATCATTGATTTATCCTTTTATATTTTCAGGAGTATTTTTCTATAATTCTCCCTCGATGGGGATATATTTTACTCCATCTGATCCTAATTATAAGATATAGTTGATTTTTTTGAGAGATTAAAGAAATTAATTAAATGATTTTAGAGTATTTTTATTTTTTCTTTAAACTAATTAGTTTAATTAATAAACTAATATACAATCGAAAAATACACAACATATGAAATGATTAAATAACTTATTTAACTTTCTTAATCTCCCCTACGTTTTATAATTAGGACGGGAGGGAGGTAGTATTAAAATCCGCCATTCTTAAGCCGAAATTGAAAGCATTAATCACGTGTTTTTACGGTGACAATGACTTAAAAGGAGTGAAATTAAAAGTTGATCCATGAACAAACAAAGACTATGTATATTAAAATTATTTTTCCTTAGAAAAATCGTGCCTACCCTTTCACGGAACAGTGGAACCGCATGATTGAAGTGAAGCAGGACAGGACGAACATGACGGCTTTGGCTTGGCTTGAATAACCTTTATTACAAAAAAGCATATTCCTCCATACCTGACCTCTCCACATCAACGTCCCAGTTCATTACTATACAGCATTATATCTTAGTCGCATGTGTTTTATTTAATTTTGAATAATTAATTAATGTGTAATTCTGTGCTGAGTTATTAATAAATAAACCTTGACGAGCTATGCCCTCTTGGCTCTTGCCGTATCTTCAAGGCTCAATAGCTCAATTTATTACTCGCGCCTCATTCAATTATCGCCGCAGAAATCAGCATCAACTAGTATAAACACACCTAACATGGCATTGACAATGAAGTGAAGTGTGGTAAATTGCTTGGATTTATGTTCATAATTAAAGCTATTCCCGTTTAACAAAAATGACAACATCAGCAATAGTAGTACTAATAATAGTAGCTGCCTGATATAGATCACTAGCTACTTCACCCACCAGGTATCACAACCACTAACTGTCCATTTGGTACATGGAATGGGTGAGAAGGGAAAAGAAGATGAGAAATTTGCTAAAATAATATTAATTTTTTAAAAAATTGTCAAATCGGGATACTATGCAAAGCTTTTGCTAAAATAGGGTAATTGGTGGAGCCACGTCAGATGGTGTCACATGTGGCGCTAGGGGTGTAAACAGGCCAGGCTTCACCTTTAACAGGTCAGGCCTGTTCTGTAACATACTAGCCTGAGCTTGGCCTGTGGCCTGTTATAGGCCTATTTTTCGGCCTGGGCTTGGCTTGACTTGTGGCCTGTTTTTTTTTTTAATTTTTTTTAAAAATTAATTTTTTTTAAAAAAATAATTTTTTTAATTAATTAAGCGAACAGGCCACAGGCCGAAAACATAACTACTTTAAACAGGCTAAAAACATGTCAAAATTACATAAATTAATATTAATAATATAAATAGGTCGGTTTGACAGGCCTAAAAGGCCTCTTATCAGACTTGTTAAGGGAAAATAGGCCTCATAAGAGGCCTTGGCCTGGCTTTTACCCTGACAGGCCAGGCCTGACCAAGCTTTTAACAAGCTAAGTCACAGGCCCCTGGCCTTTTTACATCCCTACATGGCGCCACTGACAACGTGGTGCCACTAGTAGCGCTACAACTAGTGGCACCCCATATATATATATATATATATATTATATTTTTATTTTATAAAATATAATATATATTATTAATATAATATATTATTATATTATGACTCGTAACTGGTTACCAAAGAAAGAAGCTTTGGTAGCCACTGGTAACATACAGTACCTAAGGAAGAAGCACCTCAGATTGAAAACGACGATGACGTACCAATGAACTTAAGCATCTTGATGATCTATAATGCATTCTCCAAAAGGCATTAAGCCTTTCTCTGCATGCTTGAAAGATTGAAAACGACGATGACGTACCAAGAGCTAGCTAACCAGCACTTGATTTGAGAGAAAAAAACATAAAAACAATAGGATTGTCGAGGAAGATGATGTTGAAGGCAACAATGGTGAGGATGAGCAAAATGAAGGAACAGGAAGCCAATATGGTACTGTAGGGCTTGTAGCACGAAAGAGACGTAAAACCAGTAGAATCAGGTGGCGCCACTGACAATTAAAACCAGTAAAATCATTTCATCTGCATCATTGATTCTTGGTACGTCATCATCGTCTTTAATCTGGGTTGCTTCTTCCTTGGATACTGTATGTTGCCAGTGGTTGCCAAAACTTAGACAAAGCTTCTCTCTTTGGTAACCAATTACGAGTCATAATATAATAATATATTATATTAATTTTATACACACACACACACAGATATATATATCACATAGCATATATATTATTATATATAATATATATTATATAATATGTGCCCCAATTAATGGCGCCACATGTTGTGGCGCCACCAATTGCCCTATTTTGACAAATACTTTGCACAGTACCTCAATTTAACAATTTTTTTAAAAAATTAATATTATTTTGGCAAATTTCCTAAGGAAGATTGAAGAATTCCCTTGTTTGGTACACATTTAAGGTAAATCTTTCCGGAAATCCAACTTCCTGGGCCCATCAATCTTCTCTCACCTGTTAGAAGATCAAATCCCACCAAAATTAGTGGGATTTCAACTTCCCATGTCATTGTTTACGTTTTTAGACAAATTTGTCCCTCAAATTTAAATTTGGCGGGACGTTCAAACATTTCGAAAACATTCGAACTTGGCGGGAAAATTTGAACTAGGCGGGAAAGTTTGAATTTGGCAGGATATTTTTTTAAAAAGCATATTTTTAAAAAATATATTTTATCAAAAAAAATATTTTTCTTTTTTATTTTTAATTAATTACTCTTGACGGTAAAATAGACATTTCTTAATTCTTTACCAATTACTACCCCTTCATTTTTTTCCTACTAAACAACTCATCTTTCATAATCTTCATTTCCTTTCCTTCCCCTTCTCAAATTTTCCTTGTACCAAACAGGCCCTAAGTTGATTGAGCCTAGTTTCAGTCCAGCCAGATTTATTTGAATCGGTTAGAATAAATTCGGCATCAAAAGAAAGCTCACATTACAAGTATTGTTCTAACAATTTGAGCTTTTAGGTCGACCCAAAAGCTTGTATTGTTATGACTTGTCTTGATATATATATATATATATATATATATATATATATTTTCTCAAATTTTTATCTTCAAAATGTCAAATATTCTGCAAAAACGACAACGCATTTAAGCTAGAATCACTGATTTGATATTTTCAGATTCTTAAGATATTTAATTGAATTTTTTTCTTGATTTATTTGTTTCTTCCTTTCATAAGTCCTTCTCAACTCACCCCTGGTACCTTGCCATCAGATAGGAAAAAGAAAAAACTTATGCGGGTATTTAGGCTGCCTTTAATTTTGCAGGAAAATTTTTTGATTTTAGTAAAATGTAATCATTCTTCACTCTTCTAGGGCGCAGCCTTGTATGTTCGTGCGAATATAAAGAAAAATTTCACATATTTATTTCGTATTTCATAAATCATGATTCAAAGATTGAAAAATTGTTTTTTATAATATTTCAATTGCTATTTTAAATGAGATTAAATTTCTTTACTTAAATCAACGATACTGATTTTTGTCCTTGTTAGCATCATTGGTTTAGACCGCGGGAGTAAAGCAAATATCTCGTGGCCACCATATAATTTGCTAAAAGTCAATAACGTGTACAAAATAATCATCATCATTAAGGCTTAATTATTTGAAGTCGCAAATATATAAAAGAAAACGACACATGGGATTCTATTTCTACTGCTTCAACGACAACCATATTTAGAATTTTGTTGTGTATAGTTGCTGTCCGTTGGATAAGCGGTCGAGAACCACTCAGCACTACGCGTCCTCGCGATATTTTTTGGAGCTGGACCAACAAAAGAAAGAATTCAAATATCCAACTCATTGTCGTTTTACTCATAAACGCCATGATGATGAGGGGTAAGCCTGTCAATTCGCATATCGTGAGTTCGGTTCGATTCAGCGGCTCTCCAAAAAAAAGCGAGGGAAAGTAAGAAGTTAATAACCAACAAAAACAGCAAAAGAGATTTTTGGTCATTTTACCGGCATCCACAACTTTTTGCCTGTGTGGCCAAATCTTTTTTCTATAATCTCAAGACAGCGATGGCTTAATTCTTCTGTCTGAATCAGTTCGAAAATGGATCTGTGAATTCACTCAAAAGATATAGATCTGTAAATACGTGCCGTGACGAGGCTAGATTTCAGCCAATACCTATTAAAGCTCTTCCCAAGTACACACTCATCCTTCATTTCTTCTTCTTCTATTCAATGTTTTAATATTCCGATCAGTGAGGCTCTGTCAAGCCGCCGCTACTCTCTCTCTCTTTCCTCCTGTTATTTTGTACCGGGGAATTGATCTCGGGCAACGTGACACCAGATACCGGAGAGAGAAGTGAACTGAGATTACAGTGCCAGACTGTGTGATGCCGAATCCCCAATCTCAACGTCAACGGGCCAGAGCTCCATCTTCATCGGCGCGGCCTTCAGCTCGGGATAGGGTTCCGCTCAGGCAATTATTTCGGGTGGCATCGGTGGCTGGCGGTATTCAGTTTGGGTGGGCCTTGCAGCTTTCTCTCCTGACGCCTTATGTGCAGCAGCTTGGAATTCCTCACGCTTGGGCTAGCATAATTTGGCTATGTGGCCCACTTTCTGGTCTCTTTGTTCAACCCTTGGTGGGGCATATGAGTGACAAGTGCACCAGCAGGTTCGGCCGCCGGAGACCCTTTATCTTAGCCGGAGCAGTGTCCATCGTTATTGCTGTTCTAATCATTGGTCACTCCGCTGACATTGGTTGGTGGTTCGGTGACAATGAGAATTCTCGGCCGGCAGCGATAGCGATATTTGTAATCGGGTTTTGGATTTTGGACTTGGCCAACAACATGACTCAAGGTCCTTGTAGAGCTTTGCTTGCCGATCTTACTGGTAAGATCTTCTCGCACTTTGCCTTCGAATAATTGAAATATGTGATTGTTGTGAGACAATGAAAGCCGTAAATAAACTCTGTTATGAAAAACTCTTCCAGTGTTAAAGTACCAACGTTATAACTTCCAAATGACGAAGGATTAGTTTAGTTATTCCTTTTCTAAAAATCAGATATATCCGTATTCTGCCGCCGGATGATGCTTGACCGCACAATACTTGCAATTTGTGTCAGCAAATAACGAAGTTCAATAAAGATGAAGCTCCTTGTTTTCATATTTGTCATTATCTGATTTCCTCATCACTGCTCGACACCATAAGTTGACTTGAATGGTTACTGATGTATCTAACTGCTGTAGCTGGATTTTTCATATTTGACTAGCAATGGTCTCCTCTGCTGAACCAGAATTTGTTTAAGAGCGCATTATATATGCTTCCCCCCCTAGCACTGCATAACAGCATTGATTTTAATTCTTTTCTCTTTTTTATACTATGAATTAGCATCTAGATGCACTTTTCCTTCTGAACTTCAATGAGAAGTTCGGTTTGTCAAAACAAGTAATCTTTCAAGCATTAATTTGTCCTTAGATATTCTATCTGATCCCATTACGGTCATTGACTTGAATAATGTTAAATTAACAGTCGAACAGGAGTATCAGATCGTTGACCTTACCAGAATAGTTGTTTTTGTTCTAAATAATCTTCTATTAGATATTGTAAATCTCACAAAATTCGAGCAAATTTACTCTTACAATGACGTATGAAATCAAACTTTGGTGCTCAATTATGCTTTTGGTTTACATATCACCAACATGATAATTTTGTTAATGATAGACACAGTGAACATTAAAAGATTGTCACCTATATAAAATCAATAATTGTTTAGTCAGGGTTATCCTAGGTGCCAAATTTGAATTTTTGGAAAAAATTGCGGCAAAGGATCACTTTTCAGAGACAAATTTACAAGCTGCACCAAACTTGAAGAACAAAAGCTTTCTTTAGTGGTGAATAAATTTTCTCCTTGCATCCCATTCAGGGCCCATTTGTTGAAGGTTCTTAGTTTTTTTTTGCGGGAAATTACTCTTTTTTATATAAAAAACTAATTTTTTTAGAAATTTTAGGATGATTGCTTAAGCTTTTAAAAATTATTAAATCAAAAAATTAGATTTTAGGATGTCTTTGTTTTAAATTGTAACCATATACAAAATAACTTTTTCTTTTCATAGAATTTCCAAACTTTTTTTGGCAGCATGAAAACAAATCTTCCTATACAATTAAACAAACAAGCTCTTAACATATCCTGTAGTCATTATTTTAGGGGAAATAAGTTTTTCCTGGCAACATTCTTTTAATAGTGGCATCAGATGTGAAAAAAGTGGTTCCATTTTTATTCTAGGCCTTTCTGTGATTCATGCAAATTAGTAAAATGTTGTTTGTTACTGTTTTGGAACACAAATTAATATTTGTGCAAAGCATTCGCAACTATGTTTAAGTGGTATAACTTTGGTTATTGTAAGCTGTCACAGATGTGCTATTGTAAAAGTAATCTTCAAATCACAGGGAAGCCTTTGTGAAATGAAAATTTAGACTCTCATATAATCAATGTCATAATTTTTTACCAGACCTGTGTCTTGTAAGCTTCGATTATTCATTCCATTGCTTAGGGATAGAAATTGTTCATTTTAGATTAAAAAATGAGAGGAAGAGAGGGAAAACCAAGTGAAAACCCAAATGTTAAACCACCATGAGAGTGTTGTTATGTCAATTGCAATTCATTGAGAAATAAAAGTGATCACTCCTGTGAAGAAACAATACATTGACATCCTTCTTCCTTTTCTTGACTTTTTCTTCTATATAATGTCAGGCAAGGATCATCGAAGGACACGAGTGGCAAATGCCTATTTCTCTCTGTTTATGGCTATTGGTAACATTCTTGGCTATGCAACTGGGTCGTTCAGTGGTTGGTACAGGGTTTTTTCTTTCACTGTTACCCCTGCATGTAAAATTAGTTGTGCAAATCTCAAGTCTGCTTTCCTTCTCGATGTCTTTTTCATTGTGATCGCCACATATATGAGCATTACAGCAGCTCATGAAGTGCCTCTAAGTTTGAGTGGGGCAGCCCATACTGATGAAGGGGCAGGAGAGTCGGGTAGTGCAGAAGAGGCTTTCCTATGGGAGCTATTTGGGACATTTAAATATTTTTCAGCTCCTATATGGATAATACTGTCTGTTACTGCACTGACATGGATTGGGTGGTTTCCATTTATTCTGTTTGATACTGACTGGATGGGTCGAGAGATTTATGGTGGTGATCCAAATCAAGGCCTTACTTATGATGCAGGAGTTAGAATGGGGGCATTTGGTTTATTGTTGAACTCAGTTGTTCTTGCGATAACATCATTACTCATGGAATGGCTAAGCAGGAAGCGAGGGGCTGGCTTTTTGTGGGGAATCTCAAACATCATAATGGCTGTCTGCTTTATTGCAATTCTTGTAGTAACCTATGTGGCAAGCAGCATTGGCTATCTTGGCAAAGATGAACCACCAATTGGCATTTTAATAGCGGCAATGACAATTTTTACCATTCTTGGGTTTCCATTGGCGGTAGGTTGCTCAAATCTGCTTCTAAGCATATTTTTCTCTTCGGTCAATATAGAATTGAAACCGCGTTTTGGTTCTCTGAGCCCTCAAATTAAGGGGGGCAAAGGACTTATTCCATTGTTATTGCATTCTCGTATACACAATTTTTTCGGTTCTGCCATGATGTGCCAGAAGTGCAAGTTTGGAATTGGCCCCATAAAGAGTGCAGACATTGATATTATGTGCGTGTTACACATGATTTAGACTGACTTATCATATTGATTATTTCAGATTGCTTACAGTGTTCCGTATGCCTTAATCTCAGCACATACTGAGTCTTTGGGACTTGGACAGGGTAGGCTTCTGTTTGTGGCCTTATTCTGTTCATTTCTTTTGGAGATGTGATGCTTACATTGTTTATGTTGATTGTTGATACTTACAGGGTTATCAATGGGGGTTCTAAATCTGGCAATAGTGATCCCTCAGGTATCATTGCTTTAAGATTTCATAATATCCTTTTAGTTAAAATGAGTCCTTCTCTCTGGATTTTTTTAGGGGGTGTTGAATTGCCAATAAAGCCAGATTAATTTTTTTTTTTTCTCTTAGTAGTTGCCAATTTGAGGTTAATCAACTACCTTAAATAATTGAACCTAAATTTCTTGAATTAAGGTTCACACCTGTTCATGGGTTTTGGATGTGAAAACCAATTCATCTGCTGAAGAACATCATTGAAATAGGACCCTCAAGTTTGAAAGTAGCTACTATAGGAAGTAGAGGATATCATATCTAGTTGCCCATAGATTACATGAAAATCTAGTTGCGTTGACAAACCACTGATTATCAGAAGAGTTCAATAGAGATATCTCATCTAGGTTATAAAAATAATTATGCAGACGAGTTCTTCCCCAGTGTAAACCATTAAATATTTTTTTTAGTTCGAAGTTAATGATGACTCGTCTGCTGTAAATATGTAAACATCGTGGGAAAGGACCTATTTTTATGCATTTATGATTTTTGAAACAGATGGTGGTGTCTCTGGGAAGTGGACCATGGGATCAGATATTTGGTGGTGGAAACTCCCCAGCATTTGCTGTGGCCGCCATTGCAGCCCTTATCAGTGGACTCATAGCTGTCTTGGCTATTCCTCGATCTGGTGGTGGTTCTCAAAAGCATAGATCCCACGTTTGAGGTACTGCGTTCTTTATGCTTATGGCACTGGTTTCCTTTGAAGAGGGATGGTGTCATGGTGGCGATAAATAAAGAGGTAGCCAGAATTTGTATATAGCTATTCTTGCTTCTATCTGTTTGTAGCCTTTTTCTCGATCTTCCTTTCATGAAAATTCCCTCCTCTCCCAATCTTTTCCCAATGAATAATTGTATCCTATGGTTATGCTTCCGTCTTATTAGTCATTATTTAGCCGTTGGGCCATATTTTTGCCGTTGTATAGTTTTCATAGGCATTTGATTTCTTGGGAACTCGCGCTGTTTTTTTTGGAGATCCTGATGACTTAAACAACATCTGGAAAATGTTCAGAATGGTTGTGGTATGGAAGCCATGACAAATACTCTGTCTAGTGCTAGAAAGGTGAATACTCTTCAATCTTCATGTCCAAGGATAAAAAAAAAAGTTGTCACAAAATACTGAAAAAGATAGTATCTGCAATCAGTGGAGAATTTCTTCATTGCAATTCAGTCCCACCTTTGTAAGTTGTTGCTTCTATGGCCTAAATGCCTTGGCAATTTAGTTGGAGCTGGAGCATCTTCAGAAGGTGCTAAAGCTTCTGTCAGGCAGCATACTTTCCAACCGAGACGAGTTACTGTTGATTGGGAATTATTCCGCATGAAGTGTTCATTTTGCGATGATGATTCAATCGATGATGTATTGGAATCTTATGTATATGTGTGATTTTTTTTTATGTCAGTGTGAAGGATGTGCTTAGAGGCCAGCAGTGAATATGTGAATTGTGCTGATTGAAACCGTGATGGAGACTTCGCTTCAATGCCCCAATTTTTGGCACTTCCTTAAGACAAACTCTTGGATGATGGGTTTTATTAATGATTGTCAATTGTCAATATATGCAATAAATTATCGTGTTTTATGCACATACTATCTCCTACTTTCCCGTACAAAGCCTGTTACCAAATTTCAAGGCTCCCAATTGAGCATGCAAGAATATCAACTTTGGGTTGATTAATTATTATGATATTATCAATATATAATTCTTGAGTATTTATGCGGAGATTTTACATAAACTTATACGTAGAAACGTGTCTACTTTGTTGGAATAATTAGTGATATCATCTGTACAGGTAAAAAGGAAGGAAGGAAAAGGTTGCAACCCTTCAACATAAAGTACCAGATTGTAATTTTCGTTTCATATTTGATTTTGATGGAATATATGCATGGCAAGGAACAGTTATGCGCAGGGGCTAAAGCGTTATCAGAACGTTTTGATTGCAGGGCCTCGTTCACACAACATAAATACTAGCGAATCCCAAAGTGATTAATTCTGGTTGTAAAGTTGGAGCATGATAAGGGCACAGGTGTCTGACCGATCACTCCACGTAACCAAATAGACGGATACAATTAGGGAATCTGATCATTCTTCTAGAGCAGCATAATCTTTTTTGCCCATATCGGCTTCATTCTAATGTGTCCTCAGTCCTGTCACTCTTTTCCAGAAATTTGCATTTTAGGTATTTCATGTCCCAAAACCAAAATGTGTCTGATCCCCCCACTTATACCCAACTTGGGTTTCAAATGTCTTCCACATCCATGTCGCTACATTTGTACGCCATTATCACAACGTTCCTTGTTTTCTCTTTGTGAAGTCAGCAGCACCTGCCAATTTGGATGCCAGCTTCGATATTCCCATACATCCTTTTTCACAACAAAAAACGTCCCTGTTTTTATTTTAATTTTTAGTCAGTCGCTGTGCCTGTTGCTTTCTTTCATAATTAATTATATCTAAGCATTTAGTTCTATTTCATGATACATATCTTTCAGTAACAGCAGGGGAGGGAATCTGAGAAGGAAGATGGGTTTGTATTCGATGAAGCAGAATAAAAGCCAACGACTAAATAAGAATGTGAAAGAGAAAGTTTTGATGTTGTGGGACGATGGAGTGATTGAAGATTGGCCTTCGCTTAACCTCAAGAGTCAAAACCAATGCTGTGATGCTGTGGTGTGCACAGAAGCATCGTCCCACCTTAGAGATATCCATTAAATGGCTCTAATTCAAGCACGTAATTCTCTCCCCCATGTCTCCCATCTTCCATCTTGTCTCTTCTCCACATGGCCATCTACCTCCTTCCCTCTTTAACCCAACTTGTGGGGTCCCACTAACACTACTATATCTCCTCCATATAACTCTATACACGCACTACCGAAAAAGATGAGAGAGATAAGATCTACTCACTAAGATACATATATGATAAGTTATGGAGAGTGCATGATTAGAGAGAATAGAGAATGAAACAGAAATAAAGGTAAAAGGGAAAGCAGAGAAGTGGATAAAGTTTTGAGTTTGTGTGGTTCATGTTGAGATGAGAAGAGATAGACCCACACAGACAGTGAAAAGTTATGTTGGGACAAAAGAGTGAATTGGGGGAAGAACGGAACATGCATGGCTGCCTTAGAACATGCAAAAACATTTCCCTCTTGCCCTCTAATTTAGCAACCAACTCCTGTGCATCAAGCAGTCTTTCTTTTATTTATATGTATCTGCGTTTGTTTGTTTGTTTGTTTTGTTTTTTTTTTTTTTTTTTTTTTATAAATATATGCACAAACCCTCTTTACTATTACGCATATTGCTGCATGCCCCATGTCCTTTTACAGCTCAGGTGTCCCACCAGAGAACAGAAAACACTGCGAGAATTGGCTTCTCCTTCGATTATTCCCCCCACTTGGCCTTTAATTTCCCTGTTTCAGGATAAAATTCGTTATGTTCCTCTCTCACCCAAACGGGGCGTTTCACACAAGATTAATTAACACCACTATTACTATTAGCGCCGTCATTATCAGGCCATACTAATCCAGCTTCGTTGCTTTGCGGCCGTTAACCCATTTTAAGCAAACACGTTCATTGCCCTTTTCTGCTGTCAATAAATAATAATTCACCGTCCCTTATTAGGATATTGTTTCCTCTCCACAGCACTCAAATGCTTCCATTTTCTTAGATGCTATCCCAAAAAACGTTATTTGCCCCCAACTTTTTTAATTTCCATTTTTGAAAAAATTGGTGACATAATAGGGAAAAGAGGGGGTCGGCAACTCAAAGACTATATGAGCACTTCTTGGGAGAGAGAGTATAAAGCATAGCATAAACTTTTTTCACTTTTTTATGCATTTGATTCAGCTAGCGACACGTCCTCTTCCTAGGGCCCCAGACTTCATGTATATAAACCAGTCCTTCCCACCGTCTCCTTCCCACATACAAAACCCTCTTCCCCTTACAATCTCCGACAAACACAAAGACCACGATCACTAGTCATCAGTCACCACTTCTTCTTCTACAGCTTGAACCAAGTTATTAGCCTGTCATGTGTAATTCCAAGTCATCTTTTTCAGAATCTCCATTTCTGTGTCCCACAGAAACCCATATCGCAGTCCCCCAGAAACCCTCTGATCATGACGATGATCTTCACAGATGGCCAACTCCGCGAGAGGTACCCTTAAGATCTATATTACTTTTGCAAATGTAAATTTAATAAACTAGTTGCTTTATCTGTATTCTGTAACCACTCACGTGGAGACAAAAAGTTACTGTGTGTTCGGTTTATGATATGTATAACATACCCATTAATATCACCGTCTTCTCTTTTTTTACCGCGTTCAGGTCTTATCAGAAATCAAAGACATAAGCAAGATATCAGGCCCGACCGCCATCACCGGTTTACTTCTGTACTCAAGAGCGATGATCTCTATGCTCTTTCTCGGCTATCTCGGCGAGATGGAACTCGCTGGAGGCTCGCTTTCCATCGGCTTCGCCAACATCACCGGTTACTCTGTAATCTCTGGTTTAGCCATGGGCATGGAACCTATCTGCGGCCAAGCTTACGGAGCCAAACAATGGAAGCTTCTGGGATTAACACTACAAAGAACAATCCTTCTCCTTCTCTCCACTTCCATCCCCATCTCCTTCATGTGGCTCAACATGAAGACTATCCTTAATTGGTGCGGTCAAGACCAGGACATATCATCAATGGCTCAAAGCTTCATTCTTTTTTCCATCCCTGACCTGTTTTTCCTCTCTGTTCTTCACCCTCTTCGAATCTACCTCAGGACTCAAGGCATCACATTGCCATTAACATATTGCACTGCCGTCTCTGTTCTCTTACACGTTCCCCTGAATTTCCTTTTGGTGGTTCATTTCAAGCTGGGTATAGCAGGGGTGGCTATAGCTATGGTTTTGACCAATCTCAACCAGTTCCTCATTGTTTCTTCTTTTCTTTACTTCTCCGGTGTGTACAGAGATTCCTGGGTTTCTCCAAGCTTGGATTGTCTCAGGGGATGGTCGTCTCTGCTTTCACTCGCGGTTCCGACATGTGTCTCTGTTTGCTTGGAATGGTGGTGGTACGAGTTGATGATAATGCTGTGTGGGCTTTTGGTGAATCCGAAAGCGACCATTGCTTCCATGGGAATCCTTATCCAAACGACCTCTTTGGTCTACGTCTTCCCTTCATCTCTGAGCCTCGGTGTCTCCACGAGGGTGGGTAATGAACTCGGCGCGAACCGGCCGGCAAAAGCCCGCATTTCCATGATTGTGTCTCTGTTCTGCGCGGTGGGCCTAGGCCTGACGGCCATGCTTTTCACGACCTTAATGAGGCATCAATGGGGACTATTCTTCACCACCGATGAGGAGGTTCTGAGGCTCACTTCCATAGCATTGCCGATTGTCGGAATGTGCGAGCTCGGAAACTGCCCGCAGACAACGGGCTGTGGGGTCCTCAGAGGAAGCGCAAGGCCCACCGTTGGAGCTAACATCAACTTGGGTTCCTTCTACCTTGTGGGTATGCCGGTGGCCGTGCTTCTGGGATTTGTGCTCAAAATGGGATTTTCAGGGATGTGGCTGGGGTTGCTTGCGGCACAAGCCTCCTGTGCTACACTTATGATGTTCGTCCTCTTTAGAACAGACTGGCATGAGCAAGTTCGAAGAGCAAGAGACCTAACTACAACCCCATCTTCTGCTTCTTCTGATCACTCCTCCGTAATTCCCACATTCACAAAAACTCAGACCAAAAACGATTCTTGTTATCTTCAAGAGATAGTGATCGGTGACGATGATGAGCGGACCAAATCGGCGCCGCGTGAGACGGAACCATTAATGTTACCCACAAGTGATGAGCAGAGTGTGAATTGAATTGATCGGAGTTTTTGGTTTTGAGCACAATTTTTTTCGTCCTTCTCCTTCCGGCCGTGAGAGGGAGAGTCCCCAGTTTCTATTGGACTGTACTGTACAATAATTTGCCACCCCACTTTTGCCGCTTTGATTATCTCTTGTCCTACCATAATCTTCTGAGGATTTTTTTTTTTGAAAAAAAACTGACTGCTCTTTTAATTACTTCATACTAAAACCTGGGATTAGATTTGGATGGTTGGAGCCTTTTTAAGCAAGTTTCTAATGATATTTATCATTTTATATAAAACCTAGTAATACGAAATAACAACAATAATTTATAACTATCAATTTGTAGATATACAACTAATTGAATTTTATTCAAAATTTATAAATATATAGAATCCAAGTTTGATTCAAACTATTTAGAATTGTAGTAGAAATTAAGAGATACTACTAAAAAATATCACTTTGTGAAATATTAAATGGAGTGAGCAGGTTTGGTCCTTAGTATAGTACGGAGAGAAAAATGAGGAAAAGGGTTGGGGGAGGAGAGGAAATGGGGCAATAAGTTGTCGGTTGTTTGTGAAGAGAATAGGGATTAATGCATGTTTGGGAAACACATAAATCATAGTTTTTAAAATTGTTTTTTATAAGTTGAGGTAAACTCCTCTCACATATATATCACATATTGGTAAATCATAAAAGTTAATTCAAACATGTACTGACTCTCACTGATTTACCTTTTTTTATTGATATTGTTATTATTCCTATTATTAATATATGGAGTAATCTGGAGCACACACTGTTTCTCTCGCATAAGCTTGGAGCGTCTCCGAATATAAACAAAGGAAATGACGGAGAATTAAAGGGAGGAGGACAAATGAATGATCCTGACCTCCCCAATGATAATATAATTAATAAAAGTTACCCTTTATGATTGGTCTTGTCCTCTTTCTCTAACCCCTGTTTCCATAAAAAATCTCATATCATAATGCTGCTTCGTATTGAGAAGAAGGGGGCTAAAAAATACTCCGAACAAGTTTTATTTTTTAAAGCATGAAACTTTTATGTCCGCACGGATCAATGAATCACCACCTATATGGTACCTGGTGAATTAAAATGGGTGGCAGTGTCCTTTTTTCCGAAGTGTCAGTGGGATAAGCAAAAGACAGAGCAGAGAGAGACAGAGAGAGAGAGAGTAAAAAGTGAAGAAGAGAGGGAGGGCCCTGTTTGAAAAATATTGTCATGGATGCTACAGCCTCCACGTACGTTTCCCACACTTAATTTGTTGTATGTGCTGAATCCACATTTCATTCATATTGTCGGTTTCCAACACACAATAATTTTGTGAAAATCCCTTCAATTCCTTCCTACTTATCCGTATGCTCACTTCTTCAGCCAACAAGTGTTTATTTAGCTGATAAGCAACTTATAATCTTGCATGGATTGTGGGATACCATCTATATGTAACTTCAACAAGTAGAAATAGTCATGGACAATAGCTCTGATTATTGAGCTCCACGTCTCAGCTAGGAATCGTACCGTTGGACTTCTTGTTAGCATTCTCCATAACGCTGAATATATAATGAAATTTTGGCACTCATGTAATCAAGATTTCAAGAGGAATGCTTGTTGGCTTTACTATAGAAGAATTGCAATCAATATTCTTATTAATATAGAAGTTCAATTTCTTCTATTATGGATAGGAGGAGCATAACATTTGTATGTTTTTCCCACTAAATATGTAAAGTATGATATGTTTTTATCAAATTAAATTTAGGGTTAAATACCATTTTTGTTATTAAAGTTTACTTTGAGGAGCACTGATCATTCAGAAGTTTTTTTGGCATCATTTTTACCCCGTACGTTTAAAAACGTAGCAATCTTGTCCATCCATTAATCTTAACCGTTGAATTGTTGCTTCTCTTTATAAACTTTTAGAGGCAAAACTGCTTCTAAAAAAAACTTCTGAGGCAAATTTGCTCCTAAAAAAAATTTCCAGGATATATTTGTTCTATTTTTAAACTTTCGGGACAAAAATGACATAAAAAAAACTTTCAGATGACCAATATTCTTTAGGTTAAACTTCTATGACAAAAATGATATCTAACCCTTTAATTTATTGTTAATAGAACTTTAATGCCTTAAAAATATTATTATACACACTCTAAGAGAAAAACAAAGACAATGATATATCAAACATCACCTATAATTTAAAAGAAAAACTTGCATTATAAAATATAGTAATTTTTTTTTCCTGAAAGGACAGGTATAATCAATGAAATGGAAGGGGGTAAGCAATTTTTTTTTTCTTCTGTATTTTGATACTCTGAGTCTTTGCTCTTGTTGATAACCCTAAATTTTGTTCTTTTCATCCTTGAGCTCATCAGGAATTGCTATGCATCTCCTACAATATAAAGTTGTTTCACCCTAGATAACAGTACACTAACTATATTTTTTATTGAAAAAGGAAAAAAAACATTATAAAAACGTGGCGGAGTGTGTAGACACACGCGCGCGCAGAGAGAGCGGGTGAGGTGAGTTATATATGTGTGTGTGTGTGGTTAGTGTAACATCGGCCCAGCTGAAACTCCTAATTTGTTGGCAGCTATCAATCTCATATATATACGATTCATCGTGCCACTCATATATATTAAACTTAGGGGCCAATTCAATGCCTTGAACGTCACTTTTAAAGGATTCTTCTGTTCCGTTCCTCCACCTTAGCTCGCTTTTCCCAATCAATCCAAACCGAAATGGAATCATCAATATATAGGAGTGTGTGTGTGTGTGTGTGTGTTATTTGAAAGCATCACTGAAAGAGTTGGCGGGAGAATTAGCTTAATATGGCAATCAGGAACATATGCGACGTTCCCTTCTTAATTAAAGCTAGTCTTGGTTATGTGGTCACTCACCAAACCTATCTCTCTCCTGAACATACAGCACCGGCGCCATTTTCCATTTTGGGTTTAGTGCCCTCTGCATGCAAAAGCTTATTCCTCTGATGGAAAGTGAGCAAATGACTAATTCTTTCTTCTTTAATTTGTGTACGTCGTCCCCAAGGCGTTTGCAATAGTGTCTAAGCTGAAACGACCCCCACCAATTAGGCAAAGCGCATAAGGAATATAATTGCACATTTTCGTACACATACAACTCACAGATGTCTCCCTTGAGCTTCAGCTTCATGCATGCTTCTTGTCTTGCATTATTATTGGCCCCTGGTGTACGTCTATGGATGAACACCTTAAAGGTAGGTACAATATTATATTAGAGATACTTTGAACTGGTAGCTAGGTTATTCAAGCGAAGCTACGTACTAAGTTTTCAATTATTGTAACACTATTGCAGGTAAAAAAAAACGAGAGGAGTTAGAGTCAAGTACGGTGCTATTATTTGAGAGTTATTCGTGAGGGAGAGAGATACAGATGCCAATCGTGTGGTACATATATGGGAACTGTCCGTGATAGAAGCATGACAAGGAACAGTGCCGTAATGGGTTTTCTAAGAGGCTAGCTGCGGGGTCCTTCATTCCCCTTCGTACAATATAATCCCTCCCTTAAATTTGTTCGATCCGTTAGAGGCACTCTCACTCACACCTAGGAAATGCTACATTTTGAGGCTGGGGTCGTTTATAGTATAGGGGGACACAAGTTGTCTTTTGTAGACCGGCCACAACCTTCGATAATGCTGGTTTTGCGACTCTATGATTTACTCTACTATTAGGCTTATTCGCTGAGTCTTTCTTACGGGGACGTAGTACTCATTGTTCCGCTTGTACAATCAACATACTGGATGGTGGTCTTGGTCTTCCATTTACTTTTCTTTCTTTTTTTCAATTTGAGTTGGCATATTCATTGTCTCATGTTAACAGTCAAGCCTTATTCACACAGTCAATATTCCAAGGCCCACTTAGGAACCTATATATATATATATATATCGTGGCCCCACCACTGTGGCCGCAGACTAGTTTAGAGGGTGCCCTCGAATGACATACTGACAAGTCATTCGTGTGTACATATATAGGCGTGTGTTGCCCATAATTGGACTGTTGACCCTATGTATTTTATTTCATAATTGAGTCTGAATAATCTCATTAAAACATGCGAAAAATGATTGAAAGGCCTCGATTTAAAGAGATCTTTTTAAACACATACCCAAATATTCATGCCGAATATAATCAGATATCATTAATCCCATTTCTAACTGCTACTCAACATGATTGGGTGTATTTTTTTTAATAGATTGAGGATCGATCGTTACCGAGATTTTATTTTGCCATGTATTCAGCAAAAAACTCGTACGCATCACATCATAATGAAACTATGAATCGACTTGATTATTCAACAAGTATATCATAATTAAAGGCATGGCCTTAATTAGCTGGGTTTTGAGTTGACGTGGAAGTGAAGCAAAGAGAAGATGCCACTTCCCTCAGCAAAGACGGTGGTGGGATTAGAACTTTCTTAATCTGAACGCACCTCGCCTCAAAGGCATTTGACCTATCTTCATTTATAGTTTGTGGGGTTTGACTAATGAATTCTGGAATAACTATATATATGACCATGACCAGCCAGTGACAGTCAATGATCGAAGATATGTAATTAAAGCATAATGAAAAAGGAGGGTCCAAAGAACACATAATGTTGCAAAGATTCGAAAACCAATTCATGAGAAAAGCAAAAAGAGACAGAGAAAGATATTCATTACTAGTTGTTGTTTAACTGGTCCAGGCTTGTGTTTTGAGTGGGGTTTGCAGACCAAAGACCCATAATACGCACTTAGATGAAAATTATACCAAAGCTTTGGAGAGTCAAAAATTGCCAACGACAGAAACAGGATGCTATATATGGGCGTCCCATCAGCGTGACTGTGAGCCACCGTCCCTAGCAATTCTGTGATGATCATTAGTTTGAATAGTAAAAAAGGCTAATAAAAGCATGTAGGGGCGTGTGTCTATATGTGACCAAAGTGGGTTTAAAGTCCAAGAAGCAATAATCCACTTATGAGTATAGATAATGGTTGCTGAGCCTGAGCCTACTAGATCCAAATGAAAACAAACAATCGCTTGTTGTGACTTTCAAGTAAAGCATTTTGACTGAGGATTTTTTTTACAAAAATATATATATAGCAAAAAATTAGTTGTATTGTTATGGCTTGATTTGTCTGTTTGATTTATTTAATGCTCAAGGACTGCTGACGGCTTGAGACAAACTCTTCTCAACTAGTTTTATTTGGTTCACGAGCACAAGTTGGAAATAAAAACCTATGCCTAGGCGCATATCACCTAACATGTATTGTTGGGGACTAAACGTGAAAATATCTTTTAATGAGATTCAAATCTTTTTTTTTTTTATTAGTTCATAAAGTTGCAAACAAGTAGCCCCTATCATTAGACCCAAGGTGCATGTCACGCAGGAGATTTCCAAACACTACAAGTCCAAGTATCCTAACGGGCTTCGCTTGTTTTGGGCTTATGTTCCCTCTCTTCGGTCTTCAGTCATATTTTCATGGGAAGGATCAATACCTTTGACCCATCAACACGTGAAGACGGCCCAGCATGCTAATTGTTATATAACCCATAACAATTGGGCTTAATTTCATCCATGCTCTCGCTTTTGCATCCACATATGACCACAATAAACAAAATACTTCTCATCACAAGAAGTCATTCCTATGACTCAAAAAAAAAAAAAAAAAACCTCATAGCGTGAACCCTTTTTAAAATCTTTACGCTCAAACTCATGATATGGCAAGCAGATTCAATGGCTATTTGAATTAGCGGTGGAAATTAGTTTTTTATGTGATTTATAATATACAAGATAATTATATGAGATGGGTTTTGTCCTGACTTTTATTAACATATTTTTCAAATGTAAACTCAAATTGACTCTACATCTCTGTTTCCAACAACCAACTCTCCCTTCGAAGTCCAAGATTTTTCTGGGTAATTATCACAATACTTTTGAGTTCTAGTTTATTGACTGGCGAAAAGAGTTTTTAATTTTTCATTTCACTTGAATCTCCTCCTGTGTTTGTTTTCTCCTTTAAAAAAAAAAAAAAACTTTTGGGCTGATGCTGAATATTATTTTCGGAACAAAACTAAGCAACTTGGTTTATATGCGCGTTCTTTGTTTAGATTATGAAACATTCAAATTGAAAATAGAAAAATGTTAAAGAAGTCAAAGTTGACCGTCCGTTTTGTTACACAACGTTTTCTGTTAACATCATCTCCAGTTCTCCACCGACAAACACAAAGGAAAACAAAGCAAAAAGAAAATTAAAAAGAAAAAAGAAAAGAAAACGCTGCTATCAACGCCTACTTGCCATCAGAATGCGATAGTAATAGGGTGATAAAAACTGCATTATTGACACTGAATAATAACAGCCTGGCGTATTTAAACCAACAAAAAAAATAAAACAATCATATGTGGATTAATCTAGCATTCCTCTGAATAATAAATGCGATATTGGGTCAGTGTCCAAAACTAAACAGAACAGTCATCGATAAACATTCATAAAAATAAATGAAGAATCCATTATTTATATTTGCAGCTACAATCGAGCGGTTCTGGTTTTCTTTGCTCTCTCAGTTTTTTTCGTTGTTGTTGATGGAGGTAGTTATGGGGTTTGATCAAAGCTATAATTAATTAGTATTATATGGAATGGGAGACATGGATAGCACCAAAGACTCAGCAATACAAGTCAACAAGTGGTTAAATGGAATATGTCAACGCGTGAGAAACCATTGTCATTACATGATACTTAAATTAATCATACAAAATTATGTGAAAACAAACCTTTTTTATTCGGGGTGTTACCGACACAGGGGAGAGCAACAGCCATATATACAACCACCTCAATTCTGCTGGACATAATCAATCAGCTGTTTGAGTTAGCGATATATGTCGTCGTTTTTCCAACTTAATCTACAATTTATGAAGTCAGTTTTATCTAAACTTATGTAAACATATTTTTCTAAAGCTATTTTAGACAAATATTTTAATCTTGTTATATGTCAGCAGTGATAAGTTCTCATTAGTCTTGCATATATTCTCTCTGATTCTAAAGATAAGATAAAGTTGTCTTTTTTAGAGATTAAGAAAACTAAATAAATTATTTAATTATGTTACGGATATCTCATAAATGGGCCCAGCCCAATAACTAAAGAGCCTAGTCAAAATGACTTCAGTTATGCTCATAACCGCTTTCTTGAAAATAGGAGTGGTTTTATCAAAATATCTATCGTTATGATAACCGCTTATGTATCAAGAATATCTATCAAGAACGCATATCTTGATATCCCTAAAATAAAGGATGAATCCAACTGATTAAGATAAGGCACAGGTACGCCTATAAATAGGGTAAACCCCTTACAAGGTACACACTTCTGAAATCCTAGCTTTTCTATTCACACAGAGCACACACACCACCCCCTCTGGCTATCATTAGCCTGTCGTATACCCTCGAACTACGTGGACTTTGATCCACACTGTGGTACGTAGGACCCCGGGATTTCACCCCGGGCCAAGTCCAACCCAACTTGTGATCTACACCGGATCATTGGCGCCGTCTGTGGGGACTGTAAAGTCCTATTCCCGTGACCCGTGATGGCTAATACCAGAAACAAAAGCCACCCGCATGCACACGAGCAGGGTCAGGAACAAAATTTTAGCAAGACCCAACAGCAGGACGTTCAAGGCGTTAATCAGGAACAAATGGAGGAGTCCCCGGACTCGAACCTGGATGGATGAGCAGGCCAAACGCTGGAAAATATTAACCACGCTGGTCCCTCAAAGTTTCAGATTGGAAGCCCGGACATACGGCTCCTACATAACATTGCTGAGTCAATGATGAAACGGATCGAGAATGTGGAAGAACGCGACAATCTTCAGAACCAGAAGATTGACCACATGACCGAGGTGATGAACCAAATTCTTAAACACTTACAAGACTCTCTTCAGGAGGAACGCCGGGATGATCAGCAGAATGAGGACGAAGAAACCAATCACCAAACTATTGATCCCCTACAGGAGGACCATCCTGGGCAAGGCCGAATAGTTTCAACAAAAAATTCTCAGCAAAATAATCACCGGGACGCGAGTCAGGAGGATCAAGCCCAGGCACATAGGAAGGACAGCCGTACCTTGGACAATCAGGGAAATCCGCAAGACTCCAGCAGGTACAAGATGTGGTATGGGGATGGAGGACAAAACAACAGCCCGTTCTCAGATGAAATTACGGAAGCTGAGTACCCAAAGAAATTTAATACATCCGACCTCCCTAAGTACGACGGAAGTCAGGATCCCCAGACACACTTGAACACTTTCGACACTGAGATGCTGGTCCGAGGATTCAAGGGGCCAATCATTTCCAGGCTGTTCACCTCAACGTTACGAAGAGCCGCCCAAATTTGGTTCCGGACTCTATCTCCCAAGTCCATTACTGACTTCAACGACCTGAGCGAGAAGTTCCTGCTGAATTTCGCGACAAGCAAAAAGCAACCCAGGTCGGTCTACACGCTGGACAGAATCAAGCAGCAACCCGGTGAAACCCTTCAGAAGTATTTGGATCGTTTTAAGGCCGCCGCATTACAAATCCAGGGATTAACGGAAAGCGTCCACGTACACTTGCTCATCTCGGGCTTAGATAGCGAATCCAGAATGGGGAGATCGGTCATATCTGGCGAGATCAAGACGCTGGAAGAATTCCATAAACGAGCCAAAAAGTATCTGGACATAGAGCAGATGCAAATAGCCAACGCGTCGGGAAAAGAGAGACAGAAAAGCCCACCTCCGAAAGGGAAGGATCGGGCAGCAAGAGACCGACCTCGTAACTCGGACCAGAAAACACGAGGACAGAGGCATGAGGGGAAGTATGAGAGATATACTCCAATAAATGTCCCTCGTTCACAGTTATGGAGAGAGGTAGCCCTGACCGAGATGAGGAAGGTGGAGCGACCCTGACCACTTTATAATAAGGGAAAGTTGGACCGCACGCGATTTTGTGAATTCCACAATGGACCCAGGCACACAACGGATGAGTGCTGGGACCTTAGAGATGCGGTGGAAAAGTTTATCCGAGATGGAAAATTACGTCAGTACGTTATCAAAACACAAGGGCAGAAAGCCAAGCGCAAGCAGACGGATCGGAGTACAAGCCCGGTCTCCCAGAAGAAAAAACCGGAGGAAGCCCGGAGAAAGCACGACAATGAGGACGAGTTCCCGGAAGCAGAGTTTGACTGCAATGTCATTAGTGGAGGTTACGGAGGTGGCGGCGATACCGCCAATTAGCGGAAGAAATACCTTCGGGAAGTCTTAACCATCAGGGGACGACCGACCTTCAAGCCGGAGCCATCGCAAACAGAAGAACCTCCTAAGCTGTTCTTTACTCAGGAAGATCTGAGGGACGTAATCCCGGGTCATCAAGACGGACTGGTTATAACCGGCCTCCTGGGAAAATGCCGTGTAAAGAAGATATTCATCGATCGTGGCAGCGCGGTGGATATCATCTTGTGGGACGCCTTTAAGCGCATGGACCTCGACCCAGAGAATCTAAAGCCGTGCAGGACAACCTTAATCGGGTTCAACGGACAGGATACCAATCCCAAACGATGTATAGAACTAAAAATGACCTTGGGCTCTAAAGAAGCCTTTAAGACTAAGCGAGTCAAGTTTATTGTAGCGGATTTCCCTTCGTCCTACAATATAATCTTAGACAGACCAACCATTCATAGTTGGGACATGCTCATATCAACTAAGCATCAGAAGCTGAAAATGGTAAGTCGGAACAATGAAGTCGTCACCGTCACAGGTGATCAGAAGGAATCCCGGCAATGCTATTTCTCAACAGTTAAAAACAATGAACCCGGAACATCCAGCTCGCAGCAGAAAGGAGCTCGAAATTCAGCGCCAATTGCGCCGAGCTCGGTCAACGTGGTAGAGCTGGATGTAAGAGAAGAAGCAAAGTTGATGAAAACAGAGCCTGATGAGAGCTCGCAGGCTACCAACTAGGAGAGGATCCCGGACAAATAACCCAGATCGGGAGTTCACTTGCCGAGCAAGAAAAAATCGAGCTCAAAAAGCTGTTATGGAGAAACAAGGACGTATTCGCATGGAAACCTTCGGAGTTACCAGGAGTCGACCCGGCGTTCTGCTGTCACAAATTGACCATAAATCCACGATATACGCCGGTCTCGCAGAAGAAAAGAAAGATTGCACCGAACCGTCAGGAAGCCCTAACCGAGCATGTAAGAGAACTGCTGGATGCGGGATTCATCAGGGAAATCCAGTATACCACATGGTTGTCAAATGTGGTAATGGTCAAGAAACCAAATGGTAAATGGAGGGTGTGCACCGACTACACCGATCTCAACAAAGCATGCCCCAAGGATGCTTACCCCATGCCAAATATTGACCAACTGGTGGACAATTCTTCGGGTTTCCAGCTGCTCTCATTCATGGATGCGTATTCCGGCTATAACCAAATAGCTATGCATCCTGAAGACCAGGAGAAAACAGCTTTTATCACGGAAAAAGCTAATTACTGCTATAATGTCATGCCTTTCGGGCTGAAGAACGCAGGAGCTACTTACCAGAGGATGATGAATCAAGTGTTTGAGGCACAACTCGGCAGGAACGTCGAAGTTTACATCGACGATATGATCGTAAAGTCAGTTAAGCGATCCGACCACATCCAAGATTTGCAAGAAACATTTGATAAGCTCCGGGATCATAGAATCCGACTTAACCTAGCTAAATGTGCATTCGGGGTACCAGCGGGTAAATTTCTCGGATTCCTGTTGACAAACCGGGGAATTGAGGCCAATCCGGACAAATGTCAGGCCGTCCTCAATATGGCTGCCCCAAAAAACAAAAAAGAGGTATAGCAGTTGACTGGCAGACTAGCCGCGCTGACAAGGTTCTTACCGAAATCGGCAAAAAATGCTCTTCCTTTGTTCAAGTTATTGAAGAAGGAAGCACGACATGGAGAATGGAACTCAGAGTGTGAAGCCGCTTTTGACAAGATCAAAAAATGCCTGTCATCACCACCCGTGCTGACCAAACCCGAGCCCGGGGAAGATTTGATATTGTATCTATCCGTGGCCCTAGAAGCAGTAAGTGCCGCCCTGATGAGAGAAGATTCGACGGAACAGAAACCGATTTACTTTACAAGCCGGGCTTTGCAGAGTTCGGAGCTAAGATATCAAAGGTTGGAAAAGGTGGCCTTTGCGTTCCTAACTGCCGCGAGGAGATTACGCCCTTACTTCCAGGGGCATAAAATAATTGTCCGAACCAGTCAGCCAATACGACAAATACTCCACAAACCTGACTTAGCAGGAAGAATGACGAGTTGGGCAATCGAACTGTCCGAATTCGACATAGTATATGAAGCTCGGCATGCTATTAAGTCCCAGGCTTTAGCCGACTTCATTGCAGAACTGGTGCCAACAGAGGTAGTCCCGAAAGCAACCCTTGACGTTTGGAAAGTATTTGTAGACGGCTCTTCAAACGCCAAAGGAAGTGGAGCCGGGATCATAGTCGAAAGCCCGGAAGGAGTCACCATGGAACACTCCCTGCAATTACACTTCAGAACCTCCAATAATCAGGCCGAGTATGAGGCTGTATTAGTCGGGCTATCGCAGGCAAAAGATAATGGGGTCAGGAGGGTTAATCTCTCTACCGATTCTCAACTAGTCGCGGCCCAAATCAACGGTTTATACACGGCTAAGGGACCCTTGCTAATTAAGTATTTGGGGAAAGTCAGAGAGGCAATGGCCGACTTCAATGAGGTCATAGTCACCCACATCCCCAGGGGAGAAAATGCGAGGGCAGATATCCTCTCCAAATTAGCAAGCACCAGGAACTCGGGAAATAATCGGACTGTAATACAACAAAGTCTCAAGGAGCCCACGTGTATCATGGTCATCGCGGCAGCAGAAGACTGGCGAAAGCCAATCTTAAATTACCTGGAAAAGGGAGTTAGCCCAGACGATTCCAGGGAAGCAAGGCAGATAGCACGGACCGCGTTAATGTACACGGTGGTCGATGACCAACTCTACCGAAAAGGCCTCCAATCCCCAATGATGAGATGTTTAAACCAGGCAGAGGCCGAGTACGTGCTATCAGAGATACACGAAGGGATAAACGGACAACACATGGGGGCAAAGGCGTTAGCCCGGAAGGCCCTAAGGGCTGGATACTACTGGCCGACAATGGTCGCGGACTCCAGAGAGCACGTACGGACGTGCGAAAGCTGCCAAAAACATGCTCGGATCCTCTGGCCACCTCCGACCGAGTTGAAAACCATCACGGCTCCTTGGTCATTCTTTAAGTGGGGTATGGACCTCCTTGGACCGTTCAAACCGGCCGCAGGGCAACTGAAATGGCTTGTGGTGGCGGTGGATTATTTCACTAAGTGGATCGAGGCCGAACCACTGTTGACCATCTCGGCTGCTTGAATACAAAAATTCTTCGAAAGAAATATTGTTGCAAGGTTCGGGATTCCTGCCGAGATCGTAACTGACAACGGTACTCAATTCGTTGATCAAGGTTTCCAGAGGTTGATGTTCGAGCTCGAAATCAAGCACCATTTCGCCTCGGTAGAGCATCCGCAATCTAATGGGCAAGCCGAGGCAGCCAACAAAATCATTGTAGACGGGCTCAAGAAACGGATGAGCAGTGCAGAAAGTAACTGGGTCGAGGAACTATACCCGGTACTCTGGGGATACCGAACTAGTGTCCAAACCTCGACCCAGGAAACACCCTTCCGAATGACATATGGATGCGAGGCCATGATCCCGGTTGAAATTGGGCAAACATCATGGAGGAAAGCCAAAGTCATGGAAGAGGGAGAACACGCTAACAACAAGCAGTTAGCAGCCGAGCTAGACCTCATCGATGAAGTGAGAACGACGGCACACTGCCGAGATCTAGCAACGAAGCAGCTGGTGGCGGCTAAGTATAACCGCAAAGTTAGACCACGAGCATTCGATAAAAGTGACTTGGTATTACGCAAAGCGGATATCAGAAATAAGAATGCCCTGGACGGAAAACTTGCAGCTAACTGGGAGGGTCCTTACCGTGTTTCAGACAAAATGGGGCCCGGGACCTATGTCCTTGAGACGTTAGATGACACGCCCATTAAACGAACATGGAACGCGGACAAGCTAAGGACTTACTACAGCTAAAGACCGGGATGCACTCGGAATAAACACACAGCGGATGTCAGTGGTGACCGAGAACCGCGTTTTACTTTCAACGGATGTCGGTGGTGACCGAGAACCGTTTTTTATTACGCATTGTTTTGCTTTTGGCAGTATTTTCCATTGATTTTAAATTGTGTAATCCCAATTATTTCAATCAATAAAAAAGGTGGTTCAATTTATGGGCCAACCAAGTTATTACTTGTGAAATCAATGCAAAGATAGGCCGTGACAAAGGCAAGATAATTAAACAAAGACTTGGGTTTCGCGATCCCGGTCATGATAAGATTTGTCAACAAGTCTTGTAAAACGTTACGATGCATTAGAACTGTCCCCTGGGGTGGTGTGAGATTGCCATAAAAGATCCTGATCAGGTCGAAATGTTTAGGCTCTTATTCAAAAAGGATATTAGGGCCCGAACATGTGGCAGTTGGCTACCATCTCGGTAAGGTACTTTACAAGATAAAGTGCTTAGATAATTTTTGAAAATCGTCTGTTGTTTAGAATGCCCGACCATTAATAAACGTGGCCCGTTTGTTAAAACGTCGGTTGAATAACCAGCAGATTCTGCGCAATATATCTTGACTTTGGCCAAGTCAAAAAATAAAGAACCGAGCTTCGTGCACGGATTACGTTCCCCTTTACTCATCAACTAGTGAATTAAAACACGAGTTTGGTTTAAAGGATGAAAATAAATACATGTAAGATGGACGAGCTGAGGATGCTAGAAAAATCTGGGAACACCGGCTTGTCATAGTATTAATTTTGAGGGCAAAGGCCCCAGATTACAGAAAAACAAAAATACTACATAAGGAAAAAAATAAAAAAGATCCTAGAAGGACGGCATCAAGATTGGGCTTGGCCGGGCACAGGAGAACCAGGGGCGTCGGTCGTCGGAGCATCTTCCTCAGCTAATTGAACACGGTCATCCTCCGCGAGATGCTCGGACTCTTCGACCGGAGAAAGCGGCGCTGGCACAAATTGCCCGTCCTCTACCGAAGCTCTGAAATCCACAGCGTCTAAATTCATCGTAATGTCCGGATTCAGAGCTTGGACTTGGGCCAGGCAGACGTTGAAAGCTTCAGCAGCTGTCTCCACGACCAGGACTTCCAGCTTATCCACCTCGGCAGCAGACGCCACGAGCTCGGCCTTGGAAGCGTCGAGGTCGGATTGGGCAAGATGGAGGTCCTTCACCAGCCCCGCATACTGACCCTGCAGGGTGTGCAGTGAGGCATTGAGGGTGTCTTCTCGGGCATGACTGGCGTCAAGCTCGGTGGAGAAATGATCCCTCTCAGCAAGGGCCTTTGATAGCTCCTCCACCGCCTTTATCTGCGCCTCTTTCGCTTTCAGGTGCGCCTCCTCAGCCTCCCGCTGCCTGATCTCGGCCTCTTTCTTTTCAACCCGAGCTTTGGCAATCTCGGCTGCAGCCCTGGCGTACTTATGCTTAACAGAAGCATAAGCGTCCAACACGCCGGCCGTCTCCATTAGGTGGTCCTGCAGGACCTGCAGGTGATCGAGGTCGGAGTCGGCAAAGGCCTCACCACTAAAATATTTGCTGGGAGGCTTCACCGCGTATTTGAACTCCTCCGAGACCCCATCAATCCATACCTCACCCCACGAGTGAAGGCGAGACTTACCAGGAAGTGGGGGAGGAGGGACGCTTGCGGCAGCACCGGCGTCCGGGACAAAGGCCAGATTCTCTTCTGCGACCGAGATCGACGACGCCACGGACTTCGATCGCTTGCGCGGAATGAGATCCGTAGAGGCCGGAGAGGGCGCAGCCCTCTTTTCAGCAGTAGTCCTGGCAGGCGAAGGAGCAGCCACAGCCTTCTTCTGGGAAGAGGACTCCCCTTTCCTTTTAGCCTTAGCCTGGAGCTTCTCGGCCAGTTCTTGGAAAGAAGCCTTCCCCATGTCGGGCACTACAAAAAACATAACAAACATCAGAAAGGACAAGGGGCATACGTTAAAATATATATATATATATATATATATATATATATATATATATATATATATGTATGTATGTATGTATATATCCAAAGAACATCCAACAGAAACCATACTCGGTGAATACAATTCCTCCACCGACTGTCGGATAAAAATCCGGGAATCAATAACATCCTTCTCGGCCACATGGTCAACTAGAGCTATCACGGTTTCAACCTCGGCTGGCTCTAGGCTATCATCGGAGGATGCAAATATGTTTTGGTCTTGGTCATAGTGAGCTTTCGACCAATACAGAGGAAACAGCAGCTCCACCGAGCTGGAATCGACGTCCTTAAGAAACCACGGTTTATGACCGGGTTCAGCGTTGATTTTGAAAAAAGAAGCCTTGAAGCCTTTCCAGGTGTCAGTTGCCACATGGAAAAGCTTCTTGTCCGGTTTCCCCCGGAAAGAAACCCAACCCCTCTTTTCTTCGGGCTCCCCGGGTTGACGAGCCCGTTGGATGTTAAAAAAATAAAAGAATGTCCCGGTGGTGGGAGTACGATTTAAAAATCGGCAAAGCCGCTCGAATGCAATAATAAAGCCCCAGGAGTTAGGATGAAGCTGAGTAGGGGCCAGCTGAAGAATGTTTAAGAGATCTACTTGAAACCTAGAAAATGGAAAACGAAGGCCGAGTTTTTTGACGAAGTCTAGATAGAAGAAGAAAAAGGAGTGCTCATTCCCTTCCCGGGCAACGCACACCGGTTCAGAAGGGCCGGGAAAAGATAAAGAACAATGATCCCGGTCCCCTAATGGGAGCTCGGCGATCTGACTGGTCGTGGCTTTTGATAGCCTGGACAGCACCCCGGTCGCGACCTAGTCATACTTCTCAGCAATATGACGTGGAATACTGACGGCCGCTGACTCCACGGATCCGGAATCCTCGATAGGACGCGGAGAAGTTGACATACTACTTAGAAAAGGCAAAACAAAAATAAATTAGAAACGAAGATGATACCTGAAGATAGTAAAGCGGGACGGGTAGAAAAGGCTCCAACAACCCGCGGTTGGATATGCCGGCATCGCGAAGCTATTTCGTCAGCTTCCCATGACCGGCCAACCATCGTGGCCTCAGATATCAGCCAGGAACACTCCTCGCACGGGCCGATAGGCCGGGTAAGGGAGATGAAGGGCTCCGCGCGTGAAGGAAAGGAAGAGGCGGGTAGAGGAGGACTTTCCCCCTACCCTTTCCTAAGGGCGGCTCTGAAAAAAAAACCTTAGTAGCAGCAATCCTCCGGCCTAGACTTTCGGGCTCTACAGACTCAGACCGACCTCGAGCCCTTCCCCTAACCCCACCAGACCGTCCTGGTTGACTACCACCTTCTCCGCCATAACCACGGAGAACGTTTTCCCTCTTTTGTTCTTCGGTCAAAGGTTTCCCGTACAGCCACCAAGCTGTCCGGGGAGGCATACGCTGAATAAGCTCGGCCTCTTCCGGGGAAAAAGCATTTGGATTAAAAGGCGGAGGAGAACCTTGATGGCTCATCCCGAGAAGATAGAATTTAAACAGGAAACCGTAAACCAAAGACGGAGAAAAAGGATTGAATAGACCAGAAGTTCAGAGAAGTTCAAGAACAAAGCAGAAGCCAGAACCCAAAGGGGAAGAAACTGGAAAGAACTCACAATAACCTACCCAAAAAAGGGGGGGGGGGAGACCAAGAGACAGAGAAAGAAAGTAGAAAACACAGCCAAATAACCAGAGAAGGGAACAAGGAAAGTACCTGGTTTGAAATAAGTTAAGGGAAGAGGAAATGCGCGAGCCACGAAGACCAGAAATGGGAATCTGAGGAAGATGAACGGGTGACTGGTTGCAAGTTTCTCTCAAGAAGGAAAATTCAAGGTTTGACAGTTTTCAAAATGCAAGAAGCAGAAAGTCGAAGGCTTTTATAAGCAAAACAAGCAGGCGGGTGAGAGTCAAGAAACTCAACCGTCAAAGGCCCAAAGGGCCCATACACAAATAATGACGTGGACGTTAAAAGGCGTGCACATTTAATGCTGATGGTAGGCAAACACGAAAACCAAGATAATGGGGCAGTTGCTCTACTCAGAGGCCGGCTAGTAAACATCAAATCAGCAGAAGGCAATGATGACACTCGTGGCCTCGAGATAAGACGAGTGTTGGATCAACAGATGAGGCGGACAATGATCCCGGATCGAAATGCTCACGTGGCCGACCACATGAATACACCCCGGTTGCCCGACCTAACTCCCCCTGCAATCTCAAACTTGGGGGCAACAAGTCCCGATCCACGAAAAACTGGACAAGGTACCTGTAAACGGGGAGTAAGACGATATAGAAATATCAATACTACCCGACACCAATAAAGAGGGAAAGTTCGAGAAGGCATGGGAGGAGTTCGGCCTAGAATCAAAATTATAGAACATTAAGACCGAACATTAATGTTCTCTCGGGATAGCAAACGAATGCAACCCGCGTTAACCGGGATGGGGGGCACCCGTGTCCCACTCAAATAAACCGGAATGCAAATTGATGACAGAGGGGGTAACCCGGGGACCAAAAATGTCCGACCTCGGAAAAAGAACTAGAAATCAAAAACCTCATGACAGCGAAATGAACTAGAACAAAGGATGTAACCTGACAAGTACATCCCGGCTGCTCGGAGCCCTGAACAACCGGGCTGGGGGGCAACTGTTACGGATATCTCATAAATGGGCCCAGCCCAATAACTAAAGAGCCTAGTCAAAATGACTTCAGTTATGCTCATAACCGCTTCCTTGAAAATAGGAGTGGTTTTATCAAAATATCTATCGTTATGATAACCGCCTATGTATCAAGAATATCTATCAAGAACGCATATCTTGATATCCCTAAACTAAAGGATGAATCCAACTGATTAAGATAAGGCACAGGTACGCCTATAAATAGGGTAAACCCCTTACAAGGTACACACTTCTGAAATCCTAGCTTTTCTATTCACACAGAGCACACACACCACCCCCTCTGGCTATCATTAGCCTGTCGTATACCCTCGAACTACGTGGACTTTGATCCACACTGTGGTACGTAGGACCCCGGGATTTCACCCCGGGCCAAGTCCAACCCAACTTGTGATCTACACCGGATCAAATTATATTATATATTGTGTATCATTGTATTGTTTATCAGTTTATTAGTCAAATTAATTAATTTGAAGAAAATAAAATAAAATATTTTAAAATAATTTAATTAGTTTCCTTAGTTTATAAAAAAATCAACTTTATTTTATATTTAGAAATGAACTTTATTTTATATTGAGTAATTTGTTTGGACACGCATGGATACGCACACGCATATATAATTCTCCAAATAGAATTCCTTATGGTCCAACGATACTAATATTTTCAATCACACTGGCAATGTGCGTGATTTGATACCTGCAACTCCAGTTCACTCCGCGCGAAAATATTTGAATAAATCTTATATTAATTACTAATTACACCTCAGATTCTAAATGTGTCTGACAGAGGGAATATTTTATTAGAAAATTTATTCGTGAGATTGAGTTAATATATTTTGTAAATACTAAATGAATGGTGGAACATCATTTTTAAGAGTTTAATTAATTTAAACCGTTTTTATATAGTTATTAACTCCAGAGGAGTGTGTTCTTTTTTAGGAGTAAGATGATTTGTTCACTTGAAATTGTAGACCACACTCAAAAGTCAAATTCAAATGAAATAGCTAGTCATCCATATAAGAAAAGTAACTTCCCGAAATTAATTGGTCGCTATCCATTTTACATTTTACTATATATAGGATCAATACATTGCAATTAAAATACCCTATCCGATTTCAAACAAAAGGTACATTTCATAGTTTGATTTTTTTTTTTTAATTAAAGTGAATTTTACATTAAATATTTGAAAGGTTTGTATATATGGAGACGATTAAGCAATCTTTTGCTTGAACTTGGCAAAAAAAATAAAAAAATAAAAAATGGTTGTTACAACAAAACCAAAAGAAGAGTAATGTAAGAGTATTGAACTATTGATTTTGGTATAAATTAATAGGCGAAATGATGCCATTGACAGCAAATTAAATTAAAATACGAAAGATGAATGAGGAGTGTCATTAAAGATACGAGAGAGCAAGTGGGACGTAAGGATGTAGTTATCTAAACAAGAAGGGAAGCATCTCAAATAGTAAGAGGCCAATTACAACGTAATTACCCAACCTCGTTTAGTTACGTGTAAGCAAACAATTATTATGCAAAACATTTTCACTGGTTCTGGTTGTGTGTTGGAATACGATCGAGCTGCGTAATGAAAATGTCCAATTCTGATTAAGATTACTCTTTCTGCTACTTAATATGTGATATATGTAGAGAAATGGCTTTAATCATAAATATAATATTTATTTTTAGTATTTATCGATATTTTATTAATTTATCTTTATTAATAATTTCTTAACAATAATTAAAGAGGAGAAAAGAAAAAAAAAAGAATTAAGAGAGATGATTGAGAACCTGTATATCATATCAATTAATTTAACTATTTTAATATAATCTTTTTTCTCTCGAAGTAATATAATCTAATTAATTAAATATGTTTTATAAATATTCAATTTAGTTAATTTTTTTTAGAGATTAAAAAATTTAAATAAATTATTTTAAAGTATTCATATTAATAATGTTTTCTTTAAAATAAATTATGCCACTTATAAACTGATTAATAAAGAAAAATTTAACTTTTTTCATACCTTTAAAACACTCAACGAGGATCCGAGGATCAACCGACGGGCACGAGCCATGACACACAGGATCTTGGAACCTTTCGACTCTGCTGGCCACGTGTTACGCCTACCTTTTATTTATTTATTACTTATTATTCTCACACTGAAATTAAATAAAACGGGTCGCTCATCTGAACCCGATCCAAACCCGACCCACCAACACCTCCCCCTCACCCCATCTCGTCCCATTCCGCCTTCATTCTTCACACTCCACCACGCGCTCCAACCGCCAATCTCACAGCTCCCTCGCCGGGTTGCCCCCTTACTTTTCACTTTCTCTCGTTTCTCCGCCTCATTCACCCTTCACCTTTCAGCAGCTGCCTCCAAATTCCTTCTTGCTTTCTCTATCTATAGCTCTCTCCCACAGTTCCCTTGCGAGTTCTGCTTCTGCACTCCTCCTCAATTTTAACTGATCCTCTAGATTTTTCCTTCGAATCCTTTTTCTACTAGGGTTTTCGAGTTGATCCTTCCGGATCTTTATTAGTTATATCTTTTCAATCTTCAAATTGTTTTCTCTGTCCCGGAATTGTTTTTTCACGAGTCTAGTATGTAATTCGAGTTGGGCTAGGAATGGGTGACTCGTTAGTTCAGTAATTTGTACGTGGATTAGTTGATGGCGTCGTTCCGACGAACTTTGTCGCCGGCGCACCCCGATCGGCAGTACCAAAATGGTGTCGGCTCGTTTTCAGTTTCCTCTTCTCATCACAAGTTTGCTTATAGTGCCAAGTATGCTTCTACATTTCCAGTGTTGTTTGGGTATTTAGCCGGATTGCGGAGGTTTCTTGCCGGGTTTGTTATGCGGCGGCATGCTCGGAAAGGGCAATGGAGAAGAGCATTGTTTAGCTGTTTAATCTTTTTCTTCTTAGGTTTCTTGTGGGGTATGTTTCCTATCGGTCATGTTGTCGACGACATTCGCCGTCGGGATGTCTCATTTGAGATCAAGCCGCCTCCCGCAAATGCAGAATCAGTCCCTGAGGATCGTGCCTTGAAGCGTGATGAGGCTCTGGTGGTTAATCCAGTGAGTTCGAGTCTCGATAAGCATAGTGCTGCCGATGATACGCTCGGTTTTGTGCCGAGGAAGCAATTGATTGTGGTGACTCCCACATATAGTCGGGCGCTTCAGGCCTATTTTTTAAACAGGCTGGGTCAAGTGCTCAGGCTCGTACCTCCGCCTGTTCTGTGGATTGTAGTGGAAATGAATTCAGCTTCTATGGAAACTGCTGAAATACTGAGGAAAACCGCCGTGATGTATAGGCATTTGGTCTGCACTGAGAACTCCACAGATGTGAAGGACAGAGGAGTTCATCAAAGGAATACGGCGTTGGAGCACATTGAACGCCATAGACTAGATGGGATTGTCTACTTCGCAGATGACGATAATATATATTCTCTCGAGCTGTTTGAGACCTTAAGAGACATAAGGTATTCCAAATACCTTGCTATCTAACCTTTGATCTTATCCCTTCTTCACTATTTATGTCATAGACAATGTGGCTTGAGATAGATTTTATGTTCTATAATGACGTCTAATTTGTATTACAGCATTTAGTATGTCTAGATTTGATCCATATTGAGATCGTTTTGTATGTTTCATTGTTGCAATTATATGACATACATTGCATCTTGTTATGTACCTGAAAATCTCAGTTCTCTGTTCTTCATGTGAAGTATGTTATGTTTGGTCCCTTACCTTTTCCTTAAATTTTACCTTTTGAATTTCATAATAATATTTTGTAATTGTAATCCTTTGTCTTTGGCATGTTTATTGATGTGATCATTGTAAATTGTTTCTATGTGAGTATGTGACTGACTTTTTTTTTTTTTTTTGCCTGGTAACAAAGCAGTTGGCACTTGCTGTTGGATTAGTGGTTTCCTAAAGGAATGGCTATCTGTTTGTTCCTTACACTAGCATTCTCCAACACGTTTTGAAGTGTTTTAGCCTATCATTTGCACCAAGATGTGTCCATAAATTGCAATTTGATTTGTGCATAATTTTTGTTTCGAAGAATTTTCCACATGCCACCTTGTTTTACAAAATGATGTGATCCACTATCACTTAAAAAAATTATGATTCCATTGAGTTCTTAACTTCTGTTGATTGAGAAATAGAGAATTATATTCTGTCTCAGCATACATTTTCTTTGTGATTAAACGACTTAAAACGAGTCTGCACTTACTGTTCTCCTTGTTTATTAATTGCCTATAAATATAAGCATTATCTGCCCTTAATGTTCTCCTTGTTTATTAATTGCCTATGAAATATAAGCATTATGTTTTTCATGACTGCCTCTATCAACGAACTCTTGGTGTTCTTTCCTATTGTTTTGAAATGTTTGCTCCCAATTACATTTGATCTACAATGGCATATTCTAATGTCAAACTAATTTTATAGACGCTTCGGTACTTGGCCTGTTGCCATGCTTGCACAAAGCAAAAACAAGGCCATCTTGGAGGGTCCAGTATGCAATGCAAGTCAAGTGATTGGTTGGCATACAAATGAGAAAAGTAAAAGAGTTCGTAGATTTCATGTTGATATGTCAGGATTTGCTTTTAACAGCACAATCTTGTGGGATTCTAAAAGGTGGAAGCGTCCTACGTCAAATCCTATTCGCCAACTAGACACAGTGAAGGAGGGTTTTCAAGTATTCTTCCTATCTTTTTTAGTCTTTACTCTGCCCTTCCATTTAACTAGTTCAGATGTCCTCTTATTGTAACATTGAATATTAACTGCTATTATTGTAATCCGTGAACTGAACTTTTTATGTTTTGCAGGAGACCACCTTTATGGAACAATTGGTGGAAGATGAGAGTCAAATGGAAGGTTCACCAACTAGTTGTTCCAAAATAATGAATTGGCATCTCCATTTGGATGCCCGCAATACAGATTATCCCAAGGGTTGGCTGCTACAGAAAAACCTAGAGGCTGTCATCCCTGTCAAGTAATCCCCCAGCAATTCTATTGAGAGCATTTGGTAGGTTATGATTTAATTTTTTTTGTTAAGCAGCATATTGAATCTTTATTTTTTCCCGGCCATATTGAAGTCTCAAGCAAATGCAGAATATTGTGCCAGGCTCTGTGAAATTATTGATCCTTACGAGTGATACCAAATGGAAAAACCCTAGTAACCTAGGAAAGATTGTCACTTCTTAGGCCTCGGTATTTCTAAATGCCATCGCATTGTCTCTTCTGGCCATGAGTTTTAGTGCATTGACTTGAAATTCATATGGTCCAACAATATTTATGGATCCATGCCTTTTATATTTACAGGGATCTGAAATACCCTTTCTTTTTTATATCTTGGCAGTTTACCTGTAATTCATGTTGGTGCATCGCTGGATAGGTACTACAATTTTAGAAGAATGGCACTGCTGCGTTTTGTTCCCTGGCATGGATAGAGTCAGGTTACGTTGTTTCCGGAACAGAACAATACTCACTTTTAAAATCAAATTTTGTTCTTGTAAAAAATGTTACTATTATTTCATCCATAGAAGGAAAAACAGGTTCCCTAGAGCAAGGAGGGGAGCATCGATCAATTAGCGACAGGGTCCATTGTCCATTCAGTGTGTTAGATGGAGCTGCTGCTGGTTTCTAACTTACGGCTTGTGTCCAAATTAGTGAGGGTTACGTCTCAATTATGGTTTCAGTGATCTGCTCCCCACCGTTTTTTCATGTGTATTTAAGTCTGTAAAGGTCACCCACTTGCGTCGTCTTGATGAATTTACCAGGTTGGCGTGACAATACATACAAAGGCAAAGCAATTTTTTCTCGCTCATGTCCTATTTATAAAACACTTCTAGCAAGTTTGATACAGATCATTTAACTTTGCTTTAAAAGTCGACTTCGAAATTTACTCGTTTAACTACACACTGCAAGCATACGACAATCAACGATAAATGAAGGGTGACATAGTGTAATTATGTAAAAAATTTAACGACTTGCCCTATAAATAGGATCCGAGGAGGATTACCTATCATATATTACCATAGAGATAGTTATGATCACACAACCATTTAAAAGATTATGTTCCCGTGAAATGACTGATGGTTATGTTTTCTATTATAATGAACTTGCATAACTGGCACACAATTATCTATACCGCTGTTAATGTAGTAGTTTCAATTCTTCTCAAAACATCACCCCCATTGTTTCCAGCTTAGCCAGATGCCATTTGATTTAAAATGACATACATTTGGCAACTACCTTGCAATAAACCCAATCATCAAGACAGAGAAGATTGAGGGATAGAAAAGGAAAATAGGGGCGTAGGGGGCTTACATACAAATACATCAGAGCCGTTATTGTCCGAGTCCTCTCTCTGCTTTATCAGCACTATGACATCCTTGGACGAATGAATGGACTGACTGGGAAAAAAATTTCCAGTAGGGTGAGGTAATACGCTACTACACTTCTTCGGCTTCCAGAAAGCACCAAAATTGGATGAATATATTACAATAAATTGTATAGAACCATGATATATGACTACTTGTACATTTCGTCGAGCAGCCTAGGGAAGTTGCCGGAGCACTGGAATGGGGCTCTAGAGATGTTAACTTGTTGATATCGTACCCAGGATAACAGGGTCTTGTAGACTTTTGTAAGAAGAGTCCGATCCAAGTGATCGATCACCTGTCCACTGTTCTTATTTATCTTGGGCCGGCTGCAAAACCTGAGAAAAGTGACCAATCTCCTCTATGCTCTACAGTAGATTCAGCTGAGCCAGCCAACTATTAAAATTCCTGTCAGTATCTAAGCTATCATGTCAGAGGTGCTCCATGAACAGAAGAACTTGTGTCGGAAGGGTGCAACGAGGTCGACGGATGTTGTTGCGCTCGTGTTTCTTGAGCAAGACCAAGCACAACTAATGTTGACCTGTACATGTGAACATAAGTTAACTGCAAGGGAAATTTAGGCCACATTCTCTAACAATGCCATGATTTTAAGACCAAAAACAAATATCTCCTTGATCTCTCAGAGCAGTTAATCTACATATTTTATGCTTCAGGGTCGGAGAACCAAAAACATGACATCCAGCATTCAACAATAAAATTGGCATTCAATTAACACACACACATAGATACATATGTATATTGATACATATACATATACATATTGTCCGGAAATGATTTAAAAACCTAGGGGCAATAAAATTCAAGTGAATAATTGCTGTTACAAATGCCAATGATTCTTCCATACAATTACAGGGATTTTCACCTTGAAAACTTGAGCAAACTACAAAATATAGAAGTGTTCAGTTTCATATAGTATAAAATGCAGAAATGGGAAAAAAATAGACTGACAGGGGTTAATGTCCTTGAAAGCATGTAATTATGAAATAGATTGGATGGAGCATTAGCAGATAAATCTTTGAAAGCTTGTTTCAGGTGGTACAAGTGTTGAATTAGAGACTTTCTATCTCCAACCTTTCTTTCCTCACAGCCATATCTAGAAAAGCTTACCTTGGTAGTGAAGATTTTACAGTGGGTTGACTCGCGTAAGAAGCAAGAGGACCTCTGAGATTTGCATGTTTGTTGAGAGCACTTTCCAATTGTGGAGGCGGCAACTGCATCCAGAATACAAAAACACGGAGGTTGAATCTAACGGATAACACATTAACATGATGTTATGTAGGTAAACACTGTAATACCTGCAACAGTACATGAAAAGAACGTGGCTGAGTCTGATATACACATTTTAAGAAACCAACCCAAAGTTTTGGCATCCGCCACACCTGCCATGAGCATAAAAGTAATCAATTAATTATCGAATGTATTGTTAATCGGTAGTGTTAAGGAGACAGTTGAATGTGAGAACCAGAATAGTTTCTATACTAGATTGAGTAAAGCTTACCTGTTTACTAACAAGTTTTGATAATATCTCCATAACAAAATCAACCTACAAATGGAGCATAAATATTACAATTTTTAAATATTTGCTATGTCAAGCCTGAATCTGATAACGACTTCAAACACTAAGATGAAATCTTCTATAAAAAAAAACCTCCAAATTTGTAAAGGGCCCTTGCGGCTGAACTGAATAACTTATAATAATAAAACATATATAAAAAACAATACTGAAATGAATAAGCACGTCAACATAAAAAGGGTGAATCTAAATGTTTCTCTAATTAACTTAATAGTTCCAAAATAGACATAAAATTCTGCACTATAACATCCCATAATTGAAAAGACTTCATCACAAATTGGGAAATCACTTCATTCAAATATTTGATAAAGGGAAAAAGAATGGTGGATCAATATGAACATGCCTTCTCAAAACATCACCTCTTTAGAAAGAAACATAAGGACTCAAGAAGACCCACCAATGTTCTACTTTCACCAATAGATTATTTAAATATCCACAAAATGATCCCTTCATGAACAAGCCAGAAAATACAAGGACCAGGGAAAGACGCTGGTTGAAACATTTGCTCCAAATTTGATGCGTACACAAGTTTATTCACCATAACAAGTTCCCTAAGTGGCATTCACAACTTCTACCATTGCTTTTTAATTTAACACCACAAATTACATAAACATTCACAGCAATACAGGCACCAAAAACATGCAACGAGATTTACCAGTACTGGGAAAGCATCAACCGCCTGAATAACTGTTCTCATGAAAAGTAGAGGCAATGGAGTTTGATCAACCTGAAAATTTTAACAAGATCCAAATGACCAAGTTGAAATATATCTGTTAATTACTGTTGACCAGATTGAATCTGCTTACCATCTGGTTTAATGCTTTTGCCAGAACCTGTTGTGTGAACACAGTACGTTGCTCAAAACAAGCTGTGCAAGCATCAGTTATCTGATAATGCAAAACAAACAGACAAAACAAAGCAAAGATTATAGTAGTTTTATTTTAGATTCACAAGGATAACCAAACCAGAACTACATTACAGAATTCAGATTATGGTCTAGTCACCACAACCTGGCTAGATCTTCGACCCGCAATATCTTAAAAATCTTGCAATGACAGGGATTAGGCAGCCAAAAAGATGCAAAATTTAACGGATATTGATACATATTGAGAAATATAAATATCCTATTAGAAAATGAACCATTGAGAGAAAAAGATGACACAAAGACTACTAACAGAAAGAGCACAGAACTGCACTTGATGCATTGCTCTAGTGGAAAATAGTCCTCTTGCATAGGGGAGGTGGACGGTTCTATTCACCATAGGGCCGGCTTGGCCTCCTCTTTAATTGAAAAGAGAGAGAGAGAGAGAGAGAGAGAGAGCAATGAACTGTTCACTGCTGCATAAAATTAAAGTTGAACTCATTGGGCTCTGGTAGAAGCAAAAGCAAACAATCTCCATTCCTTGGGAATAAAGAAAGATGAAAGCAGGAGTTAGTCAAGTGTTGATTACAAGCACTAACAGCACCAATCCTCACAAACCCCCAAATATACGCAAACCCTACCCCCATGACATATATCTACTAACACCATAGCTGACAGGTTAAGAAGACAATAGTTGACACTTTTCATGACAAGTATTCAGCTTCAAGTGCGGATAGTAAACCAAACAATTTTATTCTACAGAGTAGAGAAACCAAGTATGACAATAAGAACACCGCACACAGCAAGAGGAAAGTCATTGGAAGAAGGGAGCGTCTGCCAGGAGCTTTTGTCTCTAGAAGGGGGAAGGGTTGTAGGGAAGTCATGGGCTGTAATAGTAAATTTACAATGACAGAAACATGCCTTCTTAAGTGCAATGCCATCTTTCTCGGGAACAATTCCATGGATCGCAACCAAAACTTCTACAGGTGTCAAAGCTGGGCCCGTATGAGCAGAACCCTGCCATAAAAAATTACGGATGTTAAGCAAATCTAGATGAAAAAGATAAACAGAAAATGAAAAAAAAAATAATGGCATTGCTTTACAAACTTCAGCTTTTGCCCATACAAAATCCAACTGTAATAAATCAAAATACAATAACAGCCCCAAGATGCATATGCAACCCAGCAAAAGCATCAAAGGCATAAAATATGAACTTCAGGTTATGCGTTTGAATATACCTGTAGTACATGAGCAAGAGCCATTTGGAACTTTTCCAATGGAAGATCAACAAGCCGTGGGAATATTGGTAAAACCTGCTATCATTGAAGTTTAACACCGTAAACATTGGCCACATGAAAATATAACCAGTTAATGCATCACAATCAAAATTGCCATATGCTTCTTTCTAAACTCCTTATTGTTCATGGGATTGAGCAAGATAAAACTAGCATCTATAAGCAAATTGTAGAAGGGAGTCAGAAAAATTGTGTCTTTCACTGATTCTGATAGAATGAACACATACAAGAAAGATCCAACCAATCAAGGCCCAAACGATAGGGATATAACGGGATACAAGGAATAAAAGTAAATCCCGAAAAATCCTATACACATATTTACAATTTAATCATCAGATTTCCACACAAATCAATGAGCTCTGTATTGTTTGATATATGGATACGTCTGTGCATCATTTGGTAGCAGGTATCCTGAGGTTTAAACCCTAACGGAATATTTTTCTCATAATGGATATACTTTACCATGACTCATGAGCGTGGACAGAACTTTTGTAATTTCCGTCCGTCATTCTAACAAGAACTTCTTTAACTAATGTTTTCGGGATACAGGAGGAAGAAGATTGTCTGCAATGCAGATGAAACTAATATTTCATATATATGTTTTAATGGAAGAGTCAGCGTTTTGATTTCCTTAATTAGTGTCTTCTATTCCAGCCATAATGCAATTATTTTTCTCTGTTATGTGATCTCCGCCAGATCCTTTGGCCCTCAATGTCTTTGAATTATGAAGGAGTAAAGCATTAGACAGAGTCACAACCATACTATGGCCTTCCTTCATTTCCTTTCCCTCTTTTATTCACTTAATATTAAAAATGAGGTGAATGCAGCATGCTAAATGGTAGGTTACACACATACACAGAAAAGAAAAAATAAGAGGAAATTAATGTATTGACCTCATTTTTGGATAATGATGGAAGAAAGGGAACAAGAATCGAAACATCCTGCAGAACAGAACTAGTATGGATAAATATGTATCCAAAAATGTAAGCATGAGAGGAAAATTAGGGAATGATGACAAGGCATACCCTTAATTTAGTTTCGTATAAATGCTTAACAGTAGCTATCAGATCAGCAGATGGTGTCATTTCTTGAGTCAATATTTGCAACACCTACAAGGATAGAAACAACATTACAATAATTTATTTTGTACTTCAAAAATCCACTTTCCCTTCTGCAGGGTGAAATAAGCTATCCTCAATAATGAGAGAGGAAGCTACCAGTGTCAGAAGATTTTCACTTCCTTGTGGCGGATCGGATATAATATGCAGAACTTTAGAATATGATTGTCCTAAGGCCCTCAAAAGAATAGGAATGTGACGATGAATGGCCTGCAAGTGCCCAAATAGAACAGGTCAAAATCATGAAACCAAAAACTGGCAGTGCAGATTATAGTTTAGAAGCAATATCATGATGTCTGCTGCTTTTCTAAGTTATCTTTTGATCCTCATGGTTTTATATGTACACTGCCCTAACTAGTCCCATGAATAAACTTATTCTCATAATTCAGTAGCCAACATTTGGAACTGAATCAAGGAAAATCAGAAACCCAAGGCATTTTAAGCAAATAGTCTATTCAAATTTCAATGTGATACAATTCTCAACCTCATAGCCCCAGGCAAAATCAAACATTCATGATGGACGTTGAGTTTCAGGAAAAGATAACTGTGTAACCTCCCGTTATATTAAAATTAAAAATAGACACACAGATTTTCAACCTCAGTGACAGTATTCTAAAACAACAATATCGAAAGCAAGATGAAACAATACCTGCTTTACAGTTTTTGGGGCTCGACCATAGGCATCAAAGATAGTCTGAAGAAGACTGGGTTTCTGCAGGATTTTAAATATTGTGTGGGTGTTAACAGATGAAAAGTAGTCAGTAGCCGTCATTGTCAGCTTCTAAGCTGGATGCAAAGAAGTAAAACAAACCTTTGTGCATAAAGCAAAAAACAACGATATGAGACGTTGAGCTTCAGTGAATGACACAGATGCAACATTTGGAACCACTGGTTGAACAATTTTAGAGGGGTCATTTTCAGATGTGGTGGATACTGAAACTTGCAATGGGCCTGGTGTTTCCTGAATTTCAATCTGCAAAAATCAAAGGGCCATTAACTGAAGACAATTAATTCATTTGATTAAGAACATTGAAAAATATAATCTCTTGAAGCTGAAAGTATTAGAAAAAGAATGCAATACTCCAAACAACGTTACTGGCTGTTCACATACGAGTTGCCTCTAATTTAGGACAACAGCATAGCCTGTTCTGCGGTGTTACAGAGACTCAAGAGACACATTAAAAAGCTCAAATGCATCAAGATGGGCGGAATTCATAACAATCAGCTTGACATCCAATACTTCATTCAGGATTACTAAGAATTCTTCAAAGCAGCATTTCAGCAGAGTGTAATCAGAAGTGACAATAAGGAGGTTGAAAAAGAATACAAGTGTTATACCTCTGCTTCAGCTCCTTGCTCGACGGGTCCAGATTCAGAAAGACCTATATCTAGGACCTTTTGGTCTACAGCAGACAGAAACATCTCTTTGGCGAACTGTTCAACATCTTCTGATACGTAGGTCAGCTGATAGAGCTTGTTTGCCACCTGCCCAATTCACCAAACAAAAGATACTAAGGTTACCAAATAAATTAATAGTCTGACATAGTTCATATAGCCACAAGTTTATATACCAGCCGAATAGCTTTTGCTCGAATCTCATCCTGGGGGTGAACTGCACACTGCCACATTGAAATGAATACATTAGTCCCATATGAGAAATACAAATAAAGTGTTGGCCAGACAATTACTCCAAAAACATTAACAATGCTTTCAATCCCTCATTTCATTTCACTATACACACCTGCTACAATAGATCAAATAGCAGAAGTGTTAAGTAGAGCAACTCTAGTGGTGTTCATGGATTGCCTGAAGATGTAAGTTAGGCTTGGGAATTGGTACTCCTGGAAAGCCCAAAGTTTGTATTTTTAATTAACAAGAATCTGTCTGGTTTTTAATGGGTAGTACTAGTTTTCCCCCCTCCATTTTCAAAATAGTTTCAGATGGGACAAGGTGCTGGTTTTCTTAACTTTGATGAAAATAATTACTACCATGGATTAATCAAACGGGCCAGCAATGTGCTTGAAATAGAAATGCCCTTAGCTACACATGCATAACTACATTTGATAAATAACGGAAGAAGAAAAATTGGAAAAACAAGTCAGCTCATTCAAATACATTAAGAGATCTTAATCAATAAACGGCGGCATGGAAAACTGAGTATTTAGCCAAATGTTATTAATTTTTAATGCCAACAAACATGACACAAATGGTTTCACTCACATCCATGGATATAAAATTTTATTTTTTATTTTTAGTTTGCTACAAATATCAATATAAGTCCAAAAACTCAATTCATTGCATATAATCTTGAGATTGTTTTCATCCTTAACGGCAACAACACACTGTCCCTGTGATAGGCAGTATTCTGCTAGTAGATACTCATGAATGATAAGTTACCTTTAATGCTATATCCAGGCATGCCTGCCGATATTGGGGACGCCCCAATATCAAACTCCATATTGCACCAAGGCCCTGAGTTACACGCTCAATGTCACGGATGACTTTACCATGATGATCAACTACACTAGAATAGCAGAGGTCGTCCAACACTTTCAACGCGGATTCAGGCAAAAGTGGGACTTCACCTAGAAGTCGGCTAAAAGACTTGTCTGAAGCAGGAAAAAGCTCCAACAGAGATTTAGCCTGCAGGGAAACTGTTGTCATCCATTCATCCCAAGGAGTATTTTATTTATTATTTTATCTTGTTTAAAGACCAGAATCAAGTGTTTTAGTTATTTTCCTGTCTTGATATTGCTTCCTGCTCGGGGATTTTAATATAGTCCTAGATTTGAATTTATCAATTTATATTAGCTGTGATGATGAATGAAAGCAAGCAACTAGACAAACTATTACCATATTTTCTTCATAAGCTTGATACTTTTATCTAGAAATCTTCAGAAATAGTATAACCATATTTTCTCAGGAAAAGCAAATAATAATGATGATACCGTCATAACAAAAGGCCAAACAAGCTATGATATGCCTACCACGCCCAAGAGAAAATTTTCATACAGAACAGCAGATGAAGAGTTTGGAATTGTATCCAGCATAACACAGCAGTGCAGATGGTACAAAACATGCAATACAAGTTCATGGCCCTGCAAAATCCATTTCAAATATCATGTTTTAGCAGTACTTAAAGTTTTTAGGAAAAAATGGACAGAAACAATTCACAAATGATATTTGTCAAGCATAATTATGATCTCCATCCATAACCATTTAAATTGCAAACAACCAATATGATGCTGGCAACCCTCATCATATGAAAATTTGGTATCTTCACCAGTTCCAATGGGAACGTTTATGATACTGGACTAATTATATTGCTCAACATGTATTTCTATGTTCTCACATCATCAAACTTACGATTTAACTTTAAAAGAAGTAATAAATCTGTATGAGCTTCAAAATACTACAATTATGTTTTAGTGTAAAAGTTAAGCTTGCAATAGCACAACAACTGATCTATCAACACAGTTTGGATTCTCGAGAATCACACTTGACAGGCACTACCCTGCATGATGGGATGGACAATTTGCCACCTTCGTTAAGATTTCACCAAATTTATTAAGAAAGTACAAATGAACATATCTGAAGCTTCAAGCACCATATTATATAGCTTGCACTCAAATTTCAATCTATTCTTCTAACTTTCACGCATAAGTTAAAAAAAAAAAGTTGATGCTGAACTTATAATAACTAGGCATCTATTTTCTTCATAGCACAGGAAAATTAAAAGAACTTAAAGACTCTTACATTTTTATAAATGTAATAAATTACTAATATGCTAATACTCAAAGTTAACCAATGTAAGACGATTTTTTTTTTTTTGGGGGGTTTGGGGGGGGGGGGGATTAGTGTAAAATTTAAAAATTGAAATAAAGTAAGGTTCAAAACACTGGTACCTTCCGCCACTGGTCATCCAGGACATGATTTTGCAGCATCAAGATAAACTCTTTATCATCGCCAATCTGCAAGGCAGACAAATATAATTATAATACTGCCCAAAACTAGATAGGCAATAGACGATTAAGGCAGATCCAAACATGGGTGAAAGTCTAACTTTAATTAAATATAAACAACAGTTGTAGATATCTACGTGTGAGGGGTAGTTTCTCAGAAACAATTGTAGCTGCACTTCATTTTATAACATTGATTATGACACCTCAAGAAGCATTGCTAGATATAGGAGCATGATTTCTAAATAAACACTAGAAGACAAAATAGCTGTCCATAGATGCTAAACCTTATATGCTAGAGATATTAAACAAAAACAAAGGTAGTTAATCCCTGTCTTCAATATAATTGCAAACATTGGGAGGGGGAATACCTGAGCCACCATTCGGGCGAGTAATGGCATGCAAAACTGCTGACAGTCTGTCCCATGCAAATGCTTGTATGACTCAATAAGATGCTTAACCGCCATATGTTTAATGTTACTTTCACAATCTTTGGACAGTTCAACATATGGTGGAAGCTGTGGTAATTCCCGACAGGTATCTTCTGATGTAGATACAGATGTAGCATCTGGAGAAAATTGATCATATTCCAGTATATCTGAATTGGTCCCTTTTGTCTCGTTATCTAATAGCTTCACTGTACTCAGATCCTCATCTACAACATCAGCAACAGAAAGTGAGGGATCTGTAAACACATTTTCTTCTGGGCTCTGATCAATATCACTGGCCTTCTCTTGAATCTCCATCGTGGTAATTGGTTTTTCAGGAGCTGAAACTGATGGGCCTTCAGAGATTATATCTTCACTTTTGATATTGGCTGTTAGAGGCGCTGGAGCATTGTCAATAGTGGTTGCAACAGAGTGTGAAACAGGCTTGCTCAAAGATAAAGATTCATCAAACTCTACTTTCAAAGAACCAGTATCTTCCATAACAGATACAGCTGTCCCTGCAGCATTTACTGCTCCACGCCTAGGATCCAGGCGACGAGGATCCTAAAAATTTGTACAGGAAGAATACAAGTCGAATGAACAAACTAACATGATATGATAGTAGATACAAAAATATCAACTACAGATGCCAATACTAGCACACATGCAATAATTTTACCCTGCGTGGATCACGTTTGGAATCGAGAGGCAGATTATTGACATTAGAGGCGTCAGATAGTGATGTGGCAGTGGCTGTAGCTGAAGGGAATGGAGCTTGAGCTGTAATAGCAGAAGATTGAACAGAATTTACGGGTGCAGATTCTGCAGCTCGCAATTGACTGCGTTGGGTATCAGCTTGTGTTACTGGTAGATCCCCAAGCCTTGTTAATGATGGCGGTGTCTTAGGCAAGTGTCTCATATTTGTAATTACAATATCAGCTAACAAATCAGGATGGATCTTTGAAATAAGGATTTCAAGAGATTCAGCACCTCTTTCTCCTTCAGCAAGCAAAGCACCAATCATAGCAATCATTTGCTCCACCGCAGTTAGGTCACTATCCAGCACAGGAACATTAGAGGATTGTTCACTTGCAGAGTTAACATCCTGCTCAGACTCGATTATTTGAACAGATAAAGGAGTGCGTGGGCCAGGGCCAGAATGAATTCTCTTAGAGATGACTCCATGACCATTGGTCAGTTGTTCTTTATCTACAGGCATTGGTCTTTTTCTAGATAATTCCCCAGAAACTGGTATCTGAGTTGATAGGTAATCATCCTGACCATTACAAATGAAAATGAATGTGATACAATAAGATGAATCAGCTGCTAGCAGCAAGTTCTCAATTTCACAATCTTATTTTGCAGTCATGAGCAGTACGTCACCACTTACCTTGCTAGCTCGAACATCACGAATAGAGCGATCACCATTTCTAATTAATTTGTCAACCTGCCGAATGACTTGCTCAGCAGCATCCCCTGCATTCATAGCTCGCAGGCTCTTTACCAATCTTTCTCTTGACTGAAAAAAATAACAGAAATCTTTTAAGACAAGCCATTTTATACCACGATGATAGCAGGCCTCATTTCCCCCTGATTACTATTAGCATAGGATCCCAGTAGAAGCACACTATAAACTTCATTATTGTTCTTTGGTCATGACTGCATGCTTCTTCTTCTTCTTTTTTATGGGGGGCAGTGTGTGAAATGCTGAAATAATTCGATGTAGGAATATGGCGACTGATCATAGAGAATACGATAAATTATGTAGTGCGCTATCCATAAAAAAGGCATAGTTTCTTCCCATCTACTGTAAATCCCTTATAGCATAAGCTCTACTTTTCTCTCCCCACTATTCAATGTACTTTAGAAGACAATAATACTACAAGCCTCTTTTATGACATTATTTGTATATTTTAATTTTCGTCGAATCTTCCAGTTTCATAGTTTTGTTTACAAACTAAAAGGTATAGAAATGTAATAGAGAATGTTCCCTTTTAAACTAAAAAAAAGGCTAGGTTCTGAATTTGCAAACGTAATCTTTGAATTGGTATGTTAAAATAACTTGATTATGTCTCAATTTGGTTAACTCTGCAGTCTACACTCATCCAAAGCAGTATCCTGAAGATCTATCAATTTTTAATACATAATCAGATGAAAATATGTTTTAGGCAGTTTAGTTATAAATTAAGTCACCAAGAAAGAAGCAAGGAATTCAGAGTCAAGCCGGACCATGAAACCCTCAGATCATAATCTCAGAAAATCATTACATTGACACTGTACAGAGAACATTAGAAAATAAATAAATGATCAATTAGAATTGAAGACTAACAAGGTAGGTTGACATAAGCACATTTACCTCTAATATTGGTAAGTGAGTGCACCTTAGAAACCCCAAAAATGCTATTCTTAAGGAGTACTGAATACTGGCAGCATGACACCCCTTCACTGTTTGAAAATTTGGATCAAAATCAAGCAATGCTGGAAGAACAGTATTGCAGTGCTGTGGCCTTTTACTTGCTATGGCTGCAAGACTGTCAAAGTAAGCAAACTACAAGGTTAAATCCCAGATGAAAGAAACATAGCATGAAAGCGGGTAAAAGAGAAAGAGCACATCAACCACAGAAACCAAATGCAATGCTAAGAGCAGTATGACCAATATAAAAATAAGTTAGATCAAACAATTGCATCCAGAGCATATACGCTTGGGGAAAAACAGAACCTCCAAAACAACCAAACAGCCACCAACACCAGTATTTATGTTAAATAAATAACGTGCATACAATACTGTATCATTATAGAATTTATCACCAAATATATAGAGCAGCACTAGTTACACATGTCTGCGTGAATAAGTTTCTAATTTTCAACGCCTTGTCCCACCTATTCTTTTATTTATTAAGATACAAAAACATATTTGTGGAATTAAGTTTGCTAAGTCAAAACCATTTATTAACAAAACTCCTGAATCACATGCATAGATAGCATGTCGAAGGAAATTTTAGAACAAACATTGGTTAAAATTTGCAGTCCTGCAGTCCCAAGAATCAAGTAGCATAATGTCTTCTTCTTCTTCTTCTTCTTTTTTGATAAAAGCATTATGCCTTTTTTCCCCTAATGGAATAGTTGTACGGGCTTACTTTCTATTTTTGCTTCCCCCTTTTTTCTGTTTATAAAATATGAATTCATCTATTCATAAGGTAATCAAGGAGTTCAAATTTACCAATACTTGCAGAGAAAGTCACAGGAGCATAGAAAGAAGAGGGGAAATATCAGAATTGTCTGGTTTGATCTACGAACGCATTGCTATGAATAAGCAAGTAACGAATTATTATTTAACACCCATTAGAAGAAACAAAGATGGTGATTGAAAAAAGGAACATGAGCAAGCTTATGAAGATAAAGGATCGAATTTCAAAATAACACTTCCAAATTCCAATAATTGTGCCTCTGCTTCTATCAAATTCTTATTCGCAATGTCATGGTAGCATCTTAGCTAGCTAAACAAGTCAGCCTCTGGAACGACTTAAAGAGAAGACACTTTCTCAATAACATCATTGACTCAAGATAAATAAGTTAAAGCCTGTCAAAAACAATTCTTATTTCAAGACCTTCCTTATATGAACAATGTCTACAAAACTCAAAACATCAGAACCATGAAGTTCCAAATTATATACACTATAAGAAGGTTACTAAACAACTACAAGGCTTTCACCCACCTTTAAGAAGTTGCAGATGGAAAACTAACAATTATCCTAAGCATCATGGGCCAGAATGCTTAGATAAGTAGTTAGAAAAACTAGAAGAAAGCACACAAAAATATTAACTAGGGCTTTGCCCTGGAAGCAAACTAAACACCTATGCTGTTTTCTACAGCATAAACGTTAACCTACACAAGATAAACTTAAACAAATTGCACAATTTTAGACTTATAGCAAACACCGCAATACCCTCACTGGTGAAGCCACCAAGCCCCAGTACCAGACACATCAGCAAAGCCACTCTATCTGGTGTCACCTACACTGCAGTATTATTACTTCCCCCCTCAAAACCCATCATCAATGCAACCTCAGGTCCATCATGAACTCTAGGTCACCCTAAATCACCTTGACTTCTAACATTCCTTCAATAGCAAAAGGACTTTATTCATCAAAAGCATTTGTCAGTTGCACCATTCCGACAGAGTTAAACCCTACCTCTATGAAAAAGACATCCAAAAGTCAGCAGAAATTCATAAACGGAGCCATTTCAATCCAAGAGGTCAATGCAAGAAGTTTAGACATAGATTACTGAATCCCACAAAAGCTGGCAAGCAAACTATCCAAGGGCTTATAATGATCACAAAAAGAACAACGACAACAATAACTACCCCAAAACAGCACTTTGTAAAGTACCAAAACAAATATTCAGTCACATAAAATAATTTAGCAATAAGTTGCATTGCTACAAACTGCAGTCGATCAGTTTATTGACAAAGAAAATTTGATAACAGTCAAGCCCGATTTTCTCATACAATAGGGCTTCCACAGATTCTCTCTGCATCAATGGTTGCAGTACTCAAGTAACCAAAAGTATGTTTAAGAACAAGCACATGCATGATACCTTTGCCACCAATAGAAACTCAAGAAGCATACAACTGCAGAATGACATACAAAATAGTAGTAGTAATAACTAAAAAGACATTTGCAAATTCCAACAGCAAAGCAAAATGCACCACACTCGCATTATTCAGGATGCCAAATGATTTTCAAAGGTCCATATAAGGAAATGGATCCAAATGCATTACTGACACTTTCATGCTAAATCTACACACGAGATAGATGGCATTCCCACTACAACGAAAATCAGAATATGCAGCAACAAGAAGTAATAATGAAATCATTCAAACCAATTACCATAAAAACTGAGAAGTTTACATGAGAAGTTGTGATACTGATGCAGATGTCAACATTTTAAATTATTAACTTTAAAAAACTAGAAATATAATATAATGGATCAAAAACTTGTCAAAACTGATTTTCTAATGCAATCAATTTATAAGTCTAAAGCAAGATTAAGCAAGATCATGAAAGAAGTATTCCTTTACAGGTACTTTCCAGTCCTTTGTTTGAATTAATGCTTCAATTTTGAGACAATCCAAGCATAATATGATAAGGAGCGTGAGGTAGGAACTACAACTGCCAATCAAAAACTTGAAAGAGCTATCGCATAAATAAACTTGAATGGTCAGTTTATAAATTCTCAAGACTTAATTTTCTGAATAACATTATGTCCATAACCACGCAGTTTAATATGAGTCCAGGCACATCGAAATATTTGCCATAATAAATTTTATACGGTTTTTCAAGTTTCAGTTAGCTCTAAGCACAATATCCATGTCATAAACTTTGATTTCAAATGTAGGTTTGCAGGGCATACCAGATGAACCAATGAAATGGGATGTAAAGGAAATTTATATTTCAAAAGGAGGTCACCAGGACAGTGAAAGAATCAGCAGAACAAATAGGCTTAGATATACAAGATCAACTGTTTGAAGTCCAACAATCCAAATATGATAACATATGGAAAGAAGTTAAAAGCCATAAAGATAGAGCAAAATAACCAAATATAACACAAGCTCCCACAACAATATAATTTGAATTATTGAGTATTGACACATTAAAGGTGTGTCAGCTGTTATACCAATTGCAAAATATCAAATACATTTTCAATTCCTCTAAACATCACCAACTGTATGCACATACAGCACACAAAAATTTACAAGTTAAATGGTCTCTCAGAAGTTTGCAATTATAAACTGCATCGTTGACGACCATGTTTCCTCATTTCAAGAGATGACCATTTTATGCATCAATAATCATGTTATTGCCGACCAGCTGTCGCTCCACAGTATTAAAAAATGAACAGTCTATCCTTGTAACTTTCATTATGTGAACCGCAAAGCAGCAGAATCCAAAGCCGTTCTCACTCCTCATGGAGAGCTGGTCAGCAAGCTGCAATGATATCAAACAAGCAGTTGAACTTGTTCTATCCATGAGTCCCTGCTTCAGTGATCCCTCCATAATTGTGCCGATAGTATAAACAGAAGGACAATGCAGTTATATACTAAGTTTTAAAAAGCTTTCAGAATCTGAAGTAAAGACATATAATAGCATCAGTAAAAAGGAGACACGAGAGTGTCATGTATAGTTACAATCATGAAACCATGGAGCACTTTATACACGAGAATTCTAGACAAACACAAGTCACCTTCCTGCATGGAAAGGAGTAAAGGGACTAACACATTATTACACTAATATATTTCAAATTTATAATATTACACAAATTGAGTTGATTAGGTATGAGGTTAATGGGAATTAGTTACAGTTGTGTAACCATGGATCACTTTATAAACTAGAATCATAAGTAAAAACACATCACCTTCCTGCATATAAAGGAATAAAGGGTACTCGACAACAATATATGTTAGGTTTATATGACGCCACAAATTAGTAGAACTGTTAAGCTGCTAATAGGAGTTAGTTAGTTAGATAAACAATTGTACATGGGACCGCCAACCCAGCCATTACCCTCTGCCCACTTAAGGATCGCCAAGGCGCCAACACTTAATTATTATTATTATTTGACATATTTATATTTTATATAAGTTAAGCAAAGACTTACAATCCAGAATAGGTGGCAAAGAAGGAAATTATCAGACTAGAATCATCTCCAACTTTCTAAACTTGCAGGACCGCGCACACACTAAAAGTAAAAAAGAACAAATCGAAGACATAGAAAAGAATCAAAATCAACAATTGCAGCCCACATGTTTAAAGCGAAGAGATGCAAAAACAGTTTGCAAGCAACTAAGAGTGGCTGTAGCAGTTAATACCGATGAAATCAGTCCATAGGAAACCAAGGAGCCTTGAAATCACACACCAATGTTGAAGCTAGCAAGACAATCAACAAAAGAGAGGGGGAACAAGAAAGGAAAAAATGAATAATGAACAGACAAAGAAATTAACTTCATCACTGACAGTATACCATGTTGCCACACGTTGCTCTAAATTAACTACTTAATCCACAGAGGGCATACCAAGATTAAAAGTGACATTGTTAAAAAAATAATAATAAAGAACACAAGATTAGTGCAAAACTAAACACGGATAGGAAAAAAAAAAAAAATCAAAACGGTCGGCACAGGAGGTCATTTGAAAAAAGATACATTTCTATCTCTGGGATCCTTCCTATTTCTAGTGATTCTAAGTTCCAGTACATAACAAAACTATGCAGATTTAAGGTTTATGTAATGATGGAGGCCATTGGTATGCCCCAAAAAAAACATTTGTAATGCAGAGATGCATAGGTAGATTAGAAGGACCCAAAGAGGAAAACGTAGAAAAACAATTTATCAAACAAAAATAATCAAAGAAAAACACCGAACACACCTTCTATCTAAAATCACAATTACGCTTGCCCAATATTATTTACCAAAGGTAAATTAGAACATTTCTTTATATGCACATGAAGTAAAAAAGTGGACAACCAGACAACTAGCACGAGACTAGTAATCATTAAAAGACAAGGATTAGACAGGATATAAATGTAATGGACTGAGTTATTGACTGCTAACACGTGAAAACTCACCAATTGACAACAGTAATTGTCAAGCAGCCAGGCAGACTACCAGCCGATTGCAATAAGTTTAATAAAATGCCAACAGTCCTACTTGCTTCTGACATGAGCATCACCGGATCAAGAACAGGGTGACTAACCTCCAACCATGAGATATTAAATACTTTTCTGCCTCCTGTATTGTCATTGATGTTAAAATTAAAACGGATGAGTAGATTAAATCAATTACAGATAAATCTGCTTGTGATTATAACATCAGCTTATTTGCGTACTAAAGCCATATGCCCTTAATCTCATCATAATATAGATGTTAAGCTCATGAAATTTGAAGAAAAATACCTTCTAAAAGAGACTTCTCAGGACTGATGTCAGATGAAAAAAGTAAGACTAGTGTTTCCAAGAATTTCAGTGCTAACAACTTCGTTCCAACTGAACCAGGCTACAATATAAAGCAATTCAACTCTCCAATCAGCAAAACACAAAGCCCATCGCCATCACATGAATTCAAGTAATATGACTACAATACAAAATTTGAGCAGTTTTGACAAAATAAGGAACTAGGTAGTTAGATAGTGAAGGTTAAGAAATAAACCTGTGTCAACTATCCATAAAATGAAATTAGTATGACACATACATCAAATCATAGCAATTCAATAGAAAGATTGTGAGAGACAGAGAGGAGCCCATTCAAGAACAAATATGACAAGTAAAAGTTACCAGCTACTGTTAACAAAGACAAAGTTCACTCCAAATTCTAAATTCAGTATCCCTAGTTGCAAGAAATTTTAGATACTCCAATTCTCAAAGAAGTCGTGGAGAAAGGAATTGCCAATTGAACCCTTCAGCATATCCCCAAGGCTGCCCATGATCATCAGCATATGTCAAGCTGACTTAAGATTTTAAAACCACCAACTTCTTTCAGCAATTTCAATTAACTTTAAATGTAAGTCTGAATTGTTACATAAGGGTATGATTCATTAAATTGAAAATGGAAAAAATAACAAACCTGACCTGTAATGAACTCGCAATTTAAAAATAGCAAAACCTTATAATACTAGCACAGTAGATATATGCATGAAAACCTAAATGAAACTATGGTATTAACTGTGGATCTAAAAGGAGAGGAAGCTAGATACCTCCAGAGCAATCCCAAATACAGCATCCTTAAACTTGAGCATCCACATCCAAATCTCCTCTAGCCACCTCTCTACTTTACCATATTGTTGATACTGTCATATTTCCAAAGTAGCGTTAGTGGCCTATTACAAACCAGGGTCAGGGGAATGTTTTCGATTTTTCTCCCCCCCCCCAGGGGGATATGAAGCATTATGGCGCACTAAGCAAGAACAGTTTGATGAACCAAATGAATAATAACATTAAGAAAATAAACAAACGAATAAAGTGAGTTCCGTTCTGAAGAACACGTAAGCCAATTATATAAACATTGTACTTCTTGACGAGGGGAAAAAAGTATAATGGCGGAAACATCCATGAAGTAAAAGGGGAGGATGAAAGAAAGAAAGGAATAAAGGGGAAAGAGAAGTATTTCCCTCAAAAATAGACATCAAACGACAGTTAGCTATGAGGTTCTTCCACTTAAAGTGGAATCACACGATATAAAACTGTGGAGTATGGAGGTACAACATAATTAGTCTTTGGAAAACACTTAGGTCCAGGACCTGCACACATTAGGCTTAGCTACAAATTATATATACCACTCTGGTCTTACTTATAAGTCCCTTTTAACTAAATCACACAAACCAAACAAAAGTAATTAACTCAATGATTATGGGGTAAATTTTCAACTTTACCCTTCTTCTCTCCCTATTTTCATTGGTACAATTAATATGAGCAAAATTGACACAATCTCATTAACTACCTTGAAATTGAACTTATAAATAAGACCAAATTTTTTGGTCAAAGTATACTTATAAATAGGACCAAAGTGGTAACGTCACTTTCATATAATAACTAAAAGCTCATATGAACCATCCCACATATTCTACAAGTTTATGATATCCCTATCCCCAATCTTATAGAAGCCAAAGCCTAAAGAGTACATACACAAAGAAAGCCATCATGAACAAGAAGCACACAAGGCAACAAGAGGGTTGAACAGTACCTGCACCGTCATCTCAGCCAAAACATTGCAGAAGATATATGTGCCACTCACAATAGATTGCTTTACAACAATTGTGTCACTATCTCGTAAAAATGTTAATAATACAGCTATTAGTGTTGGAGAAAGCTCTGCTGCTCTTAGACCTATCTCTTCAATTACCCTGGTATACAGAATGAAGATCTTAAAAAGAAAGGCACCAGGAAAAACACCAGCCATTGCCACACATTAAGAGCGAAGGGCAAAGATTAAACTAGTTATTGTGGACAACAGCAAAGTATTAAATATAATTAGATCACAAATGCATTATGCAAAGGCGTGCCAAAAAAGGTTACAAAAGTTTTTTTAAAAAAAAAACTTTCCTTGAATGCACCATGTAAAAACAAAGGCGTTTGCCAACAAAATGGACATTTTTTCACGGCCAGAGCAAAATGCACGACATGAAACCACAAGCAATAGCCAGTAATGTAGCCGCAGTTTTGCCTCGTATAGAAATATATTTTACGAGGAAAACATAATGAAACTATCCCCAGGATAAGTTTGAGGCGGAAAGCAATTGGAGTGAGTTTATTTAATGAGTCTAGATGATATAACAGGAACGTCGAAAATATACCAGCAACTTAGGAGACGCAAGAAAGTAAAATAAATTAGAATGAGTTGAATTTTGGTGTCTGAGAACTCACTCGATCAATAATTTTCGAACGAGGGTTTCGGGGGAGGACTGAAGCTCGACCAAGTAGGAGAAAAGGTCGGCGGCTAGAGACGGCTCCATTGACAGAAGAATATCCTTGGCTTGTTTCAAAGACGAAATCTTGACAGCTAAGTCGCCATGATTGTTGGCAGCGGCTAAAAGAGAGAGTGCTTGGTCTCTGGGAAATGCGGCCATGACTGAAGCGGCAACGACGAGTGTGTAAATAAATGGCGAGTGAGAGAGAAGAGGTTGGGTGATTTAGAAAAATTTCTTAGGGTTTTGAAAGAGAGAAGAGGGAGGTTTTAACTTTTGAGATGCGCGAGAGGGAAAAGAATTAAACCAATTGAAACTCCAGATTAAACGAGGCTGGTTCTTGTTCTTATTCACAGCTCTCGAACGACAAAGATTGAGCGAAATGCGAATTGCCAGTGGGAAATTGTGAAATTACGTGCAAACGTCCATGAGAATCGTGGAGAGTGAAAAGACAGGGTTTTTCAATAACGCCCAACACGTCGCCGGAAAGGGATTTTTAAGAGCGCCACTTTCACCGTCGTGCCTCGTTTGTGATTATACTATAGTACTAAATTAGTAATTAATCAATTTATAAAAATTTAATAAACAATTTATTTGTTATTATTTCGTATCAATTGTGTGTCACTTTTTATTAAAAAAATAGTTATCACAATAAAAAGAGGAAAAACACAAATTCAAACCCAAAATAACGCGTATTGTAGTATTTTCCTCCTGGGCTGACTCCTGGCTCAGTATAAAGATGCTAATTGTCTTGGATAGAGCATGAGTGATGATGAAGTTCTAATCAGGAGGACGTGTACGAGCATGTTGTTTCCGTCTAAAAAACTTGTGATAGAAGCTAAAAAATTAACCCGTGACATCCCACTTACACATAAGTCAACAATAGAAATTATTTGTTCAACGTGATAGTTTACGAAATAAATATATATAAAAAAAGTTTTATCCCAACCTATATAAATGTGTTATTTCACTAACTCAAAGAGGCAGCAAGTAAGAGGATAAACTATAAACATCATTGCTGGCAGATCCAAATCTAGTTGATCAAGGCACAGAGACATTTATTTGTCCCTTCTCTATGTCAACAATCTATTTGTTGTCCTATGCATGAACAATGTCAAAGTTACCGAGGCCCCGTGTTTATGGAGATTCGCCATTAATGGCGCCGCTAGTTACCTGAGCTACCCGAAAGGGGACTCTTCAAGCTACCAAATAAATTGAGGTCCCACAAACGTCCTCGAACATGAATTCAGAACGCTTGTGCGCTTTCCAACTTCTGAGGTAGAGGAGAGGGCACTGAGGGAATAAATAAGTGCGTACTTGTAGTTTGGATAATTATTTTTCTTTTGAAACAATGGCTCTTAAAATGAACGTGATATTTGCTCGTGATATTAACGAAACCACACCAGATTTACTTGTGATGGCGATATGTAATTACTGTGAAGAACTTTTTTCTGACTGAAGCGTACATCAGCAAATCAAGCAAACCACGAATTCTGCCCGATTCTGGATGACGATGAATGTTGATCATTGAGATGTAAATTCCAAAAGTCTACATGGGTTCTGCGACTCAATGGATTTGGATTATATTTATATAATATGTAAGCTATTAAACTGCATGCACAGTGACTACCTACCATGCACTGCAGAGGAATCTTGTATATTTCTAAGAAAAAGACGTTCTTCATCGCCATAGGGAGAATGCAAAGCTTACGGCCTGTGTTTTTCAGTTCCCTCATTGCATCACAGCGCTTTAAGGACCCTTCTATTTCTTATAGTTTATCTACGTGGCGCACACAAAAAAAATTTCAAACTTTAGCGTATAGATAGTCCAGGGCCCGCATGTGTTTTAAGAATATAGGAAGGAAATACAGTTCAGAATACACTGCCCTAATCATCTTCATCAAGATTAATCATCCCACTCCCACGCATGGCGTCGTCCGAAGATCTGAGTTGAATTACTCTTTTTTGGCCACCTGATCAGAAGAGAAGTAGCAAGAAAAAGGAGAAAATACAAGAGAAATAAAAAAGAGAGAGAAGATAATGCATATTCATAACAGGAGCATTTACAGATTTGTACGGCTCGTCATCGTAAGTCCTACATGTAAGGCAGTACCAATTTGGAGTGTTCGGATTTCTGTGCATTCACACCCTCCAAGTCCAAGTAACGTAATTTCAAATTCAAAAGCTTGGGACAACAAAGCATACCCGAATTCTAATGATCAATTTCCCATTCTCCCGTGGGGACATCCCTTCAGGCCCCCACTAATCTTCCCGCCACAATTCTTCCATTTAAAAAAAGAAAAAGAAAAAAATCAACACAATTATTAAGTATTTTTCCAAATTCTAACACCTCCCATTAAAAAATAAAATGGAAGTTAAATACTTAAATTAAAATCTAGCGTTTTCAAAGCCGTGCAAGTCGCTAACACGATTCAACGACTTCTTCATCATGGCCATCTTGGCCAGCTTCTCAGCCGCTCTCCAAGCCGATGTCGGCGTCAGCGGCTCCCCATCCTCATCCACCATCCACGACGTTTCTCTTTCACTGCCTCTTCCCCGATGGATCGCCATCATCTGCTGCCGCTGCTGCTGTCTCCGCCAATGAAGTTCTGCCAGCTCAGCTTCCAAGCCACGAATGAACTCGTCAGCCGAAATCAAGCTTGACTGCATCAAAAGAGCTCGAGTCGAAGCTAGCAAATGATGTGCGCTCGTGAAGTCATTGTGCTCCAACAGTCTCCGAGACTCGGCTATGGCCCTCGTTGTTACGAACAGGTTCCTCAACCTCTCGATTCTGACGCCGGAACCTCGTGCCGTTTGAGGCGGCGGCACCATAATACTCTGCTCCCCACCGTAGATAATCTCCTGAGTGGCAGGATCTTTAAAAACAAACCGTACCGTCATCACGTGGTGGGCCCCGTAAGCTGAGGAAGGAACTCTCAGCTCCACCAGAATCTCCCTCTCTTCTTCCGCGTACAAATCGCCGAGCCGCACGGACCCTGAGCTCATCACCGTGGGCCTCCGACTGCAAGAGTAAACGGCGCTAATTTCAGCCGGCGCCGATCCTGCCTGGAAGCCAAGCTGAATTCTCAAGTCCTGCACCACCACGCTCAATAACCCACCAACGCACTTAGCAAACGCATCCTCAGCCGGCTCGTGGCTGTATCCGGCTTCTTGTCCAAAGCCAAAGGCATGAACTGGAATCTCGATGTGCGCGAAACGAGCACAAGGCCCGTGAGCGGAGCCTTTCCGTTGATTATCTGGGTCTACATGGTGTACTCTCTCGCCTTGGCCGTCTGATAAGAGCATAACGCTGGCCACTGGGTTTTTCTCCCTCCGGTCCTCGAGCACTTTGTTGGCTTTCCTCAAAGCGTCACCCACACAAGATCCTTGGCCACAGACAAGCCGATCAATGATGCGGCGAGCCGCGCGCTGTCCTTGAGCCGACATCCTTCTTAAAGGCAATAACCGTTTGGCGCCGGCCGAAAAAGCCACTATGGAGAGCCTGTCCGCTGGGCCGAGGGACGAAATGAGCAAACGCATAGCGCGCTTTAACATGTGAAGCTTCGCTCCGGTCATGCTGCAACTCAGGTCAAGAACTGTGACAAGATCGATGGGCGCTCTCTGAGACGGGTCCAGAATCGGCGATGCAATATTATTGGGGGTACGAGCCACCGGAGCCTTCACTTTTAAAACCAAAGCACAAGTCTGGTGGCTCCGAGATACTGAGACTATAGCGCACTCTGGCACCAATTTCACCAAGACATTTCCAGATTCTTCTTTTGATTGCAAGTCACGGGAGCAAGATTTGATTGACGATGAACTTTTGGAATCAACGAAAAAGCCCTGGAACTCCACAACGTCGTCAACGTCTTCTTCACAGTTCTCATCAGCTTCAGGTATGGTAATGATTCGGCCTCCAGAGGTAGGAGATAGAAGTGGCTCATCATCATCGTAGTACCTGATTGAATCGGAATGCTTGGGTTGATGTCGTTGTTGTGGTGGAGGTTCAACGTTCTTGGTGCTGAAAACTGCAGGGGAAGGTTTTTCCGTTCTGGTGTTGTCGCAGGCAGTTGGATGATCAATTCTCTTTTCAGCGACGACGACGTCGTTGTGTTGAGATGATTCAGAGGAGGAGTTATTGTAAAGGGCGAGTAGAGGCATGTCTTTCCAGGTGGCGCTGCAGACTGGGCAGACAAGGCTTCCGTGCTTTCGTACATGAGCCACGATACAGGGAAAGTGAAAAGCGTGAGAACATTCTGCTGTGTATATGGCCATGCCCTGACCGGCCTTCACGCTATTCAAACACAGCCCACAAGTACTCTGCTTTCCCAAGAACCAGAAGCAAAAATGCAAATATCATCATTTGAATCTAAAAACAAGATACGGATTTCGTTATAATAGCAACAGAATGAATCTTACTCTAAATTTGAAGCCGTTTTTGAAGAGAGACAACTTCAGAGGAGAGCGAGGAGAAGTTGGATTTGAGGCTTTGGGGGATTTAGTTGCCTTAGGAGTGGTGTTTTTGCATGGAAATCTGGGGCTATCCTCAGCTGCTGCGGTTTGAGCCGCTTCTGCGATGGTTCGGCAACGCAAGCTTGGGCTTGATAGAGGCTGAGACCCTTGTGAGCGTGGAGTACTGGAGAAAAAACCCAATTTGGCACAGCTTCTGGGGCTCGGGCTCGGGCTTCTCTGTGGCTTGTCTGAAACTCTGGATTCTGGGTCGCGAGTGCAAAAGGCTCTTCTCCAACCAGTTCCCATTTCCCTTCACTGTTTCTTTTGTCTTCTCTATTTACTTGTCTATATATATGCCTTGTATTTAAAGTTTCATGAGAGGAAGAGAACAGGGTATAGCCCAGTGGGTAGAGGAAAACAAATTTTTGTTTGTTTTCACGGATCTGGTGACTTCTGAGGATGATGACATAGAAAACAAAAAGGGAGCGATGGAAATTGTGCAGAGGAGAAGAAAAGAACAGGGGCGATCAAAACTCAAAAGAAATGAGAAAGGCAAAGAGACAAAGTAATAGGGATGATGAGGATTATAATACGATAAGATTGCGCAGGGTGTGATCAGGTTAGGTCTTTTGCTCTCCTTTTTTCTCCTTATCTCTCAACGCAAAAAGATCTAGGCAATTAAACGCAGTGAGAAAGATATGTCTTAAGCTCCCCTCTGCCACCTCGCTTTCTACCTCTACTCCACTGCCCCTCTATTTGTATGATTCGTTTCTAAAACGAGGAGGTCGGTCTCGGAGGACATACTACATTTATATCCTTTTAATTTCCTGTGGGCAAAGCAAAAGGGAACCCCGTTCACTCTCCGAGGTAAATCAATGTTTTACCAAGATAATTTACCAGAAAAGGAAGGATTTTGGCAAGATACCGGGCACGTCGTGGTTTGTTATTGAAGCAACCGGTCAACGACATACCCCTCCCTTTATTTAATACTTTAATTTCCCCCCGATTACCAAACAAGGCGATAAAAACATTATTTTTAATTTTTTATACGTAACCGTATTAAAAACACGGCTACATGGTGCCAACAGAGAAGGAATAAAAGTTTTAAAGAGGCGAATGTGAGGCATAGGCATTGCCGAAGAACACGTGGGACAAGGGTTTTAGAGGGATGATGGGAGGGCGGTGAGCTGGTTTAAGGAGTGGACAGTAAAAACTCAGAGGGACAGAACAGAAAACAGAGACCCGACGCAGGTTAATGAATGTAGCGATCTGACCCGTTGATTGAAACGAATCAGCAAGGACGAAACAGTAGCAAGCAGCATGGGGATGTTCAACGCAGAGTGGGGAACAAGGAGTAAGAGGGAGGCCCCTCAACCTAGGATCACAGAGCGGTCACTTATTTCTAAATTTAAAACAGTAAAAAAAGAAAAAAGAGTATCGAAAATAGGCAACTGGAGAAGAGGAAGGGAGGGACATGGAACAAAGAGTCGGGGCAATGTAGGGATGTCAGAAGTTGGGAGTTACAGGCATCTGCTTGTTACAAGTTACAACACCAATTTCTATTCATCCCGTGAGGAGCTGACTTGCAGGTAGTGGTCAATTTGGTTTGGTTGGACCTCTATATTCTTGCAAAGCAAAGGCTACCGTTTGGAATAAAGTGTGCCAATAGGTGTTGTCAAAGTTTGGTGCTTTAGGCCCTCCCAAATCCAATCCAACACGTCAACCGTCACTTCACATATACATTCCCCCAGATTAACTGTAAACCCTATACTTGCCTATGTTTCTTTTTAAAAATAATCCAAGAGTTATATGGAGGTGGCAGTTGATGTAGTGAGAGTGGCGGAGGGACGCGTGCATGGCCTTGTAGAGGGTAGGTAGCCTTGGCTTCGTGTTACACTTTTAACCGTTTTTGGTCAGTGCTCCATCTTCTCTTCCCCCACAACACTCAACCTCCATCCATCAAAGGCAGCCACTTGCACATTTCCAACAAGCGTCTGTGTGGTTTTCCTGTACTGTCAATCTTATTCGGATTTCCATGCTTCACGTGTGCTTGAGAGGGAGCGGGCAGCCATGGAAATAGACTAGGCTACGTCAGGTTTTAGCTAAATAGGCCTGAGTCTATAATGGGGCAGAAGGCCTAAGCCTGAATTCAGACTTTTTTTTTGCCTCAGACCTGAGCCTTCATAAGGCCTGGTCGGGCCAGAAGCTTGTTTAACGGCCTACTTACACTGTAGGCCTTTGCAAAAGTCTCATATTGTAGGCCATAATTAAGCTTTATACATTTTGAACCTATTAAAATCTATATAAATATAATTTAAAATTAAAATATAAGAATGAAAAATAATAAATATTATATTATTTATATGATATAAATTTAATTATAATTATTTAATATGTAAATAGGTCAGGCCTTAACAAAATAGCCCTGACCTACTTACATATTTAGACTTTTAAATAGGCCTTGGTCTGACCTTTTTGACAAACAGGTCAAGCCTAACCAAGCCCTAAATAGGTCAGACTGTAGGCCGCCTGATAGGGGTCTGGCCTATTCCCACCCCCAGGAGCGAGGAAGATAGCACTAATTATTATTCTCACTTCTTCTTCTAGCTATAAATCATTAATTAACAATTTTTACAGACTTATAAATATAGTTAAAGTTAATAAAATTATTTTAAAATTTAAGTAATTTTTAATATCATCCCTATTAATTGACTAAACTCCAATATCATATTAATTATTATTTTTACCCACTACCCCTATTAATTATGGGCATATATAAAAAAAAACAATTGATACTAGTTGAAAAAGAGTAAGTGCCTTATAAAAAATGATTAAATACACTTATTAGTTATTGTTTTATAATAAAGACAAAAGAAAATAACATAACACGCATTGATACACTAATCATGAATTTCCAGTATCCCAATATTCACAACATTATATTGTAGCTAGCTAATCAGGTAATGTATAGATTAATTAGGAGCCCCTCCCCCCATCCTTTTCTTTTTCCCATTTGGCTCTCTCTCTATATATTTAATTTGTTTATTATAAGCTTTCGGTGATATTAGGTTGCCTCAGGCGCAAACACTTGTGCACGCCTGAATGAATTGATATTACCTCATTTCCACGTTGCTCTCTCTCTCGATCGATTCTGTTTTGTTAGTTTTATAATAATATGGTCCTCTATCAACGTACACACAAACTAGTCTTTCACTCCATGTCTCACGCACGAAGTAGCTAGCTCACATGCTTGATCTTGGTCTAGTACGTAAAAACTATATCAGTTAAGTTTATATATCTCTCGAGCTCTCAATCTCAGGCCAAGAATAAGTTGGTAGACATCTAACAATTATCTCTCAGAGCAAGGTAGGAGTGGGGCAGTTTGGTCTCTCACTTGGTGAGTGTAAAAAACATTAACCAGACACATGGATCTTACATGTCGTTTGTGGTTTGTTGTTCAATCGCTTGTTGTTTTCTGTTGTTTGTTTCCCCTACATCCATCCATCTTCGGTCAAGGTATCAAAAAGTATTCATCTTCTTTAATAAACTTAATTGCTTTATTCACAAACCTTTTCGCACCACACAGAGCTTGAATTTGAATTCAGCGAATTAATGACACTGCTGGATCGGTATATATCCACAAACTGATAAACATCACAACTCACATACACATGTGTGAAAGGTTCAACTTTAAATTGGAGAAATGCCAGAATAATGCATTTACCAAACAATGACAATGATCGGACCTAGTAAGTGAGAGAGTGGGAAGTGATAATATTTCATGGTCTATGTGGAGAATGACTCCTCTCTGTACGATTCAAGAAAGACCCGTATTTGTTAAACATTACATACATAAATATATATACGCGCTATTGTCATCTACCAGCAAATGAGATATATATATATATATATATATATATTATTCTTGGGAAGAGGCTAACTTCGGCAATGAATTAATAAAATGTGAGTAACTAATGATTAATGGCAGGCCATATATATGTAGTATATCATGATAATGGAGCACCTTAGACCTTTTTGACTGCTGCTCAATAATTCCAATCAGCAGAATCAGAAATGATATAAAAGAGCTATATAATGACGGTGATTATTGACACGTGGTACGGCGGTCAGGTTTAAAACCATGATAAGTTATATATCGCCTGTTAATATACTAGTACTAGTACTGCCTACTTTACGTACTAAGTAGTTAAGTTGATTTTTTTGCTATTACCACTAGTGGCGTTATTATTTTTTACAAGTACGTAATAATTGATTTATTGTGTTAAACTTTAAGTTAATGATGCAGCTACATTATTATTTGAACACCGAATGATGCCCCACCCAATGACTTGAGATGAAAGCAACGAAACAATCAGATATGTGCTTGTTTGGGATAGTTTCGGGGCAGAAGTAGCTTATTTGTGATCAGATTTTTATAAACATAAGAAATAATAAAAGTCAGATTGTAATATGATTTGTGTTTGGAATAAGAATAGAAAAAATGTTTTTTTTTTAAATAAGTTCTTATTTAGATGATTATTTAAAAAGTTAATTGAATATTACATACATATTAGTCATATGTATTGTGATAACTAAGATAAAACTTTAAATTTAAATTTGATAAAAAAAAGTTAGATTATTATGAAAAAATATTAAAGTACTTAATTAAATGTATTTAATGGATAAAATCAGAAATCAATTAAAATACATACGAATATATATTTAATAATATATGGTATATTGAATCACTCATCCCTAATATTTTTCTCTGGAAATTGAAAAAAATCACGCTAAAAGTAAAAAAAAAATGCCTTATATATCAAAAGTCGCTTTTTATCCATAAATTTATCACAAACAAAAGTCATGTTATACGCCTATTTTTCCCCACTGGACTTTCGGATCCACTCTATGCCAAACAGACCCATGACAATACAAACGGCGGACAAAGATAATGGAGCTACCTTCACTCAAATTAAATATTCTGTTTATTTATTTATTTATTCTTTTTTAAGTGTTCGGGAATTAAATTGTCAATTATTAATTGGTTGGTCAAGTCGTGTCTGCAAAGGTTTGTTTCGTCCATGTATGTATGACTGGGCATCACGCCTCTATACTCTTATTGCACAATACCAAAATAGATCGGGTGATTCACTGATTTAATTTGTGTCATTTTTTATATTATTAAATTCGCGAATAGCTATATATATTTATACAGTGATTGATTTTTAATTGATCTCTTTGTGCATTTAATAAGGGCACTTCTTCGATTTAACAGCCACGTGACGAAATTAATAGTATGGTTTGATTATCGCCGTTTTAGCAAGTAGACGAGCGAGTTACTAGTTGGCAAAATACACACACACGAGTTATAACAATTTAGAATAAAAAAGATGACAAATATAATACATGTTTTTAAAACCAAATTATATATAAAAAAGCACTCCTTGATGATAATATTTCAGTCAGCAGAGGTTAAAATTAAAATAAATATAATTGAAAAGGAAATACTAGTATATGAAATGAGATGGCTGTTGAGATGTTTCCATTATTGGGTCACATGCCCTGAACTCCTTAATTATTACTCACAATCCATGATCGATGACTACGAATCTCTTTAGTTTGTCATTAAGTGTAATAATAATATAATTATGATAATAATAATGGCAATAACAATAATTAGTTAGCTATCGTGCTTGCACCAATGAATAAACAAGTGTGGCTAGATATATGCTTTGTGCAAAATTTGTGGAACATCTCATGCGACGATTTCAAGAATTATCAACTCTGATTGACTTTATATTTCACTTTATTATGGATGTATGTGTGTATTCATCAGCGAAAATGTTTTATAATTTATATTAATTGCATGACTCCTGAATTTGCTTCTGTAATTAATATATTCAGGATATTTTTTTTAAAAAAATGAATATATTAATGGTTAAACAAGAAAATATTTTTTCTTTTATGGCCCATTTGGTTTCCGGAGTAGGAGGGAATTAATGTGATACAATGTAGGGAATGTGATGCAATGTAATGGAATGGAATGGATTGTAATGATCAAAGTTATTAAACTCACAAGTTTAAACAAATTTGTAAGTCGTAACAATGACGTACACAAACTTATAAGAATTTATTTTTATTATTAAGTGGGTATCACTTGTGGATAATTGAATAATTAAAATATAAAAATGACAATAATTTGATTTAAATACATTTTAAATCTAAATAATTAAAATTAAATCTATCAACATCCATCATTTATCACATTTAACAAATAAATTTCTATAAAATTTATATATAAAGCCGCAGATCATAATCAAATAAAAAAAATACAAATTTAAGAGTAAATTAATAGAATTTTGTAAGCTTGAAGTAAAAACGATAAACTCGTGAGTTTAACCAAATTTATAATTAGCACGAGTATATTAATAACTCGACTCATTTTTGTAAGCTAAAAATGTAAAAATGGTAAACTCGCAGAGTCAACTCGCGAGTTTGACAACAATAGTAATGATGATTAAATGAATTTGTTTAGTTAGTCATTGAAGAAAGGTGATACATAGCTAGGCATGAAAACCTTTGGTTAGATTACATCAAATATGAGAGTATGAAAATAATATATCAAGAGACAAAATTACAAGCACGCAGGCACATTATCTACACACACATATATAAAATAACCCTATCCACTTTCCACATATATATTAATTAATTAATTGCATTAATTAGAACTGCCTATACAAAACTATAGATAATGAATTTAGTGTTTGTTTTTTTAGCCTTTTAATGTCCAAAAATAGAGGGCATCTATCCAAAAGGCATAATAAAGTTATGATACAACATCTTAAAATATCTAGGACGCCGTAAGGTTTCTTATTAAAATTAAAAAACAAACTGTGAGTGACAACGACGTCTTATACTATCATTGGAACCAATAACCACATCTTCATTTTCAGTATCATATACCAATTACAAATCCAAAACTCAAATCCAATAATCAACATAAAAATCAAATCAGAAAAATTAAATGAAATATGAGATAATTGGATCTAGAATATACATAGATTGTGAAGATCAAGAAACTAAAGAAAATCAAACAAAAGAAGAAAGATCTAAGTGAGATGGATTCGAATCAAACCAAAATACAGATCCACAAATACTCATAACAAAAAGGGAAGGAACTCTAGAGATCTACAAATTACAGATCTACAAATACTCATAGTAAAAATGACAAGCCAAAAATCAAAACAAAAAATTAGAGCGAAGATCTAAGACCTGAAAACGCTGATCGAAGAGCTACATTGTAGAAATCACAGATCGAAGCTAGGACGGTGAGCGAGTGACCACGAGTGAACGACAGAAGTAAGTGGCGTGGGCGAGATGGCGAGTTAGCAATACGAGTGAGACGGCGAGCGAGTGCCATGGGCGACGTGACAAGCTCTAACAAGAAGGTTGAGAGTGAATGCACTTGGTCCCAAAAAGAAGAGAGGCATAAGTTGTGAGGTTGAGCGACGTGGCTCTGGAGAGTGAGTGAGTTTCAAAAAATGAGGAAGCTTTGATTGAGGGCCATTTTTTTCAGATCATTAGGCATCCTAAATTTATTTTACAACGCCAAAAATACTCCTTTTAAAGTCCTGAATTCCTAAATTCAATTTAGAAAGCCAAAAATATTACTTTTCCCACCTATCTCATAAATTCCTCTTCTTTTGGTGTCCAAATTCAATTTAGGACGTCAAAAGTATTACTTTCCCTACTCATCTCATAAAATTCCTTTTCATATAGCGTCCTAATTTTAAATTGGGATGTTAAAAGCAATTTTTGACATCCTAACTTAAAATTCGGACGCCAAAAAATCAACTTTTCTCCTACATAATTACAAAAATTAAATTGCCTTTATTTTTTACTTCTTCTCCTTTTTTTTTTTTTTTTATAAAAATGACATCTCTTTAGAAAGTAAAAGCTATTCTTTATATATAGTATGATATAATATATATGCATGCATGTATGATGTACAGGTTCATACCAAATTTAATAAAACTTTTGTAAACATCATCATCTTGTATATCTTTTTGTCATTCTTTACTCAATAGAAGGAACAGACGCACTCTCTATGTCTATAGAGGGTCGAACTCATGACATCTTTTTCGAGTTGGGCGTCAGTTCACCCAAACGATTCCAGTTACATTAAATATTATCCTGCAAAGGTAATAATTTCATAACACACACAAAAGCATATTTCTATGGATTTGGATAAAAGAATATACTATTATGTGAAAAATGATGATAGGGTGAAGGGTGTAATCAATGAATTACAAGAGAAACAAGAAGTGAGTGGTGAGATATATGAAATGAGAGGAAGTGAAGTGATATGCCAGTAATTATTGGGCTACGTGGAGTTGTCGTTTGCATGATGCCAATGCAACATGAGCAATACAATCACTTTACGAGACTTTTTGTATAAAAACGACAAAATGAACCCCCAACTGACCAGTCCCCTTAAAATTAACCTCACTCTTTAATCCATCCCTCCTCATCACTTATATATCATTCCACTGTCTTGTTCCTTTACGTCTTTTCTTCACTGTAAAATCATAAATCCCACTTAGAAATCTATAACAGAGATTAACGATCCTCAAATTTTACGTAAATTATGGGGTTACGTTGTTGTTGTTTTCACAGGGACCAAGATTCGAATCTATTAATTGGACCCCTCCCATTAATTCACGCTCAAATTATATATATGCATCGAGATCACTTGATTTATTTTCCCCTTATTTGCAGTGTCTGCGTACGTACCTTCTCTTCTGTTTTACCCTCTCAAACAATCACGCCTTGGGCTTATTCACCTAACACCAAACATGACTTGACCCTTCGCTGCCTAGCTTCTCCCACACTCATTATTTAACCAAAAAGCTTTCGTACGTAAACACTATTTTCACATGTAAGTACTACATATGACCAAAATTTCAATGTACCAAAGAAGTGCCTTTATCTCTTGTCACTGTAACAGGGAACCAACAACACACCAGCGAGGGACTGTTTCGTTTGGTGGGAAAGCAAGGAGGCTTATGGTTCTTAATTAGGTTGGGATAAATCATATATAGTCAAAGACAAGGCCACAAGGAGTAGCACGCCAATTATTTAAGCACATCAGTGTGGTACTATATATATTCAAATAAAAGCCTTGCTTAATTAATTAATAACTCTCAATCTAATCAGTAAAGTAGAATGGAAGAAGATTGAAGTGGTCGGTCATGTGGCTTTGCTTTAATTTAGAGAGTCGTTTAGGACAAAGACGCAAAAAATTAGCAAAAACCCGCATGCTCGTGTTTCCTCTTATCGCTTTCTGATTTGAAGTATCAAGGTCACATAAAGAGAACAACCATACGTCCCTGTCGCTATAAATTTGTCATCAGAGAAGAAGCTTTGGTTGGCTTTATGGGGAAGATAACTAAATAATAACACATCTTAATAATAATAATAATAATGATAATGATACCCTGTCGCTGCTCTTAATTATTGGGGGAGATAGATAAAAAGCACTACGTACGTGCTCTTTTAATGATTCTGTAAAATGTTTTCGGTGAAAGAATCTTGTTAAACTAGGTTATCTTGAGGAACCATCACCTCATATATAGGGAGATCCATATGGGAAGTTATATATGTGGTGGGGAGGGGAAGAGATTTTTTATATTAGGAAGCAATAATTTGGGTATGATCTTGCATGTGTCTTGACATTTGATTGCAACCACTAGGTAGTGCTGGTAATTACTCAAGCTTGCTTTAATCATGGAAGGAACAGGTATGGGAAAGGCCACGCCAAGAGAAGAAAACTTGCCTACCATTAAGGCTTTGTTTAATATAATGGAAAGCACGTACATATATATATATCCCATCTGAATTAGTAATTGCATTATTATTATTTCAGATCACGAAACTCAGATAATGACGTGGGACCCACCCGGATTTCTTTGTTGAAATTGCTTCGTTCTCTCTAGTCTCTAGTGTTCTGATAGGTCCCTGGTTGTTTTTTTAATTTATTTAATTTTTAAAATATCTGCTTTATGACTCTAGCTAGCTACTTCTATCTTTTTAATATTTTTAGTTTTAAAATGATTGAAGGGATATGGGCGTAGATTTGGGGATGAGACGGTGGCACAAGAAACATAGCTCCGAACTGCCATGTCTTCGTAGATGCATGTGGTCAATGAACATTCCACCTCCAGATTTGACTATATATGTATATATTAATAATGAGTTGCCGTCAAGATTTATTGAATGAAGTGAATCATTTCAAAAGCTTGTTCTTTTAGATTTCATAAAAAGAAAGTCTGGTTAATTACCATGGAAGAGATATCAGCACAGAGACCCTTTGAGGTGGAGATATTGATTGGCAGGTAAAGGAGATAAATTAGGAGTTAATGGGGTTAGTTTGGTCGTTGGCTAGAATTATAGTAAGTTGCTTTTAGGCGTTGAAATGTTTCTGCACGAGACAAATTTGCTACAGAATATATTTGCGTTACTTAATTATTGTCATGATATCAAACAATTAATTAAACAACTGTGTTCTGAGCAAAAAAAAATTAAACAACTGTGGATTATAATGAAACTGGAAGCATTAGCCAGTTGACTTATGGGAGCCTGAAAATAAAGACCCCTCTTTTGCGTTCACAGTATTGAGGTCACATGGCGTTGGTTGATTATCAATCACTAGAATCTGATTGGTTGCAACAAGATAAACATACGAGTAAGGCGGGCTGTTTTTTGAAAAATCTGGTACGATTTCATTTCATGCTTGAATTTTTTTTTTTTTGAAACTTTGAGCCAATCAGACAAATATGGGCCAGTCAGAACACACGGGGATCTGTTGGATCTTCAAGATGGTCCCCTCGCAGGTGATTCATCAGCCCTAACCTTTAGTTGATATAGATGATAAGGGATTTAGTCAAGTTCCAAAGAGATGTGTGTTCAATTGATCCCTGTTGCCATCGCTGAGACTTCTTCAGTAGGCGATTTCGTAAGTCTCCATTAAGTGCTCAAAGAGCCTGGGGCCGTGTCCTGGCTTGATGGGGGACTGATGTTGAACTTTTCCAAAACTTTTTCTTATGAAAAAAAATACATGACATGCTATGTAATTTTCCTTTTAAGCACAGATCCAATTATTTCTAGTGACTTGTAAAAATAAAATTAACTTATTTTTATTGAAATCTATATAAGAGCTTCATATTTTTACCCTTAAAAAAATGAATGTCCAAAGTTTAGTACTTTTCATTTTCCTCTTATCCCTAGGGGCCCCCAGTTCTAGATGATGACAAGTTAATTGCTCTATTCTTTATAAATTGTTTTTTTTTTCACTTTTTCTATTGAAGCTATTCTCTAAAAATTAATATAAACACACTCAAAATATTGCTTGAGGGAATTTAAAACAAGCATCTTTACGTTTTGAGATAAAATTCCTATTTTATGTTTCCTGCATCAATCACAATGCTACTTATATTGTGTTTCACTTTAGTGCCTGTTTGTTTTATATTTTTAGAAGTGTTTTTATGAAATTTGAAGTGTGTAAGAAATTTTTTTTCTTAACCACAACGGAAAAGTGATTAAAAAACACTTTTTCCTAGTTCCCAATGTACATAAGTTTTTTTTTTTAATACTTAAAAAATTTTGGAGAGGGTTGACATCAGTCCCCCAATGTTTATAATTGCTCATGAGTAATTATGACAACGGGCACAGCCACTGGCCTGGACAATGGACATTGAGACTGCTTTGTCTCCTAACTTTGAACTGGGCTAGCATCAAACTAGAGTTGCTAAGCTGTAATTATACACGGCTGAAGGTCCTTCGTATCCATTTTGCTGTATCAAATCCTTAAATTACATTATACTGTCACCATTTCATGTCAATTTTCTGGAACAAGAACTAAAAGGAAAGAGCATCCCTAAATCCATTATCAAGTAGATATATGTAATCTGTGGAATGACATTTCAGATTAGCACTCCACAGAGTTTCACTGTTTGTGCAATTTGCAGACCATAGCTTATATATATAATTTGTGATATTTATGATTTACCAACACATCACAAATTAGAAATACTCCATCATTCTAGTCACCAAAAAAAAAAAAGAAACAGAGAAATGTCATTCTAGTCTCAAGTCTCAACACAAATTTTCATAACAATCATACACATTAAGCTTTAACTTTTTAATTTTAAAATTAAACACCTTTATTTTAGCTTGATGAAAAAATGACATCACATTTTAAAATACTGACATGTGGCCATAAGTTGAATTTTAATTCCAACACCAAACCCTACTACAACCTAGCAATGATCAGTACTTCACATGCTTGGCTCCTGGATCCCCCAACATGCATATCCAAGAGTGGGACATTAATATCTCAATACTTTAAGGGAAGAGTCAGAGCATATCACCAAGCACAAGGTTTATAATATTGTAAAAACTCACAAACCAACAGGTAAAAACCCAAGGTATCACAGTTTCTGCTCGCGTCAGTTTCTGGTTACATCCCAACTACGATATATCAAAGTGCTTCCAAAACATGTCAGTGCCTATGGCAGGTAATGAATGGTGACAGTAATACTGTGAAAGGCACGTGACAGTGACGCATGGCTGCTTCTTTTCTTTTTTGCAATCATACAAACATATTACATACAGACAAGGTTGAACCGACAACTTAATGTGCAAACTACAGATCCTGCGTCACATCAAGAACTAACCCCACCCCCATATCTCAGTTCCGTCACAGCTTATTGCTCAGCATAATTAAAAACAATTACAACATAAAAATGTCATGGTAAATAATATCATGGTTAAGGAAGCTTAACATGAAACTTATCCAGATCACCATGTCTTCATTCCTAGCCTTCAAGCGATCATATGCCCTTCAATTGCTCCGCACACAGCCCTGAATGAAGCTTTTTATACCGCACACAGTTTGATGGATAGTGCGAGCGATTCTACCCAGTTTCTACTCTTATTTCTTCCTGGGAGCTGCAAGAACGCCAAGAAAAGTGATCTTGAATCATATAGAGTAAACACCCAAAAACAAACTAAATACTAGAGCTGTTAGATATATTTTGACAGTGTCCTTTAAATTGCTTTCGCTTCCCTGAGTAAACAGAAGTTGGCAGGATTTCAACTTATGTTCCACAGTCAATTTCTGTTTAGCTGTGGAAATTATGGTTTATTTAATGATAACAATTGGGATTTTCGTATTCAGTTTCTAGGACTTGGAATTCAGTTCCTAAAATTTAATCCATGAAATGCAAGAAACAATCTACAGTCTACTTCACTTTGCGAGCCACTCAACCAGAACATGGAAGTAATACTGGCTTAAGACATGTGGTCAATGGTGGTGTGGTGTTGAACCAGAATACTAACCTAAGCCTATGGCTTCAGAACTCTTCATGATCCTCATCCTCCTGCATGTATCAACAAACATCCTGCAAAGAGTATAGGACATGAGTAAATGACCACCGGTGACAATCAAATTCAAATGATAAAACTAGAAAAGGTTAAAGTGGCAAGCAAAAGCACCAACCATGTCTGTATTAAGATTATAGCAATTTGACCTGAAAGTTCAAAACTCAAAAGCATATGTGTGTGTTGTTTCTCTCTTTCTTTCAAACACAACATGAAATTTGGACACCAAATTATAAAAAGTAATGAGTCACAGTTTTCTAAACCGCAATGCTTTGAGTAATACATCTCTGTAATATAAATTTGCTATCCTGGAAATTATTCAGTCAATCAGAACTTACTCCCAGGGAACATCACCCACAAGCATCCAGTCACCATCTTTGTCCTCATAAGTAAGAACATATTCAGACCCTCGAAGCAGATCCCTCATCTTGCTTTCATTCAGCATCCCCTTACTCAGAGTTCCGTTAGATCCACATGGACCTGAAATCACACCAAAACAAGCAGTAACTAGATCCAGGCAAACCAATCAAGAATCATTTCTTTATAAGAAAAGTGCTAAATCTCAAAGAATCAAATCAAAGCTTTTTCCTACCTATGGTAAAACAACTGAACATCTTCTCCAGAGAAGAAGATAGTTCTGGATATGCACTGTAATTCTTCAAGTCTACTTTCCTCAAATATGGAGCACCATCCATACTGACCTTGACAAACAGTGCTTTTCCATCCACTTCTTCAGTATTTTTCGTAGCAGTGACCAATGAATTTTTCCTAAATGATCTAATAGGAGGCCAACCCACAACCTGTGCCCTGCCACAGAAGCAAGATATCAGATATCATTTTCATCACCATCATAAACAACACTTTAACTCCAAATCCCACCTTTTCACTTACTTAGTAGCAGGTGTGCTGCTGTTATTTGCAGAAACATTATAATTAGATTTTGTTTCGTTCACAACATGGGGAATCTCTTGTTCCACCTTTGGTGGTGCTGCTTCTTCCGTTTTATCAAGCACAGAACTAGTTTTCAATCCTAAATTAGGAGAGGGTCTAGGTGACAAAATCATATTCCCCTCCGAATTTGCTAGGAATTGCCCCTGCATGAATAGATGAATGACTTGTTAATGTTCTGCCCAGCAAAAAAGCACATGTCCCTTCATGAATATAACTTACCTTGGAGAACTCATTCATAGCATCCGAGAACCCTCTTTTGTTACCCAAAACAACATTCTTTGCCGAGCGGTGTTGATCATCCGTTGAAGGGTGCAAGGGGAAAAGAGGCTTCTCATCAAATTGAGTTGAACTTTCAAAGGAGCGATGATCTGAGTCTTCCCTTTCAGGAGACTGGGATCCCGGAAGCCCAAGCCTCAGCTCTGTAGCTTTTAGGTTCAGCTTAGTTTTACTCTCGTCAGAGAAGGACTGGGCAGAGCTGTCCACTGAAGAACAATCAGATAATCCCATGTAGTTGCGTTCTTTCAGTTTGGAGTTGTTGAGGCAAACACTTTCCATGGTGGTTGAGGAGCCCAACAAATTGACATCGCTTTGACCTTTGTCCTCCCGTATGCCGAGCAGAAGTGTAGACATTAGGATTCACCCGAGGAAACCACTTATTGTATATACCCTATCATACACAACAACACATGACATTGTTCAGAGAACAGGTACGGTACTCGAGTAATTTAACGATGTTACAAAATACAGAACATTCAAGTCAGCGTAAAAATTTGAATCAAAGAAAGCAAGAAAAGTTAGCCAGTTGATTTAGAAATTAACAAGCCCCACAAGTATTTGTCTGACATTGCGTAATCTATTGAAGCAAACCTCTGCTCATGAACTATTTGCTTTGTCTATAACAAGAGTGAAACAAGCAACAATCGCCACGTATTGATACTCAATAACGCAAAAGTTACCAACACTTCAAGATTTAGAAGCAATATCTTGAAATAGATCGGCGAGAAAAATAACCGCAAGACAATATTCCTTTACGCATACAGTAGAAGGTAAGTGTACCTCACAATACACTATTCAGGCATGTAAGCTGACTACGGGCTTCTACAGTAGAAATCAGTAAGCACGGAAGAGAAGGAGAGGAGAGGAGAAATTAAGCGAGGAGAACTACGAGATTTTTCCGGTGACGACTATTCTCTGTTTAATTCGTCAGAAGATGAAAGTGTAGACGAAGAAATTTTGAGTGGCTGTGCTAAGTAAGAAACACACTACTAAGTGAGAAAGAAAGAACCAACAACAACAAAAAAAAAAACACCAGCTACTGAGAGATTCCGAGGGAAAAGGTTAAAAAGAAAGGGTTGGGTTGAAATTTTCTACCAACGGTTTGGGAACCTGTAAGAGGAGAAGAGAAGGAACTATACCAAGTTGAAACAATGAAGGCGAAGAAAATCACAGAAAATTAACTATGAAATCCAAAGTGAATACCTCTGTTAAACCCTCAAAACTTGGAATAAAAAATTAGAAGCTGGAGAAGCATAACGTTTTACCTGAATATTAACAGACCAGGGAGCTGAAGGAGAAGAATGACGATGGAGACTGTGGTTAAACACACAGAAGCTGAAGCAGGGAAGAGAGGAACAGAGAACAAAAGACATTCCTCTTTTTATGTAATTTGAATTTATATTTAATAAGAGCATAATTTGGCTTGCTTTAATCTAAGGTTTTCATGTTAAAATCCGCCTAACATTAAGTGTGTACTCGGATCAAAGGCTGAGATTCTCTGATAACTTGCTAACCCACCGTTGATTCATTCTTCACAAAAAAATAGCTTTATGCCCGTACGAAATAAAATTAAATTACTCGACGGTGTGATTATAATTATAATTAAGGAATATTAAGTGTTATTAGCTCTGTTAAAAGGCTGTGATTGGATGAACTGGGGATGGCCTAAGAATAATTTCTTAATTGAGGAGGCATTTGGCATTGGTACTACGGAATCCATTAGGGGGACAGGTTTTAATTGATTAATCACTAAAGTGGGCATTATCTGAATAAAGAAATAATATATTTGCGTGCCTCGATTTTGACAAGAATATGCCTATTATGTTAGTGGCAAATCTAAGGGCTAATCAACTGAATTAACACACTGCCCATAACTGTTTTTTCATATGCGCGCGCGCCTGTTTGGTTGTAAATTGTAATGGCGTGTACTTTATCAAAATTGTTATATGTGTTATCTAAATTAATTATGTGGATGTCCATTAACTCGAGTGGAAGCTCCCTCCTATTACAAACCAATAAGAAGTTTTATTTTCAAGTCAACAAGAAGTTTCCTTAGCTTTTTCTACAAGTCAAGAAGAAGCTTCCTCTTTCGGCTTCTCTAAGGAAGCTTCCCTCTTTCGGCTTCTCTAAGGAAGCTTCCCCTTTTGATTTTTCTTACTCTTAACTTCATCTTCAAGTTTTCTGAAAGTTTATAAATAGAGGGTCTTTGTTAACATTCAGTATATACTGGAATAGAATTTCTCTTTAGTCTCTCTATCTCTAGATTCTCTCTTATTGTTTTTTATATTTCATCATTTTCATATTAATAATTATCAGTTTTATAATAATACGGAGTATTTTGAAAATTTTCCAAACACTTGTCAAAATCAAAATATACATGTAGTGAAAATTTAATTTGATTTTCTTAATGATTTGTCTCTAATAAATTTTGAATGCACATTTTTAACACGAAAATAAACAAAGATGTGGTAAATCAATTGCCTTTTGTAAATAAAAATTCAAAATAATTTAAAGTGTTTTGATAATTTTTCATAGTATATGAGATTCAACTAAAGTTTTTTTAAGAAAATTGTGTAACTTTCTGACTTTTTTTATTTGATGACGGGTATCCCTTTTTCAAGTTTGAGCATAAAAAAAGACTGTTTACCATTTTAAGTAACAAGGTATTAGTAATTGTTTGATATTTTTGAATGGGTAAATTTTACATATGTATGTATATTGAATATTTGGGAACAAGACAGACATAATGATCACTAATGTGTTAGTATGTATTTGTTTAGAATAACGATTAGAATATTTAAAAATATTTTTTAATTATAATTTATGATATATAAAATAAATATGCGTGAAAAGTTTTGTTTTGATTTACTTAAATAATCATTTTTAAGGATATTAGAACGTGCTCCCAAACAAAAACTAAAAAGACAAGAGGAGAAAAATAAATATGAGTTGATGTTTTGAATGAGGGATAGTTACACCTAAGTACTTCAAAGATCAAAGTTGCAGAGTTTTTATGAAAGAATGACTTCAAAACACGAATATTTTTAAGACTGAATTTTGTACTGGTTGACAAATCCTTAACTGTCTTCTCTTAAAAGAAGATTATGCCTCCAAATAATTATCACATATTTTTAAGACCATTGCTATTAAATTTAGATCTCACCGTCACAATATTTTCAGACTCTTACAAAATTTTACACGCACGTGCTGTACAGTCCAAATCCAAACCCCTCAAAAACCATCACGGTTCAAACTTCCTTTGAATTAGATCGTTGTTTTTTATAACCATAAACTGTTTACTTGTATGACTTTATGGGTATGTTTGGCAGGGGCCAGATGGAGAGGAGGGGAGGAAAAATTTTTATGAGTTGAATTTTAAAAAAATTAAAGAAGTGAGGATATAAAATTTTAATAAAAATATATATGATGTAAAGTTAGGGTAAATGAGCAAAAATACATATGTGTTTTACCCTGGGAGTGTGCAGCACCATATGTTTTTTTTTTGAGTAAAAATACACATGTGTTTACTATTTTAGAGCAAAAGTTACATATCACTGTTATGTTATTGTTCACCGTGATGAGATGAACAGTAACATAACGGTAGAATGTGACTTTTACTCTAAAATGATAACCACGTGTGTATTTTTGCTTTTAAAAAATATATATGGTGCTGGCGCTCCCGATGATAAAGCACATGTATATTTTTGCTCCTTTACTCTAAAATAAAATAATAAGAAGATTAATTAAAAACCTTAAACTCATTTTTCTGATTTTCTTAAATTCAACTCAGAAAATTTTTCCCTCGCCTCCACTCCTCTGCCATTCCAAACACCCCATACAAAAGAGCCTTAAAAGTTACAATTGAAGCTTCAAATTAGTTGGAAACGAATTTTATTGTCAATATTATCTCACTTCAATTTTATGAAGTTAAACGAGGCTGATAATCTCATTCAGAATATCAATGGCAAAATTGCCATTCCAACAGGCACTAACCTTAATCAAGGGACTAGGGAATCCACATACCATTCTTTTCTTTATGTGCTTCTTAAGTGTTTTCCTCTCTAAGAGGCACATAAAGAAATGTTAATGGTATTTTTTTATTTTACTTTATTTGCTTCTTAGGGAGAAAAACACTTAAGAAACACATAAAAACAAACATGCAACGTGGACTCCTTCAAATGGCAATCTTTTTCCCCTTCTTATTATTTATTATTATGTCCAGCCCTAGCTACTAGCTAGCTGTGGTTATTTTTTCACCCAAACATGGAAATTCACTTAAGTGATTCCCCCAACCATATTGTGTTTTTCTCCCTTTCATTTGGTTGTCTTTCATCATTTTTGTACTGTTACTGTTTTTCCCCATGCTCAATCAACCTATCATACAGCAGAACTCATATTAATTAAGTTGCTGGTGAACGAACATCAGTCATTTTGATAATTATCTAACTGATGTCCTGCAAAATCATACCAGTTTGAATTTAATAATGACGACTGGACGATGAATATTTATATACAGACATCTTTATAAACATTCTATATGCTTTTAAACATGTGTCCTGATGAGTTCACAATACACAACTCATTAAAAAAAGAGTTCTAACAAGTCACACTGTCTATAAGCTACAAGCACAAATCAGCGAAATTTACATACAAACACATATTCCCGATCCAGTTCTTTTCATAAAGAGATTTTCTTAGGATTGTCTTAGACATACTATAAGAAATAAATAGCGTCATCTTGCCTGAAGCATTCAATAAAGATTTTGTTTTACACATCCATGAGATTGGTTATTAAAAGTCACCAACCAACTATTAAATGAGGGTATTTCTGTCTAGGAAGTTAATAGAATACAAGGATGCAAACGACACATAAATGTATAGTTAATTAATAGTATCAAATCTAATGTTGTTTTGAACCACTGTTCATTTAACCAAAAACGGCAAGATTCCACAAATATATGTGGATGGCACCTAGCTTTCACTGCTTGGCCTGGTACGTGGAAAGCGATTGTTATGGATAGGCTTGTCCATTTCAATGCAAGAAGGGTAAAAATGGAAACACGGGACCAGATAATTTACTCAGTTCTTCACTCAATTGTTCTGTCTGTCACATCTCTTAACTCTAACGGTCATGGGATCCGACGAATGGCTTGAAGAGAAAAGGCCAAAAGTGAAATCATATATATTTTGGCATTGAAGGCAAATTTCATTACTCAGAAAATATGCACAGAGGCAAAGTAACTCGATGATTTACATAAAGAAATAAGCGAAAAACTCATAATTTGTGAGCTGCTGTATATGGATCTAATCTGTAATAATATGTCATAAACAATAAAAGTTTCATGTATACAAATGCTTTGATTCCTAATTTCCCAAAGCTTTCATAGTGTAATGTACGTAGAATCCAATTTGTTAGGTTGTATCAAAATTGCTATCTGAGAGCTGCGTGCTTAATATATAACCCATGATGAAATGCCTTTCCCATAAAAGTCTGCTCACGAGACGGAGTTTGCTGAAGGACAAGCTTTGAACACGTAGTTGATATTTTCCACGTTGCTAGTGCAAAGTGAGCAACGTGGGCTACCAAGGACATATATCTTTGTAGTCTTTCTGAGCGAAATCATATATTGACAAACAATTTGATTCCATCATTTTTATATTCAGAGTTCAACCCACGTTCATTTTATCATCAGATTATATTTGTGTGGCTATAACATTTTTTTTACTACATAGGGGTGAGGAAAAAAAATATCTTAAGAGTATATATAAATTGTTTGGATTGGTTGATCATATTTATTATTCATTGGATTCTAAAAATAGAAGCTAGTTAGAGGACTGTTATTGATCGATCATGAATATAATACTCTAGTCTATTTTATCTCTATTTTTTTATTATTTAAATTAATATTCTTAATTTATAAATTAATATACAAAGTGTAATTGTTTTTGGAGTTCAACTTAAGTATTTCCCCTGCACATGATAGAGTGGGCGGGTATTTAATAGTGTATTGCGCACAGTAAAAACGTTTGTCCTACTAGTGAAGCGTGTCAAAATGTCTTCCTCTCATCGCCATGGACTGAGCTGAGCTGTCCACTGAAGATCAGACCAATCGCCAATCAGGTAATCCCACGTGGTTGCTTTCCTTTTATTCGAAGACGATCCTCCATTGTGCACGGTTGAAACTGCCTTTGTCCTCCGCTAGGCCAACGACCACGTGGCAACATGTCATGCATTGAGTTTATGATTTTGTATCATAAATCAAGAGAAAAGTTCTTCTTCATATATTCATCAATATTTCATGAATCTCATTGTATAATACTAACTTTTATTTAAAGGGTTAAGGTGTAAAAATATACGTAATGAGTTTTTTTTTTAAGAGCGCCTAGCACCACGTGATTTTTTTTTAGGCAAAGATATACACGTGATTATTATTTTAGAATAAAAGTCACATCTTACCATTAAGTTATTATTCATTGTGATGAGAGATAAATAAATGAAGTGAACAATAACTTAACGGTGAGATATGACTTTTGCTCTAAAATAATAATCACGTGTGTATTTTTGCTAAAAAAAAACACGTGGTGTTAAAAGCTCCTAGGGAAAAAGCTTATGGATATTTTTATTTTTTACACCATAACCCTTATTTAAAAATATCAAGCGAGGGGTGTGGGCCCCGTGGGAGCGTTTGGAACCCAGAATAAGGAGGATGGTGTCGCCTAGTGACCCGAAGTGTGTCTGTAGCGGATTTTTAGGTTGATATATTTGGTTTCCTGCATATTCACACTTTTTTCTGCACGCTTGCACCATAAGATCGACAAGAACAAGCTTCTATGCATGCGTCGCCAAAAAAAAAAAAAAGAACAAGCTTGTTTCATAAGTCCCTTAATTAAAGCTGGAAAGGAGCATCCTGTGTCGCATTTGCAGACACGTAATAATTAAAAGCAAGCGCAATTAAAAATTAAATTAGACGGCATCTTTTTTTTTTTTTTTGGGTCCTTCTATATTCTCTCTCCTGATGGGCTTCTTACGATCCCTCACTTTCGTCTCTGCTTTTGCTTGATGGTCGGATTGGCTTCACTCACAAGCTGGTCCGCCCCAAAATCAATCCTGTATGGTTTAATTTTCACTACTTCACAAATTGACTCGTCTGGTTCTGTGATCTAACCTCATCGTACAGTGACTTGTGTTAGTTGTATAATTAGTACTCCTCCAGTCTTAATTATAAGATATAGTTGACTTTTTTACAGAAATTAAGAAAGCTAATTAAATTATTTCAGAATACTTTTATTTTTATTTTTTTCTTTAAATTAATTAGTTTGACTAATAAACTAAGGGTTTTAGTTTTTTCATATTACATGAGAAAACTAAACTTCCTACATACACATGAAATAATGGGACTCACATATACATATATGAATTAATATATGTATATATGGGTCCCACCATTTCGCGTGTATCTGACATGAGATAATTTTTTTCCTACAATATGAAAAACATTAATCCCATAAACTAATATATAATTTAAGAATACACAACATTAAGTAATTTATTTAGTTTCCTTAATTCCTCCAAAAAAAGTTAATTATATCTTACACGAGTAATTAGGACCGGAGGTAGTAGTCGGTTTTAAAATTCGCATCCTCTGAAAATCATGTGTAAATTAAATTCAAAACGTTCGTCTTGTGTACTAAACTTGAGTACTCCAACCAGCAGAATGGGAAGTCAAATGTCAGTCAAAGTAAACGTGAGGCCTGAACTTGAGAGAATGATGAATAAAGAATAAAGTATAAAGGCCACATTCAATGGAAGAAAGTGGTTGTGAATTATATACTCGTACTCCAATATAATTTTGAATAAGGAATGAATGGGCTCCTGGATGGTGGAGCATGGTGCTGAGCGTCTCTCTCTCTCTCTCTCTGTGCTGGGGATTTATATACATGCTTTTTTAAGTAATTTATTTGTAGTTTTGCTTTTGGTGAAGGATGAGTCGTGGCAACTTTTTTTTTTTTGGTTTTGTTATTGTACCCGCTTCATTAGAATTTTGTCCTAACTAGTCCGGATCAAGATTCTATCGACATACGCAGGAACTTTTCTTAGGAAAGTTTTCAGAGGGAACCTCTCTTAGCAAAGTTTTCAGAAGGACTCGAACTTGGAACTTGGCAAGTGACAAAATGATCCCCCCGACCAACCCTAAGCAGGCATCTCACGTAACACCGCCACCACCCACTGTCCCAAATGTTTGGGCTGGGTCGCCCATGTCAGGCCTTTATGACCCACTTTTACTAAGGTCTTTCACTAAAATACTATATAAACGCACAAACTTTTCAATTTATAAAAAGGCAATTCTTTTTTCTTGACAGCTATAAAAAAAAAAATGCAATTCATAGTCTACAAGAATTTCAGTTTTCCAATACGTGCAGCGCATTTAAATAATGATTTTTAATTTTTTTAAAAAAACAAGCATTTAGGACCCATCTTCATTTTTTAAAAAAAATGAAATATATTCCCCAATGCTTTGAACCCCAAGTTTGTGTTGATACGTGGGAGGTCTTTGCGCCGCCAAGAGGCAACAATTCCTTCCATGAGACTTTTTGGCTTTCGATTCATTATGTTCTTGGTTTGTTGATTATTATTTTTTGGCCAGGATATTATTATATTTTATTATTATCTTCAATCCTACTTATAAGACATAGTTGACTTTTTTTTTGACTGGATTAAAGAAGCTAAATAAATAATTTAAACATTTTATATGTTGTTCAAAGATAGTGTGTATCTAATATAACCATTCAATACTTGTATGAGGTAGTGAATAACACGACTTCTCTTTATTTATTTGTTTTTTATCTATTAGTATAAATTTTTATGAATATTGTCCGGAAAGTTTGGTTAATGATTAAGATGATAAGGTCAAGTTTACAAGAAAGGAAAGGCCCACAAAAAACTTGCTGTGGTGAAGATTTCAACCAAAAGATTACACGTGGCATGATTTTGTGTTGATTGTCTTGTCTTGCCGTGGAACTCCAATCTGCTGCGAGGCTTGCCTCTTTGTTCGTTTCATTATTTTTGCTATATGTTCAATGCTGAACCAATCCTCTGCGTCGACGTACGTAGCCGCGGAGGATTTTAGTTTCTCACCATTCCTTTGATTTATTGTTGAATAATAATTTTTTAACATCGTTCTTTCTAAAGTTCAAAATAGACATTACTTTAAAATCAATAATGACAGAGTTTTACAGAGCGAAAATCTCGAGTATCAAGAACTAAAAGTGCGCGGCAATCCTAGCACCGATGATATAAAGGAAAAAGAAAAAGCAGATACCAAAAGTAACACTGGGGTAACATCACACGCAAAACCAATTTATATCACAATAATTTAGATTTAAAAAAAAACAAATTAAAATTGGAAATTAAAAGAAGAGCAAAAATAATTCCGACTCCAGATTTTCAATTCCCGTGCTTCATCGCTGTGATCCGGCAGATATATGCTCAGCTCAGTACAAAACCATATCAGAGTCTGGAAGGGCTGTCTGCGATTTGTTTGGCCACATGGTTCTGAGCTTTCTAATATCTATCCTAACATAGCTAGCCACCTTCATTGGTTCTGAGCAAGCGTGGTGGAAACTAATTAAACCCAGAAGCATAATTCCCAGAAGCATTCATGTGTCCTTCTGCACTTGAATTGTGATATTTTCTTCCTTAGGAGGCTGACATGGACAGGCCAAAGCTATGAATTTTGGGACCTCATCTCCAGGCATCAACACGGGCAAGCTCTCGACCTCCTTCTGCTTCATCACCTGCCCCATCAAACCCAAAACGAATAAGTAAACAAGCAATATCACAGATTTCTCATCAAATGGCTTGGTGATTAATTACCAGAAAGGGAAGTTCTGGTTTCAGGGGAGGATGATAAGAAACTGAATCTGATCCAAGGCCAATAAGAGCGTTGAGACAGCCTGAACATGGAAGCAAAGCTCGAAACTTGTCCCACTGTAAACAGCAACAAACAAGACCACACAGCAGCAAAAACAGAGCGAAGAGAAGCCCCAAACTCAGAGGAAACCCCACTGGTACTCTACTAGCCGTGTTCCCTACCTCCATTATGTGACTCTTCCCTCACACACACAACGAAATGAGGAAACTTGGGCTTTAAATGAGGGCCGTATTGACAGTGGATGGTGAAGTATTTATTATTTGACGTTGATGCGAGTCGCGGAAAATTCTTGGATGCTCCCAGGGCACCAACGCATTTCTGCTCTGGCCAATAGATTAGGACAGCTCAGATCATTAGAACATGTAGGCTGACACATAGGCTAAAATAATCTGAGCTGTCCAAAATCTATTGGCGGTACAGAAATGTGTTGGTGTCCTGGGTGCACGCAAGAACTTCTCGTGACTCACAATTCACCAAATGGTGTGGCTGTGTGGGTCAATATTCATTCTCCCTTTGGTACGGAAGGTCCCAAATTTATTAACATATAGTAAGCATTTTTGCATCAATTCAATTTCTAACTTGTAAGCCTCGCCGCGTCATCTCTACGCGCTTTGCAATTCTCTTGTTAGTCTCTGGAACGTGCTGGACCAATCAATGTTGTGCGACACAGGACTTCTGATGGAACTCACAACATTATTGCTACAGGGATGAGAAAAAAAACCGGGTAGTCTATCCCGGTCCAACCCCACAAAGTTCAACAAAAAAAACTTGTCCGAAATAACATTGGGCAAACAACATTGGTGTTTTAGATTGGACTGAATTTCAGATCAAGCCTTAAACCCCTTGGTCTAGTCCAATCTAACCGAATATTATTATTTTTTAATTCACAAAATACACACAAGCAGACTACACATGTGACACACCACAGTCTCATCTAGCCCGAATATGGTTTTTATTTTTTTAAATTAAAGTAACTTGAACGTTATTGCTTTTTATTGTTGTTGGAGATTATTATAGATTTATGATTGGGTTTTAATGTTTTTTTCATGTGTTTTAAATGATTATATATATTGTTATAGTCTTATTAGGTTTAAATACAACCTCTCAAATAATTTTAAAGGCAAAAAAAAAAACACCAAATAGGTCATAGATTGCTTGGGCTAGTTTAGTCCAAGTTTGGGATGGTGCTGGACTAAACTGAACCTTAAACTGTTTTGTATAGCCTAAAATACTATATAGATAAAACGTTGCGTTCAGGTCAAACCCAATTATTTATGATTAACCTTAGGATGGACTTTTCTCTCCATGATTTGGATGCAGTGGTTCAATGATTGGCTTGTGGTTGTTGCGTTAAATTACATTTTTTCTGAGGAAAAAAAAAAACAAAAAGGTGGTAGGGAGATCATGAGATAGAAGCTTGCATGTCACGGCAAAGCGTGTGGTTTATAACGATTCTATCTTCATTGAATAGAATGTGACATAGGCTTCGTGATACAAATCCAAATAAATGTTTCTTTCTCATCTTATCAGTAAGGTTTTAATAGATTTAGGTTGAGGTCCATATCAGAAAAACTGGAAGTCCTACGTGTACAGCATTATTGTGTCAGACCTAACGTTATATATAATCAAATTCCCAGATCTAAACAACTCTCCCCTTTGTTTTTCATTGAACTATACATTCTTTCTAACGAGTATAGTGCCTTCCATTTATGCAATGCGCAAAGCTTTACACCTAACAGTTAAAAAAATAATAAATAACTTCCTTTAATGGAGGACGCGATATTACAGTCGGGTCCTTAATGGGCCTGGGTAGTGTCAGTCTTGGCCCATGGGCAATAGTCCGTAAAACTGTTCACTGTTTCCTCCTTCCTAGTGGGTCATCTCGGAGAGGAAGAAACAACGGAACAAAATGTAGAAGCCCCTGTGGTATGTGGTGTGAGCATCTAAAGAAAGCCGTGACCTGTGAGATTAATCATTGAATCGTCATCACCTTGGTAAAATCAATCTCAAATCAGAATAAAAAAAGACCACCCCAAATTATAATATTTTGCTGTTTATTTGCGTAATGGAGATGACGCCGCATGTTAATGGTTAGTGTGAAAGCTCTGGCCTTTCATCCCTGTGCAGAGAGCTTTTAAGTGACACTTTAACATTCGATCTTAGTAAAAAGCAGTGAGATACCACATTCTTTGATGGTATCATACAGCTTCCGGCCAATTATTTAAGGCAAAGTGATGGGGCCGGCGGGGTGACTCACGATTTCAAATGAGTGCTGTCTTTGGAAGCAAATTCCAACAAAAGCAAGGGTGGATAAGATCTTGATTTAACAACCAGCAGAAAAAAAGGAGGATCAGAATATCATTGTTCTCCAAATCTCAATGTATTCTTCTCTTGTTTCTCTTAATTATTCTGCCAAGCAGAAACTGCCACCTAGGCGGCTCAAACTTGGAAGTTTCTCGCTTCTTTTGTTACAGAATGTGAAAATGGCATTATCGTATGGACGAAACAAAAAGACATCTTTTTCACTTCTGTTAATATTTGTTTTTGAGTCACAAGTTGGGCATATGGCTATGGCTGTTAGTGCCGACCAATGCTAACTCCATTCGCCCGGTGACACTGTTCGAAGCCTTTTCGCTGTGAAATGGACTGTACTTTGCTTTCTAAATAGTGTTTCTGTAAGTTTTATACTGATATTTTGATTGATATACTTATATAGGTATTAATTTCTTTTTAACCCACATTATCTCGGCAGCGGGGTTTAGTCCTTCAATGTGTGTGATTATAGAAATAGAAGCCCATTTAATAAGATCTCTGTCTATGCACTTTATTCTGTCGCGTAGAGTAAAACAGCAGTTGAAAAGGTAAATTGGAATAAAAGAAATGATAAAGTTCAACTTTTTAAAAATCTTTTGTTCGATAAGATGGAATGGAGGGTAAAAACCTGAGAAAGCCAGTTAAAAATAAGTTATTTTGAGAGTACAATCAAAATAACTGACCAAATGAAGTTGTAGATATTGGGGTGTTAGACCTGCTTTGTCACATCACTCAGTCGTATGAAAAAAAGAGAACGTCTTTGTACATAAAAGCCATACACACAAAGATTGAACTTTCTCAGGTTGAACTGAGGTGGAAGGAACAGAGACAGAGGGGAAAAAAACAGAGATTGAACTTTACCCTCTCGCAGTGTCTGCATTTTTGTTCTCCTTTATGCACAGTCTTGCTGAACCTTGCACAGTTGAACAACCGATCAATCATAGGAATTCTCGGGGACAATATCTGCATTCTCTCTTTGAGAAGTTTTTTTCATGTTCATGAGCATATTTCATTGTGATATGTGAACATGTGTTGTGCGGTGGAGGAATTAAAACTTTCTAAGACATCTTTGAAAGTCTTGTCTTGGAATTCCTTGAAATTTACTAGATAATGGAATGCGCAAGGTCCGTCACATTAATTACATTAGTTTGATCAAAACGTCCTTTTGTGAGACATTTGAGAGAATTAATACAGGCATTTGAAGAAAAATTTACTCTACTCCTTTGAAGAAATCACTTTATTTCCATGGATCAAGGGGAAAATTTTGGAACCTTCACTTGTGCTTAAAGAAACAGTCTTCATTACAATCTACGAACATCTACCTCCATACCCAGCGCTTCTAAATAAAGCTTGCTTTATATCTTCACAACTCGGCACCCTCCTCTGCTCCATTTCCTGTTACTTGTCAAATAAGATAATATTAGTTCATGACACGGATAAAAAAATTATATAGATGCAGAAATTGCACAGGAATGTACCTCTGAGCAAGAAGCCTGGACAGAGAAGTCATTGAAACAGCTAATGACACACTGTTCAATCTCAAGACCGAACGCTTCCAAAGTGTTGATCGTAGATTGCAACAATCCTGGCTTTCCTGCACAGCAAATTTCAATCTGTGTATCCTCATTCTTCCTCTTCACTTCAAACTGCTCACAAGAATAAGAAAATTATACATATTTTGATCTTGAAGCGATCAAAATTGGTCAAAGTAACCAGAAGAGTAAGTTAATTGATATTGTACCTTGGGTGTATTCCTCACCAAGAGTTCATTTTGCGTTTCATCCTTGAAAATGCCTCCCATGTTTGAATCCATCTCTAATTCTTGTTGCAATTTATTAATCTTCTCAAGGAGTTCTTTCATGTAATCTATAGTGTCTCCAAGGATAGATGTTCTGTCCATCTGTAACAGGCATTGAACAACCAAATTAGTTCTGCATAACTAAATCTAACATCTCAGAAAACCAAATTGTTAAAATTTGATCTCCAGGGATTGTTAATCAATGGCATACCTTACTAATCTTGGGGACAATTGATCTCAGCATTGAGAGGCGATCATTCAACCTCTTTCTCCTCCTCCTCTCAGCCATTAAATTCTTGGAGGGTTGGCCCTGAAGCTTCTTTGATCGATTCTTTCTCTCCAAAGAAGCATCACCCATGTTGAAAACTGGCATTTCTGGGGATTGGCTTGGCTCTATCTTGCATGGTGTTTGCAGGTCCAAACTCTGAAGTTCATCCCCAAGCAAACCAGGATCCTCCAAATCTTCCATCATGGACAATGGATAATCTTCTTGACCCAGAACTGGAGTATCAAGAACGTTATAGGATGAAGAAGATGAATCCACATTCTGGGGAAGAGCAGAGAATTCATCAAGTAATGAACCGTAGATTTCATTGAAGGCATAATTGTTGTTGTTGTGGTAACTCTGAGGAATTTCTTGAAAGGTTGAAGAGTTTGGAAGATAAGCCAGGGAGTTTTGATCAAAACAATCAAAACCCCAGCTATTAGAGAAGTGCTGGTTTGGTTCTGATGGGATGGGGTCCCATGTTTCCCTTCTCATAGCCAGTAATTCTTCCAAAAAATGATCATGTTCACAGAGTTCCATTTTTTCCTCCCTCCTCTCTCTCTCTCTGTAAAGTGAATGCTAAAGCTTAAGGAAACACCTTGAGGTTATGTGGTAATACCAAGTTGGAGAATTTATAGGGAGCACAGGGTGAAGCTTCTTGCAAATTGATTATTTATATGAATTAGCAGAGTATTAATTATGTTTAGTTTTATGAAAAAAGTACTAATTATGTTGTATCCAGTAGTACCTATAGCCTAAGACTGAAATGGAATCTGCTTTTCATCTTTCTCTCTCTTTCCAGATATCTTTTTCACCGAAATCTCTGCAATCAAGAGGGAACTAAATATTTAATTGGCTTACTAAGAAGAAAACTTTGACCCTCACCTTTGTCTGCTACCAAAAAGGATGGAGTTACTCGTCCAAAACCCTGCCAGGTTCTTTGCATGTGTTCAAGCTTCTCTGTAAAACAATATTGTTAGGGAACAGAAGAGAAAATGTGAGGTGGGTCCCATTCCTAAATGCCTCCAAAATTTGGCTTAGCTCACAAATTCAAATGAGTTGGTGATCTCTTTTGTTGTTTCTAGCACTTTCTCTCAATTCCAAATATACTTTATGCAATATTGTGCATGCTTGTCATATTTTAAAACAGTAGACTACATATATCTATTTTACATTCATTTTCAAGCTGACTGGTTGATGAAAGCTCCAATTATATAACCTCAATTTTCAGCTTCTAACTCCACCAGGCAACTTGTAAGACGCTGTACATATACGAAGACGAAATAATATACGTACGTACATGTGAAATAGATAATTTTTGGAATATGTTTATGGTTTCACCTAATGTTCCAACATTGCAACGCCCGTTAATATAATTGTCATTCACCAAACTTGACCTTTTGGCTCGTTTCTGATCTTCAACTACGGTCTACGGACCTCTCCCCATTTTTCCTAGTCTTTTTAATTACACTGTTTCATCTCTTATTGGATTCCACCTCATCAATTAATGAGATCATGCATATATAAAACCAGCTAGTGACTAGAATCGTTGTTGTTATAGCCGTTGTATTCATAAAAAGTGGTTTTAATTTCCCGGTTAGGTCTTATGTAAGAATAAGACTCTATCACACGCACACACAGAAAGACAAGCTAGAGGCTCACCCACGTGTTTGACTTAGCAGCTTTCCTACGGACATTTGAGCCTAAACACTAACTAGGAATTAATGATGCTATACGCATTACATACGGTTATCATATTTATGTACGAAGAAACGTAGAGAACACTGTGTTTAAATCCCATGAAGTTGTGTGCAGAACTACTTTGTGGATTTGGAATCATTATCACGTAATAATATATTCGAGACATCGTGCTTGACTGTATTATTTCATTCACAGGATGAAGAAATTAATTAATTATCGTTAGAACCTGGAAGAAGTAGATTACAGGATATAATATCAGTGTCTGGTTTTTTGAGAGCAGTGAAAAATAAAAAGTATATATGAATGCAAGTCACGGGAAAAAGAGCATGGGGCCAAAGTGTCTTATTTTCTCGAGTTATAATCATCCCGTGTGATCGAAGAATAATTTAGCTAGGTCACATGCTATATTTACGTGTAATTAGCCCAAAAAAGGTAAAAACCAAAGCCAATGATTTACGAAGGAATGAATGCCTTTTAACTAACACGTGTGAGTTGGGTCAGTGTGCTATTTAACCTGGTTTAGTGTATGAATTATGGCAAGCCTCACATGCAAAATCAGTATTGAAATGAAAAATGATCGATAGTCGATACTTCTCGTTGGGTGACCATATCCATTTAATCACTTTTTTTTAGGGCAAACCCACAAAATTTTAATATATTAGACTTCCTTTTTTGGGTTTGGTGACGCGAACGAACTCGATTAAAATGACTGAAGTACTAAAAACTTAGGGCAAATTGCACCTACTCCCGAGTAAAAAGACAATACAATAAAATGTTTGAAATCTTAAATTTATGATGATATCTCGGGAGACTTTTTTATAATAATTTTTATATGTGAAAAAACACAAATGTCCTCATATGCCTATGTTGATAAGTCTATGAGTATGTTTTAACAAGTTTATAAGACTATTCTAAGAAGTCCATGTTTATATGTTGACAAGTTCATGAAGGTGTTTTAATAAGTTTATGAATTTGTTTTGATGTATATTTATATTGATAAATCCATTGGGACATTCATATCTTTTCACATACATAATAAAAATTGTAAAAAAAGTTTCATAACACTTCATCATAATTTTAATATTTTAAAGGATTATTTTGTGGCACTTTCCCAAAATTTATCGATGGAGGTCAACTCAGGAACCACGTGAACAGACGTGGGGCCCGTTTTCACAATGTTACTCTGGAACTGGAACCAACCTGCTTTTAAAACGTGGAATTTTAGGAAGGGATTTGAACAGTAACGAGTACAAATAGAAGAATAACATGGCACAGTATACAAAACTCACATAGTTTTTTTTTTCACCTAAAGGAAAATATTAACGTTGCACATTTATAAGATATTCATTTTCTCAAATTTTTTTATATATATATACTTAAAAACAAGTAGGTTGGTTATTTTTCTGGAGATCTTTATTACTAATTAAAACTTGAAAGGTTGAAATAAACAACAATGAGAGAAAAGAGTCAATAAATAAACAAAACATGAAAAGGGGTAGGCAAGTTCTTTCCATTATTAGCTTGGCCTTCAACTTTGAATTTTCCTCTAATCTTATTATGACTTATCTACCTTTGTAACCAGAGGCTGTTCTACGTATATAATCAAAATGATTAAGCACAAAGTCAATCATTCGCTTCACCAGATTTTTCAAAAAGTTTTGGAATGATGGTGTCTGGCCTTTCGTAAACTTTCTGATGCGAGAATGACTTGGTCTAAAAGTTCTAATAGTCAGAACTATTTAAAAAATATATATGTCACTCTGAAAAAGTATTTTTTTTAAAAAAAAATAACTGATCTATGGTTATATTATAACCTAAATAACAAGGATATATATATGCTTGGATATAGAATTTTGAGTTATTCCGAAGGAACAAATGCGCACAACAATATAACTCAGAAAAAAAATAATGTCGCAGAGAACAAATATGACTAATACCTCGGGAGCCAGTGCGAGGTATTTTTTGGAATGACAAATCACAGAGAAATATAATAATTCGGCTTGTAAAGCTGTGAGTATACCTCACGTTAATATACACTTTTTTTTTCTTCGTTTAATTCTTATTCATTTATATAGATGACATGCGCACGAACGATTTGGAAAGATTCAATTGTCAAACCAAATGGTGATGGATTTGCTTGTATATAAACAAACCAAGTGGATACGAAGTCACGAACTGAACTATCTTATGCCATTTTCATATCTAATCATCATTTCCTTAATTTGTCGTCCTGCTTGTATGATTAATTAATAATTATATTATATGACAGACGAGTTTATGTCTCTACAAACAAGATTTTTAGCTTTGGCCATTTCTATATTTTCTATATATTAATGCACACGTAGCCGCACGCGGCACGAACGTTTTTTTTTTAAAAATATATATATGCAGTGTTTTTGAGATTAATTAACATAAAATATGAAGAAAAAGAGAGAGAGAGAGAGAAACTGATGGTAATGGCATGAACAGGGGCAAGTAATATTGCGTAATGATGAACAACCATATCAGTCCTTTTGGCAATTAAAGATGGACGTGAAGTTTGAAGTATAGAAGAGGCAATTAATGTCGAAGTTATAATGCTTTTTCATTCATAAATCAGAACGCAAATTAATAGAGAGACAAACAATAATGAATAGGGCAAAGGAAAATGAGAGGTACTACAAGACAAAGTAATGAGCAGAAACAACCACGAGGAGCTATATATGTGGCTCAAAATGAATGGCGTGTCATCATAAAACTAAAACCGCGGCAGTTTCCTGCTATGTCCCCGACACCAATAAGTAGTTTTGTCAAAACCAGATTCTGTTACTCTCTTTCTCTCTAAAAATTCAGCTTTCACAGCCCACAATATCTCTCATTTTGCATTTTGGTATTCTTCTCACTCCACCAAAACCACCAACTCTCTTCCTTCCTTTTTTGTCTGCTAGCGTATTGTTCGTTACTCCCTGCTCATCTTCTTCATTATATATACATACTGATATTATCTGGACGACTTTATTATTTTGTTGAAGGGTAGGCCATAGGTATAGGTCGTCGTTTTGCAGAATTTTACTTGTAGGTAGGTTCGTCTTGTGTACGTGTGTTCACTTTACTTACACTGCTATATATATACATTGCCCCTGGCAAATGCAATATGAGAGGCATGTGAAAGACTCAGACTGGTGGGTCGTAATATATATATATATATATATATATATATATATATAATTACTTTTTCTCCAAATGGGAGTATATATTGGCGAGTGGGGTAATAACACGTGTAGTACGTACGTAGATAATGGAGAGAATTTTTTTTTTAAAAAAGGAGAGTGGAAGAGAGGTCACGAGAGTGAGATAGAGATATACATGTGGGTAGAGAATTAAAGGAAGATTATAGAAAATGATGGAGATAGAGAAACCAAACCCCACCACATTATAATGCACAATAATACTGCTGGTGCCTGTTTTATATATGGATTAACTATGGTTCATGAAAAGTCGTGCAGTGTAGTTTGATTGTGATTAATATAATTTATTTGATGTGTCACGTTATAATCCTACAAGCCTTCACTTTCTGCTTCGTCTTATATATTCTTATCCGTCGCTTTGTTTCATATATCAACATACAGCCAAAGCCTGCTACACAACACCATATAATTACACTCTCTCCTTTCCAACCACTGCATATACCTACGTGCTCCTGCCCTGTTATTGTCGCTTACAGACTTATTACTACTTATTCCACTAACATCATATCTCGTCATATCAATTATTATTTTATTTATATTTACATTAATTTTCCTCATATAAGGGTTCCGAGTTTTGGGAGATGATCATCTTCATCACGGGGATCTGCCTACATATATGCAAGATACGTTAATTCTAGTAAATAAAAAAATCACAACCATAACGTTATTAGCATCAAAACACCTAAAAAAGGTTGACTCGTAACATATATGTAACTTCAAAATATTACATACAAAGAAATGAACTAGAGCATAGGTAATTTAAAATATTGTTGTCATCAAACTAATTAGTGATGCTAATTTCAAAAATTGCATTTTAACGAATTAGTTATTATACTGATAGATAGTTAGAGTCAGGAAAATACATAAAAATAAAATAATCATTATTTTGGTCCCGGTTAAGTGAATGCATGACAACAATATGAACATTATTACGTCACAGGAAAAATTATGACTAAAATGGTGCATATTATCACTAGTTAAATTAAATTGATTGATGATAGTACATTGTAAATCTTCAGGAGACTAATCAGTGAACGTGAGTTTAACAACTTGTTATTATTGTAGTATTTATTGGCCTCGCTCCCTAACCGTGTTCGTCATTTTTCAAAAGAGTATTTTGCTGTTTTAAAGTTTGAGTCTACAGCTTAAGCATCGCTTTCAATGGAGGCAGGCTATTCTTGACATATATGCATTGTATCATCCATCTTCTTTTAAATTTGCCTTTTCACTTTTACTCGATCCAGTCAATTTATATCATGGAAGGGGCAGGAAATTCATGCATTAATAATTGTCATGTAATCAGCATATAATCATAGTGGCATCCAACTTGTAATTATTTGATGATTTTAAATAGTATTAATTAAATTCAAATATGCCAACCCTCGATGTATATTGTATACCCACATGTCGTTTGATTGTTTGGACAAAAAAACAAATCAATGGGCGGAAAATATGCGTTTAATCATTTAGTACATACTGGATGGATTAACAAAAACACATTGGTTGAAAAAAATCCCAAGAAAAGTACAAACAATTGGTGGTTCTATTAATACTTAAAAACACTACTTGTGGAGAACAATTCGGCTGGCTTGAACCCAACAATTACCCTAATCAATGTAAGGCTTTTCCTGAGCTTAAATGACTGTTTAACGCCAAAAAAAAAAAAAAAATGTACAAATTAAAAAAGCGCCCTATTTTCGTAGATATGGATTATATACAAATAGTTTTTGTTAAAGAAATCACCGTCGAAAGACCATATATATAGATCATAGATCGAGTAATCATATTGTCTTGATTTATCAACTTAAATTTTTAACCGCCATACATGAATTTAAATTCAAAACAAATAATCAATATGTCTATGCTGTATGTTGCGTAATTAATTGCCTGATCGGGATGTCAACGAGTTAGACTCTCTGAGATTGTAGCAGAGGTTGAAAATTATGATAATCGCAATAGGTTTTGAATTATAGATGGATCTATGATCAAACTGTCTCCAAAAATATAAAAGGACATTCACACACACATATTATATATATGCCTGTGACACCCATATACCCGCGTATTCTTTAGACAGATGATTTTTTTTTTTTAAGAAATTCATTGTTGGCCCACGAATTTCAATCCTCTCCACTTTCTAATATATCCCTTTCCATTTTCACGTTTTCATTTTTCCAATATTTGACCCTATACATTTTTTTTCTGAGGTTGATGTGAGAATTGGTGAGTTTTTCCGAGAAGATTCTTTTATCAACTTAAATATTTAGCCATACATTTTCACGTACGTTTATATCAACTTGCTGCGGATGAAGCATGTAGTTACTTTGTAAAATTATCTGTTGCTTGAGAATCAAATAAACTGCCCCCTAGTTCTCTTGCCTCGTGATTGGAAGTCCTTCCTTTTAGTTCGATGTAGATTTTAAGTAGGTTAAAACGATGATCCCATGATATCGCTTAATTTATTTTTAATACATCACAATCTTATATGAATCTTTTGTTATATGTAATTTCTATTATACTCGTTAATTTATTCAATTCGTATAATCTATTATACTCCAATCGTTTAATTTATTTTAAATACATCACGATCTTAAGCAGCTGAGAACGAATTGAATATATGAATCTTCTGTTACATGTAATTTCTATCACACTCCTACATACTTGTTAAAAAAGCAAGAACAAGAAGAAAAGACCAGGACTTATGGCCTAAGTGGTCCTTAAACGACACGATTAACAAGTAAGCCTATCAGAAATAATTAATAAAGCATGGCGATATATTTGTGATCTGTTTTATGATTCTCATGAAAACCGGTCGATCTTGTATAAATTGGGTCTTCTGATCTCTCTCTCTCTCTATATATATCAACGAGTAGGGACTTCTCTGCCTACTTATGAGTTTGATATACTTTATGTTTTCGAACAACAAAAAAGTAGTACATATATGTTTCATGCAAGATGAACGGTCCTTTAATTTGTAGGGTGGTCGCACAACCATTGTAATCTAACCTTTCTTTTCACAGATAGTGGAGAAATATATACAGTAGAAATTAAACACATGCATGTTATATATATGTGAGGTATATATACATATATATATATATATATAGTTGCACCTACCATTGATCATTCACTTTCAAAGAAATTAATGATTTAAACCATACAATAAGTCTATGGAAGAAGAGGAAAAGCTCCTTTATAATTCATATCCGTGTATATGTGTGTGTTTGTGTACGTATTACGTACTTACGCTTTCCACCCATGTTCAAATTAGAAACAAAATATAGTAATCAGTCACTTAACGTCCAAATTAAATACCTGCCTTCTACATTCGAATATGTCACCATCCCATGTGTATTATTTAGTGGAATTAAATCTGGATCAAACCGACCGTTTTAGCCCGAAAACTGACGAACCGTCTAATAAATCATGTCTAGTTTTTTCAGGATATTAACCCAGTTTTTAAATTGATTTTTTTAAAAAAATTTTAAATTCATATTAATAATCTTGAAATATTCACTTTCTTACCGTTTGCCCTTGGTTAGCTCTGGTATAACCTATTAACTCTTGAACTAGTACCTAATCAATTTAATAACCAGTTCAATTTAAATAGCCTTAGTATTACGAATATTTTACACACAAATATATACCAATACCAATAGTACAAGCTAGCTGGCAACTAGGATTTCGCATTAAGATACTTTCCTTGATCTAAACGCATGAGAAAGTTAGTTAGGATGTTATTTATTTTAGGGCGAAGGTATAAATTTATCAATAAATTATTGGCCCAGGAGCACCCGGCATAATAACTCTAGTAGACTAAAAATATCAACAAACTTTAAAAAACGTAAAATTTTTACAATGTCGTTAAATGGGAGATAACGTCCGTTTTCTGGGCTTGGGAAAAATTACAGAATAATACCCAAATATTTATGAAACTATATTTAAGCCCCAAAAAAATAATTTTTTTTTATTTTAGTCCTTTCACGTACTTTATGTGGAGGGACTAAAGTGAAAATTACAAAAAAAAATTTGGAGCTGAAAGATAATTTTTTAAAATTTTAGGTTTTTACTGTAATTTTTGTGGGGTCATCCTTACCCCCAAAATTCGCCCTTTTTTTTTATTTTAGTCTGGCCTGTGGCCTATTAAGGAAGCCTGTAATTTAAAAAATTTTGTAAGTAATTTAACAAACCACAGGTTTCGCCTCAAAACAAGCCTACTTCAAATAGAGTGAAAACAGACCTACTTTAAACAAGCCGAAAACAGAACTACATCAACAGCTTGTTTAAAATAGGTATGTTTTTTGCTTATTTAAAGTAATTAAGTTTTCGCCCTGTTTGAAGTGAGCTTGTTTTGAAGTGAGGCGTGTGGCTTATTAGGTTGTTTACAAAATTTTTAAAATTACAGGCCTCCTTAATAGGCCACAGGCCAAATCAGGCTAAGGTTTAAAAAAATCTTGTAACCTGGGGCGAATTTTGGGGGTAGATGGCCCCACAAAAATTACACAAAAGAACCCAAAGTTTTAAAAAATTATCTTTCAGCCCCAAATTTTTTTTATAATTTTCACTTTAGTCTTTCCACATAAAGTACGTAGAGGGACTAAAATAAAAATGTTTAAAATTTTTTTGGGCTTAAATATAGTTTCATAAACATTTGGGTGTTATTCTGTAATTTTTCCCAAGCCCAGAAAACGGACGTTATCTCCTATTTAATGGCATTGTGAAAATTTTACGTTTTTAAAAGTTTGTTAGTAGTTTTGATCTACTAGAGAGTTTATTGTGCTGGGTGCTCCTAGGCCAATAGTTTATTGATAAATTTGCACCTTAACCTTTTATTTTATTTTCAAATGTATGATTTTAATATGCTTTGTCTCCCAATTTTTTTTTAAGAAAATTATCATTATTTATTCATTGCACATATTTAAAAAAATCCCGGTGAAGAGGTAGTTCTAAAACTAATTTTCTTAATCTCTACAAATTCATTAGTTAAATTAGTTATTTTACCCTAACATTAAGAATCGGATATTGAGTACTATTCTAAGAAGGAATCTAAAATCCTCATCATATCCTTCCCGTAAGGGAATTACAACTGGCTTATGTATGATTGGGACGAAAAAACAAACATTGAATTTGATGAATTTCAGTTAAACTATGGCAATACCCAGCTACTAGCGACTCATTAATTTGTCCTTTTTCGAGAGAAGCATGTTAGTTAACTGATGTTTAGTCAAATTTATGTGGGGGCACACTCTGAAAAACAAACCCAGAAAATCAATCGAGATTTTTGATTTGGACTACGTACTAAAAGAATCCAATTCTCCAGGTAATCAATTATAAACAAATTAAATTATCCAATCCAATTCGTTTGTTTCCTGGACCAAATTTTGTGGCTGCAAACTGATCACTTTATTTCGTCATTATTTATAGGCAATTTCGGCTATACCTATAATAGCTCGATTGCTTGTTAAGCTTTCCAAACTATAGCTATATATCACATATTGCCATTAATTAAATGGCACTATAAATAGTTATAATTAGCTGTCTGTGGCAAATTCAACATCGCTAACTGATTAGTTTAGTTTGTTTTCGCGTTAAATTTGGAATATAGTTTCGTTGACCAACTTGTTGAGTGATGAGAAGCGTAAAAGATATATATCATAGGCATCAGGTGGCTACTAGTTGTCCAACAGTTCAAGAATTTTCAAACTTCAGCAGAAACGACAAGTTTTCAACAAGCAAACACGCACATATATATTAATTCTCATTATGTTGTATATACTATAGTACTCCTCGTGATTTCATTATCGAGAAGATGTTAAGGTAGTATTATTGTATGTTTTATTAATTTGCGGAAAGTGAGGGTTCATGTGTGAGTATATGTGTTTGGATTATTATATCTATATATGGAATTAAGGTGTGATAACTAGATGATATGATTTGTGATATGAGTCGTTTACTCATTTTATTTAAGGGAATAGTTGAGAATAATCAATAGTACGTAGTACATATATGTGATGAATTTGGTGTGTTTTGATTTGGCTTTGGAATATTTGGGGCATGCATGCAAATAATAATCCAACTGGATGGTCATTAAAACGAACTTTAAAAGTCATTAACGTGGACTTGTGAAATATATTCGAAGTCAAAGCAAGAATTCTTCATTATTGTGCACTACGTATTAGTGATTATCACCACACAATCTTTAATTCATGACAGCCTCATGCATGCACACCCCCCCCCCCTTCTTTTTTTTTTCCAGAAAAAAAAATTATTATCAATTTGATCCTGAATCCTGATAATCCAATCGAGTTGCTAATTCATGAGTACTGAATGGACAAGATCTTACCGAAATTAATATTGCACGTTTTAGCAATACGGAATATCTTCAACGAGAATTTAGAGGAACCTTCGTATCTGTGTGCTAAAGTTATGGGAAAACATATCTAATATCATAATATGGTTATAAGAGTTTATTTGACATATTTCTGAAAAATGAGCCAAAAGACTATGTCAATTATAGAGTAAAAAATATTATTTAGATGTCTAGGGACTCACCCATCCCATTCACCTTTTCCAGGGTCATATCAAGAAACTTTTGTATCTTTAGGTCATTTTTCTTTCCACTTGAAATTTGGTTCCACCCATTTTGGTGAGAACACATTTTCAATTATATATCTAAAAATTTATGGGCTCAGAAAAATATCTCCCCACATGAAAATACAACCAAATCGCTTCTGCCACTGAAAATCTCAATTTTTCATTCCCCCAAAATTTCTCCAACAAAATCGGCTCATCCAGTGCTCTCTAAACCATGAGATTTGCCTTGAAACCAGATTTTCTTCTTCAAAAAGAAAAAGTTGAAGTTACAAATTTATCAATAAATTATTAGCCCAGGAGCACCCGGCACAATAAACTCTCTAGTGGACCAAAAATACCAACAAACTTTTAAAAACGTAAAATTTTCACAATGCCGTTAAATGGGAGATAATGTCCGTTTTCTGGGCTTGGGAAAAATTACAGAATAGTACCCAAATATTTATGAAACTATATTTAAGCCCTAAAAAATTAAATTTTTTTTATTTTAGTCCCTTCATGTACTTTATGTGAAGGGACTAAAGTGAAAATTACAAAAAAAAAAATTGGGGCTGAAAGATAATTTTTTAAAATTTTGGATTCTTTTCTGTAATTTTTGTGGGGTCATCCTTACCCCCAAAATTTGCCCCCTTTTTTTTGTTTTAGTCTGGCCTGTGGCCTATTAAAAAAGCCTGTAATTTTAAAAATTTTGTAAGTAATTTAACAAACCACAGGTTTCACCTTAAAACAAACCTACTTCAAACAGAGTGAAAACAGACCTACTTTAAACAAGCCGAAAACAGAACTACATCAACAGCTTGTTTAAAATAGGTATGTTTTTTGCTTATTTAAAGTAATTAAGTTTTCGCCCTGTTTGAAGTGGGCTTGTTTTGAAGTGAAGCGTGTGGCTTATTAGGTTGTTTACAAAATTTTTAAAATTACAGGCCTCCTTAATAGGCCACAGGCCAAATCAGGCTAAGGTTTAAAAAAATCTTGTAACCTGGGGCGAATTTTGGGGGTAGGGATGACCCCACAAAAATTACACAAAAGAACCCAAAGTTTTAAAAAATTATTTTTCAACCCCAAATTTTTTTTATAATTTTCACTTTAGTCCCTCCACATAAAGTACGTAGAGGGACTAAAATAAAAATGTTTAAAATTTTTTTAGCTTAAATATAGTTTCATAAACATTTGGGTGCTATTCTGTAATTTTTCCCAAGCCCAGAAAACGGACGTTATCTCCTATTTAATGGCATTGTAAAAATTTTACGTTTTTAAAAGTTTGTTGGTAGTTTTGGTCCACTAGAGAGTTTATTGTGTTGGGTGCTCCTAGGCCAATAATTTATTGGTAAATTTGCACCTTAACCCAAAAGAAAAGGCCTTAACAGATCAAGCATGTTCTGGTTACTTTTGTCAATAACTGACAAAGGGGCGCTCTAATACCAAAAGGAGAGGGTTTGATCTTGGAGGTGGTCAAGGCGCTGGAGGAGCTATCTTAGTTTTTGGGTGCCTAGGTAAACGCCTGAGGGTAATAAACGGCTCACCCTACCCAATATTGATATCACCTAGGAAGAAAAGAGATTTCGTCCTGCCCTTAGATTGTGGGTAAACTTAACCCCTTTCCTAAAATTTTATATATTTAAAAAAAAAAAACTTTATATAGCTTTTACAAGCGAAAAAGACGAGAAGCATAGCTACTACATCCAATCAACAGGGGAAAAACTACTCTTTATCGTGCCCTTTATTGCGGGCATATTTTATGCTCATCACTTGATGAGTTCTCTCATCTTCACTATTAGATTGGATTTCAATGATTCATATTTAATCTAATCTAATATTGATATTTTAAATAAATTTTTATTTTTTGAATTCAGAATTAAGAATAAAGATAGTCTTATAATTATCACTTCCCATAAAAATAAATTTTTCATTTGAAAAATCACAAATACAAAATTTTAACTTTGAATCATTCGTTTAAATCTCATCACAGTAATAGAAAAATTAATTGCTTATCATTGTGATGAGCATAAACCCAATTATTTCTTCTCTATCATTCCCTGAGTATTTGGTGTTTGTTCTAGACTTTATAGGGGTGGTTGCCCTTAAAAGTGAAAGAAACATAGGGTTTGTTGTGAGTGATTTTCCAACAAGATCAAGCACTTACACGTGCATGCATGCACCAATTTTGATCACAACATTATTTTTCTACGTCCTGGATTCTGTATTATGTGCAGTTCAATATTCATTATCTGACACCACTAACAACATTTCATCAATCTCGCCTATTCTCCATTCCTATTACATTCTTGCTAGTTGCGAAAAACAAACAAGCAAAATTTTAGTGGAAATACAAATCTTTGATGCATCTGTGAATAACACTCACCTTACAGATTCCATATGTACTGGGGCCACACATGTTCTCCAATATTTCCCTCCAGTTTATGGAAAAACAAGAGAGAGAGAGAGAGAGAGAGTTAAAATTATTTAATAAACATGGGTTAATTGAGCCTGTTAGAAGCAAAGTCCATTTGAAGGTTGTACATATTCTTCTGGGCCTGTTGTGTTATCCCGAATCCGAGTTTAAATTAATTTTTGCAAGGGGGACATAGACAAGGGCTACTGATATTGGGCCCAGAAAAGAAAGAGGAGGCCCACAACTAACGAGAGTCGTATAAACCAACTATTACTGGATAGTCCACATAAACTTGACCGAAAAAGGAAAGATAGAGCCCAACTTCATTGAAATATTGATTAGTGTTGATTTTTTGTATGACAGAATTTTAGAGGATGACTTATTCCCATGTATAAGAGACTTGAACTCCCCGTCAGAAATATTTCTCTAAACCATAATTATTAATACAAATCACATGTGACAAGGTTTTATTGGAGAATTGGATCAAATAAATTTAAACAAATGGACCTAAGTTTTCTCTAAATAATATAAAAAAAAAAATCATAACCGAGTTAGATCTCCTGAATTAAAAAAAGGGTTAAAGTGCAATTTTACACATATGTTTTTCCTCTAGGAGCGCCCAGCACCATATGATTTTTTTTTGGAGCAAAAGTACACACACCGTTACGTTTTAGGAGCAAAAATATCACTTCCGTTAGTTGACCGTTAACCATGGTGAAATTACCCTTTTACCCTTAGTTTAAAATAATTAAAAAAGAAAAGGGTTAAGGGCAAAAGGGTAATTTCATCATAGTTAACGGTCAACTAACAGAAGTAGTATTTTTACTCCTAAAACGTAACGGCGTGTGTACTTTTACTCCAAATAAAAAATCATATGGTGCTGGATACTCCTAGAGGAAAAATATATATGTAAAATTGCACCTTAACCCTTAAAAAAAAAAGGTAAATGTTAGAAACACTTCTTATGTAATTTATAAGGGAAAAGGCGCTTTGGCTGTTTTTGTTAAAAAAAAATTAGTTAGTTGGGAGTATATGTTGAGTTCTGATACATGATTGGGTATTCCTGGGCACAAATGAAGGTACATTTGACCGAATCTCAACCCAGTCCACTATATAAGCCTATAGACTCTAGACTCTGTTTTTCTTTTAAAAAAAAAAAAAAAAAATTGACCGTGGGAACAAACTATACTTTGGAAATTATGATTTGACTTCTGAACTTAGAAACATTACCATACGATGGACAGTGTAAAAGATTGAATATTTGACCCCACCGAGTGCCCCAATTCACGAATATCCTCGTTTGAATTGTCTCCCTCTAATTACGTATCTTAACTCTTAAGTAGCTATTGATTTTGCCATATTCAAAAGTGGCATTACTGTATAACGAAAGCCAAACTCGCAGTCAATCACCCTCGAGGTTCGGGAGAAAGAATGTTCCTGCTAAATATTATAGTAAGATTGGAAACTAGTATTATAAACTTGATGACCATGATAAAAGGAATCTGATGATTCCAGTCTGACCACACTTTAATTTCGTTATCTCGCTGCCATTTAAAAAAAAAAAAAAGAGAGAGAAGAAGAAGAAGAAATGTAACTTCAGCGTCAGGGTCTCAGGGACTGCCTTTCTAGAAGGCAGTATCTTCACGCTTCCATTACCCAGAAGTCCAGAACCAAGAGCTGATGGCGATAGCTGATGATAGCCCAGTTTCTCCCAAGTTCCTATCCGATTCTGGCAAAACCAAAAATCACTAGTTTTTTTATTCAAAAAAATGACTTGTTTATTGGCTTGAACAATAATCAATAAAGATTTCTCAATATTTTTTACATTAAAAGAGAGCAAAGACAACAAATTAAATTCCCAAGAACGAACCAATAAACAAGAACCCAGAGCAGTGTCCACGCCGCTGATTTTACTGAAACCACGGAAATGCTGTTTTCTTTTCTTTTCTTTAGAGGGAAAGTTTTGAGAAATAGAAAAAAAAAAAGATAGGATATTCTTACTACCATTTTTTGTTATTACATCATTTTTTTACCGTTAGATCAGAATCTCAATAGGAGAGAAAAATGATAAAGATATATAAGATTCTAATCTAACGATGAAAAAGTGGTAGTAACATTGGTAGTAATAAAAATAGTAGTAAAAATATCCTATAAAAAAATACTGACAAAATTAGTAAAAGATAAATAAAGACATTAAATTTTAATAATTTTTAAAAATTGATTTAAAATTTTGGTTAAACAGGGAAATTACTTAACTACCCTCACTTTTTTTAACATAAAAAACCTCACAAACCGCTTGCATCCAGTTGAAGCTCTAGTACTCATAAATGGAGGCGGTGGCTGTCACCGTAACTCCGGTGACCTTGCCGAGCACCATAACTTTAGTGGTCTCACTTTTTTTTTTTTTGAGAATTTCTCAAGTAAAAGCCGTCACCAGAGCCACGACAATCTAATATATATATATTTTCAAACAAAAATCGTTAATATAGATACTAAAATTATTAATATAGATAATAAACTTGTAAATAAGGTTCACTAAAGCTCCGAACAGTCTCATATATATTTTTGAATTTCTTAAATAAAAGTCGTCAAAATAGATATTTGAATTGTTAATATAAATACTAAAATTGTAAATAAGGTCGAACGAAATTTCGATGGTCTCATATTTTTTTTAAAAGAATTTTAGTATTTATATTTACAATTCAAGTATTTATACTAATCACATTCTCTTGAGAATTTCAAAAAAAGATATATGAGACTGTCAGAACTTCAGTCAGCATCGTTTGTAACTTAAATATTTATACTAACAAATTAAGTATCTATTTTGACAATTTTTACTTGGGAAATTAAAAAAATATTGAGATTGTCAAAGCTACGTTTGACCTTATTTACAATTTTAGTATTTATATTAACAATTCAACTCAAGTATTAATGTTGGCGACTTTTGTTTGATAAATTTAACAAAATATATAAAACCGTGTGAGCTCCGGTAAACCTTATTTATAACTTTATTATCAATAGTAATAACTTTAGTATTTATATCAATGAATTTTGTTTGAAAATTTTAAAAAAACTTTTGAGACGTAGGTGACTGGTTGCTTATAAGGTCACTGGTGCTCTAGTGACAGCCGTCGCCTCTAATAACTAGTGACGAAACTCTGACAGCTGTCAGCTAGCAAAGGGTGTGAGAGGACTTTTTATTTTAAAAAAGTGAGGTTAGTTAGGTAAGTTTTCAGATTTATCCAAAATTCAAAATTTTAAATCTATAATTTTAGAATTATTAAAACTCAACATACCTATATCAGTCATTTGTATTTTTCCTAATTTTGATAATATTTCTTTGTATTTTCCCTAATGTTTTCTCTAGCTTATACTTTTCATTTTTATTCTAGGTTCAGGGGGTTCACCATTTAAACAAGTGCACTCACTCAAATTATAACTTGCATTCTCCTAAGGTCGACCATACCTTATTGGTTACCCTTCTTTTTTTTAGGCACATGTACTCTACAATAAGAGAGGCACGTCCCACACTAAATGTGATTACTTAGGTTTTCAATCTCGTATAATTCTTTAGCTGTACACTTGTCATCCATAAAACCGTAATATAGCATGAACTTTTTTTAGGGTTGAAATTTGAAAGCAGGTTTTCAACTTATAAAAACCTTTTCATACCCGATTCTAACTAGGTTGAAAAGAGGAGTATTTGACAATTACCAACTTGATGTTTATTTTTTATATTTTTAAAATATTTTTATTCATAACATAATTCACTAATTAATTAGTGAATATAGACTTATTCAATGTTTTGAATATATAGGCTCCAGCTCGGGGGAGCCTCATGTACCTGCAAACCGCTTACCTGATTAACCAAAATTCTTCCATGGTTCTTCAATTAATGATTTAAAGTGGATTGTTAAACTAAACGCTCCTCCTATAATTGACTCAGGGAAAAAATAATAAAAGTAGCGTTAATAATTTAAAATACGAAAGGCACTCACTTTTGTTTTTGTTTTTCAACTATACAATTCTAAAGTGCCACATAAAAAGGATCTGCATCCAGCGAAGAGAAATTTGAAGCCCATTTTGAAGCTGAACAAACTAAAGCGTGGGAGTGGGACCCGCATCATGGAGAGGGTTCCGCGTCACTTTATGGGAATCCCCTGCCCCACGTCCCATAAAAGATCCGGTGTGCCGTCACGCCGTTTTTCTCACTCTACACAAACCCTCCCTAGTCCTGCCATGGCCTCCTCCTCCCTCCCTATCAACCCCTAATTCTCCGACACACTCTCTTCAAACCCTTATCCATGGAGAACTATTCCTACAACTCCTATCCTGATTCGCGCGATTCCTCACCCAGGTCTCGCGAAGTCGACATCGAGAACGCACCTTGGGACGAGGCCAACAATAATTCCACCATCAATTACAAAGTCAAGTTCATGTGCAGCTATGGCGGAAAAATCCAACCTAGGCCTCACGATAATCAGTTTGCTTACATCGGCGGGGATACCAAGATCTTAGCCGTTGATCGCAACATCAAGTTCTCCGCTCTCATGTCAAAGCTCTCTTCCCTCTGCGACGCCAACGTTTGCTTCAAGTACCAACTTCCCGGTGAGGATCTCGATGCTTTGATTTCTGTCACCAACGATGAGGATCTAGAGCACATGATGGTTGAGTACGACCGCTTGTACCGTGCCTCCGCGAAGCCCGCTCGGTTGAGGTTGTTCCTTTTTCCCCTCGCTCCGTCGGCTCCACCCAGTTTTGGGTCGTCCGAATTGAAATCGGAGCGGCAGTGGTTTGTGGATGCTCTCAATTCTGTGCAGATTCAACCGGTGGATGGTTCCTCGCCGCCGGCTCCGGTCTCGGCTACGAACCCGGATTTTCTGTTTGGGTTGGATAAGGCATACCCGGGGGCTTCTACAACGAAATTGCCCGATTCTGCTCCTGTTCCTACGGCTCCGGATGTAGCAGCGAAGGATTTGTCAGCGGGATTAGAATGTGTGTCGGAGGATCGGCACGTGGTTGGAGAACCATTGCTCTCCCCCGCCGAGATCCAAAGACAGATCCAAGATTTGCAGAGATTACACATTCTGAACAGTGAGCAACTCCTACAGCGGAAAAGCGATGAAGGTAATGGAAGAGTTTATACTGTGGACTATTTCTCTCAGAAAAATCCAGAGAAAGTGGCGCAGCCACTGGCGCCAACGCATGTACATACAGGTCCAGTTCCTGCGTCGGCAGCGGCTACGTTTTTGCCTGAAAGGCATATGACAAGTTCTGCTTATCCACTGGGCGCTTCTGCAACTGGAACTGATCAGCAACAGCCAGTGTATCTCATCCCAGCACCGGCCGGAATGTACCATGCTACTACTTTGCGACCTATGACTGGACCGGTTGGTCAGCCTTACTATGGAGTCCCGAGAATGGTTCCGGCAGAAATGTACAATGCGGCACCGCCAGCGTCTCTTTCACATACCCAAGGCAAAGCTGGGACTTACTCTGAAACTCCTGGAATTGTACAGCAGCCGAAGGTTGGGGTGTCTGAACCTGGATATGCCCAGGTGGCCTACGACAATGCTGGCAGGCAGGTCTATTATACAGCCGCGACATCCGCCCCACCGCCAGGTGGGGTGGTGCCACCGTACCAGGTGGTTACAGCTGGAATTGATGGCAGGCAGCAAGGTGGTGGGACTTTGAATCAAGAGGGTAAGAGTGCTGCTAAAGTTTCTTCTGCTGTGTGAGTGAGATAATGAATAGGAGTTACTTTGATTGTCATTATTACACTGGGCTTAAATAAGGATGAAACTTGAATAGGTTGCGATGAATGTTCTTTTTTTATGGTTACTTTTTCTCCGGCATTGGTATGGATATTGTTTGCTGTGCATAGTTGAAGGGACCAAAGCATTGTTTAAGAGTGTAAATTTTATTTACTTTTTGTATTAGTTTATTGCTTTTCCCGAGCAGCTGTCTGCATTACACCATTATTCCTGCAGCATAATCAGGATCTAGTGTCGTGTTTGGTATTCACTAATTATTTACGTGGCTCGATCGCTTTAGTTATGAAACCAACGAAGGCAGGAACATAACCCAAATCTGGACAGGCCATTATTTGACGCAAATAGTGATTTCCCCGGGGATTCAGAAATTCAAGAAATGTTACATACTTGCATTGATTAATACCAATATTAAGCATTCAATTAAAAAAAAGGGAATAAAAAGCACAAGGAAAATAGGAAAATGTGAAGTTATTTTGGATTTAATTTAATGCAAAAGCCTGATGCCTGCTCGAGTTTATTAACAATATTCAATAAATTCGTACTCGTGACTCGTGAGCGAAATTTATAAACTCGTTATTGTCCATTACTAGATGAATGAGTTGTCGCATAAATGTAAAAAATAAGTTGATGCTTATAACTCATGTATATTTCGAAATTGTTGCCCAGTTACGGAAATTTTACTTGGAAATGACAATGAAAATATTGTGGTTCTATTGATGCGATTTTGCAGCTTTTAGCGTAGTGTCGGGGTTCAATTTAGATTAGCGAAAGAAGTTCTGGGGACAAAAACGCACATGTGTATACTAAAGAAATGCAGTACTGTAGGCTGGTCATGGTCTACAGTTACTGAAAGTATAAAAAAGAAGGTGGAGGAAATCGTGGTCAGAACTCTTGAGCATGAGCAGGTAGGTGCTAGTTTCCTTTCCCGATACACTGTTACCAAAAGTAGTAGTAGTACTTGTATTCTTCCTCAGAATTCTCGGTTCCACGCATCCATCATTGATCTCCCGTTGCCAAAAATGCACTGCTATTTCATCTTCATTTGGTGTACTGCTGTTTCCTGATTTTGGAATTAATGACTGCTCTTCAATCACTGCAGCCTCAACACCCTTCGTTTGTTTTTGTTCATCCATCTTCAACTATTGAATCATCGTCATCGTCATCGTCATTATTGGAATCTTGTGTTTGCAAGCGACTTTGAAAACAAATTTAAAATCCAATAACATTGATGTTTTGTCTGTCTCAGAGTTTTAAAAATAATAAACTTATGTCCCTAATATATTAATGTAGGATCTAATTTAATGAAGAAATTGAAATAAAAATATGTTTTTTATTTAAGATTGTGGGTAGTATTATTTAAAAATATCATCTACTTTTTATTGGCAACAAATAATTTTCTCTTTTAAAATATTGGTCGTAGAAAGTTCCAATTAGTTTTACCATTAAAGTTTTGACTTAAATACGTACAACTTCAAAATTCACCGCCAAAGACTATCACGAAATGAAATGCTCAATACCCTCAAATTATGGGGAAAATTTCATTAAGCCTATAAAGAAGCCATACAATTTCACTCAACTTTGTGAAACTTCGCTGTACCCTTATGAGATTAAGTCTTATGAATGAAAATATAATAATGCCCATATTTTATTTTTTTTAGAAGAGTATTTACAAGATAAATATAGGGATTCGAAATAACTTAAAAAATTAAAAATATTTGTTTCTATTTATAAGAAAAATATAAATATTTACAAGATAAATAAAGATATTTACAAGGTAAATAAAATGATTCAAAACATCCTAATAAATTAAAAACATTTTGGCCATGTACTATAAGACAAATATGAAAATTTATACGATAAATATAAATATTTATTTAACAAAAAAAAAGAGTATCATTATCTTTTTATTTTTAAAACTCGATTTTCATTTTGAGTAAAATACCTGCAATTCTCCCCAAATTACATGTTAGCATTTTAAGTTCCCGATGCAACCACTTCATAATTCTTCAGTCTGTTGTAGGTAGTAAATATGAATGTTCATAATATTATATGAAAAGGCTTGTTTTTCCAAGATTGTCGTTTTCTTTTTAATTATTGTTTTTTTTTTGCTCAAGATTTTTAATTATTGTTGATGACAATACCAAAACTACTAATAAGAGTATCTACGACACGTCATCTTTATCTTCTCATGAGTGCAGTCTAATTGTATTTCTTATATTGATAAAAAAAAATTGTATTTCTTATATTTAATTAACATCGAGGCGTGGACACTTTCACGGACATGGCCCACGCCATGGCACAGTGACATTGCATCTGGAATGCTTAGATGTATCGTGTCATTTTTAATGTTCTTCACATGACACAGCAAGTATCAGCTATTAGCTAGCTTCATTTATTTACTCAATTTTATCTTTAATATAATATATATTTATATAATTTGATTACATTTAAAAATTTGGTTGAGTTTAATTACTATAGAATATTTTTTCTAAAATATTCTAATTTACTTTGTTAATTCTCTCACTCCTTTCTTTTTTAATTATTGTGAAGGGAGTTTTAATGGAGATAAATTAAAAAAATATTTTATATTAAAGGTGGGAGAAGTATTTATTTATTTCCATGAAGGTCCACGATATGTCTGGCAAGAGAGTTGTCTTTGAATCACTAATGAGGTTAAATCTAATAATAAAAGATTATTCCCTCCCAGAATAACGAATTAGAGTTTGAATTTCCACGGAGAAATTCTAATATTTAGTATCAACAGTATTTCAAATAATATTATATCTAAGAAAAAATATATTTTTGACCGGTAAAAGAAAGAACTGTCTTTGAATGGGGGAAAATAGTTGTAAGTTTAAACCGAAAATTATACTTTACATTTGAAAAAAAAAACATTTTTTCCTGATCGTTCAAGATATTCAAAACTCCCGAGCCCAGACCTTAATAAAGTATTGTTTTAGTTTAGTTATGGACTTATGGCTTTATTTAACTTATTTTAAGTGATTTTATGTTTAAAAAGATATATACTTTTTTTATTTTATTTATAAGAAAAAAAAGAGAATTTTTTCTGATCATAATTTTAAGTTAAACTGTTACATTCTTTTACGTGAACATATAATTTGACCTTTTTATTTTTTTCCAACTAAATGCATTTCATATAAAATAGCAGAGTCTAGACAACAATATTTCAATATAGTCCAGAAACTAAAACATAGTCATGGAAAAACAAACAGGGAAAAACATCATTCATTGTCAAAATTGTCACTCAGCCTATCTTCCTTCAAACAAGGAAGACCCTTCCAGGTTCCAAAGAAGCTTTAGCAAACCAGTTTGATGCCAAATCTGCTTTCATAAGAATCCAAACATAGGAATGATTCCTAATTAATTTTTTTTTAAAAGATAATATAATTTTACTTTTTATTTATTATTGTGCGACATGCGTACTATTATGGTAAGGTGTACACAAATTCAACTAAAATATTTAATTTTAAATATATTTAATTAATTTTTTTATCGTGATAAATTATGTGAGAACTCATAAGTAACTTATAAATGGTGTGAAACAAATGTATTTAAAAAGTTTTGTTTCATGTAGAAGATATGGAAAAGCATGGAGAGGCAAGAGAGGAGCGAAAGCTCCACGAGAGAGATAGACCTCTTCACGCCATCTGAACCCATCCATCCCATCATCCCATTCTTCCACATGATTTCTTTTTATTTATTTTAATTTTTTAAAAGGGTTTTTATAATTTATGAAATAAAATTGTAATTTTTTTTTGAAAAAACTTCATATAAATACTTATTGAATTTGTGAAATTCTCAAAAGCCCATGAATTTATTAAAAATTTGAGGAGGTTGGAGGGATAATAAGGAATATACAAATTTAGGTGAATTTATTCTTTTGTCTTTAGTTTTTAAATTAAAAAAATATATATGACCCTTGCCAGAGGGCTACCATAGCCAACCTACAACCGCCAAACTCTGGCAACCTAAGATCTGATGAGGATTTATTTTTTTGGGATGAATCATTTTTTTTTTAAAAAAAAAATTCATTGAAAGTGAAGAATGTGAGGTTTGAGTCCACCCCACCTTTAATTATTATTTTTTTTATTCAACTCTAAAAAAAAAACTCTCGCTAGATCTCAAACCGTTGGCGAATGGCGGTTGTCGGTTCTTCGATGAGGGTCATATTTATTTATTTATCTTTTAAATTTATTTAAAAACTATGAGTAAAAGGATAAATTCACCTGAATTTACATATCTCTCATTGCATCTTCAATTATCTCAATCTTTTAACAAATTCAATAGATTTATGGGGGTTTATAAATTCAACTAGTACTTATATAAATTTTTTCCCTTTTTTTGTCTCAAAATATAAAAAATGGTTTTTTTTTTCTGGATAAAATAAAAAATGGCTTTTGAAACCATTATCAGTGGGGCGTTCCAAGGGACACTTCCCTTTCCATTTCTAACTTAACTACTTCTCAAAATCAACCTACAATCACGTTATTAAGGTGTAACTCCAAGCCAACAAGTGTCAACTGACATAAATGACTAATAATCAATATTATAACTTTTTTTTTTTATCAAAAACTAAATATATATTAATTCTTTTAGACTGATAAGATGAGAACAAATACAAACAAAACAATCTCAAATACAACTAAATAAACCAAAAACAAAAACAATCAAGAGTACAGAATAAATTTAACAGTAGAAGAAAACTCATAGGCAATAGCGGTTTCCTCGATATCCAAGGTTAGAAGTGACGACAAAGGAAATGTTGGTCGTAAAACCCACCCTGAAGGGCACACATCCTTATAAGCATTAACTACAATTAGAGCAGCTGTACAGACACCCCATATTAGGGTAAAGAACCTAGAAAACTCAACCTCAGAAAGAAAAAGACCTATAATGTCTTAAATAAAACTGCTGCTCCTTTAATCAAGTAGATCCGATGACCTTGACCACACACCGAAAAACACCTTTTTAAATCTTCCCCCAAGAACGCAGATCCGAGCTATCAAGAGATAATCAGATCTAATAACATTCAAACAGTCATCCAACCAAGAGGATTTGAAAGCGGATCTTACAGACATGTTTATTTCCTTAGACAAAAACACCACCACAAAACCCAAAACCACAAAAAAAGGAACAAAAAGCAAATAAATCTCACATTCGTAGATCAGATCTGGAGAAGGAAAGGAGAAGACTTGACACAAGGACGAGAGAAAGCCACAACCGACAAAACTCAAAGTGAGAGGACCGCAGATGTTAGATCTAGACTTCAAGTTACACCTTTGACTTATTTATGACGTAAAAGTAGGCTCGTCGGTGACTTGTTCATCACAAACCACTGGGGAGAGGAGTGCAGAGAGAAGAGAGCGGCGGCCCGGGGGGACTAGGGTTATACACGTTTTTTTGTCACCAATACCATACCAGGATAGCAGTATTTTATCATCTGCATAATTTTATCTGTCTACTTGAATAATGGGGCTAAAAGGTAAAAACTGAAAATATAACTCTTCAAACGATTATTCGCAACCTTCTATTCTCCTCTCTCATTTTTTCCCTAATATTTATTTTTCATCCATTGCAGACCCACCCAAATCCTAATCTTTGGTCGTTGGTCATATTCCAATATATTGTTTCCCCAGATTTGCTTCTTCTCGCTTTCGTGTTTGTGGGACGTTCCAAACCACTTCCCAGCTGTCCTTCATTTTCCAATTCTAAATTCCTTTCCATCCAAATCAACAGCAAAGATAAATTAATTAAATAGTGGTTGGAATAAAGATGCCTGTCAGTAAAGTTGTATTTGCATCAAGCTTTAGTGGAGTTCTTGGCTTTGAGTGTGTGGTTTCGCTGGAGTGAGAAAGAAGAGAGAGAGAGAGAGAAGAAACAGAGAGAGAGAGAGAGAGAGAGGCAGCCATGGTAGTAAGGAAGGTGGGGAAGTACGAAATCGGGAGGACAATTGGGGAGGGAACCTTCGCCAAGGTGAAGTTCGCTCAGAACACCGAGACTGGCGAGAGCGTCGCTATGAAAGTGCTCGACCGTAGCATCATCATCAAGCACAAGATGGTCGACCAGGCAAGTGTAAAATTCCCAATTTTCCCTACTCGTGACGACCCATTTGTTAGTGGACAAAAGCGATGTAACCTCGAAAAACGGGACTTGTTTGCTCTTTAGTAACTGTGAAGGCTTCGCTGATTTCAAATATAAAAATTTATCTGAATTTCCCTTCTTCTTCTTCGGTTCTCATAATTGAAGTTGTGATTTCCCCGGCTTCTTCAGTTCGTTGGTGAAACGGCTTCTGGCAGTTGATCGTTTAGAGCTAGGAGTTAGCTAGTTGCATTGCTAAACCAGATATGTATATACCCAGTACACTTAGCCAAGCAATGTCTTGAGCACTTTTCATGAATACACCTTGACTGTTATTCTTATTAGTGATAACTTATATCTAGAAATTTAAATGCAGTTATTACGAGACTAGCGCGAGTTTCAGCCACGCTAATACTGACTGAGCTAAGCAGGCATTCCAATAAGTGACTTTAAGAAGGTGTTTTACTTGGTATCTAGGTGCCATTCATTTACGGATATGTTGGATATGTGAGTTTAACATACCAAGGCTTAATATACATGGGTATCCAAAAGTAGGTCAACCTTTTTATTCACATACCTTCTGGAGTTATGAAATACTTATAATTGGAGGAAATTTCTCAAACTGGGTTGTTGTCTTCTTCTCTGGCATTAAAAAGGAATTCAAATTCCCAATTGAATTTGAGCCCCCAATCTGCCTACTAGTGTTTAGATGTTGATGACGAGGGTTTTTGTATTAGCTTATTTTAAGTGATTTTGTGCTTTTATGTGTTGTACATTGTAAGCGTGCGACACTAGTTTTGTCTCAGACTTTTTGCCATTCAAATTCATGTAATCGCTAGCATATTGAATAAATATTATTTAATACCATTAACGATATAAGAGGCATTATACTTTTTTTTTATCAAGGTTAAAAAAAAAAGGTTTCTAATTTCCATCTGTATTGAATTTTTCTCTATTATGCAGATCAAGAAGGAGATTTCTATTATGAAGCTAGTTCGTCATCCATGCATTGTTCGTCTGCATGAGGTATGTGATACTTTGGGTAAAATCATCTTTTATATGACGGCCACTGAGTCCTGCTTGGGTTTTGTATTGAAATAAATTATTTGCTCACCAAATCATGATTAGCAATGAAGCATGAAATATGTTGTTTAGCTAATATTTTAGGAAGGCTTTCAGGTAAATACAAGTGAGATTGAATTTATAGAATTTCTTTCTATGTTTTCTTTGAAAGAGGAAAGAATAAAGGTGTTGGAAAATTTATTTCATAATTTGTATTGGATTGCTTCAAGTCCGTAACTCTCTCCCTCATTCCTTTTTGTTCCTTATAAATGTTGTGAAAGAAGAGCTTGACAGACTTGAGATTAGTTTTGAAATCCATTTTTAAGATGTTCTTCCTGTTGATTGTCACCACTAATGAGTGCTTCCTTCTTTTGTAAATTATGATTTTTTCAGGTTCTAGCAAGTCGTACTAAGATTTACATCATATTGGAGTTCATTACAGGTGGTGAATTGTTTGATAAAATTGTGAGTAGCTCAAGATGGACCCGTGATTTTGTGGCTTTTTCTGATTTTTATCAGTTACTATTTCTTGAAGATCTTTATAATAAAAGTAAAAATGAATGTGCAGCTACACCATGGCCGTCTTAGTGAAGCTGAAGCTAGAAGATACTTTCAACAGCTTATTGATGGTGTAGATTATTGCCACAGTAAGGGAGTCTATCACAGAGATTTAAAGGTTTGCTTGGGCTGGGATCTGGGAAGCTTCCATTTCCTTACTCATGATTTTCTATTGATTGTTATATTTCCTCTTTGCAGCCTGAAAATTTATTGCTAGATTCTCTGGGAAACATGAAAATTTCAGATTTTGGTTTGAGTGCATTGCCAGAACAGGTGAGATTTTCATTTTTGAAATTTGACTTTGACTTGCAGACGAAATGATATTAATTGGTTTGATACCTGATGAATATTTTTATAGGGTGTTAGTGTCCTTCGGACAACTTGTGGGACTCCAAATTATGTAGCCCCTGAGGTAAATTTGAAGTTGGATCAGAGCTGGGTTAAATTTGACTTGATGCCAACTCCAGATAATTACTACTTCTAATTTTCATTCTCTATTTGGCGTGCATCATTTTCACCTCAGGTACTTAGCCACAAGGGTTACAATGGAGCACCAGCAGATGTTTGGTCCTGTGGGGTTATTCTCTATGTTCTAATTGCTGGATATCTTCCCTTTGATGAGATGGATCTAACTACCTTATACAGTAAGGCATGAACTTAAACATCTCAATTATATACTATTAATTTCTACACGCACACAGTTGATCTCTCTGGTGCTTTACATACTTACGTGTGTGTGTAAAGAATCATGCATGATCAATCAGCCTTTTCTTTTTATTGGGGTTAAAAGGCGTGTCAAATTTTAATACTGCATAGAATGAAAAGTCCATTCGAAATCTTTTGCATATACTGAGAGGTAATGGCTTAGTTCCTGAAGTTTCTCATGGTGAACATTGCTTCTTATACTGTGTTTACGTTAGAATGAAATTTAAATTATTATAATGCTATGGTCCTTTTCTTGACTCTTGCAGATTGAGAATGCAGAGTATTCATGCCCTTCATGGTTTCCTGTGGGAGCAAAAGCTTTAATACATAGAATTTTGGATCCAAATCCTGAAACTGTAAGTTTGGCTTAAGAATTTTATGAGCCAACATTCGTGATCTCTATATAAGGCCTCTTGAGGACCTGGTAATTATCAAAAGGCATCTAAGAAAATAATTAGTATTGAAAGGATCTAGTAATTTAGGTTCCTATGCTGTTGTGAATAGTTTAATTGTCTTCTCCATTTGTTCAATCAGGTAGGCATATTATGATAATGTCCCTTTAATTAATAATATAATCCAATCGCTAGACCTTGCATCATGTGTAGTGTTAACTATTTTAGTACGTAAAATGGATGAACTATTATGCTTGTTTTAATTTATGCATGTAATGTAATAGTATTACTTATTTAAGAAATGAATTCAAGATTTTGATAACATTTATTATGGTTCTGGTTATTTTTGACAAGCCTCTTTGCCCCCTTTGTGTGCTTGTGTGCTTGCAGCGTATGACCATTGAACAGATAAGAAAGGATGAGTGGTTTCAGAAGAACTATGATCCTGTCAGTCTTCTTGAGTATGAAGATGTGAATCTGGATGATGTAAATGCAGCTTTTGATGATGCTGAGGTCAGTATGACTTTTAAATGCTGCATCTTGTTGAGCTGAATTCTACTGGAATTTTATGCATTTGGGCTAGGCGTGGTGCACCAGCAAAATCTGGCGTGCTTACAAAGATCAAGGAGGACAAAGTGAATTTTACGTCAAGGAAACTGACTAAAATGCAAAAAAAATTGACTTGTTTTTTGCACATCTTATGTCTCTTTTTCTTCATTTAAAGAAGCTGGATTCCTTTTTGCTAGCACAACGATGTGGTAATTACTTTCTAATTTTTTGACGCATTGATTGATTTGTCATTGAAGGATCAGAGGGTTAACCAACAATGTGAAAATGAAGACGGGGGTCCATTGATGCTTAATGCATTTGACTTGATAATTCTATCTCAAGGCTTAAATCTTGCAACAATCTTTGATCGTGGACGGGTAATCATCTCTATTCTCCTTTGTCTTCTAATAGTTCAGTAATCAGTAATCATATCCAATTACCTTCAAAATTTTAGATAGACAAATGTAAGTCCATACAAATATGATGTGAGGCAGGACTTCTCATTTTTTGACCAAGTAAATAGTCATGCTGTGATAAAATATATGATCATACCTTTTTACTCTTTTATTTTAACTCTAGTTTGAGACTCTGAATATTTGTCATATCTGGGTTCAGTTGTGATGTTTGTTTTCCAAATATGTTTTCAGGATTCCATGAAGTACCAAACACGCTTTATCTCTCAAAAGCCAGCAAAGGTGGTTTTATCAAGCATGGAAGTTGTGGCTCAATCAATGGGATTAAAGACCCACATTCGCAACTATAAGGTGGTATCCTGTAATATGCGCAGCAGATTGTTTTACCTCTTTTCTGCTACTTGGCATCCTGCTTCCACTAATGTTGCTCTGAATTGTGTGTTTTCCCCTTCCTCTTCGTCACACATTCATCATAATCTATATTTCATCTGGAGAATAATTTTGCTTGAATTTCTCGTTAACCCAGAGGGATATTGACATGAATTTTCAGATGAGAGTAGAGGGTACGGCAGCAAATAAAACTTTTTTCTCGGTCATCCTGGAAGTAAGTTTCTTTCCCTCTGCTAACTTCCCAACACCCATTCACCGCTTGGCTAATTATTTAGTTCATTTCGTTCTCTTCTTGTCTGAAGATTTTTGAAGTTGCTCCATCATTCTTCATGGTAGACATTCAAAAGGCAGCTGGAGACGTAAGTGAATACCTTAAGGTCAGTTGTTCTGAGAAAAGCTTTTACATTTGACCTCCATTCTCCACAGCCCCCAGCTTCTTAAATTTTGTTTTTATGACAGAGTTACCTCCTCTGTATTGCAGTTTTACAAGAACTTCTGTAGCAATCTTGATGACATCATCTGGAAACCGCCTTATGAAGAAAGAAAATCAAGGAGCTCCAACAGTAAAAGTAGAAGGCGCTCCTTTCACTTCATGGGATAGGAAAATCTAGTTTGACATATAGATATACAAATGGGCCTTGCGAAGCTAGGTTAAAGCTGGTTTGCCTTTTTTACTCTATCGCTTCCTTATCTTTAACCCACGCCATGCTTTGCGGTCTAATATAGAAGATAGAGTCCAAATCCCAGAGAGACACTGGAAGACAAGAAAATAATATGTATAATGTACATCATTGTACCTTTGTTATTTGTATATCTATTCATATCAGATTTAGTTTTGACATTGTAGTTTATCCTGTAGTATTTTGTATGTTGATTATCAATTGATATGCATGGAAGTTATATTAAGATTCTGCCACCAGAGTAGGGACTTGCTAGATCCATCAGTTGTAATTTTCGTTAGGGGTGCTTTGTTGATTTTGACTACAAGTGGAAGCAAAGGGGTCGGTTAATGCCTAAATTTAGCTACTGCTTTTTGCATGTTTGCTATCGATATTATTTTTCATATCTGTGTGTCTGTTTTTTTCTTTATAATTGAATTTTAAACTTATCTCGTTTAGAATCTTGCTTGGGCGCTGAGGGAAGTCAAGTGTTTTAACAGGCTATTCAAGATTGATTTTTCAAACTATGTTAAACACCAAACTCCTACGCCAACGGCAACAAATACGCAACGTTTTTGGGTTTTTTTTTTTTTTTTTTTAATAAGAAAGGGGGTAGTACACAATTTTAAGTAGACATCTCATAAGAAATCACAATATACAAGTAAAATTTACGAGTGAGTGCTGCAATTTTAAGTAAGATGAGTCGTGTTACTATTAAGTACAAGAAGTATACAAAAAAAGCGACTTTGTTTTTCATGGTTAGCTTTTGATAGCCAGTTCTGGGATTTGTAACTGCTTCTTCGAGGATATATATCAGACAAATCCTCCGAAATCCCCACAAGAGCATTGACCGAAGACAAACTTATGAAGCCGCTTGCTATCCCGAACGACAATTTCTCTACCAGTCAGTTTTGAGACGAACTTAATAAAGTTGTGACAATCCCTGCACATTATTGTGCTCTTGGTAACTCTTATAGGTGATGACTTTGGCAAGTTCTCCAATCCAAATGCAATGGCCAGCTTCTCGCTGTGATAAATAGCACTTGTCCTTGGGACTGATGATGCCTTTCCATCTTCCTCTTCCTCGCTTAGTTCCATACTTTCTAATGACTTGTATCCAAGATTTTTGGCTTTAGCAACCAAATCCTCCAGTGACTGATACACTAGTGAATTCTGCGGATGTCCCTTGTCATTGGGCTTAAAGGAATAGACCTTGTCTTTGACAAAAATTCTGCTCAAATCCTTTAACTTGCCAACTTTCTCTTCTTTCATTATCTTTCTCACCCTTGAAACATCCTTATATCGCCCCGCAGAGATGTACATATTCAATAATAAAACGTATGTCTCGGTATCTTTCGGTCTGAGATTAAGTAATTGTTCAGCAGCGTAAAACGCCAACTCTAAATTTCCATGGCTTCGACAACCTGCAATCAAGTTAGACCAAATAAACTCGCTGGGCTCAAAACCCTTTTTCTTGATGAAATCAAAAGCTTCCTCTAGCCGACCCAATCTCACAAACATGTCAATCAAACAACCATAATGGTCCATCACGGGTTTTATTTTATATTCTTTCTGCATAATCTCAAAGTATCTGAGTGCTTCATCGACCAAACCAGCATGGCTACACGCTGATAGAACACCCACAAAAGTGATCTCGTTTGGTCTCACTTTTGCTAATCTCATATCCTCAAAAAGATCCAGTGCCTGCTGAGACCTACCATGTTGTGAATAACCAGTAATCATGGAAGTCCATGATATCATGGTTCTAGTAGACATCTCTAGAAATGCTTTGCTTGCCCTCTCAATGCTTCCGCATTTATTGTACATGTTAATTAGTGAAGTGCCCACGACAACATCAGACAAGAACCCAGTTTTGATAGACTGAGCATGAATTTGTTCCCCCTGTTCTAAAGCCACCAGTCTACTACAGACACTCAAGACACTTGAAAAGGTAAATAGATCAGGTTTCATGCCTGATCGATTTAATTTCAGGAAGAGATTAAGTGCTTCACTTCCACTCCGATATACCGAATCGTCGTTTGCGAGTTCCATCCTTTGTGAATGTCCAGCAATCATCGCATTCCAAGTAACCAAGCTGACACTTTCCATTCTATTAAATAGCCTCTGAGCCTCGTCAATCCAACCACTTTTAAGATATAAATACGTTATAGAATTCCTAATGCGTAAGTTTGAATCATAGCCAAGTTTAGTACTAAGTGAATGAATTTGTGTCCCAAGTTCCAAGGAGAGAATTTCACAACATAGGCCCAACACACTAGCTAAAGTAAACTCATTAGGCTGGATATTCTCAGAAAGCATCTCAACAAAAATTCTCAAACCCTTTGTAGCTTCCCCATTGTCACCGCAGGCGGAAATAGCTGCGGTCCACGAAATAACATTTTGTTTCTCGATTCTTTTAAACGCTCTTAAAGCATAATCCAATCTGCGACATTTGGAGTATAAGCTACATAGGGCATTGCCAATGCTTGTGTCACAGTCGATATGATATTTGATTATGAAAGCATGAAACTGATCCCCTAACTTGACAGAGTTTAAGCACGTACATGCATTGAGAGCTATAGCAAGCGAGTAATTCGAAGGATAAGATCCCGCATCTAGCATTTCTTGGAATACTCGAATGGCATTCTCTGGCTGCGAATTCTGCACATAACCCGCCATTAATGTGGTCCATGAAACAACATTTCTTCTGGGCATACTGTCAAACACCTTGCGAGCACTCTCTATGTTCTTACATTTAGCATAAACATTGACGAGAAACGCCATGACAAGCACATCTTCGTGGGTACCAGTTTTTAAGATGTGGCCATGAACAATTTGTGCCTCCGAAACAGATCCTTTGTCCAGGCATTCTTGCAACAAGGGAGCGTAGAAAGATGTGTCCACCGCTCTGCCCTCTTTTAACGCTGAAAGTGCTTCTCGGAAGTCCAGATGCCTTGTATCTAAACTTTCATCTAAATGAGTAAATCGGTGACTTTTCTGGAAAGAAATGCTTGGACTCTGTAGGTATAAATTGCAGGTTAATATCAGGTTTTCGAGTTAACGTGAATAAACGGATACAATACAGAATTGTAGCTGACAAAGTGAGTAATCAGTAGTCGCAGTGACCATATATGACTTCCAATATAATCAAATTGTATACATATATAACACACCGAGAATCTAATGCAAGTATATAGAAGATTTCTCGCAGAGAGATGGGAGAAAATTGGTGAGATGGAGGGGGAGATAAATCACCTTTTCGCCGGAAAGGGAACTTGGAGAAGATATTCTGAAATCGGGTTCACGCTTCGGGGTTGCAGTGATAGCAACCGAAGAAGGCAAAGAAGCCATGAAGGATGAAGGCAGAGATAGCAGAGTCGATAACTGTAACTAACTACATGACTGGGTTAGTGACGGCTTGGGTAAATATCTACGTATGTATCATTGCCAGTGTTTGGATGTCATTGCGGAGGGGAAAGGAATCGATATCTAATGTCGACCAATCATCGAGTGTATGCTCCCTCTGTGTTTTTTTTTTAAAAAAAAAAAAGAAAAAAAAATCATTTTTATCCTAATTTAAGCTGAGGTTGGGAGTAGCTATGAGCCCGCGAGGAAGAAAATTTGCCAAAAATTGTAGTCTTATAAGATAAGATTGGTTTATTTGGAGAAATTAAAAAAACTAATTAAATTATTTTAGAATATATTTTTTCCCTCTAAACTAATAAGTAATTAATTTAACTAATAAACTAATAGACCACTCTAATTCTTTTTGTAAGTTCAAACAAACTAACTCTTATATATCAAAAAGAATTGGTTAACTTATTAATTATGAGTCAAAATTTTAATTTTACTCTTATATATGATTGGCTCTAAAAAATCAACATAAATAAATTATTTTGTCTATTACAATTAATAGGGACAAAAATGTACAAAACGCATTTATTACTTTGAAACTAGATTTATAAAAGAATCATTTTTTGGGGGGTTAAAATAGACTTATATATAGAACTAAGGTGGTATAAAATCCAGATATATAAAATAAGATATAATTAATAATTTATTTAGTTTCTTTAATCTCTTTAAAAAAATTTAACTATGTCTTATATTTAATACTAAAAGGAGTCTAATATAATCTATACTCATTTAAATCCAAATAATGTCGCCACATTGGTGAGGAGACCATCTATACTCATTTTTATTTTATTCAGGTTTGTATTTGTGAGTTTAAATACGGCTGTGGCCAAAAAGAATGTTACAGGCTACTGAATGCCGCGATCAAGGAATGCTATATTTTTCTCTTAAAACTGTAGTCGCTGACTCCTGTGGCACAGGATTATAAGATTAAACCAGTCGACAAAAATAATTATGCAGTAGCCAATACCGAGCATGAGGCTGGTTTGAAAGGGCCTCTACCAAAGAGTTATTCTTTTTTTTTTAATAATTTTTTTTATAAAAATTATAATTTACAATCAATGAGAATACTTTGAGAGCAAATTGTAATTTTGAGAGAATAATGTATTAAAATATCATAATTATAAATTTGAGAGAGAAATGAATTAAAATATTACACTCCGTCCAGTCCATGATTTTTTTTTTTTGCCTCGTTCAATCTATCCAGTCTATAATATATGACACTTTAATTAATTTGCGAGAAATAAGAACTGATAATTAACTTATTAAATATGTCATAAATTAACTTTTTTTTTCCAATTTACCTATGTTAGAAAATGTATTTGAGTATGTAAAATTGATAATGAACATTAATGACAAGCAAAGTTGTCAACCTCATGATTTTGAGTAAACTTGTGATAGTGATGTGAACTTGAATCTTAAATTAATAAGAGTTTACTTTTAGTATTAAATAGGTATTAGTATATTACTAGTGTATAATTAAATAATTAAAATATAAAAATGACAAAAATATGATTTAAATATATTTTAAATCCACATAATTGAAATTAAATCCATCAACATTCATTATTTATACCATATTTGACAAAAATTATATCTAAAGTTGTTGAACACGATCAAATAAAAAAAATTGACACAAGTTTAAGAATAAGTAAACACGATTTTGTAAGTTATAAACATAAAAATAGTAAAACTCAGTATATAAAGTCGTGAATTTAACTGACTTTACGATTGATACAAGTTTACTAGTGACTCAACTAATAAAATTCAGATATTGCTAATGATCTAGATTCATGTCAAGATATGGGAATATAAAGTCTAAATAAAAAAAGACACTTTTTTTAATTTTCATTGATTTATTGGAAGATTGATTTTCTTCAATTGATTTGGAAATAATAAACGAAATATAGTAATTTGTATAGATCTCGTGAGAATGTATATCCATATAAATAAAAAAATTGATAAATTAAAAATGTAAAAACAGTAAACTCACAAGGTCAATTTACGAGTTTGACAGCAAGAATCATAGAAACAAAACCAAAAAATGAATATTAATATCTTTCAAATGACTTATATTGTAAATTGGATGGAGTAATTATGACTAGCACCAAAGTGCAGCGTTTGTGTGACTTAGATTGGGTACTACCCATGGTTAGTAAAAACGCGCTTTAAAATGTTAAAAACGCGTTTTTACGTTTTAAATTAAGCAAAACGATTTTTTTTTGGAAAAAAACGTGTAGGGGTAAAAACGTAAAAAGCGTATCCATAAAACGTAAAAGCGTGCGTTTTTTGGAAAAATGGGAGTCAAGCGCAATGTTGGATATTTTGAAGGGAAAATTACATTTGAGTCCCAAAGACCAGAATTAATTACAAAAAAGTCCCCCACCAAAATCTCATTACAAAAAATTCCCTTGGGACTTTTTTATAATTAATTAAAAAATTGTCAATCCATATTTACAATTAGAAATATTATATTAACAATCGAAAAATGCTATATTTACAACAAAAATACATTGTTTCTATATACAGGTAAAAACTGCGTTTTGTATTACGATTTTACGTTTTACGCTTTTTCATTCCCCTTCCACTTTTAGGTAAAATCTACGTTTTCACAACCTTGGTACTACCTATATAAAATCATAAAAGATGAAACAGTTGGTTTAAGCTGGAGACTGACGAACCGATTCAATCCAACTTGTTTAACTAGTTTGGCATTTTTTATTTAAAGCATAATTTAATTTGTTTTTATTTATAATTTTATATTAATAACTCTAAAATATTATCTTCCTTACTGGCTTAACTTTAAATTAGTTCCAATTTTACCTGCTGATGCCCTGATTTAATAACTTTTTTTAAAAAAAAAATAGCAAGCAAAACTTATAGGTAGGGATTGAATCATGGATCATGGTCATCAAGACCTGATGTCATATCACTACACCATGAAGGTACTCGTCCAATTTAATAACTTCGGTAGTACCTCTATCGCACCAGCCGCGCAGCATTGGCACTCGAGATAGGGGGATTACGCTTGCCAGTTTCCATCAACTCTTTCTTTTTTGGGTTTTGCTTGATTTGTATATTAGAGTCTAGAGATAAGAGGAACTGTTCGGAGTTCTGACAAAGAAAAGGCATGGAGAATCATTTTTCTTTAATTGATGAGGCAAGAACATTAACAACAGAGGAACATGTTTGTGATTAACCAGAAACGCTTCTATAGAGATTATAACCAAACAAATCATAACAAATAATGGTAATTGCAAGTAAACTCACTTAAATGTGTATTTTCTGGAAGTAAAATGGAGATTGTAAAAATTAGAAGGTACGAGTATATTTGAAAGAGGAAGAAATATTTATACTCAACCATGCCAGTTTTGTGTAAACATCATAACCGTACCGATCAGCCAAAACGGGAAAAAAAAATTTGAAATTACAAGCAGATGCACTTAAATGTACGTGTATCTTCTTGAAATAAAATAGAGATTGTTGACCACTTAATTGAACCAACACGAGGTTAATTACACGCAGTTATATGTCTCCCTACATGTGAGACCCACATGTTTTGATTACTATATTTAAAAGGAAGTAATTTGATCTCATATCAATACATTTACCTCTCTTCCACATTATAATCAACAATTTTCATTATTCTTTCTTTTATTTCCCACCCTCTCATAAATAAGAGTATTTAAAAAAATTTATTATAATTTTTATACACTGACTACCTTTGAACAACTTTAAGATCTACGTTATTTGGTTAATTGTTTTTTTATTAAAAAACAACATGGTAATATAACCTGATTTCTTATTACGGAGAGCTTTGCTCGCGAACCCTGCCGTCCATCTGTTTTCCCTCTCACTTTAATATCAGGGGTCAAACGTTTCCCTCTTCGTCTCTCTCTGTGAAACAGAAACTATGCCATTCAAGTCGCCTTTCCGTTGAAGATGGGAAATATTATGAAAAAGCGTTCTATTTTTTAGCGATATATATAATTTTTTATTTTTGAAATGTAATGCTAAAAACTTTCTAAATGTGTGTGTGTATTATATAGATAATTTTTTCCTTGGTTAATTGATTCATCATCCTACCATTAAATTGTGATACATTTTCAAAAACAGATCTTTCAAACTTCGTCATTATAAGCAAAACAATATTTCCAAACTTTGAATAATATATAGGTAAAGTAATAATGTGATTTTTTTACTAGCCAAAAATGTCTTTTTTCAGATTCTAAGTAATACACATTGTTGTCAAGATCATGGGATTCCTGGAGTTTACTGTTTTTTTTTTTTTTTGTTTCTATTGACAAAATAGAGCCAAATCTCGTGTTAGACATAAACTCATATAAATAACTCACGAGTTTACCCATAGTACTTACCACTTTTACATTTATAACTTACAAAATCATATTAACTCACCCTTATACTTATGTCAATTTTATTTATTTGATTATACTCAATGGATTCATATATAAATTTTATATAAATTCTTTTGTTAAGCATGTTACATTAGGAATGTTGATATACTTAATTTCAATTATTTGGATTTAAATCTTTTTCATTTACGGTTGTTTTTTTGTTAATATATATATTTGGATCATTTTTTGTCATTTTTATATTTTAATTATTTAATTATATACGATAAATACCTATTTAATAATGAAACTCAACTTTTATGAGATTATAATTTGAGTTCACTATATGAATTTACATCATTATCATGAGGTTGCTTAAACTCATGAGTTTGAGAACCTTAGATACACAAATAGCCGTATTAATGAGATACCATCCTAGCTAATCAACAATTAAATTCCATATTAATGAGATAATATCCTAGCTAATTAATAATAAAATGTATCTATGTAAATTTAAAAAATCATTAAAAAAAATTACATTTCAAAAAATCATAAGGCTTATCTATCCATAACCGATGAGTCATTGAGGCTACCCTATAAAATACAACGTAATTCCCCCTTGTGCGGACGACGGCGGAGTGACCTGCAGGAAGTGAACTGTGCACTATCATGGGCTCCATCAAGGTAGACGCCACTGCCGTCAAAGAGAACGACGACGACTCACCGATAGAGGAGGTCCGGGTGACGGTACCCACCGACGATGACCCGACCCTACCGGTTTGGACATTCCGGATGTGGTTTCTGGGTCTCATCTCAGTGGCGCTCCTCTCCTTCATCAACACGTTCTTCCAGTACAGGGCTGAACCTATGGTCGTCACCATGATCTCAGTTCAGATTGCCACGCTTCCGGTCGGCAAGCTCATGGCAAAGATGCTGCCCACGACCAAGTATCGGGTCCTCGGGTGGGAGTTCTCACTCAACCCAGGGCCGTTTAACGTGAAGGAGCACGTGCTCATCTCCATCTTCGCCAATGTTGCCGGTAATACTGCTTACGCCTTGGGTATTGTCGATATTATAAAGGCGTTTTACGCAAGAGAGATCAGTTTCCTAGCTGGTTGGATCCTCGTCATCACAACGCAGGTGAGTCCATAATACACACACACACACCCAATATAATCAGGGTTTCTCCTAGCTAGACGCGTATAATTAGTGCATTTATATTTCTACACTGCAATCCAAACTATGAACAGGTAGTGAATTGACTTGAACATGCGCATAGGTTTTGGGGTATGGATGGGCTGGAATACTGAAGAAGTATGTCATAGAACCTGCTCACATGTGGTGGCCTTCTACTCTCGTCCAAGTCTCTTTGTTCAGGTCTTCTTTCTTTCTTTTTAATTTGTTGCAGAAGTCGACCTATAAATTGATCAATCCGAACCGGATCAATTAATAGAAAAAATCTAAACCAAACTAATAAAAAAACTGATTAAAAACCATATAAAAAAGGACCGGGGTTGGGAGCTGCGCCCCCAGCTGCCCCTCAATTTTTGGGCTCTGGTTTTCATGATTATTATTATTATTATTTATCATTAGATTCTAGTTGAAATAAGTAACATTTGAGAAAGGCCCTAAGATTAAAGGGAGCTGGGGTGCAGAAAAATCCTCGTCATTTAGCTGTCATGCTCATGGATTACGCCGTGCCCAGCCTTCAGGTCAAATATTACATGTGATTTTGCATTCATATTTTGTGACCCTAATCCTTGTGGCTGACTCATATTTCATTATTGATCCGTAAACCATGATTAAAACAGGGCTTTACATGAAAAAGATCATAGGAGGATGTCGCGCGGGAAATTCTTCTTAATCGCATTTGTGTGCAGCTTGGCATGGTACGTTGTGCCAGGCTATCTTTTTCCGACGTTATCTGCTATTTCATGGGTATGCTGGGTATTTCCCAAATCAGTCACAGCCCAACAAATAGGATCAGGCATGCAAGGACTTGGTTTGGGTGCTTTTGCTCTTGATTGGACGGTTGTTGCTTCCTACCTCGAAAGCCCACTTGTTTCGCCGTTCTTTGCAATCGCCAATGTCGCCGTCGGCTACATCTTAATCATCTACGTCATGATGCCTTTGGTGTATTGGGAGTTCAATGTCTATAATGCCAAGACCTTCCCTATCTTCTCCAATGAACTCTTTAATTCCAAAGGCGTGCAGTATAATATAACCGCCATTGTCAACGACAATTTCCAGATTGATTTGGAGCAGTATGCTAAACAAGGTCGTGTGAATCTTAGTACCTTCTTTGCTTTCACCTACGGCATCGGTTTTGCTGCGGTTGTTTCTACTTTGTCTCACGTTGCCATTTTTAATGGAAGGTAATTAATTAATTACGTAATGAAATGACTTCATCATCTTGATTCCTTTGTCCCTTTTTTTTTTTTGGACCACCGCGCTAATAACAGTCGGTTTAATATGTATGTATACGCAGGGAGATATATCAAAAATTCAAAGCTTCGCGTACAGAAATCCAGGACATTCACACAAGATTGATGAAGAAGTATAAGGACATACCTGACTGGTGGTTTTATGTGACTCTTGCGGCCTCATTTGTTCTTTCACTTATACTTTGTATTTTCATGAAGAGTGAAGTGCAATTACCTTGGTGGGCACTCATCTTTGCAGCTGGCCTTGCTTTTGTTTTCACTCTTCCCATTAGCATCATAAGGGCCACCACTAATCAGGTATCTTTAATTAAATGATGCAAATATATAGAAAATATCAGAGAAAACATTTAAGCTGAACCTAGTCTAACATACATCTGTTTTTATTCTAATCTTAATTTCCCCCCCATTTGTTTAGTTTCCAGGATTGAATATCATCACAGAGTATTTAATGGGTCTGATATTACCAGGCCAACCGATAGCCAACGTTTGCTTCAAGACCTATGGCTACATAAGTATGTACCAGGCTGTCTTCTTCCTAGGCGATTTCAAGCTAGGACATTACATGAAGATTCCCCCTAGGTCCATGTTCATTGTTCAGGTCAGTATATATATCTACCCACATATAACCCTCCAGTTGTTGATTAATGAGTCCACGAACTTTTTTTACATTGGTTGTTGATACAACCCTCCTCCCTTTATCAAATCTTAGGACCAGGGTTGGGGCTATAAAACATATCACTGTAATTCTATTTAAAAGTCCAACTTGAGAAAAAATTGTGGTCCTCCTTATAAATCTATTTCTAAAGTAATAAATGAGACTGTTATAATTTTGCATCCATTGAAGGTAGAGAAAGCTGAAAAACACCTATTTATAAATATGAGCAAAATTGAAAATTTAGTCCATAATTATTGAGTTAACTAACACTTATTGATATATAAGAATTAGATAAGTTAGACTTATAAATGAGACTAGAGTGATATATTATGAATATTTAATGTGTTGCATGACAGTTTGACTTGTTTGTATTGTGTGCATAGATCATAGGGACTCTTATAGCTGGAACCATCAATATGGGCGTGGCGTGGTGGCTTCTGACGTCAATAAACAACATATGTCATGCGAACGAACTGCCTCCAAACAGTCCATGGACGTGTCCGGGCGATAACGTCTTCTTTGATGCGTCAGTGATTTGGGGTTTGGTTGGTCCAAAACGCATCTTTGGATCTCTTGGGAATTACGGAGCCCTCAACTGGTTCTTCCTTGTGGGTTTATTGGGACCATTAATGGTGTGGCTCATCCAGAAAGTCTTCCCCAATCAGAAATGGATTTCCCACATTCACTTTCCGGTGCTCCTCGGCGCAACCGCCATGATGCCACCGGCCACTACCGTCAACTTCAATTGTTGGATCGTTGTTGGGGTCATATTTAATTACTTCGTCTATAATTATCGTAAGAAATGGTGGCAGCGTTACAATTATGTTCTTTCGGCTGCCTTGGATGCTGGCACCGCCATCATGACGCTTCTTCTCTTCTTCGCTCTTACCATGGAGAATAGGACCTTGGATTGGTGGGGTTCGGCTGGCGAGCACTGCGATCTTGCCGCGTGTCCTACGGCCAAGGGTATATCAGTTCCTGATTGTCCTGTACATTGATTATGTTGTTTGTTTTCAACTAAGTTTGGAAACAAAATCGTCTGAAACAATGCTTCTGTAGATTCTTGTTGGATTAGCCGTGTGCTTAATGTTTAAGGGGGTATAGTTGCTCTCCATTATCTTATTTATCAATTAGGTTTTCCTTATGAATTCTTCAAGTTTCAGTAAATTTTTATTTTTATTAAGTTGTCTGAAATCAGTGCAAACTCAGCGATTACAGCTAGTCATTATTGCTCTGTTTTATTTATTTATTCTTGATCCCCTCCATCATAAATGTGGTTAAGAGAGGATTGTTACGTTCTTGCATCAACACTCACTAGTACATGATTCGATTCAGTTGGCGCTAGCTATATTTACCGCTAATCCAAAAGACAATAAGCTAGTCGCAGTATAATATGCTTCTGAATTTTTTTAGTATTTTTTAAAAAATATAATTAAAAAAATCATGTCAAATCAAATGGACCAACAACTCGAGTTCATTAAAAATATATCAACCCTTCCGAAAAGCATAAAGTCCTACCAAGTTGCCAAATCGTGATTGGTTAACAAGTAACTTTCGTATTAACTGAAGCAAAAGGTCATGCAACGTAACGCTTGGGGTCGATCAACTTGCGTTCTGGTAATTTCCAGAGGTTCTCTGTTTCGTTGGGCACGAAAGAAACAAGAAGACAGACCTGTTGGATGCTTAGATAATGCGACCTATGCTCTGTAAGAAAAATAATTACTATCTCCAGGGTAGTTCACTTTTGTAATAACAAAATTAAATAAATTATTTAATCAAATCTTAGATTATATATCAGTCTATAAATTAATAAATTTAGTTTTCTAAAAAATGATAAATATAAACTCTTTAGAATAATTTAATTAGATTCTTTAATTTTTTTTAAAAAAATTAATTGAATCTCATATTTAAAATAAGTAATAAGAAATAAAGAGTAAAAAATAAGGGTTAAGATGCAAAAATACACATAAGTTTTTTTCCCAAGAGTAAAAATATACATATGTTTTTTTGAGGAGCAAAAATACACATGTGGTTATCATTTTGGTGCAAAAGTCACATCTCACCGTTAAATCACTGTTTATTGCCATTAAGTTATTATTCACCTCATCTCTTTCTCTCTCATCACGGTGAACAGTGACTTAACGGTGAGATATGACTTTTGCACCAAAATGATAACCACATGTATATTTTTGCTCCTCAAAAAAGTATATTTATATTTTTGCTTCTGAGGAAAAAACTCATGTATATTTTTGAGCCTTAACCCAAAAAATAAAGTAAGTAACGAGAATGGAAAAGCATGATAGTTTTCTGATATCATGCGACTTTATTTCCCTCGTAGCAGCAGCAAAACAAACGGGACAGAGAGAGAGATACCTGAAAGTAATCATACATATTCTGAATTTCTGATAATGAACCTAGGTACAGTCTTTGTTCAAAGACGAGTGTGTCCCTGGCTACTTATCCAATATACAACTTAATTAGTTACAATAGCTTAAACATCAAACCAACTCTCTATAACCCTGAAGCAGAATAAGGAACTCAACACAAGCAATCATCTTTTGTTGCTTTTGGTAGAGAAAGCTCTTGATCTCATTTAGTTTCCGCAGCTGACCAACCAAATTAATTTTGATTAAGTTTCCTTTTTGTATTTATCCTAACCTAATCTCTGAACTTCTTACTCGAGCATTTCCTTATGACAGTTAAGTTAATAGACGACGATGAAAGAGAGGAAAAAAATTTATATAACTTGGCAAGAATAATTAAGTATCCCGCCAAAAAAGAAGAAGAAGAAGAAGCAGCTTAATATTCTGTATTCTTCGCATTAACTAGAGATAATTCAAGTCTAATTTCATGTTGATTGCTGATTTAACCTTCCAAATTAAATCAAACAATTGTATTTGACGATAATCAGCAACTAAAAACAAATTCTGAAACAAAATCCTCTGGAAACACAGGTGTGTAAGCATACACATATACTGAGACTCATCAAGAGGAAAAGCTAATGATTAAAACCTTATTTGTACACAGGCGAGGATTTATTGTGAATAGTTGAAGAAGGGGCAGCATAACGAGCAGAGAAGCCACGACGTGTATGAGCTTCATCGTCATAGTCCAAACCTTCGTCGAAGTTCTGGGCATAGCTTAGAGGATCATACTTAAAGCCACCAATTGATGGTCTGTAAGTGCTTGCTCTCTTTCCCCATGGAAGCTTCACTTTCAGACATCGCCAGCATGAAAGGCAACCACCTTCTGATGCTCTGCCTCTTGTTGGAGATGAAGACGCGTTTTTCTCCATTGTTCTGCTTTGGGATTACTTCATGGAACGAAACTTCTGAGTCACACAACAAAGAGCCTTCGTGGGGTATTTTTCTCGTTCGCTTTTGTGTTTATTAGGATTTTGAGTGTGTGGTTGAGAATAATATATAACTTATATAATCTACAAAAGAATCTATATATTGGAATGGACTATATATATATATATATAACCAATTAACTTTCTGAGATTTGAATTTCGAAGCTTGAATTTAAGAGAAAAAGAGAAAAAGAAGAAGAAGAATCAGAATATTAATCAGAAATAAATGTAAAAAAGGAGTGTAAAGTTAAAAAGCGAGTTGTGCCGTGTGAAAGGAATTTGACATATATGTGAGTTTATTTTATAAAATGGTAAGAAATTTTAATTGAAACAAAATAGGAAAGCACGTGCAATAGTTAATGAGAATAATAATAATCATAACTACAGATGTGATGGATTGATTTAAACAGAATAAGAAATTTCTCTCTGAATTAGAAACTTTTTTTTTTTGTTTTTTTACAAGATATCACTAATTACGGGTCCAATTAATATAAAATATCAAACCTACCCTATTTATTAATCAATACCATACATCGTATCTTTTAAATTTTAGATTTCGTGCGATACATACATCTCAATATCTTGTTGCATTCAATTGCCAAAAAAATTGTCGAAAGAAAAAAAATATTGTTGCATTCTAATTCAAACGACACCGTATAAACTTTTATAACTTATCTTCACTAATACAGACATTGTTTGAAAAATTAGGGGATATTGCCCATTGCACACATAAGTAATTAGGCAAGTGGTCACTGATAGAATTATTACAGCATCCTTGCATTTACTTTCCATCAGTTAGCTCCCGGTCTTGATTAAAAAGAAAAAAAAAAAGCTTAGCTCCTCGTTAAGACTTTCCAAAAAGATTGTAAATTAAAAGTATATCAGTTCCATGTAATCTTTGTAACACCTTTTCTTACCCAAAAATTAAAAAGAGAAACTAGGAAATATGACTTTGAAATAAAAGGCATAGGTAGTTCAAGGAGACATTTTGGAATTTGGATGAAAGCTCTTGCCCATAAGCAACAGGACCAATCGCCATAAATAAAGTTGTTCAAGAAAGAGACGTATTTGTTCGATATCATGAAGGTGTGGGGCTAATCTTTTCTTGGAGGCACTAGAAGAGAATATTCGCAGGAGATAACTGGTACATCTAATCTTTGTGGCGTTCATAACACTGTTCTTTTTTGCTCTGTTTATTTATTTGTTTCTTTTTTAGGAAGATCACACCTAAGTCCTGAGGGCGAAAAAAAAATCATTGTAGATTTATATATATATATATAAAAAAGCTCTATGGACCTATGAATTCTGAATGTGAAATTTCCTTCTCATCGTTAGTAATTCATATTTGGATATTACATGATATTAAGTTATATGACTAGGTTTAGGTACTTGTCAATCGTTACTCTATGACTTGTCAATATAGACACTTTTACTTGTCAACGAGAGAGGTCTTAGTTAATATAGATAGGCTTATAAATGATTATTTTATGACTTATCAATATAGTTATGTCCAACTGTCAAAGGGAACTTATTTACATTATACTAAAAAAATGATAATAATTAATATAGATTTGCTTGTCAATGACCACTCTTTAATTTGTGTTTATAGGCATATAAGCTTGTTAAAGTAGGAACGTACACTTGCTAATGTATAAATTGTCATTATAAGCACATAAGCTTTTCATATTAGGCACATACACTTATGAATGTATAATATATCAAAATAAGCATATACTCATCAATGTATAACTTGCCATAATAGGCATATAAACTTGTTAAAATAGGCGTATAAACTTGTCAAAATAAGTATGTACCCCTACTAATGTATAACTTATCAAAATACACACTGACCTGTTGTGAAAACCCTCTTTTCCAACCATGGTTCACACAAAGATGAATCGGTCAATGTGACTATTTTGACAAGTTACACATTGATAAGTATATGTACCTATTTTAACAAGTTTATGTATATATTTTAACATGTTTATGTGTATATTTTGACAAGTTATTTATTGACAAGTGTATGCACATATTTTTATAAGTTTATATGTCTATTTTGGCAAGTTTATGTGTCTACAATAACAATGATACATTGGCAAGTGTATGTACCCATAATGACAAGTTTATATGCCCATAATGACAAGTCAAAGAGTAGTCATTGACAAGTTTCATCTATGTTAACTATTTTCATTTTCCATTATAATTTAAAACAGCTCCATTGATAAGTGGATGTGACTATATTAACAAGTTATGGAGTGGTTATTGATAAACTCATCTATGTTAACTAAAATAACTCTCATTGACAAGTGAATATGCTAAATGGACAAGCCCTAAAGTGATGATTGACAAGTATTTAAACTTAGTCATATAACTTAATATTATATAATTTCCAAATATCAATTACTAAAAGCAAAAAAGATAAGCACACATTCAGAACTTACATCATTGAAGAGTTCGTAGAGTTTTTTTTTTAGGGCAACTAAAATGTAACTTTTTTATTATTTTTCCTAATCCTTGAGGCTTAAGAAGGTGTTTGGCAAATACCAAAATCTAGGTTTTAAAAAAAGTTTAACAAACACCTCCTTTTTTTTCTAAAATCAATTCTTAATCCAAAACCTAAGTTTTTCAAAAAAACCAACTTTTTTTCAATTTTCGGAGTGTCTCTGCAGACCCACCTAAAAACAAAAAACTAAAAATGCCCTCCAATTATATCCATTGAAGCATGACTTTTTCTCCCTCCCCAACACATTCATCGTCCTCATCTCACTCACAGATCCAACACCTTCTCTGTTCATCTTCATCCTCTTGCCTAGTCGGCTGATCTCGTCGGGTCTCTTCTCAAAATCATCGTCGAGTTGCTTATCTGATGTGTGGTCTCGTCTTGTCTCCGATCTCGTTCGAAGTCACGGCCACATACACCGTTCACAGTCACGGATCTTTGAAGAACGGTGGAAGGTTCGATGGAGGTCGGCGATGGGGATCTCCAAGCTTTATAATTGCGAAGGTTCCTCTCAGGCTTGAAACTCAAGCATCAGCTCTTCTCTTAGGGAGGTAAACGAATCTAGCTGCTCATGGATCTAAAAATAGCTTCAACGAGCAATGAAAATGCATCGGCCATGGGTGCTTCACTCCAGTCTGAGAAGAATCGAAGATGGAAAAAAGTCAAAGAGATGAGAATGGCGGAGAGAAGCTCCAGTTGGATTCCATTAATAGTGTCGCTTTCAACGAGGAAAATAAGCAACACTGTTGTCACGCTAAAAGAGACCTTTGGCAATTAACTAGAAGCAATATATAATAAAACAAATTAGAAAAGGCCTTTGGTAATTAACTGATGAATTAATAATCGGGTTCTGCCGAACATTGATTGATTAATTAATTAATTAATTTTTATATGTTAAAATTATTTTTATCTATATAATTTATTCATATAAATGTTAAATCTAATTTTTATCATGTTATATGATTTACTAATGATAGAAATATTTTTTTTCTAATAACTTTATGTAATTTTTGGTATTTATTATCAAATTTAATGTTTATAATATTTAAAATACAACTTTATTCTTTATATGTAATTTTACCAAAAGCTAATGTCATTTTTGGTAAATTTTACCTTCGAAAAACTAGTTTGATAATAATATCTAAATACTATCATTTTTTTTCTAAAAATTATTCTATAAAAAATATTTTTCAAAATCTATTTCTATCTCGTAAATCTCCCCATCTATTCTTCAAAATTAACTTTCAAACGGGCCCTTAGTGTGATGTTCCCTTCTTTCTACTTTTTTTTTTTGGGGATAGCATGGAATTAGAATACTCAATAAAGGCACACCGCTCTTATGATTTTTGCCCCTATTGTTTGGAACTTGTTCTCCAAAACACAACACTATATATCCATATTAGTGGAACACCTAGGTAGAGCTACTTGTACTTATTTTCACTTTTCACTTTCAGAACGTGTGATGTCCAGCAAAGAGAACGTTGTGTCCGTCCGTTAGCAAGAGAATCCAGAACTAAAAATTATTTAAGGTAAAATTTCACCGCTAAATCTAGCTGAATCAATTTGAACCGTTCAAATGGTGAGTACAAACTACAAAGAACAATAATTCAGAGGAGACAAACTTGAAACTTGCCACGGAGCATCCATAATTGGCGAACCATTTGATCCAAGCGAGTCGGTTTTAGCTTGGCTAAGGTCAGATCTTAGAGGTCCTTCTTCAAGATTCATGTTCTTCTTGCAAGTTAGTCAAACAGGAGAAGGTGGACAAAATGTTGCAGCATAAATTCGCCACAAATTGCATTATGGATGATATTAAATGGGCTGCCTTGCTCATCCTACTGTTTTAGTCAACAGAATTTTGTGCCCGGGATGGATTTGGACAAAGAACAGATGAAGGACGCTCAAGAATATTTAAAAGCTGTACAAGTACTAGACTGTAGATAGAGAAACGTCAGAAACAAACTGGGCGGGCCATTCCGCATCATACCTACACGTGATTCTGCGAATCTCAATGTTGAGTTTTGAGGATACATGGGAAAACCCTGCTTCGATGATAGTACTATCAGGCATAGTTACCCTGATATTCAATAATTCAGGCTGCTAATGTAAAAACTATTTCAATGATTTATAGCACAATCAAATTGAATTCAGCCTTGCCTTAAGTATAAGTGTCTATTTGTTTATTCAAAAAGAATCCTCTGAAGTTAAAAAGATCTTGAAGAAGTGCTTTGCAACTTCAGAAGATCTCCATCCATTTGTGCTTATTTGTACAGAACTTTGCACCTCAGTTTATTCCTCCTTCCTTGCTTCCATCAGTACAGGTCTATAGAGTTCACCAAATTCCTGGTTTACAAAATACCTTATGGAATTGAAACCCATATAAATATTGTTTTTTCAGATAAAAAGTTTTTGAATTGAAGATATTTCGTTTAAGAAACACTTAAAATTGAACTGAAGTCTGAAACAACTTTTTTGTTTTAGACATAACTTGAAAATAGAAGTAAGCTTGTATAACGAGCAATAAGCTTTTGCTGGTGTTTGGAATAGATTCTTGGAAGTTGTTTTATGGTTTGCGTAAGTACGTTAAGGAAGTTGCCTAAACTCATGTGAAAGTGCTTTTTTTAAGCCCTAATCCCACATGTATGCAAGTCCTAAAATTAGAAAAGGAGCCGGAACAAAATAGTGAATCACAAATAGCCGAAACATGCACGCTTAAGGATATTTGTATTTGCCCATTTGAAATCACATGGATTAACGAAGGAATTGTTGTTGTTGAAATCACATAACAACTAAGAATCTGGCATCACAACGAGGAAAGCCCATAGCCGCCACTTTGACAGATTAAATCGTTTTACAACTACAGGCATCACAATTTGGCAATTTGCTGCAAAATATCGTTCTGTTCAGCCTATAGACAGACAAGAAGTGGATCCCTGCAATAAGTGCTAAGCAACTTCAATTCTAACATGGCATGCAGCCCAAGGAGAGGGCCCTGCTATTCAGGTCTTGTGAAGTGGAGGCGGTATATGACATAATTAAAAAGTCAAAACTAATATATGTCTGGTTGAGTTACAAGACATCTTCACAAAATTGATTTTCATACTCTGCATTGCTTCTCCTTCTTCATAATGAAAATCTGAAAATCTAGATCACAAAATCACCGACATAAGGGCTTACAAAATCAAAGTGCATAAATATGATACATCCGTCAATGAGTCAAGAATAAATAGCATATCCTACAATTTGACTGATACCTGCTCAGCTGAACTTTTCTTCACAACCCCTCTGGAGCATAACTCATTTAATAACGCCATAGCCTCTTCAGCTAATCCTTCGTACGCAATGCCATCTATAAGAATAGTGTATGTAGCTTCGGTCGGTTTACATCCTCTTGAGATCATACGAGCTAGGAAATCAATGGCACGACTGGTTTGTCGAGCCTTGCAAAGTCCCAACATGATTGAGTTGTACGTCGTAGCACTTGGACTAATACCTAATCTTTCTAAATCATAGAAAAACTTGATTGCTGCATCAACCTTTCCTTCACGACCCAGCCCTCCAACCAGAGATGAGTACGTAATTATATCAGGTTTAAGACCCTTCCCATACATCTCTTCCAACAGTTTCACAGCAGAATCTGTCCTTCCCACCTTAGAAAGCCCATCAATAACTGTGTTGTAAGTAATTAAAACAGGAGAGCACCCCTTGCCTCCTAGTTGATTTAGTATCTCAACTGCAACATCCACCTTCCCATCTTTGCATAATGCGGTTAGTAAAGTATTATAGGTGACTATATCAGGGTAACAACCCCCACTTACCATTATTTCCAAATATTCAATTACTCTGTCCATCCTTTTCTCTTTGCAAAAGCCATGAAGCAATGGATTGTAACTCAAGGAATTAGGAGTACAACCATGCTTTGGCATCTTTTCCAAGACATCAATGGCTCTATCCAGTAAACCTTTTCGGCACAGAAAATTAATCAGAATATTGAATGTAACGACGCTAGGAGAACAACCATTTCGAACCATGTCAGACAAAAGTTTTTCAGCATCCATCCATCTCCCAGTGCTACACATGCTACGCAAAATAATATTATAGGTAATTACATTTGGTCGGCAACCATAGGATGTCATGTTATTCAAAAACTTAATTGCTTCATCCAACCTACGTTCCCTGCACATGCCATTAATGAGAACATTATAAGTAACCACGTCAGGTTTACATCCTTTGCTTCTCATCTCATCTAGCAGCATCATTGCCTGACCAACCCCACTCTCCTTACAAGTTGCTTCAATTAATATAGTGTATGTGATTACATCAGGATAACACTCTCGTTGCAATTGCCTGTCAAGAACCTCCATTGCTTGCTTCAGTTTTCCACTATCACACAAACTACGCAAAATTGTGTTATAGGTAACAACGTCTGGAGCAACGCTCATACGCTCCAAAACCTGCAGGGCTTTATCTGTCTCTCCTGATTTACAGAATCCACCAATTAAGACGTTGTAAGTAATAACATCAGGAACCGCTCCAGACTCCCCCAGAATTTCCATTACTCGAGTGGCCTTTCTTGTTCTTCCCATCTTGCAAAATCCTCGAATCAGACTTGTGCATGCCATGACATCAGGTCTGTCGCCACGGTGAGTCATACGCTCGATGAACTTCAACGCTTCTTCTAATTCCCCATTTCTAACTAATCGACGAAACTGATTGTTACTCTCGAATTTCCGAGATTGGTTGAATCCATTTGGCGAGGATTCCGCCCCATTCAAAGTCCCTCGCGGCGCTCTTCCGGACTGCTGCAATTTCCCATTCAAACCAGAAGTTTCGACCTTTGAAACAGCAAGCACACGATTGACCAAATTACTTCGAGACCCCCTTGGTTTCCCAAGCTTAACAAGACCGTGGGCATATAGAACAAAAAAGCGAGCTTCGCCGCCCACCGGTTTGAATTTGTAACCGGTACCAGTATTATCCCAAACCCTACCTCTGAAGCATGAGGTTCTTGCGCCATCCCTGTTAAAGTGTTGAAATGAACAAAACTGCTCACAGTGATACGTAGTGGGTGCCGCTAAATCCATAGCTCCTACGAACTTATAAAGCTAACAATTCAAGTTTTCATGCTTCAATACAAAGTGCGGTAGGAATCAGATTAGAAGTAATCATCCTTTCTCTTTCAGTGCTCCAGAGTCCTGAGACACCGACTCACTAGTGCAGCTAGTCAAAGGGGTTTGAGACAATGGACGCAAGCAAGGTGATAAAGCGCAGGCTTAGGTTTTTCGAGGAGTAGAACGTTGCTAGTGCCAAATGAGTAAATATTGGAACAGATTTTCTCCTCTTCCTTCTCTACTCTCAACTTATCTCAACTAAAAATTGATCTGACATAAAACAGGAGAGGAAATAAATGGTTGGGATGAGAAATACTAAGAGAAGAAGATAAAAAGATATTGAGAGAAGCCAAGTCCCAATAAATACTTATCTTATCATTGGTGGTCATCCTTTCGTTTCTTCGGAATGGACGACAGCGACTTGATAAGTGGTGCAGATTGGAGCGAACAACGGACCAAGATTGCAGATTTGGACCGATAGTTATTGGATCTGGAATGGGCCGAAAACAGATCAGCCCAAATCAAACTCCTATTGAAACCCGGAACTGCCGATGCTGCCTAATTGCAGATCTTCTTCAAGACTTCAACCCAAAATATGCATTCATTATATCAATCAAAAAAAAAAAAACGCATTCATATAATGGAGCGGGAGATGGCATTTACTTTTTTTTTTTTAAAATGGGTTAAGGTGCAAAAATACACATATGTTTTTCCTCTAGGAGCGCCCAACACCATATGTTTTTTTTGTGCAAAAATACACACGCCGTTAGGTTTTAAGAGCAAAAATATCATTTCCGTTAGTTGACCGTTAACTGACCGTTAGTTGACTGTTAACCATGGTGAAATTACCTTTTTGCCCTTAGTTTAAAATAATTAAAAAAGAAAAGGGTTAAGGGCAAAAGAGTAATTTCACCATGGTTAACGATCAACTAACGGTCAACTAATGGAAGTGGTATTTTTGCTTCTAAAACCTAACGGCGTGTATATTTTTGCACAAAATAAAATATATGGTATTGGGCGCTCCTGGAGGAAAAACATATGTGTAACTTTGCACCTTAACCCTTTTAAAAAAAGGGAAATGGAATTTACTTTGAATGAGTTTAAATTTATATACTACATTGGTGAGAACTAGATTTTCCCCGCTGAGAATTCTTATTTTATATGCGTTATTTCCAAAAAGTCATTAAATTACAGTAATGTAAATGACCAAGTTGTTTCACTCCTGGGGATTTGAGGTTAGTTTTGTATTTTACGAACAGTCAAACTTCCAATGCTACGTATTGATTTTCCCCCTTATATTTTGATATGTTATTTAATCAGCTAAAATTTAAAACATTGTTTTCTAATTTTAAAATGATATAGATTACTCAAAATTTTAAATAGGCATGGGGAAATCTTACGAGGTATTAAAATATTATATATTTTTAATTTTCATTTGTTCTATTTTTTTCCTTTTGTTACACTGTAAAAATACAAATAAAATGTCATTTGATCTCATAAATTTCCGTCTCCGAGTTGTGTAGTTTCTTAAATTTTAGTTGCTTTTTCAGTCACTAAAATTAGACTGTGTACTGAATTTTTTTTTTCCAGTGAATAAGTACATGTTTATATTAGCTTTTGGAAAATAATTTTTACTATTTAAAAGGTAGACATATGAGATAGATTTTATTTTAACTTGTGAAACAGGATTTCTAAAATCATATTTTTATGGTTTGTCAAATATGCAATAATAAATGCTAGGTAAGTGATTTTAGACCCGCATTTCTCATTGCCCTTCAAATTTCATTTAGAGGGAAAAGAATATGGCTCTTCAATCTGAAACAATCAGCATGGTAAAAAAACAAAAAAGATATTTCAAAAGATCACAAAGAAAAGCATTAAAAAAAAAAAAAAAGCAGACGATGGAAGGAGTTTCTAGAAGTCGCTGATATTGTAGTGGATATCAAAGCAGTTAAAGGATATAGTTTGGGCCAATGAAAGCTGACACAGATAGTAAGAAACATGCTCAAGTCTTAAAAGGATGAGAGTTCAATTCTCTCTGCTGTTGTGAGACCTCCTTTGATAGACAATCTCATAAGTCTCTTATAAGCTCTCAAAGAACTCTAGGGTCGTACTCTGGCTTTGGTGGAGGATTGGTGGCGAGCCACTTAAACTTTTTTTTACCAAAAAAAAAGATATAGTTCGGGAGGCATTCTGGGTAAAAATAAGTACGTTCACTTTTCACATTCTCAATGAATAGAGCCAAGCAAATATCTTCCCTAACTTTGGAGAATTTCACCATTAGAAAATATGACCATAATCATGTGGGGTCCTAAAACCAACGTTATTCGAAAAGTGTCCACGACAGGCTATAATTGATCGACACATCTCACCTTAGTTGTCGTTTACCTTTATTCTTTTTCTTTTCTTTATTCACCATTCTTCACAGTACCCGCTCAAGAGATGGTTCTTTTTGGCTGTCCCCTAATCTAAAAAAGTTTGGCGTGAATACGTGGCAGTAGTTACTATCTGCTTCAGCCAACGCTTCATGGGCAAATCCATTGTACCGGATTAAACTTAGGAATTGTTTATTGACGACTAGGTATTGGATTTGGTGGTCTTTTTCAACGTGTCAAAAGTTAAAGCGATAAGTATCTTCATAACTTGTCATAGAGATTATCGAGTTGAGTTACTAATATGTCATCATCCATAACCAGAACATTTTTTTTCCCATAAATTAATGATAAAAGAATGAATGCAAGTGATACAATTTTAATTTTAATTTTAATTTTTAGTTTGAGTTTGAATTTCGTAATATAATGAAATAAATTACAATTATTCATATAATGGATGAATATCTTAAGTAGTTACATTTAAATGGTGAAACAAACTAAGAAATAAAACTAATATAATAAAACAAAAAAGACACCTACCCTACAGAGTAGCATCACTTCATCAATTATTAGAGGCAGTAATATTTTAAGTTGAAGGCTGAAAGTGTTTCACTCTTTCACGGTAAAATGGAAGGTTCAAAATACTAATCTAAAAAATATAATGCGATTATAAAAGATAAATAATGGAGAATATATTTATATAATAAGGTTCAAAATACTAATTTAAAAAATATAATGCAGTTATAAAAGATAGATAATAGAGAATATATTTATATAATATTTTATAAATTAATAAGGAAAGGTGGGTACAAAATATTTAATTTAATCTTTTGATTATTTCCCAAAGGATTTAAGTGATTTTTCACACAGACAATCTCTCACCCTACTTCAAATAATAATGCATCATGAGCATATTATAGACACGCCAATCGACTGACGTGTTCTATTTCCGTTAACCTTTAAAACACGAGCCGCGGCCAAGGCCCTTAATTACATATTTAAATCCCTAATTGCTACAAATATTTTCCTGAGCTCAGGCCCCGTTCTCTCACTCTCCGACAAGCGCACGCTTCATGCGTACTGATAGCAATTCTCCGAATCAGACTGCTTATCTTGTCTTCCATGCTTCATTTTCGGTTATTTCCCCCCGATCTTCCCATGGATTTCGATTCACAAATTCACCCTCGGCAATTGCGATTCTCTCCGAGAAGCTTGTTTTGATCAGCATTCATGATCCAAGTCTGGTTGCTTCGATCTTCTGCTACAACTTCCATGGCTGTATGACTGGACACTGTGTATGGCTGAATTCACTTTCATGGAAACCAGCTGCGGTTTTCGCTACGTGTTTCCGTACTCCGAATCCGTGTGATTCCCGAGAACTCGTGGAAAAATGGACGAAGAGAGATAAGCATACGAAGCCGGTAATATTATTAGACAATCGTTACTGCCCTAACTTTCGCGAGATTTATCTTTTCACGACCACTACATTCCGATGTTTTCTAGAGAATACGCAACTTGCAATATCTTGTCCCTAACATCATCGTCTATTTTCATATTATGTAGGTTATCTTAGCTAGTCTTTTTTACGAGAATAGTGGACCGCTTTTTGGACATATGCGCGTTTGAATCTCGGGTAATTTGGAGGTATGGTCTACGAATATAATTCTTTTTTGTTTAGTTGAATATGTTTATATTCTTTTTTCCGGTATAGGACAGTTTTCAGTACTTGGTTGCTTCATTATATCGAATACAAACGTAAATTTTACCTTCTCATACGCGCCTACTTTCATTCGTTAGGACTTTTTCGTACTGTTTTGTTCAATTGGATGAAGCAATGGCTTAAGTGGGTCTCGTGGTGTCATAATGTGTCATTGTCTCCAGAGGTGTCCATTGACTCTATGTTTGATGCACCTATTTGTGCGACTCCTTGGAGGAGATCCAATTTGGATTCTTCAATATTGAAGTTTGGTTTTATCTGGAACTTGTATGATATGGGTGCTGGTTGGATGATATCAATGGTTCCTCAGAATCTGTTGGATCCGAATACCGTCATCACTCATAGTCAATGGATTTTAGGAGGTCTCAAAAGTAATGACTTCTTAACGGCTCCATGGCTCTAGTAGATTTACCACTTCATTTGGAGAAAGGACGTAGGTCCTAAGAATTTTAGTGCCCCTGAAGAGAGATTTTCTCGAGCTAGGAAGTGAGATTAGTCTCAAAACAGCTTTCCAGTCAGAAATAGGCTACGCTTTCCCATTCATTACCTTTGGGCTGAACATTCGGGATTGGACTCTCTTGCTTTCATGACTTGGGTAGGAACTCTTACCCATGTCGCTTTCTGTTTCCGTATGCATTTGTCACTCTTGGTCTTTTGCGCTTCACTCCTGATCCAATTTTGGGGTGTACCTATAAGACTTCTAAGTTTCGTCTCAACACGTTCTGTCACTTAGAAGAAGTGCTACACTCGAATCCCTATGGGAGAGTTCCTGTTATGCTTCATCATCTACTATTATTGGTTTACTTTGCTCCTTCCGCCTCGCCCAATCCTTATTTGACTTCCTAGTCCTTAGGAAAAAGAAAGATGTTTGGCCACTCTTGGAAGATGTTTTTTCTTCTTCTCTACCTTTACAACTTGTTTTGTAAGTTTACCAGCAATACACCAATACAGTACTAGCACTAGCTATAGCAGTAACTAGTACAATTACAATGAGTCAGGGATGTGGTTAATTCAATAATAGACGCCTGTTGGTATTCCTCCGCTCCTCTCGCTTCGTTCCTTTTTTGCAATGCAATCTCTATCAAGTCTTAAAGGTACTCAGTCCTTCCCTGACTTGCTGCGTGACTTTCCTATTTCTTGAGCGATAATGTTCATTCCTCTTTGGTCGAGCGTGGGAAAGAAAAATTGTGGTTTGAATAATCTAATTCCATTTATCAAGAATGTAATAGGAGCAACGAATATATATATATATATATATATATATATATATATATATATATATATATATATATATAGAAAAGGAGAGAAGAAAAATCCCTAAATTAAAGCACTAAATCAGCTCTAATAAGCTTACTATTTACAATAAAGAATAAGTAATGCTACAGATCCCATAATATTGCCCCCTTCAAGTGAGATTATAGATGTTAATTATGTCCAACTTACAAATACAATCTTTGAAATTTGTCTTGAAAGCCCTTTAGTGAGCATGTCAGCTATTTGTTCCTTAGTTGGGACATGTTTCAAGAAAATTCTTCTTTCTTCAACCTTTTCCTTGATGTAATGTCTATCCATTTCAACATGTTTGGTTCTATCATGTTGAATTAGATTGAGTGATATGTTTATAGGAGCCTTGTTGTCATAATAGAGTTTGATGGGTGATTCTAAGTCAAACTGTAATTCACCCAATAATTGTTGAAACCAAAGGCCTTCACATATTCCTTAGGCAACTGCCCTGAATTCCGCTTCTACACAACTTCTGGCTACAACATTTTGCTTCTTACTTCTCCACGTGACCAGATTGATTACCCCATACAAAGGTATATTATCCAGTAGTTGGTCTCCTATCATCAGTAATCCCAGCCTAATCAGCATCAGTAAATACTTCTATACTGGCTTTCCTTTTTTAATAGCAGTCCTTACTTCTTCCTAGGGTGCCATTTAGATACCTCAAGATCTTATACACAACATCAAGGTGTGCCTCCCTAGGTGAGTGCATATGCTGACTAACGACACTTTCAACAAATGCAATGTTAGGTCTTAAGTGTGACAAATACATCAATCTTCCCACCAATCTTTGGTATCTTTCTTTGTCAACCAATCTTCCAGCATTAGCTTCTCTTTTTCTTGTCTTTATAGGGGTATCACTTGGTTTACAACCAAGTATTCCAATTTCAATTAAGAGATCAAGAACATACTTTCTCTGTGATATACGAATTCTTTTCTTTGATCGTGCATCTTCCCACTGCCTTATTGGGGCATTAATTCTCTCATAGGCTGCGAGCGCACCAAGTCTCTGAATCAAATGACTCTCTTTAGGGACAAGAATATCTATCTAGCTTGCGAGCACTTATTCTGTAAGTCATAAAGGTTCAGTCTTAGTCAATAAGCCCTACATCCCAAGTTCTGAGGTAAGGATCTAATTTTTGCTGTGGAGGAGTAACCCATATGTATTAGAGATTCATAAGCGATAATCATTCTATCTACCCTCCCCTACCAAATTTAGGGCTTATGTGTATATATATAAGAGTCATCATTTGGCCTAAGCCCCCTTCCTCTCCTTATTAGTCAAGCACTTCGTACCTCTCGCTATCACTCAAGAATTGTGTACCTATTTGACTGAAGAGAATTAAGGGTTTCATAAGGGGTTTAAGCAAATATCAGTCTAGACTTACTTATTAGCTCACTAATAGGGTGATGAATGAGTCAACGAGAAAGGTTACATTGTATCTCAACTAAACAAGCAAGGGCTAGCGACGAGTAGGGCACATGCTAGCGAAAGCCATTGCTTGTTCGTTCAAGCGTAACTAGACTAAAGCTTTTCTGATGTTTAATGAATTGTAGATAGGGCAATCAACTAAGGAAGGATCTATAGATAGGATTTGAATGAATATTCACCCTTTAGGTTCACTTCCCTGGTAGTAAATCGTGAGTGTCGTCCATCTTCCGTTTCACACGTATGCTCTATCGAGTCATACAAGTCATGGAGAAAAACCATAGACCTCTGTGCAACTTAGCTAATACTCCTTGCAGACATACTAATAGCTGGATAGTCCATAGTAATACTATAAACTGTACTACTAAGATAAGGATATATAGAGCACATGATTAACATAGATTCTTGTTTAACCAGGCACCCCACTCCTTATATGATTACAAATGACTAAATGTCAGATTGTGTCGTTGGAGGACCGGTGACTGTTTGCACATAAGTCATATATCTTGCAAAGTATTCAGGCAGGAAAAGTCTTCCTAACTTGTAGGAATCGAGACATATCCAACATGCATCACCTTCACATAATATATTGTGCAAATAACACTTAATAATGGCCTAATGTCGAGTTAGCACGAAACTATATCTTGATATAGAGGTATAGGCCTACATGCAAGAGTAACCATACAGCAAGGCTTATAGTGCACAATTAGTACATTACTGATGAGTAGACAATAGATACTTCTAAAATAGTGTAGTAATAACTACAGGATTTGAAGAGCAGACACTGCCAACTACGTATCCCTTTTCTTTCTAGGGAGTTATCTTTATTTCCAAAGTTCTATGGAAAGTTTCCCCTTTGAACGGAGGGTTTGATTCTTTAAAGGAATAAGAAAAATGATAGTAATCATGGGAAGCCCCTTTGACTATAGGTATAGGAAGGAATAAGAAGTAGTTGTACTGTCCTTTCTCAATATAGGCATACTTTTTTTGTTCTCTAGTTGCTAAGAGTTCCTTGGTTAGACCTGTCTTCTTCGAGCGGTAAGGCAGTTACTTTTTCTTAATAGTCTATCCTTTGATTCAGCAAGTCTCGAGTATGCCTGTCAATAAGCCTTCTTAGAGTGATTTAATTGTTTTTATTTAAGAAGGAGTTACACCCTTTAGAATCAAAGTGAGAACTCAAAAGCAACTCTTTCTTAAGCGTTTGTATCCAGCTACTTTACTTCTCTTGAAGCTAGTTAAGAAAGATAACTTACTTTCTCTATTAGTTACTAGTGACATTTTGTCACTACCTCATACGCTACGCTTTTGGGGACTACGGGGGAATGGCTAAGAGCCTATTCCTTGATGTCCACTAGAATAGACGAGTTAATGATGTCTTATTTTAGAGCTTCTGCACAAGAGTTTTCTTGCGTCACACACATGAGTTTAATTGTTGGGAGAGGTTCTAAAAGATCTCAAGTGATAGACTTTTTCTTATTATCTCTAATTCTTTCTTTTTTTTTTATATTATATGTAATGGTGTGTTGTCTTGCTTAAGACGATGGACCAAACCCTATTTTTCATAGGTATTGAAACGTGGCTCGACACTGATGATAATTCGTCATACTACTACTTCACTAGGAGAGTTGCCAAAGTATGTTCAGCCAATCCTTACTCGATAGCTCGAAAGCATATATTTTCCGAATCAGAATCAAATCTGTATCTACCTTCTTCCTTTTCTGGTATCCTATGATCTCTTGACTAACTCATTTCACACTAAGTACTGAGAACAATAGATTGATCTCGTACCGTGCTATTGCCTTAACTTATAAGGTGGGTGTACGAATTGCGAGTCAGCAATTAATTCACTGATAATGTAAAAAGAATGGCTGACATTTTGAAAGCAAGGTATTCTATCCCTTGGTGTAAAAAGATCAATCTCCACCAGTTAGCATCCTAGACTACAAAGTTAGGCTTACAACTTAGCATCAAGACTTTTGACCGAGTCTTCCATAGGCAAGTGAGAATTGATTAGGTTGTAAGATCAAATAGATCAATTAGTAGCTAAAGGGTAAACACCTTCTCTTATAAAACAACTTTTCTTCCTCAAAAAGTTCAACCTTTGCCTCCTTTATACCTTCTTATCACGTATGTTCCTATAAGGAAGATCAGGGCAGAAAATCCTGGGATTTCGAATTGAAGAAATTTCCTTTTGATCTTAGTCGTTGGTTTAACCTAATTAATGATTTGATGAATCTAATCCTGGGAGGTTCTTAGAAAAGAATGGCTGACAGTTTGAAGGCAAGGTATTCCATTCCTAGCCAGCTTTGATAACTATCTAGAGGTCTGCTACTCCTTAACCCAACCAAGGATCAAACCTTAACAACAAATTACTAAGAGGCTCGAATCAAGAGTTCGATATAGACATGTTAGCACTTACTCTTAAAGTCCTACTTTAAGGCAAACTCTTGATATTTAGACTTAGATGCCTTTACTTGAGAGATTCCTCCAATCCCATCAACCTAAAGGAATACAAAAGGATTGGCATAAAGGCTAGGAAGTTACAAAGCATCAAGTAATCTTTCTATTTTGACATTGCAAATTGATAAGTTGTAAATCAGTTCGAAAGCAATCTTAGTGCGAAAGCAAGAAGTCCTATTTAGAGTTATATGTCCTTCTGCAACAAATAAGGTTTAGTTATTTTCTTGTCCTTGCTAAAATTTCAATCTATTAGACGGACGACCTTGACTTCTCCAGCTTTGTTTGAGATTGTATGATAATTATGCGGCTTGTATTAGATTTAGATATAGTAATAGGACGGGAAATTGAAGAAATAGGAGTTTGATCTCAAGGTGTAGAAGTAAGGTAGAAGTTGGAGCTGAGATCTTTATATTACGATATTCACCAAGACCTATGAATACATATACTAGGCCTAGATACATGCATATACTTACAAAGATATGACAGGAAATTGACTAAATAGGAGTTTGATCTCAAGGTGTAGAAGTGAGTAAGGTAGAAGTTGGAGCTGAGATCTTTATTTTATGATATTCACTAAGGCCTACGAATACATATACTAGGTCCAGATACATGCATATACTTACAAAGATAGACTAATACAAGGCATATAACTATCGAAAGCACAACGACCAGAAGAGATTAAGAAGCAGGTAAATGAAGTCTGAGTCTTTCAGGAAATTTTAAATCATTCGCAAGGGATGTCAGAAGTTATGTATGTAGAGAGGTTATAAGATGCTATTGATGAAGCGGTAAGGGAAATTCATTCAATTTATCAAGTTCAATCATAACTTTAGTGATCTATGCTAGTAAAGGAAGGGCAAAGGGGTTATTGGCATGTTGAAAGAAGCAAGCCCCATTTCACAAGCACGAACCCACCACGAGTTCAAAGTGGAATAAGGTCAACGAATTAGAGATTTCTCTTTGGGGTTGGAAGGGGGTAGACCATGAGTTGATCAAAGATAAAGGCTATCTTTAGCTACAAAAGGAATATATAAAGGTGAAAAAAATCATAAATTTCAAATGAATCGTCAACAGTCTATGTAGGCTACACGACACCTAGGTAAAGACCCTTTTTTTTGTTCGTCCCGGCTAGGCAACCCTAAGCTAAATGATTAGGAGTCGCTTTAGTCACTGTCGTTACTGCACTTTGACAAAACGGTGTAGTGACAATTTCCTATATAGGTTCAGAATCCGTATGAACAAACAGCCATATAAACGTCTAATAAGCTATGAAAACAAGCTTAGCGGCTACTACGCAATCCCATTACCCGTAGCTCAACCTTAGGTTTCCTTGCTTTCTTAGCTAGATTGATCTACTTACTAAACTGCGCCTCACTTCTTTCTTAAGCTAGTTGCCAAACAACACCATGACTTATCCAACCACTATAACTATGATTTACAACCATGATTAGCACTACCCTTCCCTAGAAACAAGCTGGTTTAGGCGTCGCTTGGCATAGCATAGGCGACATTGGTAGCTAGCAGGATTTTCTTTAATAGGCTGAATGAACATACATCACTACTAATAGGTGATGAACAGCTCAAACACACAATAATATCTTAAAAGGCACACGAACGAGCATTAGGCATTCTAGCTTAGCTTATCAGCACGCTTGCTTATCATGTTCGTCGTTGGGAATTTGGCTTGATTACAAGACTATGCTTGACATAGGAGGGATGGGGGCTAGGCATGCTTCTTTTCCACTCCGAGGCAGCTCACGTAATTACTTACATAGAAATGTGTTTTAGAAGAACAATAATTACATTAAGGCATTCTAGCTTAATTTAATCTTGCTTTGACTTGAAAGTTCGAAATTGATATTACTTTAAGTTTAAGCATACTAGAAGTCTGATCATTCAGTATACAACAACTCAATAGAACTAGGGGAAATATTTCACCTATTAGGTTTTGTGTACCCCTCATATAGGAACTTCCTATCCAAGGCCATCCAAATATTCTCAATAATACGTGGTATGTAGAGGAAGGAGCTATACCTTTAGGGAAAAGTGGAAACCAATTACTCATTCTTACAGAATAAGAGGAGAAAGATCGTGACTTGTTGGTTCACCATATAAAAGGATACAATCCTATGTTGATTGGCTTAAAGTGCCAAATAACGCATTCTAGAAGCCCCTGGCAATTGAATTGGTTTCCGCCTATCTTATATACTTCCTTATGCAAACAACATAAAAGTAGAGCCGTAGGTGTCTCATTAGCTAACACATCAGTAAAATGACAAGCTTAAAATATTAAAATAAAAAAAATGTGAGACCGTTTTAAAAGATAGATAATAGAAAAGATAGTTATACAATATTTTAAATTATTAATTAATAGAAGAGGTAGGTACATGTAATTTTATGTTTTAATTATTTAAAATCTAAATGATTTTTAACATAAGAACGCATTAATGAATACCCAACCTCTTATCCATCCATGCATCATGCCGTCGGCTAGGCTACTTTAAATAAATAATGATGGATCATGAGCATATTATAGACGCGCCAATCGTCTGACGTGTTCCGTTTCCGTTTACCTTTAAAGCGCGAGCCGCGGCCAAGGCCCTCAATTTCATATATATATATATATATATATTTTTTTTTTTTTCCTTTTTGACCCGAACCTCAATTCCATATTTAAATCACTAATTGCTACAAATATTTTCCTGTGCCCAGCTCCTCCTCTCCCTCACTCTCCGACACGCGCACGCTTCATGCGTACTGATAGCAATTCTCCGAATCATATTGCTTATCTTGTCTTCCATGCTTCATTTCCGGTTATTTCCCTCCGATCTTCCCATGGATTTCGATTCACAAAGTCACCCTCGGCAATTGCGATTCTCTCGAGAAGCTTGTTTTGATCAGCATTCATGAAGTCTGGTTGCTTCATCTGTTACAACTTCCATGGCTTTATGACTGGACCTTTGTATGGCTGAATTCACTTTCATGGAAACCAGCTGCGGTTTTCGCTACGTGTTTCCTTGCTCCGAATCCGTCTGATTCCCGAAACTCGTGGAAAATGGAGGAAGAGAGAAAAGCATACGAAACCGGTAATCTTATTAGACAGTCGTTACTGCCCTAACTTTCGCGAGATTTATCTTTTCACGACCACTACATTCCGATGTTTTCTAGAGAATACGCAACTTGCAATATCTTGTCCCTAACATCATCGTCTATTTTCATATTATGTAGGTTATCTTAGCTAGTCTTTTTTACGAGAATAGTGGACCGCTTTTTGGACATATGCGCGTTTGCATCTCGGGTAATTTGGAGGTACGGTCTACGAATATAATTCTTTTTTGTTTAGTTAAATATGTTTATTTTCTTTTTTCCGGTCTAGGACAGTTTTCAGTGCTTGGTTGATTCATTATATCGAATACAAACGTAAATTTTACCTTCTCATACGCTCCTACTTTAATTCGTTTTCTCATTTCAGTTTTCTTCTTCCATCCGATATGGAAATCGGTGAATTCACTTTTCATTTCTGTAGCCGTAGACAGTGGAGTGGCTGATGATTTCATGTATTCTTCCCTCTTTTGCCGTGAGCACATGCTTTCTTATGTCGATTGACTTCACTTAAGTGAAAATATGTTCGTTTAAATTTGTTAAATTTAATATCAACGTGGATTAGCATCAATTAATTAATGACTCAAAATATATTCATATATACAATAGGGTATTATTTATAAAATTAATGGCTCATTATGATTATTGATTTCCTAATCAATCATAATCTCTATAAGCCTTGATTATTTGTGATACTAACTATTCAAATATATTTACATTAATATATTTCCTAACTCTCCCCCTTAAATTGGATTGTAGATGTTAATCATGCTCAACTTATTACAAAAATAATCAACACGAGTCTCATTTAGGGCTTCGGTCAACAAATCTCTCAATTGGTCGCTAGACCTCACATGTCCTGTAGAAATGAAGTTCTTATTGATTTTATCACACACAAAGTGACAGTCGATCTCAATGTGCTTCGTGTGTTCATAAAACACAGAATTGGAGGTTATGTACAGAGCACCTTTGTTATCACATCATAGTTGCACAGGCATAACCTTCTTCATTAACTGGTGAATCCACACAATTTACCGTTCTGATTGAACCATAGCCCTATACTTGGCTTCTACACTAGATTGTGAAACCACATTCTACTTTTTGCTCCTCCAAGACACTAAATTTCCACCCACAAGCACGTAGTATCCTGTGGTGGATCTCCTGGTAGCATTCAATCCTGTATGATTCGCATTACAAAAATATTCAATCTCAATGTGGCCATGATTCGTATAGAGTATGCCATGACTAGTGAGCCCTTCAAGTAATGTAAGACATGCTTCAAAGCTTCTTACTGAGCAACGGTTGGTGCTGTCATGAATTGGCTAAGCACACTAACTAGAAAGGTCACATTGAGGCAAGTCACCGTGAGATAATTCAATTTCCCTATCAATCTATGATATGGTATCTCCTAGGATAGGCAAACGACTTGATCTTCTCTAGGTCAACCTTTTTTCTCACATCATTAGGTAGCTTATCAAACAATATGTTGTCATCAATGTCCAAGAAGAAATTAGGAATCATGGGAAAGCTACTTGGCACTGTCCTAAGTTTTCCAGTTTCTTTTAGAAGATCAAGGACATATTTCCTTTGCGTCAAGAGAATCCCTTTCTTTCTTCTCATAATCTCGATCCTAAGAAAGTATTTTAATGGACCCAAATCCTTTGTTTGGAAATGAGAATTAAGGAAAGTTTTTAATGATGAGACTGCCAAAGTATTGCTCCCTGTAATAACAATGTCATCAACATATACTACTAGGAGAATCATGCCAGCATCCGTCTGTTGATAAAACACTGAATAGTCACATTTACTCTGACTTAGACCAAACTTCTTAACCACCGTGCTAAACCTGTCACACCAAGCATGAGGACTCTGCTTCATACCATATAGTGACTTCTAAAGATGACATACCTTCCCCCGCTTCCCCTGAGCAACAAAACCAAGTGGTTGCTTCATGTAAACTTCCTCAAGAAGATTAGCATTCAAGAAAACATTTTTAACATTGAATTAATGGAGATCCCAATTGTAAGTGGCTGCCATAGAAATGAAGAGACACAGAGAGGACAATTTTGGAAAAGGTTTTTGAATAGTCAACACGGTAGGTTTGAGCATATCCCTTAGCAACCAGTCGAGCTTTCAAATGTTTGAAGGTGCCATTAGCTTTTGTTTTTACCGTGGGTGCACCCACTTGCACTTGATAACCTTTTTTCCATGAGGTTCAACAAGATTCCAGGTACCTGCCTTATCAATGACTATCATTTCTTCTTTCGTAGCCCATGCCAACTAGGATGGGCCAAGGCTTGGTGGAGAGTAGTGGGAATAGTGATAGAGTCAAAGGAAGCTATGAAAGAACCGAAAGGAGGAGAAAGTTGGTTAGAGGGAATAAAAGAAGAAATAAGTTAGGTACAAGAACGCTTGCCTTTGTGGAGGGCAATGGGTGAGTCAACAGAAGTATCAAACACTGTTTCTGGTTCAGAGGTAGAAGTGAGGGGAACTAATTCTAGATCAGACGCCAAAGTAGGCACTGGTAGGTCATGAATATGATCAACTACATTACTTGTCTTGGGACGTTTCCGATAAACATGTTAGATAGGTAGTTTAGCAGGTGTTGGGTTAGACACTTGCACTTGTGGTAAATGAACTTCATAGACCAAAGCACGAACACTACCAAAATATGTCGGAGACTGCTAGTCAACGTCATAGGACTGAATCACCGCTAGAAACGATGAGCCATGCGCAGGGAAGGAGTCATTGTTTGCGTGGTGCATGTAATCAAACCACCGAGGTTTAGCCAATCGAAGGATGAGCAATTTGTCTAGCCAGCACATGTTCACCAAAAATGCTCTCTCTCTCTCTTGTGGGAAAAAACCAAAATCAGAACAAGAGAGGAAAAACGTAAAACAAACTCAGAGAATTAGAGAGAACCTTAGATCTCTGATACCATGTAAAGCCACACAGAGAGAGATGGAGGAAAAATATATTCTCAAATGTGTGTCTATTCATGTATACAATAGGGGTATTTATACACGAGAAGAGTTTCAGAATTAATGGCTCATTGTGATGATTGATTTCCTAATCAATCATAATCTATATAATCCCTGATTATGTGTGATACTAATTGATTCTAATATATTTACATTAATATATTTCCTAAGAAGAACATTTAATCTTATTTTAAGCATTTAGTCTTGTTAAAATTATAATATCAAGCCTAAAACAAATCGATTGTGCTCTGTGATAGGTTAGTTCACACTTATGCCCATTTGGGTAGAGGCTTCAACCTACGACCCTTTAGTAGCTAGTAGTTCTCTATCTCAATCTCCCTGTAATAGGGAAGTAGTGGGAGATAATTATCATCATATATATTTTATATTATTATTTTGCAAGGATTATATAATAACAACTAATGGAAAAAAACCACATCTTTCTAACAACTCTCTCACTATCATTCTCTTGTCACGAGAACTCTAAGGGGCAAAGTAAGTTGAAGGATCTACTTTAACTACTTTATGAGATTAGTTGAGCCTTTATGGGATCCTCATCTAGTACGTATAATATTATTAAATGTATTCTTAAGACCATACATACATAAATATATGCAATAATTTTTTTAGAAGCCAAGGATAGGCTATGACGGGTATTGTGTTTCTCAAGTTGTATTTTTATTAGAAAAATTAGTTCAGTTTGGACATAAAATATAGAATTTATTCCCTAAAACATATATGCTTCACAATTTAGTCCTTGGAATTGCTCTCTACACTAGTCAGACCCCACAGTTTTGTACTTTTGTTACAGTCCCACAGTCTGCCAAGCATGTTAATTTTTCATGGACATGTTGATGAGATACATGTCTTTAGGTGGATTGTTAAGTGCTTATCTGTAACATAGCAGTGTTATCCTGGCATGGCAGAATTTGAAGAAAACACTATGAGACTTCCATGATGTGGTGATGTTTACATGGAATTGCCATGTGGCGTCCACTTCGATTTAGTGGCCCCCCTGGCAGAATATAGAAACTTAAATGTTAGCCAAAGGGCGTTGTAATTAAACAATTGTTGAGATTCCCAAGGTTGAGGGTATTTGTTACATTTGATATTTCTATGGCAATTTGAATTAAAAATTTGAGCATTTCACTATTTGTCAACATGTACCATTGATGAGGCTATACTTTACTACTTTAGTTCTTCCTTGGGCTGTTCATTGTGGGAGTTCTAATCAAATTTTGTAATCTGTCCAATCTTTTATGGCTTCCGCCCCCAAACAAAAAAAATCCATAGACTTCTTAAATCAATGACAACTTGAATCATTATAAATCCTGAGTTTGTTGATAAAAGTGAGCCTGAAATTTTTCATTTTGTTAGTTTGGGCTGATTTCAATTTTTTTCTAACTTGATTTTTTGGCAAATTGATGCTTGTGGTTCAAATATGCCATTTAACTTTCAGAACTAAACTAATTCATGATGTTTTGTTGGAGAAAAATTTAGTAATATCATATTGTCATCAAATAATAAATATTCTGTAGTTCATCATTCTTCACTCACGCAAGCGGTCATATTTACTGGTGCTATTTGTATGATGCATGCATTTGAAGTAATTGCAAATTGTTAAGTTGAATGAGGATTGCACCGCCCATTTTATTGCCAGTGTTTATTCTTTATCTGATGGAGGAGGGAATCTTGGAAAGTGGCAAAAATGTTCAAATTGTCTATAAGAATCAAGCATTTTGCTTTCTGAAACAAAGTGATAAATGAATAGTGGCAAGAACTTGAGAAACCCAGTATTATAGTCAGGCTTACTAGTTTTACCTGGATGAGTCTCCCTTAAAGATACAATGCGATGCAAGCAAAAATGAGTCTAATAAACATTGGGCTTATCGTGATGGCTCATGTGTTGCTTGTTACCATGTGTTGCCAGCTTTATCTTCTCCCACCGCCCCTTGGAAAACTAGTGTCTTAATTGGTAATTTATTCTCAAATTCTTAATTGAAATATGATGGAATGGACCAATTATTTGCAAACCATGTCTTTAGTGGCCATATCATTAGTAGTTAGGATCTAGATCCTTATCATTACTATACAATTACAGGGTTTCACTGATAATGAAGATGTCACTGTTATTATTTATGTGATTTCTTCTATGCTGGATTGGAGAATGCAAAATTTAGCTTGATAGCATTCATTTGAATTCAATATCTAGTTTTTAACTTCATGCAATTAGTAGTCTAATTTCTGCCACAGTTTTTTTTTATTAATATACCCATTCTTTGGTCTCTCTCTTCTTGATTGATGTGATGATTTGGATCTGAGTGATCCAAGTTATCTGTATTGTTTATGCCATTGAAGTTTGATTCTTTTGTTGTCACCATTTTTACAGCTTTTCTTTGGTTAACTATGTCATATTTTCCCCCAAACTGAGCAATGTGAGCTGATTAACTTGTTGCTTTTTCAGAAGATAGTGTTCATACTCAAATTCAAAACCTTGTTTGAAAAAGTTTTGTACTAACATGGTGCCTTCTGTTATATCATTTAAGCAAAATCGTAGCAATTATTTGCATGCAGTTGTGTCCTATTTGTTTACATCACCTTAAATATGATTAGCCTATCCCTTGAGCATTTTCGTCTTGTTCATTTCTGGATCATTCCGGTCTTATTGATATGCTCCTTCCTTGCCCATAAACTCAATTTCTGTGTTTGCAGTGTCTTTAACTAATGATCCATCATCCTTTCATATTAAAAAAGGGTTAAAGTGTAAAAATACCTATGAGCTTTTACCCAAAGTGCATCCAGCATCGTATACTTTTTAGAGGTGCAAAAATACCCATGAACATTCAACATGAGAGCAAAAATGCTTGCACTGTTAAATCGAAACCTAACACTGTTACATATGTGTGTGCAAAAAGAATGTGGGCCCCACCATGCCCAAAAAAAATAACAGGGTTAGGCTAAATTTAATGGTGCTGACATTTTTGCTCCCATTTTGAACGTTAATGAGTATTTTTGCACTTTTGAAAAGTATATGGTGCTGAACACACTTTTAATAAAAGTTCATGTGTATTTTTACATATTCACCCTTAAAAAAATGTTATCTGTTCCTGTATGGCATGATGCTGAACTTCCTTTATCAGTGCATTGATGAAAAATATCATGGTAAATCTACTTCTTTGAGAGTTAAATGATAGAAAAATCAGAAGACAAGATAATTGGTAATTCCAGCGGCTCTTTTTTAAAGTTAGCTGAGATGTGGGTTAAGATACTCTGTTGCAAATTAATTTCCATGGTTAATTCTATTCCTGCTTTTTTGTTTATTAAATCTTCCCTACACTTGTATCGTATTCTCTTGTGTTGCTAACATTATGATTGTCATCCCTTCACCATGGCTGTTTTTGTCCTATCCAAAGGGCAAGAAAATCTTTGAACACAATAAGTAAAAATGCAGTTTACATGGCTTTAGCTTGAAGAGTTGTGTTTTATTTGGTCTCAACTTTACACACAATGCTGTATTCATTATTCATGAACATGACACTTGCTAGAGTTGATTTTGATAATTTCAAATTGAAACCATAGAGCTGAAAGATACAAAGGCTTCATGACCCATCATGAATAAAAAGCACAATACTCAAATATGACCCCATAATCTTGATGGTATCAAGAAACATGGATCTCTTGTAGATCCATCAATACTTCAACATTCAAACAAATCTGGTATCAATGTTTTTTCTATTTTTCAGGATTTAATAGCTCATATGCTAAGGATCAAAGATCACACCTCTCAACCTTGTGGCTCCCAAAGGAGTTTCATAGATTTATTGCTCTGGCTGGCTGAGTTGGAGATTTACAGGAACCTGAAAGTCCTCCCCTATGCTAAGACCATTCGTAAGAACAGAATTTCTGTTTGTTGTGTTCCCATATCTTGTTTCATAGACCTGGATTTTTGAAATTTCTAATTTTTTAGAATTAAATTCTAAACAAATTTTCACTGGCTTAAAAGTTGCATCATATTATGTAGAAACTATTTAAGTTTGTATCTCTAATTAGCTACCCAAATCAATACCTTTTTGTTTAATTCTATGTTTTCCTGATGAATTAGGTTTACCTTCTTATAAAGCTCCACATTTTCTTGGTGTATAAGGCTACCCTGCAGAAATTAAATAACATGTTTATTCAATGAAGAGTGGTGTAATTACTTTTCATATGTTTTAAGACTGACCTTTTGATTTAGTTCCTGTATTTCATTCATTAAAAGTTGGTCCTGCATAGACATGTTCATCAAACTTCAGAGCATTGTAGGTCTTTTTCAGGAAACAAACAGTAACTGTTTGAGCTATCTCAGAGCTTCTTAATCCCAGTACTTCATTTAGGTATCACTAACCTTTTTCATACGGACACCCCGAAGGCTAATTTCCATTTGGCTTTCCAAATTCTGTAATTCTTTTACAGTCAAACTTGAAAGCTCTTCTCCCATCATTTGCCTGTTGATTCACAAAAGAAGTTTGAGGTGCATCTTGGAGACTAATAATTAATCAAGGTTAGAGGCATGAAACATATTTTCCAGCATTTATAAACTTTTTGTACGGGTTTGAAACTTTTTCTTTCGCAATGCATGGGTGAAAAATGCTTCCTGCTCAATGTATCATACTAGTTTGTTTGCTGATACATTTTGGTCTTATGGGGAACATGAAAATATTTCTCAAAAGACTATATGAAAATAGTCTTTGAAATTGGAAACTGGAGAATCTTATTGTATCTTAGAGGTGTTTAAGATTGCCCAGTCCGTTCAACCCTAATAAAAGTATAGGGCTGCATCAGTAATGCGGAAGCCCAATTTTTAGTAAACGGTTTTCAGCCTATCCATTTTTGGCCCTGGGGCCAACTAATTCAAGTTTAGCCCTTAGGACTTGAGATTTTTTTTTTTTTTTTTTTAAAAAAAAAATGATTGGCTGATACTGGGCCAAAATATGTTTTATAAATAATTTGTTATCTTTTTAGTATAATTGCTAACCTAGGATTCTTGCCCTCGTATGATAGTCCATTTGGTTTTGAAACATTGGAACTTAGATTCTTACAGGTTCTTTGAACTAATACATGCATATAGATATGTGGCTATGGTTGTATAAATAGTTTTTTGATAGTGCAAAACTAAAGATACTGAAGCAACTATGATATGTGATAAAAAAACAAATGTAATGATAAGAAGGGATGTAATGGGGGTCAGCTTCTGGCCTGAAGCTGGGGCTTTGAAGCCCGGACATTTCAGAATAGGAGCCATGTCTGTGAGCAACATATCCAAGGCATTTTGATCAGGTACCATGTGACACTGTAAATTACATTTGGACATTTCATATCTCGTTTTATTGTGTCTGTGTCCATGATTCCTCCCTTAAAAGTAATATTCTCTTGTTCCTAAATTTTGCTGACGTGCATGCTCAACTTAGACCTTTTTATATGTAAAAATAATTTATGAAATAAATGTATGTTGTAGGGAAATATACATGTACCTGTGATTTTCTTGCAAGTTTTGCAATTGTTGCCTTAACATTGCTGCCTCCCTTTGCCAAAACTAGAAATAATTGAACAAGAAAACACAGAATGGTGCACTTAGATCCTAAAGTAACATGAATTATTAGATGTAAATTCTCTTCAACCATGATATCACCCAATTCTAGAAGTATCCAAAGAAATAAGACAATTTTCTATAGGTGTAAATTCTATTCTTAATGGTCCAAAGTAATTAAATTTTATATCACACGCCAGTATCTATTGAGCTGATAGCTGATACTCTATGTTTCAATCACATTGAAGGGAATGAAGATCTATTATTATTCTTTTCGTCGTATAGCAAAGGGATTAGATCTGGACTCTAGATCCCTTTTCTGGTTTGGATTGGATTTGCAGATGGTTTTCTTGTAATGTTTTCAGAAACAGTCGGTAAGAGTAAAATTTCCACACTATACTGTCTTGCTCAACTTTCAACTCACTTTCCCCTTTATTTCCTTCCATAGTGTGAATGTGTGATGAACAATAGCATCTACACATCCAGATCAGATAAAAATCTTCAAATTTTAAAGGAGAATATAAAACTAAAAAAATTTGGCAGATGATAGGATGGGTTAGCTGGCAGTAGCTATGGTGTTCTAACCAACCTTGTTTTCACATTTGATTCCAGGTGATTACTCCAAGGTAAGGTTTGAAGGTGTTCATGTCACTATTATTCCATTTGCTAGAAAGACATGGGCATTCATAATGGGGAAACCCAGATTAGTACCTTCTACAAATCTGTTATTTATGGTTTTTCTCCCGTTTGAGTTCACAATAAAAAATTGCAGGATATGAAATTTTTTGTATGGCTTGCACACCTCTCCCTAAAATCATTTCAGAAACTGATGGGTCATGCTTTCCAATTTGCAGTTCACATGATGCTCAAAATTCATCAAAAAAGTAACAAATATACTTGAACCCAAAATCTGGTCAAATTTGATACTTGTTAAGAGGTTGATGTTCAATGGTTGTGTGTGAGATGAATATGACATGAACCCAACCTGTGTGTAGCATGTGCATGTCTACCATCAGTGGATGTGGAATGGTGTTTGAATCTAGGTTTGTCATGGCCCCTGACAAGGAAGCCTCTTAAATGGAGTTCTGTGAAAACACCCCTGTAAGCTATTTTGAAGTCATCATGATATAGTTATTTATCAAGATAAACAAACAAACTTCGAAGACAATTATTTTGGAGCCTGTACCACTGGAAGGTTTCTTTATTTCAGATGGTTCTAGTCTTCTAGAAAGGCAACCATCTGCAAATGCATGTGAAAGGTTCCTTTGCTATGGGCATGATGGATAAGAATAGAAATAGGGTTTGCTTCATTCTACTGCCTGATCTCTCTTCCCCCCTTGTATGGCTTGCATGCCTCCCTCTTAAAATGTTTCACGAACAGAAGTGCCATCCTTCCTAATTTTTGGCCTATATGATGTTCAAATTCAGTTCAAACATAATTAACATATTGAACTCTAAATCTGGTCAAAATTGTTACTCCCTCCTGTCCTTAGTATGAAGCTTATTTACCTAAGTCGATTAGATTAAAGAGATTAGTTTAGTTAATTAATATGACATATTTTCTAAAACACCCTAATTATCTTCCTTTCATCTCCTTCTTGATTATTGTTGAAGGAGCATCACTAGAGCACTAGAGGTAAATTAGAAAAAAAAAAAAATTGATTAGTATTGTAAATGGGTCTTGTACTTAGGATCAAGATCAACTTTTCGAATAGGTTCTACGTTAAGGACCGAAGGGAGTACTTCTTTAGAGGTTGATGTTCAATGGTTGTATTCTTATGTGTGAGATGAATATGACATGAATGCAACCTAAGGGTAGCATAGGCATTGCTACAAATGATGGATATCCTTAAGTTTGTAAAGCTGCTGAGCGAGGACCCACCTATACGAGAGCATGGGCTCTTGACAAGGAAGACTCTTAAATGAAGTTTTGGAAAATCTTTTCTACTTTTTTTTTTTTTTTTTTTGAGTCATCCTAATATTCTGCTGTTCTTGATCCTTATTTCAATGGTTAAACTAATAAAATTCTATTGCAATTATTTTGAAAACAGTACAGCTAGAAGGTTGCTTTATTTAACGCAACCTTTTGCTAATGCACATGGAAGGTTCCTCTACTACGGTCATGATTGATGAGAAGGGAATTAAAACTTGCTTCATTTATTTATCTTAAAGTGCCCATAGGATAGATGATTGACATTCTAAATATAAATCTAAATGGAAGTACTTATCTATGGTAGCTAATATAGTACATCTACTGATTGCATTAGGCTCTTTAACTGCCAAACAGTGTTTTGCCTCCTATGTTGTAGCTTGACTTTCGTTCCTCAACCGTTTAAGAGAATCTGACAATCTCTCTTAAGAAAAAGTATAGCTCATTCTGTCAAGTATTAGGAATGGGTAAGATAGGAATTCAAATCGTCAATGTTATTTTAAACAAGAACAAAGGGGATTTTGACAGAAGTTCTATTTTAAGTTTACACTTCCTCCAGTTCCCTTTGAGATAAAAGGTGGAAGTCACTTTATGTAAGATATACACCATCTCTAGCTAAAATTCATCTAAACTCTTGAAACTATGATGTATAACATTTGTGTGCTTAGTTTGTAACCCTATATGCCCCCTATGGTTTCTTGTGTGTCTTTGAACAAAATTCACCCATAGATTCATATTATCGCATATGCAAGATCACGTCCCCTGCCCCTCCCTCCAAATGAATCTCCCAAAGCCATATGGAGATCTGTTTTCTAAAGCATGAGCAAACAGGGTAATGGGAGAGGCTTAAGTGTTATGTTGGGTTACTTAGTATAGAGAACATAGGAAAAGGTTTATGGTTTTTAGGTTAAGTAGAAGGGACTAGTCTCTTACAACGTGGTGAACTAAAGTTCAAATCCCTACTAGGAGAGGTGACCATATTTAGTGTCTGACAATGTCTCAAACGAGATTATCTCAAATAGGAGGATACATGTGCTGGATCGGATGAATTACTTGTTCTAGGAACCCGTCGTTTTGCCTTTGATGGAGGGTAATCATCTTCAAAACCATATCGATGCCACTTCCCTTCTTCCTCTAATGACTACCGTGCAGCCAGCCACCAAGGTCATCACCAACCCTGATTTTGAAGATTGGTACTCAGTAGATCGAATGCTCATCGGGTAGCTCCGAAACACGATGACGCAAGATGTTGGTACTCGACTTTTACATTGCCACACATAACTGGAATTATGGATTAAAGCTCGTGCTCTTACGTTGGCAATGTCAAAATCTCAAATAATGATATACAGATCTAAGCCCCACAACACGCGGAAGACTAGTCTTACTATGACCAAGTACCTTATGCAGATAAAGAGTATTATCGATCATCTTACTCTCGTTGAAGCTCTAATTTCAATTGACAAGCTCATTCTTCATACTCTTAATGGCTTGGATGGGGACTACAATGCCATTGTTGTCAAGCTTGTCGATCAAGTGGGGCTCTCTTGGGTTGAAGCTCAATTGGCCTTACTCACATTCGAAAGGCGCATCAAACAACTGAATCATTTTTCATCTCTTTTTATCTAGCCTATTGCAAATTTTGCAGCCAAAAACTCTAAATCTGATCGTGTTTTTTTTCTGACCCCCTGTTTGTGGTCAATGGCGAGGAGGACACAGTGGTTGACATCAGCGTTCTAGAGGCTACTTTACTAGTAGTAATTCTAGCCGACCATTCTGTGACTTATGTAAATGTCTTGGTCATCGAGTGTCCAACTATTACAAACGCATTCACAAGAATTTTTGACCTCCTTCCCCCTTAATACCTCAAGCTTATTATGTATATTCTCTAGTTCTTATTGATTATAATTGGTACATGGATAGTGGCTCTAATCATCATGTTACTACCGATTCCTCTCAGCTTGATTTTGTGAATTCAGTGGATAAAAATTCCCATTTAATTACTTGTACCGGTTTTAAGGCTCGAATTTGTGGTATTGGCTCTACCTCTATAGCTTGTCATCACTCTGAAATTCATGTTAAAGATGTTCTAATTGTTCCTCGTGTCTCTAAGAATTTGCTGAGTGTGAATAAGCTTGTTACTAACAACCATGTTGTAGTAATATTTACTAATGAAGGTTATGCTGTGAAGGACAAGGAAACAAAATGCCTATTAATGAAAGAAACTCAAGGCAAGGGTTGTACCCAATGAGTAAAGTGGATTTGAATGCTCAGGAAAATGTTGAAGTAATTATATTGATTGAAGCGGATTTTCTAAATTGGCATTTTAAGTTTGGTCATTCAAGTAATAAAGTTTTACAACAGGTCCTAAATAATGGTAATGCCAAAGTACAAATTAATGATACATTTGTTTGTGAGGCTTGTGAGTATGGTAAATCAAGGAAATTACCCTTTTCTAAATCTTTGTCTCATGCTTTTTCACCATTTGGGTTTGTTCATATTGATTTATGGGGTCCTTCACCTATACAATCAGTTCATGAGTATTGATATATCCATTTTATTGATTATTTTAATAGATACACTTGGTTATATCCTCTCAAGCTCAAGGGAGATACAATTACAACTTTTAAGGATTTTGAAAACTTGGTTGAGCCTCAATTTCTAACTAAGATAAGGTTCGTTCAATGTGATAATGGAATGAAATATAAACCTCTCATACCTATTGCTAAAAATTCTAGTATAATTATGAGATTCACATGCCCTTACACTTCTTAAAATGGTAGAGTTAAAAGGAAACATAGACATATCTAACACCTTCTTAGAACGGTAGAGCAAAGAGGAAACATAGAGATATAGTGGAAATGGGATTGACTCTTTTGGCTCAAGCTAAAATCCCTCTAGTCTATTGAACTGAAGCTTTTCAATGGCCGTTTATTTAATTAATCGTCTTCCTACTTCAACTTTACAAAGGAGGTCTCCTCTGGCTTTTTTGTACACAAATGAGCCTGACTATCAATCTTTAAAGCCTTTTAGGTGTACTTGTTATCCTTGTTTGAAGCCTTCTAATTCTCATAAGTTGGAATATCATAGTTAAAGATGTGTATACCTTGGTCCAGCTTCAAATCGAAAGGGTTTTAGGTGTCAAAGCTTAACTTGACGCATATATGTCTCTAGGCATGTGATTTTTGACATTGCTACTTTTCCTTTTCATACAAGTTTTATAAACAAGAAAAGTCTACTTGATGAGTCCTATGCTTCTTTTCCAATAATTATTGGTGATTAATCGTGTGGGAGAACTCAAACTTTTATTAATCCTTCAACCACAGATACGCCTAATGCCAATACAGACATCATCCAACAATAGCCCAATAATTCCTTGGCCTAATCAATTCACTCCATCAGACTTTCGACATCCACACACTTCTCTAACCCAAATAATGCCAGTACATCCATGCACTTCTCCAATCCAAATAACCCGAATCCACTACCCAACCCTCTCATCCTCTCTGACCCGTCTTCTCCATCATCATCAACCTCTTTCTCGACTTCTCTTCCTAGCCATTAGTTTCACCGTACTCATTCTGTCCCCTCCAAAACCCTCAATCCCCAGTGTTACAGAAGTATGTTACAGAAGTATGGGTCTCCATACCTCCACTTATCTATGTCTCCACTAGCAACTATAGCATGGGTCTCCATACCTCCACTTTCCTATGTCTTTGTACTGCATAGCCTTCTCACGTGTATATATATATATAGATGTATGATCTATCATTTGATGAAGTGAAAATAGAAATATTATTCTTCATGGTATCAGAGCATCAGGCTCGATTTGTGTAAGCTCTTCCGGCGCCAGTTTGGTCTCTGTCTGGCGGTTTCCGGCGAGTGAGAGAGAGAGAATTAGAGTTAGGTTTTTTAGGTGGCCGTTGTTTTCGTCCGTTTTATCCACCACGCGCCAGCTAGCTGTGCTCAGCGGGTCCCGATCGGCGGAACCCAGTCGTCCGCCTCCCATTTCGACGGCGCGTTGCTGACCACGCGATCATCGGAGCTCCGCCGGCGCGTGACGGTTGTTTCCGACGAGTTTCTTGACGTCGTTTGCTTTTCTGGGATCGACTCTTTGTCCCCGTCGTGACCCAGGTGGTTTCATCCTCATATTGTGTGGTTGGTTTCTCTGGCCTATTGGAATTTGCTCTTCTTTGGCTTCCTTTTGCATCTTTTTTTTTTTTGTGTGTAGCTGCTGGGTAGTTGCCTCCTGCTGTTTATTTTGCCTATTGTTTATTGTTTGATCATAGTTAGCTACCTATGGCTTCTAAAAACAATATTACGACTGAAGTGATTCTTGTTTCAAACAAAATTACTGAGCACAAGTTGAACTGGACAAATTATTCGGATTGGATCAAAACCATCCGAATGTACTTACTTAGTATTTAAAAAGAGGGCCATTTAACCAAAGCTCCTCCTAAAGATGATTCGACCATGACTTGGGCTCGAACTGATGCCCGACTATTCTTGCAAATTCAAAATTCCATTGAGGGTGATATTCTTCCTTCGGTGAGTCATTGTAATACTGTTAAAGAACTTATTGACTATTTGGAGTTTTTGTATTCTGGGAAAGGCAACATTACTCGAATTCATGAGGTTTGTAAGGGTTTCTATAGTGCTGAGCAACAAGGCCGTCCCTTAAAAAATTTCTTCATCGAATTTAAGTAGATGTATGAGGAAATGAGGCGGTTAATGCCACCTACGACGGATCTTCAAACCCAGGTGGATAATATGGAAAAAATGGCCATTATGAGCTTTCTTACTGCTCTCGACCCAACCTATGAGACTGTTCGATCTCAGATATTGTCTTAGCTCTGAGCTTCCTTCACTTCAGGATGTGTATTCTCGTGTGTTGAGAGCAGATAGTCTGGTCCATCCATCTTCCAATCCTAATACTAGTGCTTTGGCCAGTCGGGGTCCACCTTCGAATCAGCCTCTTGTCTCTGCTGCTTCAAAGAACCCAAGTTTCCCTAGGACCGGTAGCAACCCTTCTAATTCAGGTACTAGTGGGATTATCTGCTATTATTGTAAGGAACCTAGTCACACCAAATGCTACTGTCGTAAGCTGCAACAGAAGCAGCAGCGGAGTGGGTCTGCTCATATGGCTCAGTCCTCTGATGATGGTTCCCCTGCACCAATGGCACTTGTTACAGGTAACTCTGATTCATGCTTTGCTACTTCTTCCTCGAAGTGGATCATCGACTCTGGGGCTACTGATCATATGATAGGTAACCATCATTTATTCACTTCATATACACCCTATGCCAACCCCTCTTCCATTACAATTGCCAATGGATCTTGTTCCCATGTTATTGGATCTAGTACTGTTATGCCTACCCCATCTGTCTCCCTCTCATCTGTTCTTAGTGTTCCTGATCTTGCTTTTAACCTTCTATCTCCTAGCAAACTTACTCGTCAATTAAATTGTTTTATCTCACTTTTTCCTGACCATTGCTTGATTCAGGATCTTACGACGAAGCGGATTATTGGTAAGAGGTATGAATCTGGTGGCCATTATTTTCTTGCTGATCAAGTGCCGCGTTCTGTTGCCTGTTCTGGTGGTTCCTCTCCTTTTGATGTTCATTGTCGTTTAGGTCATGTGTCCTTGTCATCTTTAAAGAAGTTGTATCCTCAATTTCATCATGTGTCTTCTTTAGAGTGTGAGTCGTGCCAGTTTGCAAAACATCACCGTGTTCATTTGGCACCCCACGTCAATAAACGAGCTGCGTCCCCTTTTGATTTAGTTCATTATGATGTTTGGGGTCCGTGTCATGTTGAGTCCAAATCCGGCTTTCGGTACTTTGTCACCTTTGTCGATGATTTTTCTCGAACTACTTGGCTTTATTTAATGAAAAATCGTTCTGAGTTGTTTTCTCACTTTTGTAATTTTTGCGCTAAAATTAACACTCAATTTGGTGTCCCTGTGAAAATCTTACGGAGTGATAATGCTAAAGAATATTTCTCTACTCAATTTCAAACGTACATGCTCCAGTATGGCATGATTCATCAATCCTCATGCGTAGATACACCTGCTCAAAATGGTGTTGCCGAGCGTAAGAATCAGCACTTATTAGAAGTTGCCCGGGCTCAAATGTTTTACATGCAAGTTCCGAAACCCTTCTGGGCTGATGCCATCTCTACTGCGTGCTTTCTTATCAATCGTATGCCATCTCCTGTTCTTAGTGGAAACACTCCTTACACCACTTTGTTTCCTTCCAAACCCTTGTTTCCCATTGATCCCAAAATCTTTGGTTGTGTTTGTTTTGTTCGCGATGTTCGTCCCACTGTTACAAAACTTGATCCCAAGTCTCTCAAATGTGTCTTCCTTGGGTATTCTAGGGTTCAAAAGGGATATCGATGTTATTCTCCTACTCTTCGTCGTTATCTTGTTTCTACAGATGTCACTTTTCATGAGTCTACCTCCTTTTTTTTCTGTCTCCTCGGTTGAGTGTTCATCCCTTGAGAATACCGACACCATTGATGATATCTTAGTTTACCAGGTTCAGTTACCACCAGTTCCAGAGAATGATCCGGTGTTTGTTAAACCACCTATTCATCATGTCTATAGGAAACGCACTCAGGTAAGTAATGGAGCTGCTCAAGTTCATGACCCACCAGTGCCCGCTTCAACGTCTGATCCAGAGTTGGTTCCTCCCGCTCCTACCTCTGAATCAGCCATAATGCCTACGTCCCCTGATAACTTGCCAATTGCTCTTCGTAAAGGTCAGCGTTCTTGTGCTTATCCTATTTCGTCATTTGTTTCCTATAACCATATCCTTCCCCTCCATCATATTCTTTCATAGCCTCCTTAGACTCTATCCATATTCGAACTGGTCTTCACCAAGCCTTGGCCCATCCTGGTTGGTGTGTTGCTATGAAAGAAGAAATGATGGCCCTTGATTAGGCAGGTACCTGGACTCTTGTTGATTTGCCTCTAGGAAAGAAGGCTATTGGGTGCAAGTGGGTGTTCACGGTTAAAACCAAAGTTGATGGCACCTTGGAACGTTTGAAAGCACGACTTGTTGCCAAGGGGTATGCTCAGACTTATGGCATTGATTATTCGGAGACTTTTTCTCCTGTGGCCAAATTCTCGTCTGTTCGTCTCTTCATCTCTATAGCAGCTACTTATGGGTGGGATCTTCATTAGTTGGATGTTAAAAATGCTTTCTTAAATGGTGATCTTCTGGAGGAAGTTTACATGGAGCAACCACCGGGTTTTGTTACTCAGGGGAAGTGTGGGAAGGTATGTCGTCTTCAAAAATCACTATATGGTTTGAAGCAGAGTCCTCGTGCTTGGTTTGATAGATTTAGCGGGGTGGTTAAAAGATTTGGTTTAAATCAGAGTAAGTGTGATCACTCCGTATTCTATCAGAGAACCGATGATGGCATGATTCTCTTAGTAGTATATGTTGATGACATTGTCATTACAGGGAGCAACACTTCAGGAATCTGATCACTCAAGACTTTTCTTAAGTCTCAATTCCAAACAAAGGATTTGGGTCTATTGAAGTACTTCCTTGGAGTTGAAGTTATGCGAAGCAAGAAAGGGATTTACTTGACACAGAGGAAATATGTTCTTGATCTTCTAAAAGAAACAGGGAAACTTGGAGCAGCACCGAGTAGTTTTCCTATGATTCCTAATCCTTTTTTGGATATTGATGATAGCATACCATTTGATGAGTTACCAGAGGATGTGAGAAAGAAGGTTGATCCTGAGAAGATCAAACCATTTGCCTATCCTGAGAGATATCGTAGATTGATTGGGAAACTAAATTATCTCACAGTGACTCGACCCGATGTGACTTTTCCAGTAAGTCTTCTTAGTCAGTTTATGACAGCACCAACCGTTGCTCAATGGGAAGCATTAGAGCATGTCTTACACTACTTGAAAGGCTCACCGGGACGTGGCATACTCTATATGAATCATGGTCACACCAAGCTAGAATGTTTTTGTGATGCAGATCATGCAGGATCAAAAACTACCAGAAGATCCACCACAGGATACTGTGTGTTTGTGGGAGGAAATCTAGTATCATGGAGGAGTAAGAAGCAAGATGTGGTCTCTAAGTCGAGCGCAGAAGCTGAATATAGAGCCATGTCTAAATCAGTACAAGAAATCGTGTGGATTTATCAGTTGATGAAGGAAGTTGGTCTCACTACATCTTTGCCTACAAAATTGTGGTGCGATAACAAAGCTGCTTTGCACATAGCCTCCAATTCTGTATTCCATGAACGTACAAAGCATATTGAGATAGATTGCCATTTTGTGCGTGATAAAATCAAGGAAAACTTCATTTCTACAGGACATGTCAGGTCTAGCAACCAATTGGCCGATCTACTAACTAAAGCCTTAAATGGGACTCGGGTTGATTATCTTTGTAACAAGTTGGGCATGATTAATATCTATGCTCCAACTTAAGGGGGAGTGTTACAGAAGTATGTTACAGAAGTATGGGTCTCCATACCTCCACTTATCTATGTCTCCACTAGCAACTATAGCATGGGTCTCCATACCTCCACTTTCCTATGTCTTTATACTGCATAGCCTTCTCACGTGTATATATATATATAGATGTATGATCTATCATTTGATGAAGTGAAAATAGAAATATTATTCTTCACCCAGCAACCTTTTCCCTCCTATCACCATCCCATGATAACAAGAGTTAAGTCCGACATCGTTAAACCTAAATATCCTTTTGTTGGTTTATTTGAAACAGAAACACCTCAAGCACTCTCTCACACGAATGAACCTCAATCGATCACAAAAGCTTTAGCGTCCCTATATTAGTTGCACGCAATGAAGAATGAATATGAAGCTATTTGTTGAAATCATATTTGGGTGTTGGTACAGTTGAGAATCATGACCTGCCCTTAAAGAGCTAGGGCCTAACAAGGCCGACCCTATAGGGTCCGAAGTAAGAAAAACATTTGTTTTTCAGAGCCTGGCTCGAGAGCACTAGGGTTAGGCCCCAGAAGTTACTATTCCAAAGTTTAACTGTTTTTCCTTCATTTTTTTTTCAAAGAAATATAATTAGTAAATTATAACAATTAAAGTTCTAATTTATCAAATAAATATTATCAACATTAATATCCAAACAACACGAATCATCCAACAAATAAATACATTCACCAATTCATAATCAAAAGCAAACCATTGTCCATAAATAACTCACATAAAATATAAGAAGCATACCACTAACCAATATTAGTACAATGACTATCATTGTTATCTTCTTCGCCACTATCAGCAATTTCAACGACATTTGATTGTGCTTCACTTTGAGTTGTAGGCTCTATTTTATGTAAGAATATCATGAATTTCTTCTCTAGAATCATAAACATAGCCATTTAAAGGGCCTACGAGACTGGTCCTTTTAAGCTTGAGGCCCTATAGGGGTCGCCCTGCAGGGCTTATTTTATTTAGCTCCTCTAATTTTCAAACCCTGCCCTTGAAAGGCTAAGGCCTAAAGGGGCTGGCTCGATTTCTCAGCTCTAGGTGTTGGTACCTTATCGTGGTCAGAAGCTTGTCGATTGCAAATGAGTTTTCAAGACCAAGTTCAAAGTCAATGGCTCTATCCTAAAGCAAAAGGCCAAATAAGTGGCTAAAGGTTTTAAACAATCTATTGGGATTGACCATGAAGGGACCTTCTATCCAACTATAAAGCCAACGACCATCCATCTCATACTAATGCTTGTTGTTATGTTCAAGTGGGAAATAGGGCAATTAGATATTAACAATGCATTTTTGAATGTGTATTTGAAGGAAGAATTGTTTATGGAAGTCGACTCATTTGCAAACTTACAAAGATGATTTATGGGCTTAAACAAGCTCCACGAGCATGATTTGAAGGACTCCAACACACATTGATCAATTGGGGATTCCATAATGCTTGCAGTGATGTCTCGCTATTTTTTCTCAAAACTGAATGACTCATGGTGTTTATTCTCATTTATGTTGATGATATTCTTATCACTGGGAATAATTCAAGTTTTATGTGAGATTTATCATCAAGTTGAATGAAGTTTTCTCTCTTTAATTTAGGTCCCATTTACTATTTTTTGGGATTAGAAATTCATAGAGATAGCTATGGCATATATGTTAATCAAACCAAATATACTCTGGATTTGTTGAAAAGGTTTAAAATGTATGACTGCCCCTATGCCGACATCCATGGTCATTGGTAGGCAGTTTTCAGCTGAGGATGGGAAAGTTATGTCAAACCAGTCATTATATAGAAGGGCGATTGGATCACTACAGTATTTAACAACCTCTAAACCTAACATAGCTTATTTAGTTAATAAGCTTAGTCAATTTCTTGCCAAACCAACTAAAGTACACTTCCTAGGAGTTAAGAGAATTATGAGATATTTAAAGGGTACATTTCATCATGGTTTACACATCAAACCAATAGGATCTCTTCATTTGATGGCTTTTACAGATGCTGATTGGGCTACGGATATTAATGATAGAAAATCTATAGGTTGTTATTGTGCATACTTAGGTGGAACACTTATGTCTTGGTGTTCTAAGAAACAAAAGGTAGTCTCAAGGTCAACTTCAAAATCAGAATATCAATCTTTGTTTGGTGGGGCAACAAAACTTAAAAGGTTAAATTCCCTAATGGCATAAATTAGACTCTTCATTTGGTAATGGTGTAACAATTTGAGTATTCAAGCTGTTACTAGAAGCAAACATATTGAAATAGATGTAGACTTTAGCAAAGATCAAGTTTTATTTAGATTTATAGGAGTTAGATGTGTGTCTTCATCTCATCAAATAGCTTATTGTCTCACTAAAGCCTTATCACACTCTCGGTTCTCTTATTTTAGGAACAAACTTGGTGTGTGCCCTACACCCTATCATTTGAGGAGGAATGTTAGAATTAACAATTGATTAGTTATTTGTAAATAGTTGTTAATATTCACAGTTGGTATGCTAACTGTCATATCTTTGTGTATCTTCCTATATACCACATGGATGGTCATGATTCATTTGTAAGGGTATATTGTTATACCCAATGCACTATATAAAGGACAAAAGCTAGAGGATAAAATTATCTGCTATTCATTTATCAGCCTTATCTTATTCTCTTTCTAACCATACTAGTTTTCTTAAACTTTGCAAATTATCCATTTAGCTCATATGTTTAAGATCAAAGGTAGTAGTGAAAAAGCTATTTGATCTCTCCAGTGTCAGTCTTAACTAGGTGGTGAAGTTGTAAAGTTTCCGACATTTGGTAGGTTGAATTGTAGGGTTTTATTCGAACTTTTTTTTGAATTTTGTGACATGTTGAGTGAAAGTCTATAATTTTTCTTATCATTCCCGTGGGGATCCTCCCTATATTCATTCCTTTGAAAGGATTAGTGTTTAAAATATTATCTTGCATCTAGTATGACAAAAAAGTATGTGTGACTTAATCTGTGGCGAAGTTGCAATATGCACAAGATGCTTAGAAATACCTTCACTTCAGACGTTGAGCTCCCAGTATGAGGATGTTGATCTTCTTTATTTTTGTTGTATCGATCAATCACTGACTTCATGCTGGAAGAAGTATATCAAATTGCATCAGGCGTGATCTAGTGATTATGAACATATAAAAGCCACGGATCATTCAATCAATGCAGATAAAGGCATGTTGTATAGAGGCAGTCATATAGTGTGACAGTAGGATTTGAAACTCCTGTTACCCTCATCTGTACTCGGTAAATCTGGAGGACAGGCAACCATTAGAAGACAAGTTCTTCTGTACTTTAAATGACGGTGTAATTATGAAATTATTAGTTGCTGTCCATCATCAAAAATTTTATAAAAATACTCGGCTAAATCCTGAATTAAATTGTAATCACCAAACTTTTCTGTCACAATCAGAATCAAGCAGTCACTTGCCATCGTATGATGTTTTTATTCTAGTTCGAAAATTAACTGGTGCTCTGGTAGGGATTATTGTTCATATAAAAATTTTGTAACTTAGCGTAGAGAAATTAAGTGTACATCTCTCTCAAGATTGATGTCATATCTTTATGTTTCTCATATATTTTTTAGAGAGAAATTGGTTAAAAACACAACTACATTGAATTTAATAATTCTAAAAGGGTCAATAATTCTAAAGGGTTTAATTTAAAATTTTGAAATGTAAAATTTGAGAAATTATCTAACTACTTTTAGATTTTTTTTAAATAAAAAATCAACCTCTTGTCTCTTATCAGATTCTAGACGCTGGTGCTTGGTAGTGGCAGCCATCATCCAAGCTCCGATGGTCTTGCTGGTGATACACCGCTAAAGCTTTGGTGAATATTATCTTAATAACTCAAGTTTTTATGATAGCAACTCACATATCTATTAACTTTAGTCTAAAAATTTCAAAAAAAAAAAAAAGATATTAGCTGCCTAAGCTCTGTGAAGGGTTCTAAGAAATATTCAATAAATATTTTGTTTACAACTTTTTTTTTTTTATCATCGTTTACAACTTTTATGTTGCTACTAACAATTGAAATATTTATATTATCAAGTTTAGCCCAAGCAATTCAAAAAAAAAACCCCGCCAGAGCTTAGGGGAAAGAATTTTTTTTTTTTTGAATTTCTCAAGCCAAAAATATCAATATAAATACTTGAGTTGCTTACCGCGATACTAAAGATATATGCAGCAACCTTATATTTTTTTTCACAAAAAAGTTGCCAATATTGAAATTTGAATTGTTAATAGTGATAGTAATATTGTAAACTGGATGTTAGTTGAATATTTTCTAATAACATTTGTCAGCTTCGATGACTAATATCTTGTTTTGAATTTCTCTGAATAAAGTTGTTTATATGTATACTTGAATAGTTAATAGCAATCTAAAGTTGTAAATGGGGTATTTGACATGGATATGATGGTTTTGTGATGGAGAATGGGGATGGAGAGGGGCCAAAAAAGAGGGATGATGAGGTGGAGATGAGGTGTGTCACATGGGAGTGCCATGTGGTTTTAACAGTTAAGCTTAGACTTAATTAATGGCCAAGGTAAAATTTGTATGGATTGCTAATTTTCAAGTAATATTGTTCTAAGAAAACTTTCAGATAGCCAATACTCCGGAGTAAAATTTCAGAGCAAAAATGGACCTTAACCCTCATTATAAAAATAGGATATAAATGTGAAAAAGACAAGGATATTCTGAAAACTTTGAAGTTATCATAATACATTCCTGCAATTTTTTATATATATATAAATTTTAAGAAAGGGGTTGGTCTCACCTACAGTCCAAGAGCAGTGTGTTTAGAGCCCAGTCCACAGGGAATACTGGCTAGAGAGTACACATGTCTCTACATCTACCAACGTTACCACTGCTTCCTAAACCCCAAAGATGTCTCCCCCAGCGCCTTAACCAACGCAGAGATCAAACCCCTCCCTTAAAGTGAGGAAGACCGACCCCCACGCCAGTTGAACCCAAGGACGAGGGGTACATTCCTGCAATTATTTGATTGGTTTAAGGCGAGGAAAAGGAGATTAGATTGAAAAGGTCGACTCAGTGCATAAGACTTCTAACATATGGGATCTAGGGAGGATCAGATGATGTAGCCTTATCCCTACAATGAGAGAAGTTGTTTTTAGGGTTTGACCCATGACTTATAGATCACATATCAGTAACCTTTATCGTTGTTCTAAGACTCACCCTTTTGTAATGGAAATTAGATAATGTAAAGAAAATTTCCTCAACTCTTGTAATTTGAATTACATTGTCAGACCTTGATTAAATCTTGTAATTTAATTACATTCTTAGACCTAAATTAATCCCTATTCCACCATTATTATCTCATAATACCTTTCCCCGTTCATGTCTGCCTCCCCCTCCTCTCTCCCCTCTTTTTATCTCCTTTGTTGGCATCCTCCACCTTTGACATCTCCTCCATCAGCGATGCTCCTTCATTGCCAAACCTTATCCACCATCTGTGATGCTCCCAAGCCTCCTCTGACTTTAATGTTCTTCTCTGAATAAAGTTCTTCTCATCCTTGCACCACTGTCATCTTGCTCTCATCCACCATCATTTTCACATGCCCTCTCCACACCGCCGTCGTTCTCATCCTAGTCATAGATCTCATTAAGACCCTCGTTTTTCTCCTCCTCTCACAACTATTCTTAGACTAGGCTTCCTTCATTCCTCATCCCCATTTTCTAACTGAGAGGTTGTTATTTTTAAATATATTTTGTCAATCCTTATCTTCAAACTCATTTTTTTAAAATCTATTGTGAGTGAGTTTTTCTTAGTTTGGTCATGTTGTTTGAATTGGCCTGTGTTGGTAAAGATGTTGATTAATGAAGGTGATGTTCTTGAGAAGCCAATGCCGAGGAAGGAGGATGATGAGGGGATTTTTTTGTATGGCTAGGGGTAAAAGGGTTATTTCACTATTTTTATAAAAAAAATATATTCATCCATGGCTTATCAAACAATCTCCAAATAATCATCGCTGTATTACATTTTCATTGAATCAAACAAACCCTAATAAATATGTATGTGCATTGATCACAAGTTATGCATATATACTTATTTTTTTCAAACTTTGTATACCACACCAAAAATGTGTTTAATTTACAACACTTTGTTTGCAATAAAAAATTGGATTTTTTTTTTATGGCAAATAATCCAACACAAATTCGCAGCTCTTGTTTTTGTTAGGACCATCTATCTTCTTGTTGAGGGCTCCATGCCAATATATCAATTTTGAGAATGAGCCGAACGGGCATGGGATGCTTTGACATAGCAAAATGAATTACATATACATCTTTATTGCAGCAACGACAAAAAGGGATCAAGCAAAGAGATAAATATCTTGTATACCAATTAAGAATGAATTAGGCCTGTTTAAATTGACATTGGAAAAATATGTTTATACAAATTAGGATAAAACTCTTTTCACAAATGTACTTCGTATACCATAAATTTCATTAGAAAAACAGTTTCAACCGCTAATCTAAATGAACACGAATATGTAGGTTGCATGTGCATGTCTACAAGGCATGCTTAGATGATGAGCATCACATAACTCCTAAACAAGGGCTATCGTACTTGTTTTTCTTCTTGCTCCATACCAATATATTAATTTTGTGATTGTTGAGGTTCAAGCAACCTTTGGAACAACTGATTTAGAAAGATCAACACGGAGTTTGCCAACACAACCTGAGTATGTTTGGTATTTTAAAGGCTGAATTGTGCGTTTTCAAGCTCAAATCGGGATTTTCTGACTTTCTGGTTTTTGGTTATGTTTGGTACAAAATAATCTCAATTGTGCTTTTAACAAAAAAGTAGCTTATCCCAAATTCACTTTTTCAAAGCTTTCAGTGTTTGAAAAGCTCCTTATCACCAAAGAACCTTTTTCTTCAAGCTCATTACCATTGCTTTTTGTACCTTTTCCCTTCTTCATAGTCGCCCTTGAGATCACAGATAGGTGCCACAGGATGATACCTAGAGCTCACCAGATCGATCCCCCTCCACCTCCACCTTCCCCCTTCTTCATATAGTTGCTAGCGGCCTTCACCCTCACTATCATCGTTGTTGGCGACCTTCATTCAAACCTCATCATGGAAGAAAGAAGTAGAGACTTAGGCACGATGACCAAATCGGAGAGACTTTAGATCACGATTTGTTGTGAACTTAAGACCAGAGCTTGAGCGCCACAATTAGGAAACCTTGGATAGGGAGAGTGAATCAAAAGCTCAATCGAGAAGTGCGAAGTAAGGAGGAGGACAAAGCTTATTCACTATCTTAGGGCATTCTCCATTGTTATCCCAATAAGCTAATTTTCAAAGCTTTTAGCAGTCAAAAAGTGGCTTCTTTTAGCAGTCAAAAAGTGGCTTATATGATTGAGAGCATTTATCCTAGAGCTTCACCTATGTCAAGTTTGTGTGCTTTTGTCCATTAAATTTATTTTGTCAACAACCTATTCCAACTCCAAATTGGAAAAATTGTACATGTCCTCTCATTTTCTTCGAACTTGGAAGTTCATGATGAGTTCTATGATCTCAAATAAGCGAATTCTAAATAAAAAAATGAAATCAAAGGATTGGAATTTTATTTTGGATAAATATGCAAAAATACACATGTGCTTTGTCCTCAGGAGCGCCCAACACCAAGTGTTTTTTTAGGTGCAAAAGTAACTATATGATTACAAATTAGGTGCGAAAGTCACATATGTCTGTTACTGTTAAATAACTACCGTTAGTTTTGAAAAATGTTCCCAACTGGTATCCATGTGTTATTCTTCCTTTGGGATTGATGGGGACGTGACAATTCGAGAGTGGAGTTGGTGCTAATGGCTCTGTTCATCACCTTCATCACAACCTTGACAGTGATGACCATTTACAAACCTGCCCGAAGCATGTCCTCTTGCACCCACTGCAAGATCGGCGACCTCACCTCTGACTCTAACAACGCCATCTCCAACAAGCTTCGAGTGCTGACCTGGATTCATGGTCCCAGCAACATCCCTTCCATTAGCCATGGAGGACTGAACACGCTCGAGGCTGATTGCCTCGTCATCTGCTACTACTGTTAGTGCCTAATCTTTTAGATCCTAGTCTTTGCTTTGCTCAGGCTTCCCACCAAATTGGCTAAGAGAATCAGAGGTTTCGCCAAGAGAAAGCTTCATCGAAGGTTGAGATCAAGGGAGATTGGTGAGATCGTGATGATTAAGGAGGAAGAGTTTTGTCACGCTTGTTGGTAAGAAGCTTTCAGATCCTCCTTCCGCTAGCGTTATGAATAAACAACATGCGCTTCTCTCTCCCTCGCGCCTACCCCCAAATTTTGTTTTTTCTATTCTATTCATATATGGACTTTGTTATCTAGACTAGTTATTTTCTCATGAAGATCAATACTCCCCTTGTAGAACCAACAAGCCTTCAATTACTATTTTTAAATCATCGAAGTCTATCTACTACTATAAAATCTCTCTTCCCCCTACTTGATTTTACAGAGGCCTATCTGGATCGTATTTATTCACAAAGATTGGAAAATGAATTGATTGAACAATAGTCTAATCCAAGACTCAAATCAAGATTGGCAAATGCATTGCACAAACTAACAAGTGCAAATCAACTTTCTTCCTCCCTTGATCAATTGAATTACCAAAGATTTAGGAAAATTTTAAATAACTTCTTAATCGAAGTTCGTGGCTTTCTGTGAACAATATGAGATGATCAATATTTTGCCTGGTGTTGTATAAAAAACATGATGAAGTTAGCATGATGAAGAGCTTGAGGGGGTAAAGGTTTTTCTAGATGCTTTTTCAATCTGCCAAGTCAGCATCCATGTCATCATAATTGGTCAAAAACATTTTATCTAACGGTCAACAGTGTACATTTAACAGGGACTGTGACTTTTGCACCTAAAAAAAGTACTTAGTGTTGGACACTCTTGAGATCAAAACACATGTGCATTTTTGCACCTTTACCCTTTTATTTTCAACTGTTTATTGTTTGCCCAGTTTTGGCCTTTGGTAGCCCCACATGGAACATCTAGGGCTTCTGTTACCTTTCATAGGCGATTTTTGACTCCCACTAATGTTTACGCCACAAAGAAAGGGGCAGTCTACTACAAGGTCTTTCACACCCCAAAAATGTGGGGTTGGGGCAAGTTTGAACCTCTTGAATTCGGCAAAAGGCAAGGCCGCCGCTTTTGCCGATGACCCACCACTACCATCGGGTTCTTTGAGTGAGAATCAGGAGAATGTGGTGGCATGGTTTGACTCCATGGGGAATATTGAGGACTAGAAGAAATTAAAGGTGTTGGAAAATTTTTATTAGGAGAAATTTTCAAACTAATGTTAATGACATGTTGAAAATGAGAATATAGGTCATGTAGATAATAATTGTGTAGATGAAGAGCATTTCTTGAAAAATTATTATGTGTTATCATTAATCCAAATGAATCATATTCATGACTCAATTAGAGATCAAATTGTACAGAACATGTGATCAAATTAGTTATGTAATATTATTAAATCAAATTATATATATTAGCATTGTCAAATTTTTCAAGTAGTTATTTTTTACTTTTTTATAATTTTGATTTTGATTTTGATTTTTCTCTTATAATTATCTCAAAAGTTATTTATATTACAATAAATTCAAACAAGTTTCAGTTTAAAAAAAGTTATTTATGCTATCGCCAATCTAAACATAAACCATATTATATAATCTAACTTTTATCTAATCTTAAGTTTATATATAAGTCAGATTACAAATAGGTCATTTTTCCCACCACTACTCTAAACATATGTATTAGTGATCTTATTCGACTATCTCGAACAATTGTTGGGCAATTGTTTATAATGTATTTTATACTACAGACCTACAGATATGATATCATTATTTTAGATCATTTTCAGGCATTTGACATGAGAACTTTGTGAGAGGCATGTTTCGGTGGAATTATTTATCATAAAATTTGCGACAGTTTTGCAAACATAAAAAAGGAAAAAGAAATATGAGGAATACTTTGTCATTGTCGCAAGTTTATGACAGAATTATGTCACAAATTTGTGAGAAATTTTTTGATGAAAACTTCCAGTACAAATTTTGAATCGGAAAACAAATTCATCAAAAGGAAGATAATATTCCTAAAATCTTGCAATGGATTTTTCTGCAATGTAAATTTTTCATCGCAAAATAATAATAATAATAATAATAATAATAATAATAATAAAATAAAAATAAAAAGTGATGCCTCTATTTGCATAAAAAAAATCATCCGTCCCGCAACGGACTTTTTTGCCAAAAAAAAAAAAAAACGAAACCGACGAATTTTTCTGTGGCAAATCACATAGTTTGTTGTAGTGATTAATAAGGATTAATAAATCAAACTCAATTAATACGATATATATTTTACAACATTCATATGTATATGGCATTGAAAGATAATATTGGCATTATGGAAAAAGGGAAAAAAAAACTTTCTTTTGGAAAGATAATGAAATGAGGATAGTGGTGTATGACTTTCACACTGAAGAAATTAAAAATTCTGAATTTTCATGACTACGTTTCCTCACATACTGGAGTGTATCGGGAGAGGATAGGTTCACTATTAAGATCCAAGTACTCCCATGCAACTTGGGCGTCTTTCCTTCACACGATTCAAAGATCAGGCTGAACAGTTTAAAAAGTGTTATCCCTTAATGGGATCCCTAAATAAGCTCACTTAGCTTATCTCCCTGTTTAATCCTCCTTCATGCTTGACATTCAAATGTACGGATAGTTGGATAACGAAAAATTATGAGCACTTTTAATTGCATGGGGTCCTATGATACAGGATATAAACTAAATTCAAAGGAACTCATGGGCATGTGCTCGGGTTTACATGCAGATTGTCAGACTGTATATGGTAGGTATGACCGTAAGTATGTTTAGGCTGGGTCCGAGTTTAACATGGCAGCCCACTATAATCTATCTAACAGATTCGATCAGTGCTATGGTTAAGGGTTAAAATAGTAAATATCTTCATACTTTTGCTCATCCACGTTAACAATTTATAAACTGCAGGTCTAAAATGCTAAAATACCTTTACATAACAACCACAAAAAATTGAACTAAATAATGGTTTACAAAATTATTCATATATATTCTAGGTTCATCTAGGACGATGATTATTGAGACCAAATTAAGTATTGATTAACATGCATCACATTACATGTTGAACGATCGATAAGCAGAATTTTTTTAACCTACTTCACAACTCTTTCATAAGCATTCACAGCATAATTGTACCCTGAATAGAAGCTATATATATCCCTCCATGTTAATTCACAGGTGCTAATAAGAAGCTCGAACCTACAGTTTTCTAGGCTATATAGTGAAGTTATGTAACTTTCAACGGCAAGGCAAGTCCCATATCATCCTGGGACGTCAATATTCACATGGTCTTAACAGCAAACACCTTATCTTCATGGTCTTATAGACAATATTACTGAGTATTAGCTAGCTCAGTGCCATGTGATATATACAATAATAATGCGTGAGAGTCTCTGCGTTTCCGATCACGAACACTGCTATTGAACTCGACTCACGCTATATAGTGTTTCCTTTAAAAACATTGGGAGAGATTCACTAACTCGAGACTTCTTCCATTGGACCGGACTTCCAAGTTTTCATTGATCAGTTCAAAATTTCATTCATTGAACACTGCTCTTAGCTTGAACTCAACTCACTCTATATAAATAAACTCCCTCTCACTGAAACTAAGTGAAGATTAGGAAAGAAAAGAACGAAGTTCTCATTCTGAACCTCCGTATATCATCGGATCAAAGTTTTATGAAGTTGGCTTTATTCCTATTATTAACCATACATATATATATACACCTAAATAAAGAACAAAATCAAACCAGCATGCTCATCTTCAACAATGATTTCATAAATAACATATCAACAGCTAGCAGTTCATTTTACTAGAAGAGGAGATCTAAGAGCTTAGAGAATAGCGCACCTGGTGCTGGCGAAATCGTAGAGTTTTCCAGTGCTGGAGAAGATGATTACTCCGACCTCAGCGTCGCACAGTATTGCTAGCTCCTTCGCCTTCTTTAGTAAACCATTCCTTCGCTTAGAGAACGTCACCTGCCTGCTCGACGAATTGTCGATTCGCCTTATCACGATCTTCCCCCTCCCCATACCAGTAATTAAACCCTAACTGAATATATTTTTTCAAACCAAAATTGTTACTCTCTGTCAGAAAGGAAACCGATTACGGAACGAAATCTGCATGAATACAAAAGATGAATGAAAAAATTGCTCATCGATTGGAGAGAAATTTTTCGCAAACTAAGGTTCAGATGGAAAAGCTAATGACGCACGAAAGTTTTGTCAAATTGATTTTGCGATAGATACATAGAGAGAATCGAGAAAGGAGAAGGAAAAAGGGAGCGAAAGAGAGCGCGAGCGAGCGCTTACTGGCAAGAATACTTGAGCACCCGTACTGATGGTTGAAATGAATTCATTCACATCAGCATTCAGTGACAGATCTATATAAGGAAAGTGTAGAAAACCGCTTTGGCTAGGAGAAGGAAAACCGCCATTGGGCTCGTAGAAATTGATAACCGGTTTTCCGGATCTTGGTACGTGGTCCAATCAGGTTTCGATTCTCGCAAGACTATTGGCCTATTTTATTCCTTTTGAAAGTAGAGGCAACCGCCGTATCTTCCACTGACGCGTGGAAGTACGAATACTCATGCCTTAGTTGCTTTTTAAGGAAATCCCGCTTTTTCAATTAATTGGGTTTAGTGTCTGTCAAATGCCTAAAGTACCCCTGAGAGCCGAGAGGCCAAGCCATGGTCGATTGGTCGCCATACTGATTTTGACCTGTTTATATTTATGGTGGTAAAAATGGTATTTTTTTCAATCTGATTTTTATAAATTTAAAATAAAATAAAAATTAAATTATAAATATGATTTACATTCACAGAAACTAATCTGCAATATAAAAAATAATTTTTAATGGCTCCTTCTTAAAAATAGTTTTTAATCAAAAAGCACCTTACTTCACTTTTATAGTAATTTTTTTTTCCTATCCTTCTTTTTCAGCTACCACCCTCTTCCTAAATATGCTTAATTTACACACTCGATTTCTAATTTAGATAATTTTAAATAAAACATCCGTCCCGCCCAAGAAGCTTTTCATGCTCAGGAGGGGCAAGGTGCATGCGCGCAGGATGAGAATTGAGGCGCGCGAAGACCCGTATCACCATATTGATTTGTCCAAATCATGCGTGAGCGAGGGAGCCATGCCCGCTGGTAGACCAGTAGGGAAATTTGTTAAAATAGGAATTACTTTAAAAAAATTTGTCAAAATAGAATAATATTTAAAAGAATTGTAAATATGGCAGTTGGTGGCTCCATATCAAACGGCGCCACACATGACACTAAGTGACGTCACGCCACCGTGTAAGTGACGTCACCACGTGAGATGCCACTAGTGGTGTCACACAGTACGACACCACTAATGGTGTCAAACGGTACAACACCACTAGTGGCGCTGTACTACTTGACGCCACTTGGCGTTCATGTGGTGTTTTTTTATTTTTTATTTTCTTAAATTCTATTTATTAATTAAATAAAAAGATATATTATAATATAATTATTAATATATTTAATTTATTAAAAAATAAAAAAATAAAATTCATATTTTAATTATATATAATATATATTTAATTCTATAATAAAATAATAAATTAGAATACTCTAATACTAATATCTAAATTAATAAAAATATACATTCTGTATTAATAATTAATCGAAATATATCTAAATAATAAATTAAATATATTAATAATTATATTATAATATATCTTTTTATTTAATTAATAAATAGAATTTAAGAAAATAAAAAAACGTCACATGGACGTAAGTGGTACAACGCCAGTGGCATTGTACCGTGTGACGCCAAGTGGATACGATGTTTATTTTTTAAAAAAGTGACATCGTAAGTCTCTCAAAATGTCTCTTTTTAAGTTCTCGAGTTTACTATGTTGCTCACATGTATAAGTGTTCTCTTGGACAAAGACGTAGAAAATACCTAAAAACGAACATTAAAAAACTTTTTGTACTTGTGGAAAAAAGTTGAAATAAGTTTTTTTTTTTTTTTAACTCACTGGTCTTTTGACTTACTACTTTAATCAATCTAATAAAAGGTTCTATTTTTAATACCTTGAGAAAAACTCCTTTTTTTTTGCTAAATTAAACACTATATTTGATACTGAATATAGGCTAAAATTTATAATAAATATTATAAATTTTAGGGAAAATACATCTTGGAGTCCTTGTAAGAGAAAAAATTCAAAAAAGAACCCAAAATTCTGAAAATACCAAAAAAGGCCCCAGACCTTTTCTGATATAAATTCATTTTTTAGTTGTTAACGGGGCTGATACAGTTGTTAATGAGACTGATATAGTTGTTAGGATCTTTTTTGAATTTTTTTCTTTTACAAGGCCTCAAAATAAATTTTTCCAAATTTTATTCTATATTTAAACCAGAAGGTAATTTATAACAATAAAGTATGAGCACTCTCCGATATCAACGGAACTTCGACCTTTCGGTGCAGAAAGTACTGTGTGTGAAGGAAGGGCAGGCGCGTCAAATGATTCTTTTTTTTTTTTTTTTTTTGCTCAAGTCAAATGATTCTCAATGAATAGCAACGCTCAACAAGTTGGCGAGTGCTCGCCATCCAAAGGACGATGAAATGATGGTGCACGTGTCACTGTTCTGTATGGGAAATAGAAATGTGAAAACGAAAGTTCAAAAGCGATTTCCTTTTTCTGTTTTTTTAAGGTTTCCCGATCAGGATTATTGGCAACTGCGCCTTTCCCTTTCTGATGTGAAACCTTTATTTTCCGGGCCTGATCCTGACAATGAGGCTTTGAAAATTGATATATTCCACTTTATAGATTATTTCTGCCCTTTGGCGTTTAATTACTAAACTGCTAAGACTCGAATCCTCCTTTTCGAATGGATAAATTATGATTTATATAAATTATAAAAAAAAATACATGACTTAATATTTTTCATTTAAAAAGGATTATTCAACTTTGATATAAAATTAAAAATTGTAAATAACTTAAATGTAGATAGTGACTAATCAACTTTATGGAGTACTCCGTAGCTTGGTCCCGTTTTTTCATAATGCAAGTCCCAGTTTCGTATAACTTTATAATGAATAAACTTAAGACATTTAAAAAAATTAATGTGCAATATTATGAGTGCGACACCAAAGAAGTTGATACTTCATGTCTTTTTATTAGCTTATTACTTTTTCAAGTTAAATAAGTTATTTAAGCATATCATATATTATGTATTTTTATATTATATATCAATCTATAAATTAAGCAAAATAGTTTAGACAAAAAATGATAAATATAGATACTTTAAAGTTATCTAGTTTTATTAATCTCTAAAAAAAATTAATTTTATCTTATATTCAAGACTGAAAATAGTATAAATTATTTGTTTTTAATTAGCCAGTAGTAACTCTACAAGACAAGCTAAGTTATTTTGACTTGGTACACTACAAAAATAGTCCGAATTAGTCACGGAAATTACCTACAAAAAAATTCCGTAGAAAATTACCCACGAAATTCCATGGGTAATGGAAATTTCCGTGGTTAAAAAAGACGTGGTTTATTTTAATTTTCCACATTTTTTTTTTGCGGCGAAAATTTTTCGTGGGTAATTTTCATTACCCATGAAATTCTGTGAGTAATTTTTTACCCACAAAATTCTGTGGGTAATTTTCGTGACTAATCTAGACTTTTTTTTGTAGTGATGGTCACCAAAACTCATGTTTATATGTTGAGTTTAGGCCTAATAATAAACTCATGTTTTATATTTTTCTTGATATATATACAAACACAGCCTGGGGCGAATTAAAATCTCTGCAGGTTTGTTTTAAAAATAATAATAAAAAAAAAGGTATGCTGATTTGCTTTATGGGATGTATATATATTCATCCGTATTCCTTGAAAGTTAATTGAATTATATTTCTACTTATTTAAAGTTATAAACTCGTTTTCTTTCCATATCAGAACCATAATCAGCTACCACAGCGAATACTAGCTAGCTCTGGATATGCCCCGGCGTAAACCACTTTTTCCTAGTGGGCCAAAAAGTGTGATCGTGAAATGAAACTCAACAATCCAGTGTGGTAAACAGCTCTCAACACTTCACCCAAAAAAAAACAGAGAGTTGACACAGATGGTAAGGAATTCAGGACTAGGTTCTTGGGTGATGGATTCGATCCCCTCTGCCGTCGCTAGGACTCCTTTGGTAGGTAATCTTGTAAGTCTTCAGTAAATGCTCATAGAGCCCGGGGCCATGCCCTAACCTTAGTAGAGGACTGGTGTTAAACCTTTTCAAGACTTTTTTGTATCAAAAAAAAACTTTACCAAAAAATAAAACGCTCTCAACACGGGCCTCTATGTGCCAAACCAGGCCAAAAATGTATTTAGTACAAATTACACTATAAATTTTATTTTATATTTAAAAGTAGATGTAATATTTATCATAGGATATAGTGTATAAGTTACTTAAGTATAGCAAATGGATATTATATCTCTAACATACGCAATTTTAATAAATTGAATGTCTATTTGAATATCATGAAAAATAAACTTTGAATGTTATAATTATTATTTTATATATTTTTAAAAAACAGCATTTTTTTGATCATGTTTGTTATATGAATGAACAATTAATATCCATTCCTGCAATTTATATTTCATTTAAATCAAAATTTTGAACAGTGCTCCATTTTAAACGGCGTCCAAGATGATGTACGTTGCTACTACGTTTCATAGAAAGAAAGTGTCGGGTTTATTTGATCTCGGAAGTTGTCACAATGGAGTAATTTTCTTATAAAAGTTTTTTAGAGTGTAATGTCTCCCAAAAAAATTATAAATTGCAGCAATTTGTCCTAACCATCATCCCAATTAAATTTAACTATTAATTGACCAAATACGTAAAGTGGACACTCATTTTTGTTTTTGGTTTAGATAGGTGTGAATTTGTCTAAAAAATTTTCACGCATGAGCAATATTACCTAAAAGTTTCCAATTCATGGTAATATAACCCTGACAACTATTAGATTAAGCTTACCCATTAGTTGAAAAAATATTTTTTTAAAAAAATAAGTAAACTATTTTTTCACTTCATTTTTTTCAAAGTTAAATTTAAAAAGAAGTTTTTTTTTTTTTACAAAAAAATATGCATTCCCTCTAAAGGGTTAGAGGGCAAACGAATAGGTGGAAAAATCTTGTGCGGAAGAGAAAATCAAAGAGGTACTTGTTTATCTTGGTGTTATTGGGATATGACGATAGAGAGTTTTCGGTGATATTGTTCTCAGCAATCATCCTTAGTATATTCTACATCTAATGTTTGAATTTTCTTCTTAATAACTCCATAGTGAATGTAAGCTCCTCTTCCATGCATACTTAACTTTTTGTTCTTCAATGTAGTTTATGTTGTCATCTTAACATATTCGATTAATTAACTAAAAATAAACTTAACTTAAATAACTGTTAGGGTAATGTTGTTATAATTTGAAAATTTTCGAGGCTAAAAACTTTCAAGACAAATTAATCCTTTAACAAAAAAAAAAATGACTTGAATGACACATAAACTACCAACTCAACATATTTATTCAACTAACTATTAAATCTAAATAGAATATTAGTCACAACATAATTATTACTATTTGAAAACTTTTAAAACGGAATTGGTGTGTCTTAAAAAACTTTCATAATAAAATTCTACCATCCTAACAACTTTGGGGAAAAGATAGTCCATCAACCCAAAATGAAAATACTTTAATTTAACACTAGGATGGGAAACTGACCACACGTTCCAGTTCTGGTGGTTTGAGTTTATCCCAACTATGATTTCTATTTGATCAGTGAGGTATTTCAAACGACCTTTTTTTAAGAAAAAAATGTAACGTGAAACTGGCGAGGTGATCTGAGCATAGGGTTAAGACTTAAGACTCGTGAGCCTGCCATTTCCTATTTGTGGCTGGGTTTTCGTTGGATGGACCCACGTGAACGATGTCAGAGGGTGGAGGGGCCACCGGCCACCAGACAAGAAGATAAGATAGACTATTTTGGTATATAAGGCACGACTAGTGTTTAAGAGTGGAGAGATAGAGATGAAAAATCATAGGATAGCTTTTTTATCCTCGTACTACGTTAAACAGACAAAAAACAAACCAAAATGCTACACTTTCAGAAATAATTACCAGGATGCTTCACTTGAACTCGTTCGCGCCTTGAAACTACTTCAAACTTACACACAACTCGTGCTCACGTGGAACAACTTCCATGACGTGACTTCACTTTTTAAATTTAGAAAACGAAATCGTTCACATGGGGAACGACTTCTCCCTGCTCCATTTTGTACGGTCTCGTCTTGCGTGCCATTCTTCACTGGTGAAAGGAATTGAACGAGACAAAAGTTGGGGGCGGGTCCTGAGTTTTTTTTTTTCCAGCTTTTTTTCTCACAAATAAAAGTGAACAAGAGTATAAGTGGTAAATATTTCCAACAGTGTAGCATTTGGGTGTTTTCTTTTTACTGTTTAATATAAGGATAAAAAAGCCTCAGAAGATATGTTCCATAACAGGAGTATAGGACCAGCCCACTCATATTTAGATTTATAGTAAAATATATTTTTTCAACATGATTTATTGAATTTAAAATAAGTATATAAGAGGAGTTTTATCTAAACTTACATAAACATATTTTTTAGTCGCTAATTGGAACAAACCGTTAAAATACTTCACCTACTGGTTTAAATTATAAGACATTTCTAACTAATTTATATAGTGATACCTACTAATAAAAACTATTAAAAACATTAATTTTTTTAAAAAAACTAAGTACTCCGTATATATATACTAATTTGGTTAAGGGTATAATTCTTTTTGAAACTTATAATGTAAAGTTTTCGATTTACCTGATAAGTGTGTTTTAGAGGATTCAAGCCTGTTTATATGTGTGGTTACAAGTAGTGTGTGTGTGTATTAATGTAGCTAGTTGTTAAAAGAATAATTAGAGTAACAGATTCGGTTGGGTATATTGGCTAGGCGACCACCTGTAACCATATACTGTTTATTGCACACCGTCAGATACTTAACTCATACAATCCCACGGCTATTAGTAGAATGAACTGTACTTCATTTGTATTCATTCTCTTCTTCTTATGCCTTTATCTTCTTCTTCCTTTTGCGATGATACTGTGTATTCTTATAGCTGATTTTCTTTGTTTGATTCATTTTATATCTTAATCTTGAATATATAGGTTTAATGTTTTTGTTTTGCTGCAGAAAATTTATTTTTATCACACTTATATAAAAGTAAGTGGGTCCCATTATAAAGAGAAGAGAGAGAAGATATTAATAGGATCCACTCAGTTGTGTGTGTGTGTAATGTAGACACTTTTGTTAGCGGGGATTCAAATCTCGATCTACTATATCATAAGAGACTATTCTCTTCTGTTAGACCAAACCCCTCATATTGGTAGTGGTATATGTATATTTTTTTGAAGTGGAGAAACTATACACCTTTTTTTTTCATACAAAAAAGTTTAGGTGGGTTCGGTACCGATCCCCCACCAAGGTCAAAACATGACTCCAGGACTCTTTAAGCACTTACATAGGACTTATGAGATCGCCTATCAAAGGAGCCCTCACAACGGCAGAGGAAATTAAACTCTCGACCTTTTGGGACTTCAACCCGTTTCTTACCATCTATATCAATTCTCATTAGCTGGAAACTATACACTTACATACAATAGCCCACGGAATCGGAGGACCCGATTGTACTGGGACCAAAAGAAGCCCAGATAAGGAAAGATAACAAGCCTATCTAAAATGAAAAGTTGATTGACCTGCCTGGCCCAGTTTTATAAACAATGGCGGTCTTCTTTCTCCCCATTCTTATTATTATTTTTTTTTTGCTCAACAGATCTCCCCATTCTTATTTAGAGGAGGGATAAACTAATAAACACTGATATTCATATTCTCCAGAATGTATTTCGTCCCAAAAGGGGAAAATATTCTTTAAAAAAATACCTTTAAGTATTGTACATTCAAAGGAAAAAAGATGTAAGAAAAGAAAAGAATGGAAGCATTCACACCAGAGTTCACTTTTCTACCACATGCCTCCATTATCTACTGCTTCCATGACAAACGTAATACACTATGCTAACTGTTTTCTTTTTTCATTTGTTTTGTATTTTCTCCCTTCTAAAGCCTAAAATAAAAGCATAAAATTTCGTTCTAATCATCTGAAATTATCCTTCTAAATTAGAGAATATTTCTGTACAGGCAGTAAACTTGTACTCCTTCCGGTCCTAATTTTAAGACATGGTTGACTTTTTTGGAGAAATTAAGGAAGTTAATTAAATTACTTTAGAGTATTTTTATTTTTTTCTTCAAAATAATTAATTTGACTAATAAAATAATATATAATCTAAGAAAACACAACATATAAAATGATTAAGTAACTTATTTAGCTTCTTTAATCTCTAAAAAAAGAGTCAACTTTATCTTATAATTAGGACTAGAGGTAGTATTCACTAATTTCTATCTTTTGTTTGTTCACGTCTTTGATGTCATTTCTTCACATAAATATTATCCGGTGGATGCTGGTTATTCTATACTAGTTTAATCTATACGTGTGTGAATATTTTTTCTTTAAAAAAAAAAAAACTCAAACCCAAACGGTTGCTTTTGTGTGTGGGCGGCGTGTTTTCTTTAGATTTTTGCTTCGTCGTCCTCTTGTGTTTTTGTTTGTTCAGGTTCCTAAAGATCTTGTCCTTCCAAAAATTTTGTATATTTTTCTATAATTTAAAATTTTAAAATATCATTTGATTGAAGTAAAGTTAATTTATAGAGCTCTAAAAATAATACTCCCTCTTATCCTAATTATAAGACAACATTTGAGAGTTGGTTTTGATTCTGATTATAGGACAAAATTTAAATTTTTGTCAATTTCTTCCTAAAACACCCTTATTTTATTCTCTCAAGTGTGTTTAGTTTTTGGTAAGTATATGCATTTAGATGCGTAGAATTTTCTAGTCAATAAAACTCTTAAATTATTGGATTTTAATTTATTTATCAATAAGTTAACGTTAATTTACATATATATATATATATAGACACACACATATATTTATATATGTACACACATATAGACACACACATGCATTATATAAATATATGTATATGCTTGTGATGTTTATGTATATACCTGTGTGTCTATATGTGTGCACATACTCATACACTTATATGTGTGTTTATGTATATGTGTGAGTGTGGGGGATGTGGGAGTTTTATTTATGTGTAGATATGTGTGTATCTGTGGAGGGTGTATATATGTTTTTTTTTGTTGTAGATATGTGTGTGTGCATACACATACATACATATGTGTGTACAAACACATGTATATGGGGAGATATATTAATGTCATTGAAATTTTATATAAGGGTATTTTAGAAAAATGAGTGAAATTAACTAATTTAACTTCTCTCTTTAATTTTTCTAAAATTAGTTAAATATATCTTATAATTAGAATCGGAGGGAGTAATATTTAAAAATCAAATCTAATCCCATATCAAATCTTAATCCGAATTTTATTTTTAATCGAAACTCCGTGTTTGGTATCGCTCTTAGAAAAGTTAATCTTAAAAGTCACTCCTGCCAATCCAAACGAAACGCAATCGATATCTCCTGGGGCCTTCTTTTTCTATATCTTCATACATTAAAAATTTCGAAATCGCCTGAAGTTTAATTTCTGGTATAACTCGGATCCCCAGTTTTGATAAAATCTCTCTATCTGCCCCCTCTCCCTCCCACCCTCAGCGCCGTAAGTGCTTGATTGCCCCTCAATTTTTTTTTGGGGTCTGCTCTCCGAGGATTTGATCGTAGAACGTCCTCGGGTTTTCTCTGTTCCGCCATGGCAGATGTGTCCGATGACGCCACTAGTATATGTGCTCACTGGTAAAAATAGAATTTACGGATGATTCTCGTTATCTGCCTTCCCTAATTTTGCCGACGAATTCGTGATTTTCTTCCTTCTGAATTTTGAGCTAAAATCACTTAATTTGATGGAAATTCGGGGATTACTTGTTTCGTAGGTTGCGTGCTCCTGAATTTGTTGTGGCCTGTAGAATGTTTTTGCATACCTTATGGCTGTTCCAAAGCTGCAATTTTACTTGAAAGATCGCCTCACGGCGATGAACTTTTGCTTAGATGGCGATATCATTGTATGATTCTAGAAAAATATTTCAAGATTTTCTTCTCGTAGACGCCGTTTATTGCATTGAAGTATAGTTGTTTGTGTTCTGACTTCTGATTGCCTTTCTCCTGAAATTGTTGGTGACTTGTTTTTTAATGTTACAGTGGTCGTGCTATCCCTGCTGCTAACATTGCTCTGCATTATGCACATTGCTCCCGGAACCTTGAAAAATGCAAAATTTGTGGTGATATGATTCCAAAAAGAAACTCCGACGATCACTTTTTAAACACACATGCCCAGGTATGTGAAGTCTTGTCTTTTTGCTCTTTCTTTCCAATTAAGATTCAAAGGAACTGGTGGAAAAATAATTGAAGGTTATGTTACATGGAGATAAAGTAAAAAAGGGGGAATAGGAAGACAAGAGTTGGAGTGTATGTCAAAGGAAGGACATGGATCTTTCTCATGTAAGCTGGGATTTGTAGGGTAAATGATTGCTCCATTCCTTGTCCTCTTTTATACACAATTTCTTGGGCTTGACCTCTGTTCTGGACACCAATAACCGGGGCCTTGTTTTTGTTTTTCATCCATTTTCCTCTTAGTTGTTTGAATTGTTTGGTGTTGGAACATGCATTTGAACTGGTAGTGGTTTTGCCAATTGGGATTGGGGTTGTGTGGGTTAATACTTGGTATTACTGTCTGGGTTGCTGGGATTTCTTGGGTATTGGATTGGGTTCTTTGGTGGGAATATTGGGAGGGCTGATGGTAGTTCCCTGCTGAGGCCTGTTTATGTAAGGCTTCGGTGGAGGTTTCTTGAAGGCAGTCTAACCAGCTAAGTACATGGTGTTCGGCTGCTTGAATGCCAGAGCAGATCCTCACAATAGACCGGCTAATAGCTAGCTTTTGATAGTTTTATTTTACCTTAGTTGAGAGTTCCTTAAACTTCTCTTGGTAGTCAGTGACAGAGTCTTCTTGCTTCAATTTCTTTATCTCCATCATGGAATCCACCTTATTCACATAACTGAAATTGTCATGTTTTTGAAATACTCTCCCCAGCCTCTTCTTAATGATCTTTGAGTGCTGCTGCAATGCTTCCCTTTATAGGTGGCCCCAAAGCAATGAATCCTCGTGTCAATGTCAAGAATTTCTTGTCATTGGTGACCAATCCACGTAAATCACTATCATTAAATTTATGGAGCTCAATTCGACATTGTTTTGTTGGAAACAAATAGTCGAGTACCATGGATGGTGATCTGAATTGAGGACCATTGGCTATTGCTATCTTGTGTATGCTGGATGCTACTTCTCAACATTGGCTATAAATTTTTGTCAATGTCTGTAATTTGTGCAGCCATATTGACAATGAAACCCTTGATATTTTTGACTGACTGAAACATCTTGTTCACCTCAGCAATGTTCCTCTCGAAATGTGCAGCATTCCTGTATGTGTGTGTGGTTTGCTCCAAGAACTGGTTGTATCAGACCGTGAATCTTGTGATCAAGATTTGATCAGTAGAGTTGATCTAATGCTGGAGTGATGCTGAGAAAACTAGAAAAGGCTTGTTAATTTATCAGTGGCTCCTCATTATGGAGAATGTTCTATTCATAGGCTATAGGGAATAACATCAAGCTTGTTATTCTCAGCTAACACCCTCTTAACTGACCAATTATTTCTGCCATAGCTAACTTTGTCAAGTCCATAGTTATTGCCTTGTTGGTTCAGCCCTTTGTGATGGTATCATGTAAAATAATACCTGCCTGTGGATCCTTAAAGATTAGTACTGTTGGAACGAGGCCACCAATCATCAAAGGGGAAAAAAAGAAATACAAAGCTTGCAATGGAAGCTTACTGGATATACTAGTCCTCTGATCATTCGTTTTAACAGTAGAAGAGATGGAGAGGTTGACTACATGTCATCACCCCCCCAATCTTCGGTGCAGTCACCCTTGCTCTGTGTTGCACCAAAGCAGTTTTTTGATGTTAGATATGCATTTCATTTTTATGTTCCTAGTTTTCCAAAAGAGTTCTTCATTGTGCAGGTTGCCTGTTCGATGTGCCATAAGATAATGGAGCGTGACATGTTAGAAATCCACAAAGGTGAAAGCTGCCCACAGAGAGTTGTCACTTGTGAGTTCTGTGAGTTCCCATTGCCAGCAGTTGATCTAGCTGAGCATCAGGTATTATTCATCAATGACATTAAATTTAGAGGTTCTGTCTCTTCATGGTGATGAACATGCACTAATCTTGGTATAATGTTTATACTCTTAGGGAGTATGTGGGAACCGAACAGAACTTTGTCAACTTTGTAATAGATATGTTAGGCTATGTGAAAGATACAACCATGAAGGCACGTGCAATGGCATCCCAGATAATAATGTGGGATCTTCAAGGTAGGAAATATCATCATTTAATTTCATTCTTGTTGGGTGTTGTTGAATTTTCCTTTTAATTGATTCTTAGCACTGAAAATCACCAGTATTTCCTAAATTAAACCCGTTGTGTTATGGTTATTATGCTATTGCAAGCATTCTGTCAGCAAAAATATCTGTTAGGCTCTTGTGTCTAGCTCATAGGCTTAGTAAGTTTACTTGGTGAGTGCTTTATGTTAAGATAATCTCATTATGAGCACGAGTCCTTTGACCTTTTTTAGGCAGTTGGGGCTTTGTTCCATGTCTGAGCATCACAAAGCACATATATTATAAGTTTAGCCTTTTGACCTCTTTTGCCATTTCTTTTTTAACAGTGTGTCAGCATCTGCTACTGGTTCTGTAACTTTTTAGACCACTGCTGAGCAATTTATGTATAAAAGAAGTAACAACTAAATCATTTAGGACTCTTGTCACCACTTTTCTAGTATAGCACAGCTCCCAGGGATATGCTATATGAACGTTGAAATTAATTACCATCTGTTTCATAGTATTTGATATATCTGTTCGATAAGTTCATCTTATTCGAGAATAGTTAGCCAAATTTGTCTTTGATTTCCAAGCCAAGTAAATGAGTTAGAAAAGGCTTGTTGTAAATTTTTAGAAAGCAAGTGAATCTTCTGTGTTGGAAATTTATTATTAATGAAGAAAGGTACTTACTGTTAGCATCCTGGTGCCGTGTAAACTGCCTATGCATTCATGTGGTGACGTTGATGAAAGGTATTTCTTCCTCGTGACTGAACCATTTGCTTGTTATGTTGTCCGAAGGGATGCGAGGGCACGTGGAAGGGATGAAGGTGCTGGGAGGCGGCGGCAGAATGACTACCCAAAAAGGAATATTCTATTCACTGTAGCAGTTACTGGCATTGCTGTTTTAGTTGGTTCGATTTTGTTCCAGAGGAAGACGGAGCCCAGTGATTTGCAATAGCCGCTGATTTTGAGCATGTTTGCTAGGATCATATGCTTCGACCATGTATAAATAAATCTATTCGTATTCAGCAGAAGTCATATGACATTTTGAGACGTATGCTTTGCCTTTCTAGGGCAGCACTTCGGCATTATCATTAACTGATCTAGCGCTATAACGCTTCCTTTTGTTCCCTGCTTGCACTACTAAAACGTCCTCTCTTGTTTTTTTTTCTTGCTTATAAGAGATAGATAAATAACTAAAAAAAAATAGTAACATTTTTTAAAATATGTTACAAATTTTTTTTTTTCAGAAATGTTTTTATTAAATGTTTGACATAATGATTTATTAATGATGCTTACCCAATTATTTCATGTAAATAATAGAATAATAGTGGCATAATGGAAATAACCATTCCATTTGTCACATTAATTTTATATACTTTCTTAGAATAAATTTGGTGTTGGACATTGGGTCCGCTTGGAGTGCAGCTTTTTCTATGCTAATTTTGAAAAAAAGTCAGCTAACGTTGCTAGCTGATTTTAAATCCGTTTGGGTTAAGCTTAAATTCATTTACTTTAAAGCTCAAAAAACTCAAAAAAACCCATTAAGAAAAAAGCTCCACTTCTGAACATTTTCCAAAAAACTCTCAGCTTTTTGACATAGGCCTCGCCAATTTTACCACTATTAATCCAAGCACAAATTATTATATATAAGCTGACTCTTTTCTATCAAGCTTTTTTTAAAGTCAGATGGCTTTTAAGTCACAACTCTTATCGCCAACCCAATCGACCTATTGAATGGAAAATATCCTAAATTATTAGCATTATAATAAAATTAGGGTTAAGGTGCAAAAATACACATAAGTTTTTTCTTAGGAGCACCCAGCACCACGTGCTTTTTTTTTGGAGTAAAAATATATATGTGGTTACCATTTTAGAGCAAAATTCACATCCCACTGTTATGTTACTGTTCACTTCATCTCTTTCTCTCTCATCACGATGGACAGTAACATAAAAGTGAGATATGACTTTTGCTCTAAAATAGTAACCACGTGTATAGTTTTGTTCCAAAAAAAAACACTTGGTGTTGGGCTGAGGAAAAAAAACTCATGTGTACCTTAACCCATTAAATTATGATAGTTAAAAAATCCTTAATCTAATAATAAAAAAAATTCTTTGCTGAGACTGCACTGTAGCGCGATGAGAATGTTTCTTTTTGGCCATCCAATGCGAATGTTCTAAAAAATTAAAAAGTAAAATGAGGGGAACTCTCTATCTCTCTCAATATATATATATATATATATATATATATATATATATATATATAATTTTTGAATCTTTCCGACTGAGGGGGGGAATTCAGTTCAGAGATGCGTTAACATTCTTTAGAAAATTATTTTCCGTGGACTCCGTTATGCGGCATCGTATTTTCCATGACCATGTACTCTGTAACTAATGCTTCTGCAGTTTTGCGTTAAGCCATCATTTCTGAGCCTGCTGCGACCAAGACATCACCGTACTTTCGTCAACTTTTCTTCTTTATAGCAAATCATGGAAGGTATTAATTTCTTGGCGAATTTGTTTTGCAGTAAAATCTCTGTAATTTCTGGCCATTTCTTTTGGGTGTTAAAATCATCTAATTTTATTCAATTGTAATTGAATCGTTGTCTGGGAGTTAAATGGATATGTCATCTATTTATTTCACGTGATGAGGACAGAATCATCGACTGCCTTCCTTAGCTTCATGTGTTTGTTGAGAGAGGAAACCGAACTTTATGAAAGATACTGACAGCTGGAAGACGAAGCATATATATATATATATATCGAGAGAGAGAGAGAGAGAGAGAGTGCAAATCGTTTCTCTTTCAGTCTATCTTTATATGGAAATTTTTACTTCATCACGTTGACATGCATTGAAAATTAACGTGCAAGATAAGTGATCGATCGATCGAGTCTGTTACCTCGTTAAACTGTTTCCTTTAATTTCTTCAGCAACTCTCTAGACTCGAGAATTTTGCTGATCACAGCAAGTTAGTAAAGACAAGCAAGGACACAACATGTCGACTCCAGGGGTCCGATGGCACCTTCATGGTCGTCATGTAAGTTAATTCGTTCATTTTCTTTTGTTTCTTATTCTAATTTTCTATTGTTGAATTTAGGTTTAAAATATGATAGACCTTTTTTTAAGTGTGCAATTTGAAAATACCTTTGTGCTGCTCAGAACACTTCTGAAGATTTGATTTTGTTAGATTTTTTATTTCAACCAAAACGGAGCTTCTCATGAGTAACGTCTCGCAGATCTTATTGTTGTTTCAACTTTCATGTGTATAATTTGGCTTATGAGCAGGTGGTGATGGATAATGGCATACTCCAAGTAACCTTATCAAACCCTGAGGGAATTGTTACTGGGATTCGATATAATGGTGTTGACAATTTGCTTGAGGTCCTTAACAATGAGACTAATCGAGGGTATGCGATCTGAGAACTTGGTTGATAAACAAAATTTTACTTTTCTTTTATAGAACAATGAGCTCTAACCCTCATATTTTTAAAAGGATTTTTTTTTTTTAATGATTGTGTGAAAATCAAGGGTAGTTGACATATGTTGAGCTGGAAGCTGATCTTGCATTCAATTTATTGTCTAGGTACTGGGACCTTGTTTGGAGTGCACCAGGAAGCAAAGGAATCTTTGATGTGTATGGCAATGCTTCCGACTCTTTCATAGGAAGTAGGAAATCTATGAAAATTTTCAATCAAGTCAAATTCTTCAGAAAAATGTATTCTAGTGCACCCGATTATAATGGGAGTTTCCACCTAATGTTAAACCATAGTAGAATTGAAAATTGGCTCTCAAACTCCTCTGTCTAAGATTGTGTCCCTTAAGCAATCCTATTAATATCGTTTTTGCTCAAAATGATCATATATATTAAAACTAAATGTGAAGCTTTCATTTTTGATCCAGGATAAAAGGAACATGTTTTAAAGTTATAGTTCAAAATGAGGAACAAGTGGAGCTTTCATTCACACGAATGTGGGATCCTTCTCTTGAGGGAAAGTTTGTTCCCTTGAATATTGATAAAAGGTCCTTGCTCAGATAATCTGTATCATTTCCTTTTGATTGAAAATCTGACTGCAGGATTAATATTTGTAAGTGGTGATTTCAGATTTATTTTGCTCCGTGGTTCATCAGGCTTCTACTCTTATGCAATATATGAACACTTAGCTGGATGGCCGGATTTTGATATTGGTGAAACGAGGATTACTTTCAAGCTAAGAAAAGACAAGTAAAATTTTCTTTATATGCTTTACACATCACACTTCATAATAAAAAAAATGGAATATATATGTATAGAAAAAAGGATTCTAAAAGACAATACAGTTTCAAGGAAATAGCGTTTCTCATTCTTGGTTTGTTTTTGTTACTTTGTATGTTCGAACTAGACTTCACGGAGCTTTTTTTGTTTAAAATTTAACTGCTAAATAATGCCTACAAAACTTGGAAATAGCTTTGCAAGAAAAACAACTATTTTATTATACAAATCTAAGAGCCGAATTTATGTTAGCACTTATTTCTATAACTTGTGTTCATGATGATGACATTTCAAAGATGAGCAAAGATGGTCACACGAGACAATAGGCAATCTTTCTTTGTTATAAAGTTTTAGATGTTCAACCAATTTAACAAAGAAGTTTATAGGTTTAATTACATGGCTATAGAAGACAATAGGCAAAGGATTATGCCTCTTCCAGATGATCGGTTATCGGGAAGATGCCAGCCCTTGGCTTACCCAGAAGCTGTCCTACTAGTCAATCCCAAAAATCCACAACTCAAAGGCGAGGTACTTGTTGCAATGATTTCCTTCAGTGTTTCTTTTGTCAACCGAAATCTTGCAATAATATATGTTAAGATTTTATATTGATGTAGCTGTTGGCAGAACCAGCAGGTTTTGAGTTCCTAGGGGCCACCATGATCATTTTCATTAGGCTATTTAAAAAATATAAAGATAGTTACCTTTTCAGAGATTCAATGCCTATGAAGTGAATCCATTGTGTTTGAATGACTTCTTGATGCACAGGTGGATGACAAGTATCAATATTCATCTATTAACATGAATAATCGAGTCCATGGGTGGATATCTTTGAATCCACCAGTGGGATTCTGGCAGATCACACCTAGTGATGAGTTTCGTTCTGGTGGACCCCTTAAGCAGAATTTGACCTCACACGTTGGACCTACCACGCTTGCTGTAAGTGAATGATCTTAGACCTTTAATGACAGTTTCCTCACATGGCTTGCAGACTGAGTGCCACCTCAAATTGAGATAATGTGATTTGATCTGATTAATGTCATAACATAATCTACATTGGCATCTTCAGATGTTTCTTAGTTCACACTATGCTGGACAAGATTTAGATCCCAAATTTCGAGGCGGTGAACCATGGAAGAAGGTTTTTGGTCCTGTCTTTATTTATCTTAACTCCAGATCGATTGGTGATGACCCTCTTTGGCTGTGGGAGGATGCAAAAATACAGGTTTGCCACGTAACTCTTGCACCCCTCTTGTGATGGGATAGATAGAGTGATTAGAATGGTGAGGTTTTGAAATGGACTGATTTGAATGAATATTCAGATGATGACTGAAGTCCAAAGTTGGCCATATTTTTTCCCAGCTTCAGAGGATTTCTTGAAGTCAGATCAACGGGGTAACGTTAGTGGTAGGCTATTTGTGTTAGACAGGTAAGCAGTTGGCATGGCCTTAGTTTGCTATCTAAAAACTGTTCCCCCTTTTCATATAAGATTTTTGGGTGAATTTGCGTGGTTGGCAGACACACTTGGTTTTACTCCTTGAAAATTTTCAAACATATAGCACTTATTATAGCTACAATTATTATCTATTTGTGTGGTTGGCATATACACTTGGTTTTACTCCTTGAAAATTTTTGAACATATAACACTTATTATAGCTGCAGCAGGACTGTGGTTTCTCTTTTATCCTTTTATGGGCAATTGGATTAAGACTATTCTAAATTTATCTCTAGGTGCATCTGCACAGATTTGATGCCGGCAAACGGTGCTTTTGTTGGTCTTGCCCTGCCAGGAGAGGCAGGGTCATGGCAAAGAGAATGCAAGGTTTTCTTTACTCCTCTCATTTATTGAAACCTAATGGTATAGTTACATGAATAGTATGTAGGTCTTCCGAGCAAAAAAATAGTATGTAGGTCGCGCTCCATTTTATTCTGGTGGGTGAGGGTGGAGGGATCACCTTTTTTTTTTTAATGGGATTCTGTGGGACTGTTTTACTTACTTTTACTTAATGTATTAATTTCGTTAGTTACAGACTAAATTAAACTATAGAACAATCCCTTGCTGTGTCTTACAGAGCATATTATTGGTTCTTTGGATCAAGCTTCGGAAAAGAGCTGTCATTTAGTACTGCGATGATCTTGAAGATATTGTGGCGATCTTTAAAACTTAAGGCATTTCTTTTGGAAAACATATATAACGTAAAACAACGTTGTAAGAGGAAGATAGTTATCGGATGTTGCCTTTATATAGGATTTAAGGGAGAAAGGACAAGGAGAATTCTATTTTGGAGTGATAAAAAATGCCCCTTCTCAGATGATTTTTTTAACTTCTGTACCTGTCAGGACTATCAATTCTGGACCAGAGCAGATGAACATGGATTTTTTACCATTAAGAATGTACGTCCAGGGGACTACAATCTTTATGCTTGGATCCCTGGTTTTGTTGGAGACTTCAGATTTGATGATCTGATGAAGATAGATTCAGGTGTTGCATCCTCAGCTTGTTGAAATTGAGATCATTTATCATTATATGATCAACAAGCACTTAGTAACTTGTAATGCAGGTTCTCGTATTGAACTGGGTGACATTGTGTATGAGCCCCCAAGGGATGGACCCACATTGTGGGAAATAGGCATTCCCGATAGATCAGCTGCAGAATTTTATGTTCCTGATCCAAATCCGAATCTCGTTAATAGGCTCTTTGTCAACCATCCAGACAGGTTAGCTCACTATTGTGGTTGGATGATCAATCCGTTATCCGTTCTTCCATTTATTCTTTTGTTGCTAAAATAATTGGTGAGCCTCATGCATTCCACGGAGTTTGAGTTGTATTGCCGCTGACTTATAAATAGTATGACTTGTTATAGATTTTGTGTCTCATTGATATTAATTTGTTTGCACACTTTTGAATTTATGCTACATGTAACATGAATATTTTTTAATCTTTCTTCTTCCAACTGAGCCTTCTTTTAAGGATTGGTTAAAGTGCTTCGGTTTTCAGGTGCTTTTAGGTCTTATTTCTTTTTCGCAACTGGTAGGTTCAGGCAGTATGGAATGTGGGACAGGTATACAGAGCTGTATCCAGATGCTGATTTGGTTTACACAGTTGGTGCTAGTGATTATTCCAAAGACTGGTTTTTCGCTCAGGTTCCTAGGTTCGACTCTCCAAACCATGATTTTTGTTTGCACAACGTGGCTGAATATCTTATAATACCTGTCTGGTTCTTGCTATCTGGTTGAATTTCTATGCCATACAATTACATACCATGGACTAATTTTTCAAGCCTTTACAACTGCAGAAAGAAAGAGGACAACACTCTTCAAGGAACAACTTGGCAAATTAAGTTTGAACTCAGTAATGTTGCTCAGAGAAGTACATATAAACTCAGAGTTGCAATTGCATCTGCAACATTAGCCGAAATGCAGGTAATTTTTTCTCACTCACACGCACACAAAGGGATTTCTTGTCTGATTCTGCTGCAAGATACTAACAAAATTTTATGTTAAATTGTTGTTTGAAGATTCGAATAAATGATCCAAATGCAAAGCGGCCTCTATTTACCACTGGATTAATAGGAAGGGACAACTCAATTGCAAGACATGGAATTCATGGGCTCTATTGGCTGTACAATGTGAATGTGCCAGGTGCTGCTCTTGTCAATGGCATAAACACACTATTTTTAACGCAGCCAAGATGCCAGAGCCCTTTTCAGGGGATCATGTATGATTATATTCGTTTGGAAGGTCCTCCTTGTTTTTAGAGAATAACTTTAATATCCTTTTAAGCTAAACATTAGGACAGAAATACATTTGGTACAAAGTTGTGGGGCGTATACGTCACCTTGGAATGTCAGTTATTATTGGTACGTAATTCTATATTCTATTATTATTATTATTTGTTATTGTACTTAGTCTTGTGACTTGAATTATAAAGATAGGAACCGTACCACACATTATAAACAGACTAATTTATGTAAAACCTTACTTTTGCTGATAGCTTCCGTTTTACTTTAGTAGAGTAGAATTTCGTTTTTCCCTCTTATGTACAAACTCACAAAATGCTACCCCTTCTGTTCTTAATATGGGAGTCATATAACTAATTTAGAGATAGTAGGAAAATCAACATAGTTAGTTATTTACAATAAATTAAATGTAGGTTGGTTTTTCTAAAATGCTTTATTTAATCATTACCCCTTACCCCTGTTGATAGAAACCTCTTTTGATATATGCAATTAATACAAATAGTTTCACAAAATGAGACAAAAATAAACTTTTAATTAATTCTTTTATTTAAGATTGGAGGGGCTGTCTAGTTGGCTTAGGTTACACTTACGTTTTGGTGCCTCCTTTTGTTTTCTTTTGATTGCTTTGCTCAAGGTATACTTTCACGTAATGAATTTGTCGCGAAAACAGTTATGGCTTGGTTGCCATATGTGCTTAGCTATGCTCTTTGTTAGTTACAGACGAATACAAACTATTGGTTGCAATGCTGATTTAAAGGATATGTAAGAATTCTTTCCTACAAGCCACAACAATCTGATTTGTTCCAACTTGCTCTTATAAGGCTATCGTGTATATAAACATCACTTCTATTTAACTTGCTGATGTCATTTACAACTATGGACTAATGTTAAACAGTTAAAAAAAGAAAACATAAGTTTCCCCGCTATAAAACCGAGTCAATAAAAAATCTATAAATATCCATGCACCCCTGTTTCATAAAAGAAAACTTGCGTGCTCAATTTATATTTGAACTCATTTGGTAATTAAGGAGCAACTTGGTGAGCTTTGAAATTCTACTCTTCCTTGTTTCAACGTGTTTAGTTTTCTTGGATCTGAATAAAAAGTCAATTCCCAGCAGTTATGTTACGAAGCGAGGCCGCGGCTTAACTCTCTGAATCAAATAAACAGGGGAAACCAAAACAAGTCCTTTTTTTTTTTTTAAGGAAAGGAAAAAGTAAAGTTGTATATGTCTCACATTTTTAATCTGATGCTTCACTTGCACGCTTTTATTATAAACGCACCAAACTGCTTTGGCGACTAAGTAAAGAGATTAAACGAAAGTCTGATAAAAGAATGCTTTCTTGCTAGTTCAAGAAAACTAAACCAATCCTTTAAAGTCCCACTTAGATTTCCCCAAAATCTATTGGCAGATTGCTGTTTAGTAGTACGTAAGCGCAATTTTTCTTTTTCTTTTTTTTTTTTCTGGAGTCGTGTTTGAAAAAGCTTCTCATTCCAACGAAGGCCACCCACTATATATATTTAGTTTCCCATCAACATGAAGTTCTAAGCCATTCTGTGAGTACTCTAATTTTTTAAGCCTCTCATCTCTAACTACCACCATGGCGTTAACAGGAGTGCAACTGGTTATTGAAGATAGTCATGTATTTGAAATCTTATTTCTAGCTACAAACATGTTATTTTCATCTTCTTCATAATGTTCTTAATTAGTTGTTGCTCTATATACCATTAAACTTCATTTCAAATAGCTACCTTTATTGTTAAGATGCATTTTTTAAATTAAATTGATGGTGCAGGTGATGATTGAGAATGGCATACTAAAGGTGACCTTGTCAAATCCTGACGGATTAGTCACAGGAATAGAATATAATGGTATCGACAACTTGCTGGAATATCTGAACGAGGAATCTAATAGAGGGTATATAAATTAAATACTTTGCTAAGTCCTACTTGTTTAATAATAAAAATAATAATTTTTTCTTTCAAAAAAAAAAGAAAAGAATAAGCTGCTTCCTTTTGTTCTTAATAAAAGATATTAACTGAGTAACTGACCACAATCTCGTGATATAGGTACTGGGACCTTGTGTGGAGCTCACCGGCAAGTCCCGGAACCAAAGGAATGTTTGATGTGTATGTCAAACTTAAACTTTTGTTATCCCCTTCTATTCACAAACTTTCATTTTTCTTGTTTTCACTCTAATTCCCATCTATATCCTTAAAGAAAATGCGTATACAAGTGGTTCGTTTGCAGGATAAAGGGAACAAAGTTCCAAGTGATTGTGGAAAATGAAGAACAAGTTGAATTATCCTTCACAAGAACGTGGGATGCCTCACTTGAAGGCAAGCTGGTTCCCTTAAACATCGATAAAAGGTCATTAGCTTTCTAATTAACCGTTGCCTCACATCATTCGTAAATTTAAGATAGTGATTTGAGAAGTCCGAATATGACTAACTAGGTATGAAAATTTTTGAGTAGGTTCATAATGCGTCGAGGTTGTTCTGGCTTCTACACCTATGCTATTTACGAACACTTAGATGACTGGCCTGCCTTCGATATGGACGAAACCAGAATTGCTTTCAAGCTCAGCAGAGAAAAGTACACACACACATAGATGCACATGCATATTTCATTATGGTTCATTTTTGTAAGCTTTTCAGTATTGTCCAGGTTAAATTTCATGGGCAGGTTTCATTACATGGCAATGGCAGATAATAGACAAAGGAAGATGCCTCTTCCTTGTGACAGAGACTCCCCAAGAGGCCAAAAACTTGCCTATCCTGAGGCTGTTCTTCTGGTTAATCCTGTCGATCCTGAAATGAAAGGAGAGGTAAAATATACACATTTATTTTAAAATTCAAATACAAATTTGTTTCAAAAGTTTTTTTGTTGAGAGTAATATTATATGAAAATTTTTTTAGACTCAATATTATTCTAAAAATGTTAAAATGAAACAATATTTCCCTTACTGCTCAAAATTTAATGTTTAACGTTAATATTTTAATAGTTATCGTTAGATTTTTAATAGAATAAGGTGAATGATATTGAGTATATAAAAAAAAATAAAAAATAAAAAACTATTAAGATAACATTAGTTCTAAATGAAAATTTGCACATATGATCATCCATTGATTTATGACTTTTTTTTTTTATTTCAGAGTTATAAACAATGATATTTCAGCAAAAGATAGTATTTCTTATTACTTTTAAATTAAGAAACGCATATGATGTATGCATATATAGGTGGACGACAAGTACCAATATTCATGCGACAACAAGGATAGCACGGTGCATGGATGGATTTCCACGGAACCAGCGGTCGGATTCTGGCTAATAACTCCCAGCAACGAGTTCCGATCCGGTGGACCCGTCAAACAGAACCTAACTTCTCATGTCGGACCCACCACTCTTGCTGTAAGTAGTTCCGCGATCTTCCTCTATCGATTTTTAATTATCATCTACAAATATTCAATTATTTATTGAAACTCATATCATCATCATGCAACTACAATACTGTATATCTTAATTAAGTAGCAAAGTGAATGAATGGGTGTTTTCTGAAACGAGGGAATCAGGTGTTTCTAAGCCCTCATTATAGCGGAGAAGATCTGGTGCCAAAATTCAAAGCTGGAGAGGCATGGAAGAAAGTTTTTGGTCCAGTTTTCATCTATTTGAATTCTTCCGATAATGAAGGCAACATATTTAATCAGCTATGGGAAGACGCTAAACTTCAGGTCTCAACTGATCAGGATTTCCTTTATCATATATACCTCCGTCCATTTTTTAACACACATATAGCTCAGGGAGACACAAAAAATACACATTCTGAACTTGCAGATGCAGATAGAAGTTCAGAGTTGGCCCTACAATTTTCCTGCCTCACAAGATCACTTAAAGTGGGACGAACGTGGTAATGTAAATGGTAGGCTACTCCTCCGAGACAGGTGTGTTCTTTTGGCGCATTATTGTTTATTTTCTTGTTCTTTGAATCCTTGAATTATAATTGAATCAAAGAAGGTGATGCCCGAAACCTGTTGGACGAATTGACTGAACCAAGCGGACACTGCTCTAGTGCTCTCGAGTAAATTTTGCGTGTTTTACAGATTTTTTTAGTCAAGATCTTCAATGAAAACGTGAAGTATATTTACTTGATTCGGATCCTTATTTAATTTCCTTTTGGTGATAACAATGGATATAGGTATATTAGAGATGATAATATCTCAGCAAAAGGAGCTTATGTTGGCTTGGCTCCACCAGGAGAAGTTGGATCATGGCAAAGAGAATGCAAGGTGATTATTAAAAATGGAAACTTTTCTTCCGTCTATGTTCTCATTTTCATTATAAACGTACAACACCATTTGTCTCTGTAAATGACTCAAATATGTATGTTATATACTTATATTGCTTGTCATTAGAATTATCAGTTTTGGGCTAAAGCAGACGATGAAGGATATTTCTCCATCAGCAATGTACGCCCTGGTGACTATAATTTATACGCATGGGTCCCTGGTTTTATTGGGGATTATAGATATGATGAGGTTGTGAGCATAACTCCAGGTACTGCTAAATAAACCCACCTTTTTCCTCTTTTTCTTCTTTTCCAAGTTTCAGACATTTTCGTCTTATTCTTCCTGTACGTTTGGTTTATATCTGTCCTGACCCAACAAATATTGAAATGTGTTAAAACAGGCTGTGACATACTCGTAGGTGATATTGTGCATGAACCTCCAAGAGATGGTCCAACTTTGTGGGAAATAGGCATCCCTGACCGTACAGCTGCTGAGTTTTTTGTTCCCGATCCCGATCCCAAATATATCAACAAGCTCTATGTTAATCATCCTGACAAGTTGGTCCCCTTTTTTAATTTAATTTTTGATATGTGGATTGGCCCAGAAAATGATATCATATCTAAGACTCGATTATAATTATCAGGTTTAGGCAGTATGGGTTATGGGAGAGATATGCAGAGTTATACCCTGACAAAGACTTGATTTACACAGTTGGTGTTAGTGACTACACCAAAGATTGGTTCTTTGCTCAAGTTACCAGGTTCATTTATTTATTTGATTAAGATTATAAACTTCTAATTATTGAGATGAAATTAAAAGTTAAGTAACATTACAAGGATGGAAGAATATCAGTTAACCAACTTGTTACTATCCAATATGACTTGATCCATTTGTTTACCAGGAAGAAAGATGATAATACATATCAAGGAACCACATGGCAAATCAAGTTCAAACTCGACAAAGCGAACAAGAGAGGTTCCTATAAACTGCGCATAGCTCTGGCATCAGCAACATTTTCTGAACTGCAGGTACTAGTAACAGCAAAAGCTAATTTCACATCTTGTTAATACTAAATTCACTCTTATGGTTGAACTGATAAAATATATGATTTATATGAAACTTGTAGGTTAGAGTGAATGACCCAAAAGCAGCTCGTCCTGTGTTTTCGAGTGGGTTGATAGGGAGAGATAACTCCATTGCTAGGCATGGCATTCATGGGATGTATGTTCTTTTCACTGTTGACATATTGGGTTCTCGACTCGTTGAAGGAGATAATACCATCTTTTTGACTCAGTCAAGAGCCAGTGGCCCCTTTGTGGGCATTATGTACGATTATATTCGTTTAGAAGGCCCTCCCTCCTCTACTTCCAACGACGATATTTGAGATTCTGAATTGTATGACATTAACAAGTTAATTTAATTTTATGAGATTCGATTTTTTTTTTTTCGATGCATGTAACCAAATAATGATTCCAAATGATTCAGAATCTTATCTTTACACACATCATTTGCATGCACACAACGCTTTTATGCAATGAAAAAGTACATGGACATGATAAAGTTTAGGATGTAAAAATGTTACAATGATTATTTTGCTGATAAATTGATAATTAATTTGCATTTTTATCATTATTATTGAGAGAGCTTATTAATAATTATTTTCATACGCTATATATATGCGCAACCCTTTTAGGTGGGATGCTCTTAGTTATTATCGTCATAATTGGATGGCACGATTTCATTTCAGAAATAATGATTTTGAGGAAATTAGTGAAGACTTTGAGCACTACCGTTAATTTAGCACCAAGCAGGGGAATAAGAGCACCGCTACCTTTCCATTAGGAATATGGTTGCAATGATGAAGCGCCACGTGCACGTGGTTTTATCATCATCTCAAAGTCACCAATTTGCCATGAAATGCCACACATCAATGGACAAGTGTCTAGTTTATTTTTGCTGGATTTTTTTTTTTTTCCCACTTCCCCTTTGTTACTGTTTATGATATCTTGGTTTAGATTTACACTAAAAAAAAAAATCAGAAAAGTCCCTGTTGATAAATGAAGAATTACCATTTATAAGTGAATTGATAAGTTATCAGACTTATCAATATATCATTTTTTTTATTGGGACCTAAATGATATTCTCCTAATAATATTGCTGATGAATTTATATTTTTTAAAATAATCAAATCAAAATCACTATTTAATAAGATGATGCGCATCGTTGTGGACTGACATTTCACTATCTCAGTAGAGATAAATATTTTCAAGTTTCAGGATATTAATTTTGTTCATACTTTTTTTTTTTAATATTTACATGAATTCATTGGCCATACAAAGCATCTTCATCAAAAGTGGAATCTTGTTTACGGTTAACCTTTTAAATTGACAAAGTATTCACTGGTCCAAATACAAAAGACATTTTTATTTTGTTCCAAAAAAACAACAAAAAGAATTAAAAAGAATAGATCTATTGAACTCTCTTTAGGCTATAGACGCATTGTACTCTCAAATTAAAACAGATCTAATTAATAAGGCATTTACTTGATTGGCTTCTTGAAACTATTTGATTTTATATAGGTTATTTAAAAAAGGAAGTTATCATTAATGAGGAGTTAATCCAGAATCAAAATCATTTAAGATGAAATCAAATCAAATTAATAATGAGAATGATATTTTTTTTGGTACCCACTCCTCTGATTGAAACTTGCATAGATATTACACTCTGCTTTGCAAAAACACCATTAGTGGTTATCTTCAAGATCGGACACAAAACGTTAAACAGAACTACCACCAATACAGCTAAACAAGCACAATTAGCCTCTTATATTCCTTTGTTTATTCATGTGACTTCAAGCTCACAAACCCGTGAACAGCCGTGCCAGGGAGTCACGCCGACGAAGAAAAGGCCAAAATAGATTGGACAGAGACATTGTTGGTAAAAATAGATGCTATGTCTATAGTTGAAGTAAACTAACCCACCACCAACATTCCACATACAAGAAGTCTTTCACATGCCTCCAGTTTCTTCCCCTTTACCTAACTATCTTAACTAAACTTTTAAATTCGTTCACCTAATAGAGATACCCTTTTTTATGCTTGGAGAGTCTCACTTTTGGTGTCTAACTGCAATATGCTTTTGCTGGTAAACTCACAAGTCATGGCGTTATCCTATCTAGACGCCACCATCAGAATGAGAAAGTCAAGACAAATAAAATGTTATTCAGTTTACCTTCCACCTGAATCTCCTGCTCCCAGTGAAGATTTTCAGTTTTGCAACACATTCTTGTCAAGTCTGCTAATGAAATATTTGTGGGATTTGCGTAGAAAACTGACAAGGACTGGGAAACTGAATATTTTGTCATCAAGCGACTCCCAGAGAGAGTGAGGCCTCAGAAGAGGACGATCGATGATGATGTTGATCCTCACCAACTGTTTCCTGTTCTTCTTGCTGCTGCTGGTTTTGGTTCTGGGCTATGTCTCTTATCCAGGTTTCTTCACTTCTATAATCCTCTGTTCTGTCAATTTCTGCACGCTTTTCCTCTCTGCAAAATAATAAAGCTGCAGTAGAATCCAATTTATGAGAAAATTAGGAGAAGGACAATTCAATAGACTAATTTGTATCATCTCATTCCCCAGGAGTGCGATTGGAAATTCAAGATAAGCATGTAAAACATCCTCTGCAATTCCAAGGATAGCAATATTTACACTGAATCTGTTTTTTTAACTATCGTTAGCCTCTGCCCAACAGTTTATATCAGTTTTATAAGTATATATGCATATTATCTGCCCAGATTGTGATGGATAATGGCATAGTCCAAGTCATCTTATCAAATCCTGGAGGATCAGTCACCGGAATCCAATACAATGGAATTGACAATTTGCTTGAAGTCCAAAACATGGAATTTGACAGAGGGTATGCCGATTTTTCAACCTACTGCTCAAAGTGCTCATTACCCTTAGAAATCTCTCACCTAAGCAATTTCACAAACAGTTGGCATGCATAAAATAGCTATCAAATAACATATCGTATACAAAATCTCAAGTTTTCCCCCACTTACTTTACATTCTTCTTTGGTGTAAGTATAGTTACTGGGATGTTGTATGGAGCGAGGCTGGTAAAAATGGAACAAAGGGCACATTGGATAGGTAAAATTCTTAAACCGATCCAATTTTTTGCTTGAACTTGGAACCCAGTTAATGGTGAGGGTCTTCCAGGTTGGAAGCCACAAATTTTACAGTAATTGTTCAAAATGAAGAACAGTTAGAGTTGTCATTCACCAGAATGTGGCTGCCTTCCCTTGAGGGAAAGATTCCGCCCCTCAGTATCGATAAAAGGTATTTGAGATTCCAAAGTTCTTTCACAAATCTCAAACTCTGCAATTGTAATTTTTCTTTTTCCTCTGTTTGAAGAGCCAAATAAGTTCTTGTTTTTGGGTAGATTTATAATGCTTCGTGGTTCATCGGGCTTCTACACTTACGCCATATACGAGCATTTGAAGGGATGGCCTGCCTTCAATCTTGATAATACTCGGATTGCATTTAAGCTTCGGAAAGATAAGTAGGTTTAGATCCTCAGACTTTGGGAAAACGAAACAACATTAGCTCAATTCAATGATTCTGATGTGTTTGGTGCGTATAAAATATAAAGGTTCCATTACATGGTTGTAGCAGACGATAGGCAAAGATTCATGCCTCTGCCTGATGACCGGTTGAAAGGAAGAGGACAAGTTCTAGCCTATCCTGAAGCTGTCCTCCTTGTCGATCCTGTTGAGCCTGAATTCAAAGGGGAGGTAGGTTCAAACAAAATGATTCTTACTTCACAATGATGGCGTGTTGGGTTTTTCTAATCCGGTTTGGTTTGAGCGAAGGGTGTTGCACCGGAAGGAAGTATATTAAGTAAATTGTAATTAATGAAAAGAATATTTATTTTTGTTAAAAATATATTTTTAAAATATTAAAAGAATTTCATAAACAATTTATTAAACATGAGAGAAAAAATTTATCTCTTCCATCCTTCTCACTCTCTTCTCTCAAAACTTAATTACTAATAGTTGTGACTGAGTTTTAGAATAGAAAATGATGTTATTTTATTTATTATTGTGATTTTTCGATAATTAAATTCTCTATTTCAGATGTCATCGTCATTATTCGTTGGACTTTTTGTCGTTGAAAATAGCTTAATTATTATACTACCTCTTGTGCCTAGTTTAAAAGCTAATTTTTCTGCCTTCTTGACTTGTGGCCTACCGGTGAGGGTGTATGTTTTTACTGTTCCGATATTATTTATAAGTTTATTTTTGACTAAAAAATTTTGGTTTTATTTATAAGTCTAATTTTATGTAATAAATGATATTGTGACAATTTTATCTATATTAATTATATCCATAAAGATAAAAAGATAAGAAAGAGTTGAAAAATGTCCAATCATAAATGAAAATAAAGTTGAGAATTTACACCCATAATCATTGAGTTAACTACCTCTCCTTGGTATGTGAGATTTTGTTAAAGTTGACTTATAAATAAGACCAGAGTGGTATATAGAAAGTCACAAATTCAAATAGTCAAAGGAAATAGTCAAAGGATTGGAGGTACTCCCAGTTAGGATGGTTTAACTTTTTTTCAGTAAAAATTAGTAAATAAGTTACTCAATCATATTTTTTGTTGTGTATAGATTATATTAGTTTGGAGAAAGAGATAAGAATAAAAATACTCTAAAATAATTTAATTAACTTTCTTAATCTCTAAAAAAAAAAGTCAACTTACTTTTATAATTAAGATTAGAGGGGTAGTATATAACAATAAAAGCTAATTTTTCTATATCAAAAAATTAGTTATATGTCTTAAATGTAGGTTAATTTCCATAACATATTCTTTAATTATTTGCATTAGAATTGTTCTTTGATGAAAACATCTTAATATGTGTAATCAATAAGGATATTACGAGAAAAAAATTATAAAGAAAGATAGAGTGGATTAAAATCTTATATTTATGATTAAAATAGATATTTTTACTTGATTCTTATGTGGGAATATCATTTATGCTTTTAAGGTAGAAATTTTTTTTTTTTTATCTTAAGTCAAAACTACGTCGTTTTGACTCTTTTTTTGTTTTTTTTTTCTTTGCTCTTTTTTTGTTTTTGTTTTTTTTCTTCCCCTTTTTTTCTTTTCATATCTTCATTTAAAAAAGAGCTAAAACGACATAATTTTGGCTTAAGGCATAAATGATATTCCCTTCTTATATTTAGGATGGAAGAAAATACGTTCCTTTTCAAGGGTTTGAAGTTTATTTCTATTCTATCCATGCCAGCTCTCTTTTTTTTTTTTACAATAACTCATGTGTCACAAGTCACAGGCTCACGGTAAGAAAATAAAAACTTGAAAGAATGTGTTTGGTGTTATATATAGATCATGGGCAATTCATTCTTATAACATGAATCAATTAAACCTTTTTTATGTTGGGATTTTAGGATCCCACCGGACAGAACAGTGACAACAAATATAGGAAATTGAAAATAATAAATGGCACACAGATATTCTTTATGGAAATCTCACTATGGGAAATTCTAAATAATTACAACCTCTCTTTAATTATAAGGAGGGAACAATTTATCCCTCTCTTAAAATTAAGAGAACCCCTCACAAAGGACACTAAAGAAATTAGAGAAGGAAGGAAGAGATCTTGGTGTGACTTGGAGAGAAGGGGGAGAGGCTTATTTATAGCCTCCCCACCGCCTCATAAGCGTTTTCCACACAATTCCTGTAGCCATAATTCTTCATGTTCTCAATTGTTCATGTTTCGTCTTTTTTCACTATGCAGCCGCATATGTTGACTTTCAAACCTTCTCAATTCTTCATTCCTGCGCCACTTTTGTTGATTGTCTCCAAGCTTCTCAATTGTTCATGCCTGTGCAGCCTTTGTTGACTTTAAGTCATTATCACGACAATCTCCCACTTGGAGATATGATTGAAAACCAATCAATCTCCACATCATCCTTGCTGTCTTCTTGTTATCTATATCTCTTCCAGGCCAAATGAAGATCTGCACCACACAAATTTATTAGTGTTGATTGCCTTTGTTAATGCATCTGCTAGGTTTCTTTTTGTGTGAATCTTTTGCATGTTCACACTTCCATCTTCTACCACTTCACGAACAAAATGATATTGAACTCCTATGTGCTTCATTCTGGAATGAAATGTTGGATTCCTTGCAATGTGCAAGGCACTCTGACTATCACAATACAACACCATATGTTGTTGTTTGTGTCCAAGTTCTTCCATGAATCTTCTCATCCAGATTGCTTCCTTACAAGCTTGTGTAGCTGCCATATACTCAGCCTCTATTGTAGATAGTGCTACAACTGACTGTAGTTTAGATACCCAGCTAATAGCTCCTTTTCCAATCGTGAACACATAGCCTGTGGTATATTTTCTTTTTTCAAGATCACCTGCAAAATCAGAATCAACATATCCTCTGGCAATGAAATCAGATCCTCCATAACATAGAGCAACATTTGAGGTTCCTTTGATGTATCTCAAAATCCTCTTGACAGCTTTCCAATGCTCTTGACCATAATTTGCCATGTATCGACTAACCACTCCCACTGCATGTGCAATGTCTGGTCTTGTACAAATCATAGCAAACATTAAACTCCCTACTGCTGATGCATACGGCACTCGAGACATCTCCTTCCTCTCTGCTTCACTGTTAGGACTCATACTTGAGGATAACTTGAAATTAACAGGAAGAGGGGTAGACATTGGCTTACAATCTTGCATTTTCAAGCGCCGCAAGATTTTCTGAAAATAATTCTTTTGAGATAGCCAAATCTTCCTACTATTTTTGTCTCGGTGAATTTGCATCCCTAGAATCTTGTTTGCTGGTCCCAAATCCTTCATGTCAAATTCCCTAGCCAACTGTGCCTTTAATTCTTGAATAAGATCTATGTTAAGGCCTGTTACCAACATATCATCAACATACAACAGTAGTATAATGAAATCATTACTACTAAACCTCTTGAAATACGCACAAGGGTCTAAATTGAGTCTGTTGTAATCAAGGCTTAATATGAAGGAATCAAATCTCTTACACCAACACCTCGGCGCCTGTTTTAGACTGTACAGAGATTTGTTCAACCTGCAAACCAAGTTCTCCTTATTTGGTTCTTCAAAACCTTCTGGTTGGAGCATATAGATTTCCTTTTCAAGATCTCCATGAAGAAACGCAGTTTTAACATCTAACTGCACTAGATGTAAATCAAATTCTGCACACATAGCTACTACTATATGAGTAGTAGTCAGACGAACCACAGGTGAAAATATTTCTGTGAAGTCTATACCTTCCTTTTGAGCATAACCCTTAACCACCAATCTTGCACGATACCGTTCTACTTGATCATCACTGTTTCGTTTGATCTTGTAAACCCATTTGTTTCCAATAGGCTTTCTTCCTTGCGGTAATGGCACAAGCTCCCAAGTCTTGTTTTTATGAAGAGCTTCAATTTCTTCTTGCATTGCTGTCATCCACAGTGATCCATCTGAGCTAGTTGTTGCTTCTCGGAATGTTGATGGTTCTCCATCTTCTGTTAAAAGACAGTACGCAACATTGCCCTACACAATATAATCAGACTGCCAGGCTGGTGATTTCTTTTCACGAGTTGACCGTCGAACTTCTGAAATTTCAGTCTCAACTGGTTCTTGCTCCTCGTGTTCTGGTATTGTTTCAAAAGAAACTTGTTGCTCAGACTCTTGCTCCACCTGAATCGTCAAAGTATCTGGTTTATTTGCTAAAGTGCCTTTTACATCTTTCTCTTGCAGCTTGTCCTCTGCAAATACTACATCTCTGCTGATGATGACACTACGGGCAGTAAGATCCCACAGTCGATACCCCTTGACTCCATCAGCATAACCCAAAAATCTACATTTTCTAGATTTTGGATCTAGTTTTGTGACTTCTTGGGTGACGTACATTACAAACACAGGACTCCCAAATGTGTGGAGGTGAGAATAATCTGTTGGCTTACTAGTCCACATTTCCATCGGTGTCTTCAGATCAATCGTTGTTGATGGTGAACGATTAATCACATAACAGGTAGTTTTGACTATTTCGACCCAAAATGACTTTCTTATACTTGTAGTTCTCAACATAGCTCTAGTTCTTTCGAGTAGAGTTTTGTTTATCTGCTCTGCCACTCCATTTTGTTGAGGAGTGTATATGCCACCATGAGTCATCTTTTGATGCCTTCCTGATTACAAAAGGCATTGAATTCATCACATGTGTATTCTCCACCATTATCTGTGCTGAGACACTTAATCTTCTTCTCTGTTTCCAACTCTACTTGCGCTTTGAATGTCTTGAAGACTGAAAATACATCTGCCTTCCTCTTGATTGGATACACCCAACATCTCCTGGAATAATCATCAATGAAGGATACAAAATACTTTGCTCCTCCCAGGGACATAACTGGTGCTTGCCATACATTAGAGTGAATCAATTCTAGAATATTTTTACTTCTAGAATTAGATGTAGTGAACTTCAATCGGTGTTGCTTGCTTGTAACACAATGCTCACAAAAGGGTAAAGATACCTTCGTGAGACCAGGGAGAAGTTTCCGTTTGGCTAGAATCTTCTATCCTTGTTTTGACATGTGGCCTAATTTGCGATGCCACCTTAGTGTTGTAACTTCCTCAGAACTGGTTGATACAACGGATGCTTCTGCCTCTAGATGCGTCTCTCCCATAAGTATATACAAGTTTGAAGCATTTTTCTTAGCCTTCATTACTACAAGCGCTCCCTTGACAAGTTTCATCACGCCTTTTTCTGTGCGTTCTTTACAACCATTGTCATCAAATTGCCCTAAAGACAATAGATTTTTCTTAAGTCCTTTCACATGCCGCACATTTTGAATTGTGCGTATCACTCCATCGTGCGTCTTTATCTTTATGGTGCCAATTCCAACAACATCCAAGATCCGATTCTCACATGTGTACACAGATCTCTTAGAGATAGGTTCATAAGTATGAAATCACTCCCTACGAGAAGTCATATGCCATGTTGCACCTGAATCCATGATCCATGCATTAGTGAGTTCCAATCTATCTTTAGACATTGCTCCTGCTATGCTACATAAGACATCAGCAGCGGCTACACATCCTTGAGAATCTTATGCTTCAGAGATTTTGTCTCCGCCCTTCCTGAATCGACATTCACTTTTAAAGTGTCTTCTCTTGCCGCAATTGTAGCACTTGAAATTCTTCTTACTCTTCGATTTCGATCTTCCTTGCTTGTGACTCCCACTGGAATCACGTTCTGTTGATCTTCCTCTCGTCATCGATAAAGCCTTCGCTTGACGCGAACTTGCTATACTGTCTTCTTTGTTTGTGCATCGACTTTCTTCTTCAAGAACAGACGCTGCAATATCATCGAAGACCAAAGTATCCGTGAGGATATTGTTGGTTATATTGATGATGAGTTGATCATATGAATCTGGAAGACTCTGGAGTAGAATCTCAGCACGTTCCTTTGGGTCAATACTATGTCCCAATGTTGACAGTTGAGAACATAAAGAGGTCAGAGTATTGATATGCTCTGTTACTGGTGGTGTAGATTCAGACATCCGAAGAGTATAAAGCTTCCTCTTCAAAAATATTTTGTTGTGGAGTGACTTTGCTTCATATAACTTTGTGAGGTGATCCCATATCTCCTTGGCTGATTTCTTTTCTTCTACACCTGATAATATCTCATCGGATAGAGATAGATGTAGATCAGAAATGACCAATTCATCAATTCTTTTCCATTTCTCATCATCTGTGAACTCCCTCGGCCGAGCACTGATGGCCTCCAGGCAATTATCTTTGATCAATAATGCCTTCATCTTCAATTTCCACAACGGAAATTTTGTTCCGTCAAATTTGCCGATATCTATCTTTGTCGTCATGGTTCTATCACGAACTGTTTGAATTGCTTCTGCTTCAGGGTAGCTCCCACTGTTTCACTCGGACTCCGGCTCCAGAAAGATGCCCTCCGTATGAACAGTACCTCAGTGAATAGTACTTTCGTGAATAGTGCCTCTGTACAGCACCTCAGCAATTCCCAAAGGCTAATCCTTTTCTGATGTGACAGATCAGTCTAAGCTGCAGCCACAGAGCATACTTAGGAAATCTTGCTCTGATACCACTTGTTGGGATTTTAGGATCCCACCAGACAGAACAGTGACAACAAATATAGGAAATTGAAAATAATAAATGGCACACAGATATTCTTTATGGAAATCTCACTATGGGAAATTCTAAATAATTACAACCTCTCTTTAATTATAAGGAGGGAACAATTTATCCCTCTCTTAAAATTAAGAGAACCCCTCACAAAGGACACTAAAGAAATTAGAGAAGGAAGGAAGAGATCTTGGTGTGACTTGGAGAGAAGGGGGAGAGGCTTATTTATAGCCTCCCCACCGCCTCATAAGCGTTTTCCACACAATTCCTACAGCCATAATTCTTCATGTTCTCAATTGTTCATGTTTCGTCTTTCTTCACCATGCAGCCGCATATGTTGACTTTCAAACCTTCTCAATTCTTCATTCCTGCGCCACTTTTGTTGATTGTCTCCAAGCTTCTCAATTGTTCACGCCTGTGCAGCCTTTGTTGACTTTAAGTCATTATCACGACATTTTATTATTAATTCTATGGATATAGACGGTTCAGGGATGGTAAAAAAAAAAAACTTTTTTTCCTTTACCAAAAAAAAAAATAGAAAAATATTGGATTCAAAACAAAAATTCTTGGTCAGACAAGTGGGCTGTGCCAATATGAGTGCAAACTTCTTCGGGTTGGTTTTATTTTTTCTAATTTTTTTTTTTTGGGTTTGAAGATGATAATTCAAAACAAAACTTCTTCAGTTTCCTCCTATACCCTTTATCATCCTTTTTCTTCATTTTCCTTTTTTCACCATTGGATCAAGATCTTAATGGTTCAGATTTAACATATTATGAAAATATTATTATAATTTTACCTTATTATTATAATTTTACCATAAAAAGATAATAAAAATATTATTATTAATTAAAGTGGGTGAAATTGCGTGACTAGGTGGATGACAAATATCAGTACTCGTGCGAGAGTCGCAACAACAGGGTTCATGGCTGGATATGTACGGATCAATCGGTTGGGTTCTGGCAAATTACGCCCAGTTATGAGTTCCGATCTGCTGGGCCCCTCAAGCAATACATCACTTCTCACGTGGGCCCCACCATACTCTCTGTAAGTCCCTTCTCTCCGTGTTTTTTTTCTTTTTTTAAAACAAGTCACTTAAAGTTAGTCTAATACTCCCTCCGGTCTTTATTACTATCTCCGGTCCTAATTATAAGATAAATTTGACTTTTTTTGGAAGTATTAAAGAAGCTAAATAAGTTACTTAATCATTTCATATGTTGTGTATTTTTAGATTATATATTAGTTTATTAGTCAAACTAATTAGTTTGAAGAAAAAAAATAAAAATAAAAATATTTTAAAGTGATTTAATTAGTTTCTTTAATCTCTCCCAAAAAGTCAACTATGTCTTATAATTAGGACCGGAGTCGAGAGAGTATAAAGCAACAATTTCTTTTTCTCACAAACCAAGGAATGAAAGTTAACTCATTAATTAGGTCTAAAATTAATAAATGTTTCCAACTTTACCTCTATTTTAATAATGTAGATTTAAATGAGTTAGTTAAAAGTGAGGGTATAATGGGAAAATAGTAATAAATGAGTTAGTTAAAGTTAGTTGATGCTTTATAATAAATACAAAAAAATATTAGTAGTTGATACCTTATAATAAGAACCTCTGACTTTATCCTTTTGAGTCATGAGATTCTACGAGATCCTCGAGTCTCAAAGAAGGGAAAGATGGGTGGCCAAAAATCCTAAACCGAAAAAACCCGGGCAAATCTTTGTTGGTGATTAAATTTAAATTTAAATTAAATTCACGTTTTCAACTGGGTACTATTATGGACTTTGCTGGATTAGGTATTTCACAGCACGCATTATTCAGGAGCAGATCTAGTAATGAAATTCGGGGCCGAAGAAGAATGGAAGAAAGTGTATGGGCCCATTTTCATATACCTTAATTCTTTGTCTAACGGAGAAAGCCCGACCACGCTATGGGAAGACGCTAAAAAGCAGGTTCTCTCTCTTTGTTCTTTCATTTCCATTTTCCTCTACTCAACATTCTTTGTAACCTAAGAGCCCCAATCAATAAAACCGAAATTGCAGACGGTCAATGAAATAGAAAGGTGGCCCTATACATTTCCAGCTTCACAAGACTTTCCCTCATCTTACCAGCGAGGCAAGGTTAAAGGGAGATTACTGGTACAAGACAGGTATGTTAACACTTCATTTTACAGTTGTTTCCGTCTGTTTCTTCTAGTTCGTTATAATGAAATATATCACTTTATATATGTCTATGTGTAAAATCTTCATATTAATGAGTGAACTTATGAAACTTTGAGTAGGTATATCACTGATGGGTGTGTCCCAGCGAGTGGGGCTTATGTGGGATTAGCTGCAACTGGAGATGCAGGATCTTGGCAGAGAGAATGCAAGGTGATATTTTCAGTTCCTTTGTTTTTTTTGCTTTCTAAAGTGAACAACTGAAATCTGGGGCCACACGGAAGGAAACTGATACGACTTGGTATGTGTTAGCAGGGTTATCAATTTTGGACTATCACTGATGATAGAGGCTACTTCACAGTCACTGACATATGGGCTGGGCAGTATAATCTTTACTCCTGGGTCAATGGGTTTGTCGGCGATTATCGATATGACAATGTCATAAACATAACCTCAGGTCTGATATTTTTTTCTGTTAGTCATGATTCACGAGCCCTTGAAGAGTTTATTTGGGAGAATGGAAAAGCGAGCCATGTGTTGCTCTCCATCTTCTCATAACTTCAAGTATAACGTGTTAGTCTTAAAATCATTGAATGGGACAAATATGTAAAGCAGGTTGTGAAGTTGATGTGGGGGAACTTGTTTATGAGCCTCCGAGAGATGGCCCTACATTGTGGGAAATAGGCATCCCTGATCGCACTGCAGCTGAATTCTATATCCCAGATCCAAATCCCAAGTACATTAACAGACTTTATGTCAAACATCCAGATAGGTTAGTTTCCTTGCCATTTAAATGATAGTCCATCTTATTCTTAGACATATTTACGTATTTTATTAGATTGAAGAAGTTAGTTTAGTTACTATAAGAGTATGTTTTAAAACTCCCTAGTCATCTTTCTTAATTCTTTACTTCCCTCTCCTCTTTAATTACTGTTGATAGAGTATAAATAAAACTAAATAAGAAAAATATTGATAAATGTATCTTATATTTAAAACCAAGATAGTCATATATTAAGAACTGGAGGGAGTTGGTATAATAAAAAGAAGATGTATCTCACCTATTTTACTATAGAATGTTCTCTCCTTTCCAGGGGCCTATGATTATCACTTGAACCTTCTTTTGACCCTGGTAAAAGAGAGAAACATGTATCACAGTCACTACATTTGGCAGGTATAGGCAATATGGATTGTGGGAGAGGTATGCAAATTTGTATCCAAATGAAGACTTGGTCTACAATATAGGAACCAGTGACTTCAAAAAAGATTGGTTTTTCGCTCAAGTTAATAGGTAATTCTCTTCCACTACATCTTCCAATTTTTCAACGAAGAGCTGTAAAATGCTGCTAAAGGCGCTCTTTGCGTGAAGGCATATTTAATTGGTGAAGTCTATTTACTAAATGTATGATATTTGAATAGAGGAGATATTTGTGATAACCATTATATTATACTTAGTGGCAAAAGTCTTGTTACTTTTTAATGTCTGTTTACCTTGTTCTTTGGCTTTAACTTTTTATGTGCAAAGCAAATACTGTCTTTTTGGTAGTATACTTCAGAATTGCTGTAATTTTGCAGGAAGATAGATAACAACACATACCAAGAAACCACATGGCGAATTAATTTCAAGCTTGATTGTGTAAATACCAACGGAACCTACAAATTGCGATTGGCTTTAGCATCTGTACACTCTGCTGAGCTGCAAGTACGTCACTTCATGCTAAAGTTTTCCGCGGAGCTCTGCATATCTCTTCATGCTTACAATGTCACAATTCTTTATTATTATTATTATTCTTGGTTTAATTTTGCTTGGCAGGTTCGGTTAAATAACTCAGAAGCAAACCCACCTTTGTTCACAAGTGGAGTGATTGGGAAGGAGAACACAATAGCCAGACATGGAATTCATGGGCTATATTGGCTGTTCAACGTTGATGTACAAGGCACTCTTCTTGTGCAGGGGAATAATACCTTTTTTCTAAAGCAACCAAGAAACATAAGTCCTTTTCAAGGGATTTTGTATGATTATATTCGTTTAGAAGGCCCCTCTTCTGTGACTAGTAACATATGATCTGGTCCAGAATATTCGATCAATGGTACTGCTATTCAAATCTTTTTATATGTTATAAAAATCAACTTATCGATCCTAGGCTTGTTATGATCTGGTCCAGAATATTCGATCAATGGTACATCTATTGACTTATTGTGATTACATGAAAATTACACGAGAGTTTGGCTGATTAAAACTCATCCAAATGTATTTGTCAAACTGCGATGATAACATTTGTGGCACAGAGTATTTTTATTAACTCTGACCATCCTTAACCAGTGAATGTAGTTACAGTTAACATATAGTCCATTAGAATTATAAATGATTTCAAATCATGAGACGTTATGTGGTCAAAATCCATAGCTCGTCATGATTGGGTTATGACTCCTCCTTTTAAAAACACAACCAAGGAGGCGTCATTATCTCTTGAGCCGATCTATAACTTGGTCAAAGAAAAGGTTATGCCAAGGACTCTGAGAATATCCAATGAAATCAATATAATTTTAGTTAAATATACAATTTCAAATTAAGCCCTTCATATATATATATATATATATATATATATATGAATAAGTTTAATATTTATGGTAATTATTAAACTTAAATGTAATTACTATTTGAGAGTAAGTTTTTTAAATTGAGTGTTAAAGAATTGTAAAATAATGTATTAATATATAATAATAATATAATATTATTTGCGGGGCAGCGGTTGTGGGTGAGATATAAAATTTCGAAGGGGAAAAGTACATCCAATCACCCGAGTGGAAATTATAAAATTCATAGTATAAGGAAAATCTGGGGTTAAGTAGCAATTTTGTCTCGGAAATACACCTCGAAGAGCAATGTTGCCCTAGAAATTTTTTTAGGCTCAATTTTACCCCGAAAGTATAAAAACGTAGCAATGTTACCTTCCACTTACAGTGAGACCTAATGGAGTTAGTACACTCAAGTGTATACGGTTTTTTTTTTCCATCCTTCTTCCAAGGGCACATTCATTTTGAGTGTGTACTACGGAATACTCGAGTGTGCATTGTGCACACTCAAGTGTGTGCACTTACACTTCAACGAAAAAAAAATCCATACACAATCGATAATGCATAAATCACACTCGAGTGTGCTAACTCCGTGAGGTTAAACCGTTAGTGAAGAGTAACATTTTTACGTTTTTATACTTTTGGAGCAAAATTGAACCCAAAAAAATTTGTAGGGCGACATTACTCCTAGGGGTGTACTTCTGAAACAAAATTGCTACTTAACCCAAAAAATTGGTGACTTTAGAAATCGTGAGGCTCAAGTTCCTCTATCCAAAAGACTCGTTTAACCCTCTAATTATTTATATCCTCTCTTTTTTTGGGTGGTTCCAAATTCTTTATGTTTTTGTATCCACCTCCCCAAACCATTATATTAAATACTCACACCCAAAAACACAGTTTGTATCGAGCAAATTAAAGATCAATCTTCTTCACCATGTCAACACAAGGAGTGCAGCTAATTATAGAAGACGATCAAGTCAGAAGAAACCACTTTCTTCTTTAAACTTTTTGATATTTTCATGGCAAACCAAGTTATTGCTCAAGTCGTTGATGTATTATTTGAATTGCAGGTGGTGATGGATAATGGCATAGTGAAAGTATACTTAGCTAATCCAGGAGGATTTGTCACTACAATACAATACAATGACGTTGATAACATTCTTGAAGTTCTTAACGACACAGATGACAGAGGGTATACACACACACAGAGGACACACAGAGCTTTAGACCTGTTTTCTTCTATTTTCAGTTCTTCTATTTTCCCGCTCAAAATAATGAATTTCCAGATATTAGGACGTCGTTTGGAGTGAAGAAGGCAGTACAGGAACCACTACTGGGACATCCGAGCGGTATGTAAAGTTTGCCTCTTTGATTCTGCATCTTCCCATTTTTGCACAACATAAAGTCAGAAAGAAAGTAGAAGCTGTGATGAAAATAAAAAATAGAAAAAAGTAATAATATAAATTATTTTAATTCTTTCATTAGTTATGAGCTGGTTTAAATCAAAGTACACTGACCAATATGGCAATATGGCTATGGTTTGCAGTGTGGTGGGAACAAGTCCTGGAGTAGCGAAAGTGGAAAATGAGGAACAGGTTGAGGTCTCATTTATAAGAACGCGGGACTACACACAAACATGGGCGGACCCACATGTTAGATAAGGGGCAAACGCCCAACCTTGAATCTCTTCATACTTAGGATTTTTTTTTTTTAAATAATAATAAGTGTTTGAATGATTATTCACCTTTAATACATCAAAACCGTACTTTGTAATCAGACCGGGTTGAATGATTGAATGTTTGTTTAGTATCTTATATTAAAAAAGATGTATTTGATAGTATTAATAATAAAGTAATTATAATGTAATTTCAAAAAATAAAGCCTAGAAGAATGACATTGTAATTATTTTTATTATAATAAATTTTTGTTATTAAAATATATGTACTTGAACTTATTTAATGTTCACCCTTTATTGTAATTTATATAACTACATTTTTAACCGCACTTAGCTTTATTTTTTTAAATGACAAGTTTGTAAAATAATTATCTCTCTTATTATATCATCAGTATTCTCTTGATTTCATGAATATTTTTTTGATATATTCGTTTTTTAATACATTTAAAATTTTTCTTTAGAAAAAAAAAATCTGGGACAACACCTACAAATCTCCCTGCCGCTAATGCCTACTCTTCATAAATTTTCTGTATCCTCCCTGCATACACATACTGCTTTACTAAATTCATCGCTCATCAATAACTGTGGATGCTGTTATAGCATGATCATTACGTCAAAGACTCTTAATGCACTGCAGGTATGTCATGCTTCGTAACTCCCCAGGCTTCTACTCATACGCCATTTTTTGAACACCTAGAAGAATGGCCGGCTTTTAACATGCCCCGGATATGGTTTTCAAACTCGAGTCTACATTGGGTCTTTTTCTTTAGGTTCTTGTTAGGTCATTTTCTTTAAAATTTAGTGAGAAAATTATGCTCTTTTTTTTTTCTGAAAGAGAAAGTGCTTATCAAACAATGGAAAATGACCTAACAAATACCTAAAGATAAGGACCTAATGTGGATTCCTTCAAACTCAGAAAATAGGTATTCTAAATTTGGAAGTGTATCCTCTACCCATCCACTTTCTCCTCATCCCTCCTTATCCCTCACAAATACCTAAAATATTAAAAAAAAGCCAAGGAAAGAAAAAAATGTCTCAACATTTAGAGAATGAGGGATTTATGAGGAATAAAGAGGGAGTGGATGGGTAGAGGATCCACTCCCCCTAAATTTATTTCTTGTCACGCACGTTGCCTTTTACATTCACCTAGTGTTCAAAGAGCAAAGCTTTAGTTTTACTTATGTAGGTATCATTACATGGCCATAGTGGATAATAGGCAAAGATTCATGCCACTTCCTGACGATAGATTGGATGATAGAGGAATAGAACTCCTATCCGGAAGCAGTTTTACTTGTGAATCCTATAGAGCCAGAGTTCAAGGGGGAGGTATATACAATACAGTACTCCGCCGGTCTCACATATAGATGAAGTTGACTTTTTTTAAAGAAATTAAAGAAACTAAATAAATTACTTAATCATGTCATATGTTAATTTGTTTGATTATATATCAATTTATTAGTTAAACTAATTAGTTTAGAGGGAAAAAAATACAAATAAATAAATAAATATATATATATATATATATATATATATATATATATATATATTCTAAAAAAATTTAATTAACTTCCTTAATATTTAAAAAAAATCAACTCTATATTATATTTAGAATCGTAATGAGTAATTATTTTTCAACATATATCTTTATTTATTGACCGATTATTGATAGAAAAAAGCAATTATGATTCTGTGTGATTAAGGTGGATGACAAGTATGAATACTCGTGTGACAACAAAGATCTCAAGGTTCACGGGTCGATTAGCTACGAAGGAGAAACTGAAGCTCCAATGGGTTTTTGGGTAATCATACCTAGCGATGAATTCCGATCAGGTGGACCTGTTAAACAGAACCTCACCTCTCATGTGGGCCCCATAAGCCTCGCTGTAAGTCAGTGTACTAGATATATCAGTTCATGAGCATTTAAATTTCTGCACGGTTAAATTATTTACGATCGAGATTTCATGAACTGAAACAAAATGGCTTGCCTTTGTTAGTGTGTTGTTTACATTATTAATATAAATATCTTCCCAGAAAAAAAAAAAAAAAAAACTTTTTATGTGCAAAGCAAATACTGTCCTTTTGGTAGTAGTAATCAGAACTGTCGTCATTGTGTAGGAAGATAGATCACAACACATACCAAGAAACCAAATGGCGAATTAATTTCAAGCTTGATAGTGTAAATACCAAATGGAACCTACAAATTGCGATTGGCTCTAGCATCTGTACACCCTGCTGAGCTGCAAGCACGTCACTTCGTGCTAAAGTTTTCCGGGGAGCTCTGTGAATATCTCTTCATGCTCACAATGTCACAATTCTTATAATTGTTATTTTTATTGGTTTAATTTTACTTGGCAGGTTCGGGTAAATAACTCAGAAGCAAACCCACCTTTATTCACAAGTGGAGTGATTGGGAAGGAGAACACAATAGCCAGACATGGAATTCATGGGCTATATTACAAGGCACTCTCTTCTGCAGGGGAATCATACCTTTTTTTCTAAAGCAACCAAGAAACATAAGTCCTTTTCAAGGGATTTTGTATCATTATATTCGCTTAGACGGCCCTCTTCCGTAACTAGTAATATATGATCTGGTCCAGAATATTCGATCAATGGTACATCTATTCAAATCTTTTTATATATTATAAAAATCAATTTATTGATCCTAGGCTTCAAAAAAGCCTTAAGAAACGTGAGTTCCTGGCAGACGTCAAATTTGTTCTTTCCGCATAAAGTCACATGCATCACAGCTTTACTTAAATATTTTTATTTATTACAAGACGCTAAATAATAATTCTTATAAATCAATAAAAATAATTAAATTCAATAAAAAATTGTCCTACAATTTTAGTAATTTATAATATTATCTAAACTGTAATATTATATTATTTATTATTCTCATCCACTACATTTATTAATTATAAGTATATATTGGAAAAAACAATTAACGCTTCTTAAGAACAAGTAAGTGCCTTATAAAAATAATTAAATATACTTGTTAATTGGTACCTTATAATAAATACCACATGAAGTACACATAAGAACGATTATTATCACACCTAGGGGTGTAAACAGGCCAGGCCAGGCCAGGCCTGTTCTGTAACATACTGGCCTGAGCCTGGCCTGTGGCCTGTTACAGGCCTACTTTTCGGCCTGGGCCTGGCCTGTATATAGGCCTGGCCTGGCCTGTGGCCTATGTAAGGCCTGTGTTTTTTTAAAAAAAAAAAAAAAAAAATTTTAAAAAAAAATTTTTTAATTTTTTTTTATTTAATTAAGCTAATAGGCCACAGGCCAAAAATAGGCCTACTTTAAACAGGCTAACAACAGGCCAAAATTACATAAATTAATACTAATAATATAAATAACAGGCCACAGGCCGAAAACAGGCCTACTTTAAACAGGCTAAAAACAGGCCAAAATTACATAAATTAATATTAATAATATAAACAGGCCGGCCTGACAGGCCTAAAAGGCCTCTTATCAGGCCTGGGCCTGGCCTGTTAAGGGAAAACAGGCCTCATAAAAGGCCTTGGCCTGGCCTTTTAGCCTGACAGGCCAGGCCTGACCAGGCTTTTAACAGGCCAGGCCACAGGCCCCTGACAGGCCCCTGGCCTTTTTACACCCCTAATCACACCAACAGTCTTGTCAAAGTCACAATTTCATGTTTTGGATAGTTAATTATTGGGTTAAGTTGAAAAAATACATATGTGATTTTTTCAAAAGTGTGGCCAACATTAAGTGTTTTTTTTTTTGTAAAAGTGGCTATGTGGTTACAAAAGTAGAATAAAAATACTTATTGACCATGAGTTTGACTCTTTTTTTATGCTAATATGGACGATGACTCAAATAAATTTCATCCTAGCTAGCAGTGGAGAACTAGAGAAAATTACAGAAAGTGCCCCAAATAGTTCTAAAAATTACAAAAAGGCAGCAACGGTGGTGAAGGGCGGAGATGGGCAGCCCAATGAGTAAGATTTGGACTGTGAGAGTCTGAGAGAGTAGGGGTGAATTGTAATTTTCAAAATATTTATATCATTTTCTGTAATTTTTTTCCAATTCTTTACTACCAACTGGGATGAAATTTAGTTGAGTCATCATTCATGTCAACCTTAAAAATACAAAAAAGTAAAACTAACAGTCAATGAGAATTTCTACTACACTTTTGTAACCTCGTAGTCGTTTTTGTATACACAAAAAAATATTTGATGTTAGGTGCACTTTTGGAACACCACACATGTATTTTTACATTTTTACATTTTAATTATTAGTAATATCATTTATTGATTTCATTTGAGTCATGTAAGTTTCAACATTATATGCCAAACAAATGAATCAGGATTGAATTATAAGTTCATCGACGGTTGGGATTTTCTATGCTCAATTTGAAGTTAAGTTCATGCTCTGTCGCTCTCCTGTTTTTAATCGTCCAATTATTCTTTTCTTTTGTATATTGTTTATTTCTTCACTCTTGGGTCCACCAGTTAAAGATGAAGTTTTAACTTCTAAGTTTAGAAGGAAGAGAACTAAGCTTCATAGAGAGGACAAAAATTCATAAATTAAATGCCCGGAGTAAATTTAATTTCCCCTTATTAATGCGTTAGTTTTCTGGTGAGGTTACATACTCTCTATGATCTATGACACAGAACAATTTTTAAAAACTCTACTTGGTTCAAAGTACAGAGATCAGTGTATAGTGTTTATATATAATTCTTTTTCCAATTCCACCATTCGTTTATTATTACTTACATCTATTGAAATCAAACAGAGGTGATTTAAAAGGAGTTAACCATGTAAATATAGACACTTATTTTATTCAAAGATAAAATTGAAAAGTTATGAAATCATTGAGAAAATTAAGATTTTAACCAACAGTTTTTTAATAGTCAACATATGCTGTGGGAGTATTCTAGCAAATGAAAAGGGAGCTAGAAGTATAATGCTAAATTGGAGAAAAAGGGTATTATAGGAGTATATTTTTCGACAGACTTATTATGATTACTTGAAAATTACACAAAAGCTTGGCTGATTAAAGCTCATCCAAATAATGACATTTGTGGAATTAAACGGGGAACACATGACCCACGGGCAAATTTGATATTGAAATTAAAAGATTTTAGATCGCATTTTCTTCTTTTGTTTCGCGATTCACAGTCGTCACGGATATATTTGATGCCGTTTGTTTCCCCAGTTACATCAGCGACAGAGTAAAGAAATAGCCATGAAACCCCCAATAAAGGATTAAATACTTTATACTTAGCCTTTGGTTGAAGAAAACCATACCCATACCAAACAGAAAGAGACCATATAAAGTCAGCTAAATGAGGTCTCTATAGAAACTAAATGCAGTTTGTATCGAGCAAATTAAATATCGATCTTCTTCACCATGTCAACACAAGGAGTGCAGCTGCTTATAGGAGACAATCATGTAAGAAGAAACCACTTTCTTCTTTAAACTTTTTGATATTTTCATGGCAAACAAAGTTATTGCTCAAGTCGTTAATGTATTATTTGAATTGCAGGTGGTGATGGATAATGGCATAGTGAAAGTGTACTTAGCTAAACCAGGAGGATTTGTCACTAGAATACAATACAATGGCGTTGATAACATTCTTGAAGTTCTTAACCAAAGAGATAATAGAGGGTATATATATACACACAGGACACACACAGCTTTAGACCTGTTTTCTTCTATTTTCAATTCTTCTTCTTCTTCTTCTTCTTTTTTATACTCAAAATAATAAATTTCCAGATATTGGGACGTCGTTTGGAGTGAAGAAGGCAGTACAGGAACCACTGGGACATTCGAGCGGTATGTAAAGTTTGCCTCTTTGATTCTGCATCTTCCCATTTTTGCACTCCATAAAGTCAGAAAGAAAGTAGAAGCTCTGATGAAAATAAAAAATAGAAAAAATTAATACTATAAATTATTCTTCATTATTTCATTTGTTATGAGCTGTTTTAAATCAAGCACACTGACGAATATGGCTATGGTTTGCAGCGTGGTGGGAACAAGTTTTAGAGTGATAGTGGAAAATGACGAACAGGTTGAGATCTCATTTACAAGAATGTGGGACACATCTCTGAAAGGAAAGCTTTCGCCATTGAATATAGACAAAAGGTGCTCCTACACACACACACACACACACACAGCTTTATTAAATTCATTGCTCATCAATAATTGTTGATACAGTTATAGCATGATAATTACATCAACGACTCTAAGTGCACTACAGGTATGTCATGCTTCGTAATTCGCCAGGCTTCTACTCATACGCCATTTTTGAACACCTAAAAGAATGGCCGTCTTTCAACATACCCCAGATCAGGATCGTCTTCAAACTCAGAAAAGACAGGTAGGTATCATAAATTTCTTGTCAGGCACGTAACCTTTTACATTCACCCAGTGTTCAAAGAGTGAAGCTTTAGTTTTAGGTATCATTACATGGCCGTAGCGGATAATAGGCAAAGATTCATGCCACTTCCTGACGATAGATTACCTGGAAGAGGAAAAGAACTTGCCCCTCCAGAAGCAGTTTTACTTGTGAATCCTATAGAGCCAGAGTTCAAGGGGGAGGTATATACTATATAGTACTTATTTTCCAACATGTATCTTTATTTATTGACTGATTATTAATAGAAAAAAGCAATTATGATTCTGTGTGATTTAGGTGGATGACAAGTATCAGTACTCGTGTGACAACAAAGATCTGAAGGTTCATGGGTGGATTAGCTCCGAGAAAGAAACTGAAGCTCCAATGGGTTTTTGGGTAATCACACCCAGCAATGAATTCCGATCAGGTGGGCCTGTTAAACAGAACCTCACCTCTCATGTGGGCCCCATAAGCCTCGCTGTAAGTCAGTCTACTGGATATATCATTTAATGAGCATTTAAATTTCTACACGGTTAAATTATTTACGGTCGAGATTTCATGAACCGAAACAAAATAGCTTGCCCTGTTTTTTTGGGTGTGTTAGATGTTCTTAAGTGCTCATTATGCTGGGGAGGATCTAGTTCTAAAACTCAAACCGAATGAGCCTTGGAAGAAAGTATTCGGGCCAATCTTTGTGTATCTGAACACTTTGTCGGATGATCAAGACGCGCCATGGCTCTGGGAGGATGCCAAAGATCAGGTTTCTTTTAGCAGACGAACTTTATGGCACTTTTTTAGCTTCTTACAACCAGATAATTATAACAAAAAAATCCCACTAACTGAGACGCCCCAAATCGGCCCTTTTTTAGATGACGAAGCAAGTTCAAAGTTGGCCTTTTGATTTTCCAGCTTCAGAGGATTATCAGAAATCTGACCAACGAGGCAGTGTTTGTGGCACAATACGAGTCCGAGACAGGTAACATAATACGGAACTGCAATATATTGGCACAAGGTAAAATGAAAACTTAGTAATGAAGCAGTGAAAAGTAACCATTTTCAGGTGTCAAAGTGACGATTATATACTGGCACAAGGTGCATATGTAGGACTAGCCCCACCTGGAGACGCTGGATCATGGCAAAGAGAATGCAAGGTCACCAAAGATAGTTCACATTGATTCATAAAATCAAATACTTCGACTACCTATATACAAGGAGTGATCAAGCTGCAATATTATTTGTGATTCAGGGCTACCAATTCTGGACAAGAACAAACGAGGAAGGCTACTTCTCCATTAACGACATACGTAGTGGGGACTACAATCTCTATGCATGGGTTCCTGGTTTCATCGGAGAATACTGGAACAATGTTGTCCTCACCATCACCCCAGGTTTCTTTAATTTAATTCTTCATTCGTTGGTCTGAGTCATTCTTGTAAGAAGTCTATGATGTATGTTAACTAATGTACTATGAGCACACACTATGCAGGCAGTGAAATAAATGTTGGTGACATAGTTTATGAGCCCCCGAGAGATGGTCCAACATTATGGGAGATAGGCATTCCTGATCGCTCTGCTGCTGAATTCTTTGTTCCTGATCCTAATCCCCTGTACATTAACAAGCTCTATGTCAACCATCCAGATAAGTTAGTCCCTCTCTGCGAATGCTTAATTCAATCTCCAAAAAAGCTTCAAAATTCAATGAGCTTTTTGTTGACAACATTTGTAGGTTTAGGCAGTATGGTTTGTGGGAAAGATATGCAGAACTATATCTAAAGGAGGATCTGGTTTATATGGTCGGTGTTAGTGACTATGGGAAAGATTGGTTCTTTGCACAAGTCACCAGGTCTAGTTCCTTATGACTGCACACAGTTGCTTTCTTTAGGGAACCTAAAAAAACATCTCCGTTTTTTTTTTTTGGTTAAGGTGCAAAAATATGTGGTTTTTTTCTAAAACACACTCAATACCAAGTGTTTTTTTGAAATGAAATGTAAAAGTGACTACATAGTTATAAATTATGTGTGAAAATATCGTTTGACCATTAAACTTAACTTTGACTATTAAGTTTGATTTTTTTATTGACTAAACGGTGACGTAGCTTTCAAAGATGCAAACATACACATGTGATTTGACTAAATTAGCATCTAACCCCAAGTGCTTTTTTAGATGCAAAAATACTCATGTGTTTTGGCCAGAAATACCATTTAATTGTTAGTTTAACTTGTTATGCTAACTAGACAATAATGTAGCTTTCAAAGCAAATGTGTGGAAAAGAAAAATTACTAAAATTGTAAATTCAGAGCGTCAACTAGAGTGAGTATGCATCATACAAAGTGTACCTGTCGTTGCCTCAAAAATAGCTCTGTAAAACTCATACGACTAAAGTAGCGTGTGGATGAAAAACATATTCGCATTGGACACATGATTTTCAAGTACAATGTTGTTACAGGGGCAAACAAAGGGATATGAATGATGATATTAATTCATCCAAACTTAGATTTGAGACCAGTTGGCATTTTTTTTCCACACGATTGCTTTAAAAGCCACAACACCATCTAGTTAGCAAAAAAAGTCAAAAAGTATTTTTTACAAAACTACATGTATATTTTTTCACATAAAAAAAAACACTTAGTGTTGGACACTTTTTTTACCAAATCAGATATGTAATTTTGCATATTTGAAAATCATGTCATCATCTAGTCAACAAATAAAATTAAACTCACCGGTCAAATGGTATTTTTACATCTAATTTGTAACAACGTAATCACTTTTACACTAGAAAAAAACACTCGGTGTTAAACACTACTTGAGAAAAAATATGTGCATTTTTACTCCTTAACTTTTGTTTTTTTTATAGAAAAGTTAGTATTGATGAATGTAATACAGGAAGAAAGATGATGGAACTTACCAAGGAACTACATGGCAAATCAAGTTCAATCTTGGTAATGTGGTGGGAGGTGGGACGTATAAGTTAAGGTTGGCACTTGCAACTGCAAATGCAGCCGAATTACAGGTTTATAATCTCACCCAAAAAAAAGTTGGTTTGTTTTTTAAATATACCCTGAATTTGATAAGTGATTTCAGATTCTGCTATAATAATCAAACTTATAGGTGAGAGTGAATGATCCGAAGCAAGAGCCAGCTGTGTTCAGGAGTGGTTTGATTGGAAAGGACAACACAATAGCTAGGCATGGAATCCATGGACTCTACAGGCTATACAGTATTGATGTACGGGGTAGTCTTCTGATAAAAGGAGATAATACTCTGTATCTCACGCAGGCTATGGCTACTGGTCCTTTCGAAGGGATTATGTATGACTATATGCGCCTTGAAAGCCCACAATAGTTCAGCTAAAGAACTTTAGTATTCTTTACAGTGTTCTATTTTTGTTCTACTTCATTTGGCTTTTGTCTCCACACTTTTTTTGATCTCATCCCTTTAATTTATGGGTTTTAGTTTTCTCATGTTGTATAAGAAACTAAACTTTCTACACACACATAAAATGGTAGGACCCGCACATACATATACCATTTCATGTGTGTGTGACATGAGATAATTTTTTTCCTACAACATGAGAAACATTAATCCCTTTATTTATTTATATATGAATAACGCTAGTTTCTTTTTTTAAAAAAAAAAATTACTTAGAAAGAAAATAAACTGAGAAAAACAATGTTCATGTTGCTGTCCAAATGCTAAGTTTCTTTATTTTGAAAAATATTTTTGAAAAAATTATAAACTGGTTTACAAAGTGTGATTTTGCAAAAAAATCCAATGTCCTAATGCTTCCCTGATGGCTTATATATAGTTATATCCGTTTTATCATCACCCTCTCCAAATGATTTTATATTGTTTTTTTTTTTCAGATGAGCATAATTTTTTTCCAAAACATCTAATAGGTTTAACTATGTTAATTAATCTCACCAAAATCATCCACACCATGTAGACTAGCTCGTGCACGATCCTTCTAAATATTTTTTAAAAATAAAGGGAATAGCATTTTAAAGATGGGAAATCACGAAAATAGAGTAATAGACGATATATACTAGACTATATATGTACATAGTACCGACTAAAAACAACAAGAACAGAGGTTTTAATGTAAGGAAAAATTACGAAGATTTATTGAGTTTGGTCTTGGTCTTGGTCTGTTCCGCAGCGTCAGCAGCTTCTACCTCCATCTTTTGAGTCTCAAGCTCCGCTGCGGTTGCTTCAGCCTCATTTCTCGCCTTCACCTTCTTTGTCTGCTTTTTTTTTTTAAAAAAAAAAATTAAACACAAAGACGTCATGTAACAAGGGATAGAGGGGGAAAGAAATAATATTACATTGGAATGAGAAAAAAAGAAGTTGAAAGACCTGACCTGACCGATAAAGAAGGCCTTCGCATAAGTAAGGCCTTCCAGCAAAGAAGCTCCGAAAAATAAGCAGTTTTTCTTCAACGAAGAAGGCTCGTGCTTGCGCTCTGAGTCTGAATTCATTGTTTGAAGTTCCGATCTGTTTTATGTTTGTTTTTCAAGTTCTCACTTTATAAAACTCCAGAAAGTTGTTTCGGAATTATATGCAACTTCGCAAAGAAAAAAGGATGGGGCTGGCACGTCTCTCTGGCCTCTTTCATTTTCATCACGTGGCACCTCTTTGCTTCATCCACGTGGTTCCTTCTTTTTTTCTTTTTAACATTGTATTGTATACTCCTATCTTAAATATACGATATAATTTTTTATAACATAATAATATTATAAATTATATCTTATATTTAAAATTTGAGGATAATAATATAATATATCTAGTATTAAATATGATATTTAATAACAATGATATCAAATTTCGATGGCATTATTGAGACATTATTGTGAAAAAATACATAAAAATGTCCAATCATTTCTATGTTTTCTTATTTTCATTTTATTTCTCATTTTCTTACACAGAAAACCACCATACATGAATTTCATATATAAGATCTTATTTGTCACTCATAATATTTATAATATTATATGAATATTGATGCATGAACAGTATAAAACATAGTACCTCCGGTCTCCCGATGCACAAATTTCATTCGCATCTATTGTGGATTGATGTAAAATTCTCTTATATTAATTTTTCTACCGCTTAATTGATAATACGGGTTTATCACATCCTAAAATGCTGCTGGTATTTGTGAAAGAGTAGTTATTTGTGAGAATGACGAATAATAAATCAAATTCTAAAACCTTCAAATGTTTGGTAAAATTGTGAAGGTGTAACACCTCGAATTTTTAACAGTTATAAAACATAAAATTTTCATGATTTCTATAAATAATAACTAAAATTTAAAATATCTAAATTCGGGAAGTGTTACTGTCGCACTTGTACTGGGACAAGTGCGAGGCTACTAAGTACATTAAATAGATCTAAACCGAAATAAAAATGTTTTACGCAAAATAAAATAAAATAATAAAAATACAAGAAATTTAAATAAAACTAAAATCGGACGTCTTTCTCACTTCTCATTGCTAGCCCCAGCCATTGGCACCTGTTTCACTGAAATTCTGCTCCCCCGAAGGATCATCGCAGCCCAAGAAACACAAACATCAAAAAACGCTGGTAATCCTAATTAGGTAAAGGTAATATAAAATAAAATAAAACAAATAAATAAATAAATAAATTTGTTGTGATTTGAAATAAAATAAAATAATCACAAATAATTACAAAATAAAATTAAAATAAAAATGACATATATATGTATAATTTTAAATAGCACAAACATATTAATCAAAGCAAATATATATATATATATATATATATATATATATATATATATATATATATATATATATATATATATATATATAATCATGCGGTATTTGCATCAAACATTAATCATTATCTTCTTAAATTTATTTAGACCCGGGAAACCCTGCCAGTCATAAATCATCAAAATTGGCCATATCATCATTCTTCCTAATGTGCACACCTCTTCCCAAAGTTGTTACTAGTGTCCCGGGAAACCCTGCCAGACACCACTTTGAGAAGAACGGATATATCGGTTCACATCAAATAACATATCGAAGGCATAAAGCCTTAAAAGTGTGTTCATCACTTTAGGAGGTACCATCCTAAAGCTATCCTCCCACAATTAAGTTATTTTAAATAATTTAGACTCATAATAAAATTTCTAAAATCATTTTTGGGTGTATCTAGATATTTGTAACAAAATAATAATAAAATCCTTTACTCCTATTGATCTTAATTTCACAATTATAACTTTTTATGGGAACTCGTGAGTTTTCTCGAATACAATCATTAAAATGTCTCTATTTTATTATAAGATTTCCCAATTTGAAACTATAAAGTAAATACTCGTGGGTTTTTCATGGGAAATTCCTAGGACTATCATTTAATCTCAACTTCTATTCATCATCCCTTTTTTGAATTTGTAAGGTAAATACTCATGGGTTTTTCATGGGAAATTTCTAGGACTATCATTCAATCTCAGCTTCTACTCATTATCCCTTTTTTGAACTTATAAGGTAAATACTTATGGGTTTTTCATGGGAAATTTCTAGGACTACCATTTAAACCCTAGCTTTATTATTTTTCATCCAACTTCAACAATTTCTAAGGGTTTGAACATCCATAGAAGACTAGTTTAATTTCCAACAAAATAAAATAAAATAAAATAAAAACTACAATTTGTCATTTACATAACAGATTCCAATCAAACATTACCATAGCACCAATATTTCATAGCATCAACGAAATGATCATTACTGCAATAATGATCATTAATGAACATTACTTAGCAGAACGCTGGGAATCAAATATTTTTTTTCATGTGCGATGCAATAAAGACTAATTAAATTGGTAACTGGAATTCTTTTCTCTTCCTTCTGCGGTTTATATATTATTGCCTCATCAATGAATTATTCTAGCTATACATACACACACACACCACAGTAACAGAGACACAGAGACTACGTATATACAGGTTCATCAAATCCTTAAATTCATTGAATGAGATATGCCATTGACCAAAACGTGAACCACATGCAAGGAAAAAGATAAATCTATGATTTGACGTGGGGGAGGATTTGTATAATAGCATATTTCATTGAATCTGATAGGAGCGACTTTGGCAAGTGCACCGGTCGTTACAAGTAATAAAGTAGTAAGAAAGTATCGTCTCACAAGGAATAGTTATTCAATCACTAATTCGCTATTTTCACCTTAGTTGGACAATTTTGAGTAATAAAAGATGAGTTGTAACTAAGAATCAAAGAAAGAAAAGAATTCAAGATGAAGATTCGCAAGAGAATGTTTAGAAAAAATAATCAGTCGAGTAAAACATAGCTAGGACTCAGAATCCCCTTATGCTCCTTCAAGTGTTTGGATTAAAGATCTAATTGATTATGACTCCCAGATTGACGATTGATTCTCTAAGGTTAGACTAAGTCTCAATGTCTTGATGCTACCTTAGCCTATTTTATCTTTAAAAACAACCTAATGTCTTAGTATTGTCTAGAAAGATCAAATCTTGAACCAGAATCCTATGATCGCATAAATTCGTAAGCCTATGTCTAGGTCATGCAATTTTATGATGAATTAACAAGTTCCAGTTAGATGCACCAACATCTCTATTGTCATACATCAACCTATGGACAATCTTAAAGGTGATCAATCTTCAAGAAAGCATTAAGCAAAGAAAATTCATTCAATCAAAGAAACCAAGATTCATACAAGAATTCAACCAAATACTCAAATTTGCATAGGGTTCATCCTAGCCCTAACTACAAAAAGGAAATTAGCCAAGCATGGCTAGATTAACAAAACAAATAAGAAAAGATGAAGATGGAATGATTCTCCAGATGTTGGGAAAGGTGGATCTCCACAAGTGTTTTGATCTCCTCTCCAATGCTGTAGAGTTGTTTCTTGCGTTAAAAGTTCTTCTTTTTAGTGCTAGGGTTGCCTCTTTTTAGTTTTCTCTCCAATTGGGTTTCCAAATCTCTAAAATCCTTAATTTTCCTTCCTTTTTCGTGGCTCAAAAACTTTCCAAAAATTAAAAATCAGGATTATCGCACTTCTGACGCCTTGGGCGCCACTTTTGGCGCCCTGGGCGCCATTTTCCCTAAATGGACAGAGAGTTGGCGCCCTGGGCGCCAACTCACTGTTTCCTCTTTGTGGCTTCACTTTTTGACTTCCGCGGAGTCTCCAAATAGCTTCTTTTTATGGATAAAACCTGCAAAACACACAGGAACACTTGTGAGGGTATGCCTGACATCAAAACCATGATTTTAGTTTATTATCCTTAAGCTTTTTAATTATATTTGATCAATTTCAAGCTCAAATTGTGACTTAACACATGGTACATTTGTGGCTTATCAGAATCCATAGGAAGGTACAATTAAATGGAGATCAAGATCAAATAATAGGAAGGTACAATTAAATGAGATCAAGATCAAATAATGTATCATTCAAATGTGGTTTTAGGATTACGCATTCGGGTTTAATCGAAAAGGGAAAAGAGTGTCTGGGATTAGGATTACAATCAGTCAATATTAGTCAATTCCAATCAACGTTCTAACGTTACCAACATTTAATTCTTAGGGATTATGATTACCTGGCCTCCGTGGTTGCTAAGCTCCTAGAAAGGAAACTCTGCTGCAAGGAATTTTCAAAGGGAGAGAGCTACTGAACGATGACTAAAGTTAGACAGCTAGACCTAAACTTATAATTAGACTTCTAGGGTTTTAGCTATGGGCTGGGCTTTGGGCTCTTTAGCTATTAACAATTAATAAATAATTAAAAACCAACAACATTTACTCTGTGATTTAATATGTTATTCAAAGATGGAATAGGTAAACCCATTAGATGCAAAGGTTTTTTTTTTTTCATGGAATAGAAGAATGAATCTGCCCATGATATTCTTATATTTATATAATAGCTCTGTCGAACAAAAATATTTGTTATTACTATACAAAATATATACAAATTTAAATATTTTTATATCGATAAATAGTACAGATATTTTAAAAAAAATTATATCGCACATAAGATATGTTCTTATATTCATAAAATAGCCTTGCGGTTATGATCATATATGATACAAATTTAAATAATTTTATTTTGATGAATAGTACAGTTTTTTTTAATAGAAAAATTATATTGTAGATAAAGATAAGTATTTGTTTGTTTTATGAAAAAATAAATCATAAAACAATATTATTAAATTCTATTAAATCGATCAGTATAAATTTAATAGAATCAAACATATCTAAACTAACTAAACTAATCAAATTAATCTAAACTAATAAAATTAAACTAATACTATATTATTATTTTTATTACTATTTCTATCTTTATCATTATCATAATTATCTGGGATATTACAGAAGGACATCAAGATAACATGGATCCAATTGTTATTTTAAAATGTTAATGAATTTACCATTACGCCATATCTTCTTTTCTCTCTCCTCCTCCGCTATGGTAACACAAACACACCACACTCTATCTCTCTGATTTGTTCATCTAGTTTAATAATGTGTGAAAATGTGATATTTTTTTCTTAAACAATACTTGTCGATAAGTCCCATGAATCCCTTTCCATGTTTTCATAACCTTTTTTTTCTTAAATAAAAAATAAAAAATGGTTGTTTGATCTGAAGTGAGAGGTTTTGGGCAAAAAGGTCGTAGTTTGGTTATGGATATCATAAAAACACTTAAAAAAATATTTTTGATGAAAAAACAAGTTCCTCGGTTGAGAACTTATTTTTAGAGTGGGAGGTGAGGTATATGAGTTTTAAAGAAGACGGTGAAAAATAAATATGAGATTTAATAAAATTCGAATGGGAATAATAAGTTCTTAAATGAGATTAAAAAGTGCAGTAAAAAATTTAACAAGTCTATTCGTCAAAGTGAAACTTATGTCATTATGGAAAAACCAAAATTTGAGAGCCACTAACAAAATTACTAATGAAATAACAAGTTCGGTGATGAGTTTAATAAGTTCATTCGTCAAATGGAACTTATGTCACTCTGAACTTGTTAAACCCATCACCGAACTTGTTATTCCATTACTAATTTTGTTAATGACACTCAAATTTTGGTTTTTTCAGGATAACATAAGTTCCATCTGATGAGACTTTTTTAAAATCTTATAATTATTGTTGAACTTTTTCTTTCTCAAAACCCATATATTGTTCCTCAATCTTGTACGTCACCTCCCATTGTAAAAACAAGTTCTCAAATATAGAACTTGTTTTTTTTTTTCATCAGAAAACATTTTTTAAGTGATTTTATTAGATCTATAACCAAACTACGAGCTTATCGGCCCAAACTTTTCACTCCAAATCAACACACCCATTTTTTTTAAGGGTTATAAAAATAAAGAAAGAGATTCTAGGACTTCTCAACAAGTATCCCTTAAAAAAAAAATTCACACACTATCAAGTTAGAAGAAAAAATTAGAGAGAGAGAGTGTATGTTTGTGTTGCTTTGACGAAAAAGGAGGAGGAAGAGAAGGAGAGGGGAGAGAAAGAGGGAGTGAGGGCATGACAGGAAATTTATCAACATTTTAAAATTTAAATTTGATCTTTATCATACTTATATACTTTACAAATTTTGACAGATATTTAGAGGTTCTAAAATTTTTTTTAGTACTTAATGTGATTCTCTCTGATTAATTATTACGAGCCTTGAAAGCCAAATAAAAACCTAAGTGATATTTGTACTGGTACCTGTTTCACCGATGGGAATCATTTCGTTTGGTTTGAATCTAGAAAAATGCTGACGTTTCGGTGTAGTCACGTGGATGAAAATAAATAAATAAATAAAAATCCTATGGGAGGAGATAAACGTCATTGCATCTCATTCTCCAAGCTCGCACTATATATACCTCAGCTCCAAATTCTAGGGTATAAATAGCCCCAAATTTGTTCGCTGACTTTGCTCCCAACGTTATCGAGCCAAACGTTAACGAGAAAAGCAGCAGCAGCAAGAAAGAGTTGCTCACATCGTCGCCACCCGATTCGTAATATAAATTCCCTTCCTAGACCCTCTTTATTTTCATCTTCTTATGGATCCTTTTGCTTATTCCTGCTTCACTGCAATTTAATCCATTATTGTACGCGGGCCTTTTCGTATGTTGTTTTTAGTATCTTATTCGGTGTTTAATATTGACGTAGATCGCATTCAGCAAGCAAGAATGGCGACGTTCGAATTGTACCGGAGGTCGACAATCGGAATGTGCCTAACTGAGACTTTGGATGACATGGTTCAGAATGGTACTCTCAGCCCTGAGATTGCTATTCAGGTCCTTGTCCAGTTCGACAAGGTACTTTGAGGGGGAGTCCAGTTTAATTGCCTTTCTTTATCTCTTTTCTGTATGCATAATCTGAATTTTAAATTGAGTTTGTTTTGACATTTATTCTTATGTCATGTGGATTGCTAGTCAATGACAGAAGCTCTGGAAACTAATGTTAAGAGCAAAGTCTCAATTAAGGTAACTGTGTTTTCCCTCAACTCTGCTTTCAAGCCTCTAATTCCATGTAAAAAGTCACACTTTTGCGTTAGAGCAGATAATGGGGCAAAGTAGTCCTAACGTCTAACTTGTTTCAAGAAATTTGCTACTGGTATGTTACTTGCCTCATATGTTTATGCAACTAGTTCGTAAAGTCTTCTGGAATTTACTTGCAGATTATTTGTGGAGTTGAGGAATGAGTTACCCATACTGATAATCGATTCATCTATTATTTAGAAATTCTTGGTCCAATGGTGTCAATCGATAGATTTGCTTTGAATTTTTTTAACTGCCTTTAAAGGTGATTTTTTTACTTGTTGTAAGATAGGTACTTTAAACTAAAGAGGATGTTGGAACGACTATAAAAGCCTGTGAACATTAGCTGAGTTTCATTTCATTTTGAGTTGAGAGTTGAATACATATAAATCATGGTAATCAACAGTATTAGTCCCAATTAAAATAGGAAGTAATATGATAGAGTTGGAATGTATTGACATCATTCTAGGTGATTTATATTCAAACAGTTTAATTTTAATTATTTGAGTCCAATTTCCACGATGTTAATGATAGTATTGTCAACACTTGATTCTTAGCATTCTGTCTAAGTTGATGAGGGGGGATATTCTTGCTCTCTTTGAGGTTGGACTTTTATATCTTTTGGTTTCTATGTGAACCTTCCTTTGCATGAATGTGTATTTGCTTTCTTGAGTGTAGCCTTGTGTGGTCTTAAAAGTTGGCATTTGGAGAATCATGTATGCAATCATTTTTCGCATTCAATAGCCAGACATTAGGGCTCCTCTCTAGTTGACATTCAAAGGTAAGTATGTTGATATTTATCCACCTACAAGTTACCCATGTAAAGGTCTACATTTTGATTTCAACACAAGTTTTTCCATTTTTGTTTTTAGTCATGCAAATAATCTGCTTCTTGTAGACATCTGAAAATAAGCGTTGGAGCCACAGGATATATCTCTTTATTTTGCTTATTGTGTGCTTTCCTCTTTAATACTTTCTTTCTTCTAGTATAGTGAGGATAACAAAATAATTTATAACTGCCCATTTTCCTCTAGTTGATTCAAGTTCCTCCTATATTGTTCCTTTTTTAACCTTTTCTTTTTAAATAACAATGAGTGGAAGGGTTGTGCCCTTGCTTCACACGCCAGGCTGCCAGCTATATAACAGTTCTCAAAGAGGTTAATCGTATCAAACGAACTTCTGATTTCCAGTATAAAAGTAGATGGTAATGGATAAGATCTATCATGGGCGTATCCTTTAACCGTGGAGCCATTTCCTATCATATATTTTTAAGGTTTTGGCGGGCACTAGGGGGCTAGTACTCTGGGTATGTAGTTTATGCAACTCTCTCTCTGTGGAAACAAACCATCTAATATACGACACTATTATTCATATTTGGGCCAAGTAGGACCCCCAACTTTTTTTGGGGGAGGGGGTGCGCTCTCCCAAAAAATATCCAGAAGGCTCAAACTTGAGATCCTACTTAAGGAGTGTTGAGTCTTTCATATCACTCTACCTAACTAATGTTGGTGATTTATGTAATATACTGGTGGATGTGAAGTATGAATGGGGATGTCTGTATTATTTCCTTGCCCACGGATGTGTAATGGGATTATTATGCTATACATCCAATTTTAAAAAAGATTTGGTAGCTTTGATTTCAATACAAACTTGGGAGTTGTTATATACATGTTATAATAACAAGATTCTAATGCTTTCCGATTGCTTCCGCTGTTGACTGCTTCTATGTATTTCTGTGTATAGCAACAGTTTGTCAAACAATTAACTAATGGGGAAGTCAAGATAGTAATACCTTCTTAAATCTCCCTCTTTCTACATGCTCAACTGATTTTTTATTTATTTATTTTTTTAAAATTACTCCTGGCTAAACCCGAAATTCTTCATATATGATTCTATTTTGCAGTTCATTAAATTTTGGTTGGCCATGAAAAATTAGTTCTGATATTAATGCTGTCTTCGGGCGCACTAGTGAAATCTAAGCTGGATTCTCTTTCTTATTAATTTTGCAACTGCAGGGCCATCTCCATACTTACAGATTCTGCGACAATGTTTGGACCTTCATTCTACAAGATGCCCAGTTTAAGAATGATGATAACGTAGAGCAAGTGGGACGGGTTAAAATAGTGGCATGCGACTCAAAGTTGCTTTCGCAGTAATGGACGTCCGCCTCCTTGTCAGCAAGGAGATGTTCTGTCTCCCGCTGGTGCTATTTATGGGAATGGTGGAAAATCCCAAGTGGCGGATAGTCTAATTGTATCAAGTACTTGCAATTATGGGACGTTTTAGACTTTATGGCCATCAACTTGACATCTTTAGGAATTTGATGTTACAGTGAGAATACTCAATGGGTATTAGATGGATCTACTCTTCACTACTTATGATCATCAATACATGAATCTATTTATCTCGTGGACTTGTGAAAATCCAAATGTTAAGACTAGTGAAGACATTGAGCAGGCGAGGACGTGAATATCATAGGTTAAGGAGCAAAGTTATCATTTAAATCCTAAACTTTTTAGTATCAATATATGCATTTTAAATCCTAAACTTTTTAGTATCAATATATGCACTATGTTCACATTCCTCACATATTTCATGAGGCAACCTAAACGTTTGTCCGTTGCTGAGTTTTACCTTATATTTTCTGTGTATAAAAATGGTCATACTTTCTGTGTATAAAAATAGTTAAAGAAATATTTAAATGCATACTTTTCATCAATTATTTTGTTTTATTTTTTTATGTCATCATCAATTCAAAATATATTAAATTTTGTAGCAACATTATTTTAAAAAATGCCCCTTACTTTGTGCAATGAATGAGATTTACTTCTATTTTTTAATAAAAATAATGTTTTTTTTTTTAAAAAAGGAAAACTAAGTTACTATAAAAAGCCTGCTTTTTTGGAGTAATATGTGTTTGTTTGGAACTATGTTTGCAACCTTAAAAATATTTTTTCAATTGTGATTTTATTTAAGGGATTTTATCTGTTTTTATAATGCTTTAAAGAATGTCAACAGTATCCTGACTCCTAAGTTGAGTTAAGCACGTTTGGTTAGATGAGCGTGAGGAAAACGCCAACGTCCGCGGCCGGAATAATTCCATACAGCTGCTGGCAAGTTTCGGTATAAATTCACATTAGTTTGTAAGGATCCAGTGGCATTGGGTTTTGGCTACAGCTGGTGGCACTGGCAATTGCAGAATCGAATTCCATGTGTCTAGCATGTTTTTCTACGTGACAATCGTGTTTTCCTCTTGCCTCGTCGCTTTAAGATTAAGATTCTTAGAAGAAAAAGACACAGTTGAATTCAAGCATCTAATTCTTTTCCATGATTTCACTGATTTTCATGTTAGGGGTTTCAGACCTAGGGTATATGAAGAGAAGTTCATTCTGCAAGTCACTTTCGGGAGGGCATCGGTTTTTGTATTTTACCTTTGTAAAGACGATCCTTGTATGATATTTAATTTGATAAGCGATTAGTTTTCATATAAATAGGCGTCGTTGGTCTTTGACACTTGGGAATTCGGTTCACTTTGTTGCAAAGAACTGAAGAAGGTTGCAATGGCGTCGTCCATCGCTGGCAACAATAGTCAGATCCCTCGAGTTCATCATTTTGATCTAATAGACGGAATGCAACTCGAGGTAAAAGGGTTACGTTCATTTCTGAACGATGATTTTGGCACATCCAAAAATCTAGAAATAAATCACAAAGATTAATTTTCTTTGTTCGTTTCTCTAGATTCATATATCTGGATCTGCGGAGAGGCACAAGACGAGAATTGAATTTAAGCTCAAAAATTGTACGAGGACTTGGATTCTTCACTGGGGGTTCTTCTTCCGCGGGAATAAGTATGGCAAAAATCAGTAAACTTTAGTAAATAATATTTTTCTTATACTGTTGAGCATGAGGGTTATTATGTGTCGATATATACACATTGATAAAATTTCTAACTGGAAAATTATAATAATTCCGGTGGCTACAGGTTCTGGTTAAAAACAAATCATCTAAAAAGGCTTGTTTACTACGTTATTATTATTATTATTATTTGTTAAAACTACGTTATCTTTTTGAACAAAGACTAGGTGACTAAAATTAATCCTTCAAATATCTTGTTTACATCAGTTTAGGCTCTTGATTGAGCACAATTTGCAGATTGGTTTAAAAATGATATATTACCAGAGTGTCTCGAGTATAATTAGCTTCGGGTACTCGCGTCTATTAAAAAAGTATTGAGTTGATGCAACGGTTATCTTCTGAAGACCAGGACGTTCATTTGTTTAAAATCAATAATCAGGACGTCAACTTACTCTAAATTTGGATGGATAAACAAATTTTTTTTACCCAATAACATGGCCTCCACAGGAACTGGTTCATTGCGGCTGATAATTCATCAGGAGGGAAGTCTTACCAGCATGGTGCTTTGCAGTCACAATTTATGAATGTCGTCTTTCTAAAATTTGGTTTCCTAACAAAGCTGGTTATAATTTGGTCATCTTTCTAAAATAATTTTTACATATGACTGCAGCATGGTCAGATACATGTCGTCATCATTGAGTTGCGAGACCCTAATATACATGCCATTGAGTTTGTTCTCAAAGATGGCCCTCATGACAGATGGTTTGCTTCAAATTCTTCTTCTTATTATTTTTTGTGGCTTTCACTTTCTATGTCTACTACATTGAGCGCTGCTTAATCTCCTTTTTTTTTTGTTTCCCAGGTTGAAACTGAACCATGGAAATTTTAGAATAGAGATACCTGCAAGTGATGTTCCTATACATTATTCTAGCACACCAAAGGAACTTGCGGAACAAAAGGCTGACTCAAATTGGGAGAGTAAGGGCAAGCCTGTTGACTCTCCTCAACTGCATAAGGTAGCTTAGAGTCATTCTCCACCATTTCTACTTAGTATGCTAGCTCTTATGCAATCCCAAATCACAGCTCACACTGTAGATGTCATTTAACTCGTGATGCATTCTTATTTCTTAACATTTTCTCCCCACATTTACTGTTTTTAAGCTGAAATCATTTTGTCACGCTACTTCAGAAGTATTTACCTTCTGGTCAGTGCATTTATCTATCGATATTTAGCTGAACTATGGTCAACATTTTCGTATCATACATACAAAGCATTGCTTGGTATAACTGATCATGCAATATTTATGGATGGAGCAATCAATTAAAATTTATATATTTCTCTACAAAATTTCAGTCTTTCTTGATATTTTTATTTTGATGCAGCAAGGTCATAATAATACATTGAGAGAGATCCTGAACCGTTTGTCAAAAGGAATTTCCCTAAATGGTGATGGGGACCAAGTCAGGGGTGGCATGCAATACTCTTATAAAAGGAAATTTAATGTTGAAGAGTGGTTGCAAAAGCAATCTGGAGAGCATTCCAAAAGATTCCCTAAGTCATCATCAGCTCTAGTGGATCTTACAGAGAGATTTATGGGTGAAACTGATTTAATCTCATTGCAAAGATATTTTGATCACAACTATGAAATTGTGGTTAGTTTTCTAGTATTAGTCATTGATATATTGAAAGTTGAATTGATTTCTTTTGGCCTTATTGAACTCGCTAGTCTTTTTGTCTTCTCCAGTCTTGTATCTTTCCAACTATGCCTATTATCAATTGGTTATTATTTTTTTTGCTAGAAAATTATCGATTGTTTATTAAGTATATGATTGATGAGCATATACAAGATCTCCCCCTAGATCCTACTTAAAGAGAGTCATGTGCACTAGGCTGCCCTTTTATCTTGTAGGAGTACGTTATGAAGTAGTTTTAGTCACGGAATAGTAGAATTTTAATTTCCGCAAGGACTAAACTATGTGGTTACAGTTTTGGCTTGCATTTTGTTATTGCCCTGGTACTAGTTGGTTGAACAATGTCTAATGACTTTCAGAGGACAATATTAACTCTTTTGACTGTTTCTGTAATGTTTTTTTTGTACACAGGTATTTTCAAAGATCATTAGTGGTGACTATCACATTTTTGTTGCTGCCAACACGAAAGGTACTACTATACTTCATTGGGGGGTATCCAAGTCTTCTCCTTGTGAATGGTTGGTGAGTTATATGATTTTAGTTTCCTGAATATTTTTAAAATATGGGTGTCCATGTTGATTTTTGACTGCTATAAGTACAAATATTCACCTCCTTGCCTGGTTTTGCTGCCAAATGAAGGTACTGCCGACAGATATTTGGCCTGAAAACTCAAAACAGGTTTCTGGAGCATGTCAAAGTTATTTTATAGATAAGTTTATAGGAAATGGGTCCTTTCAGGTAATTTATGTGATGACGTTGTTTCATGATCCAATCTTCATTTGCTTGTACTTGTTATTCAGAGAAGAGTATATATTGACCTCATCCCTTTTTTCTTTTGATTTTTGCCTTTCATAAAAGGTTATAGATGTTAATTTGCAGAAAAGGAATTTTGTTGGTATTCAGTTTGTTATCTGGACAGGTGGGGTTTGGATAAAAAATAGTGGGGCAAACTTCTTTGCTGAACTGAAACGAAATAATCCTACTGAAAGGGTAATTTTCTCAGCCACTAGCGTCCGAACCTTTATGGTTTGATTTTAGCAGCTGTGTCAGCTATGTAATTTTTCTTACATGTTTTGATCTGAAACGCCTTGCAAACAGTTTAGTCAAGATATTAAAGGGCTTGTCGTATGGTTGCTACATGAAATTGCTCAAAAAGAGAAAGAGGCTGAGAGATCTTTGATGCACAGGTGAGATGCTATTTATTTCAGTTTTTTCTTACTATAATTACTCTTTTCCTGTGGCAATGTGACACAAAGGCAGGAAGAAAACAGTGTTGTATGACAAAATTCTCTATGGTTTATACTAAATTGTATTCTTTAATATGTTTATGAAATTTGGTTATTCCCATTGTTGTTTTCCATAGCTACTTCTTTGTAAAGTAACACATAATGGCAGTAGAACATTATATGTGAAACAATTCTGCAAGAAAGAGAAAATTGTCTTCCACTATCTACTTTGGTTTTACTAAATTATATTCTTTTATTTGCTTACTTTTATCAGGTTCAATATTGCCACAGAACTGACAGAGCTTTGTAAATCTGAACGTGGATTGGAGCTTATAGGAATATTAGTCTGGTTAAGATTCATGGCATGCAGGCATCTCACTTGGAACAAGAATTATAATGTGAAACCACGGTAAAATATAATAATAAATCATACTTCCATTACAAAGAGAATTTGTTTATATAGAATAGATAAATCTGACAGATTTTTCTGAATTTTGTTTTCAAGCATATAAACATGGCTACAGGGGCCTTGAAAAGTTCATACTAAATTTATAATGTACTTGAATCTGATTACACGTTGACGAACTTGAAGAATTTAACTTAGGTTTTCTGTTTAAATACTTGCAGTTGTTCTTCGTCTAGGCAATAATGCACTTCGGTTAATTGCTTAATATATTTTATTTGCATGAATAGTCATAGTTTTGGTGCCACCAGCCTCTGTATTTCCTGTCAAAATAATGAATTGCATGTCATATCCAGTGAAATAAGTGAAGCTCAAGACAGGTTTACTTGCTTGCTGCAAAAAATATACCTAAATCAGCCAAGTGATAGGGAAATAGTGAGACTGATAATGGCATGTGTTGGACGCGGAGGGTCAGGTGATGTTGGTCAGAGAATTCGTGATGAAATACTTCTGATTCAGGTATTTGCGGATATAATTGTTTGCGTACTTAAGTTATCCTTTGCTTAATAAAGGCACACTGAGATATTTCTTTATTTTTTTCTCCTTTTCAGAGAAATTATGATTGTGGAACAGGTATGATGGAGGAGTGGCATCAAAAGTTGCACAACAATAGTAGCCTTGATGATATAATAATATGTGAGGTAACTATATAAGAAGGGCATTATTATTGATCTTCTGTTTTCAGGTCCATGGCTAGTGAACGTGTCAAGCTGGCTGGTTATGCTCTTTATATAAAATTAAATTTATCATTTTCAATGGTATCTACTCATTTATTATTTTAAAATTTCCAGGATAGCTGATAGAGCACGGGAAAGGCATAATAAAAAGTGCATTTTAATATTTATTAAGTGTAGCTGTTATGACTTCCGAGTGGGACTACAGTGTTAGAGAAGCTATAGGACATAGGACGTTTATGATAAACAATATCTTGGTTTATTTGGATATTGTAATAACAATTTCTTGGTACTTGGTTTTCTTGGGCTGTGTTTTGGAACTAAGCCATCTATTGAATCATTTTCTCCCTCCTGTCCAATTTGACTCATTTGTCTCTTTCTCTTCTTTTTCTCATCTCATTTCTAATTTTCACTTTGAATACCCATGTCAATTTGTTACGAACTTTTTTCATTTAGTATAGGTAACCCATGAAGTGATCATCCCATTCCAATTGAATAACATGGATCTGCTATACTGACAATAATGACCTAGTCCATAATATGAGAATACTTATCACAATTTATATTCATCACTACAATAGGCACTCATAAATTATGCAAGGTGCGGTTTCAGAATTAATGTTTATTGGGAAACATTAAATGCAAATGGTCTGACAAGAGAGAAACTTGCAAGCTATGACCGCCCAATTGTTTCAGAACCACATTTTAGATCTGATTTGAGGGATGGTCTTATCCGTGACCTTACGGCATACTTGAAGACATTAAAGGTATGTTTTAGACTTGGATGAGTATACATATTTTTCGACTTGGGTATCTGACTATAGAAGTTAAATCAGACATTTTATAACCATAATCTCTTCCCGTGACCCTCCTTCCCTAGTGAACTGCTTTGTGCAAATTCAGTTATCTTTTGCCAAGACAAGAATATTATATCAAAATTGGAACTGAAAGTAATCGCATGTATGGAGTACTAGTACCATTAGAAATCATTTTATGTGAACAATGAATCCGTGATATAATTTATATTTGGTTAATTCTTCTCCACTATATCTCACTTTTTTCTTGCCACAGTGCCATAAGCCATTGGAATTAGTGATTGATCTCAAACTAATGTTGATGAAAATTATAACACTAATATATTTTGTATTCGTTTACAATTATCTGAACTACTTGTTAGTTTACTCTTTGTGACAGGCTGTTCATGCTGGTGTTGACCTTGAATCTGCTATTGATATTTGCTTGGGTTCTTCTTTCAAGGTGATTATTGCAGATGTTAGTTTTTTAAACTGATCATTTCCTCCTTGTTTTGATTCATGTCATGTCCAGCATTATATTTGTAGCACTTAAAATATCGATTTCAATCTTGGTCTTTCAGGATGGCAATGTTCAAAATGCAACCAAACATAGGTCCTCTGTTGGTTTGCCATTGAACCTGCTGGTACTTGTATTTTCTTGGCATTCAAGTTAACTAGTGTATAAAAAGCTTTCTTCATGTTCTCACCAGTTCTCTGGCTATAGAATTTGCAGTAGCTGACATAATATATGTTGGTTTTCTCATTTATAACCTTATCTTGTATGTGGTCCTCATTATTCAACTGGGACAATAGAGGTTATTTTTCCCTTGCTTTCAACTTGCAGGAAAGTCTGAATTTTGTCAAAGCACATTTTGGTGATATCAATATTGGCCCACTAACGGAGGTCAGTTTGTACTCAATTTATGCAATTGTAGAGCTTTTACAAATTATTGTCTTTGTAAACGTCCAATATTGTTTTTCTCAGAAACTACTGGAATCACGCATTTTACTTCGCCCTGTTCTGCTGACCCCCCATGGAAGATTAAAAGACCTACTTTTCCTTGACATTTCTCTGGACTCAGCAGTCAAAACAACAATGGAAAGGGGACTAAAAAATCTGAACTTTGCTTACATACCGGTATTTTCCCTTTTTGCTCAAAATGATTGCATATTTGGTGAGGACTGATATTTAAGCAATATAACTAAGTTTCTTACAATTGTCAACAGGAAGCCTTGTTTTTCTTCTCCTTGATGCTTGAGAATCTATGCTTATCAACCGTCAACAATGAAGATTTCATTTACTGCACAAAGGTATATATATGTCTGACACTTAAAGGGTTTTTTTTGCCTATGATGTACTTCTCATCCTTTCTTTACTGACTAATAATTAATGGAATTCCTCCTTGCATTTATACTGAAGGACTGGCATCGTGTTTGTGAATCATTCAAATCCGGTGATAGTCAGTGGGCATTGGAGACCAAGGCTATACTTGACCGGTTGAAGCTAGTACTTGCTCAAAGGTCTCAGCATTACCATAAAAGTATCCAGCCAAGTGCCCAGTATCTTGGTAAATTGCTTGGTGTTCTGAAATGGGCTGTAAGTTACTCAGATTAAGTTTTAATTTGTAAAATAATACAGAACCACAGTTTCATGGTCCTAGGTCTTTCTTGAATTCTCATATTTGCTCTTCTTTATCATGACAATCAGATTGATATTTTTACGGAGGAACTGATAAGGTCGGGTTGCTCTGCAATTTTGTCAATTCTCATTAACCGTTTTGACCCTGTTCTTAGGAAAGTTTCAAATTTAGGCAGGTAAAAATGTTATGCATATGTTTTTGTGTGCTCAGTTTAGTAGAATTACTCTAAGCTAAGTTGAGTGATTCATTTTTCAGCTATTGCTATCACAATAAATAGTGTGTTCTTTCTTTTTATACGGATAATATAAAAGCAGATTTTTTGCAGAAGTTTTTTCTCTTATAAATGTGTGTGCTTTTTTGTCACTGGCAGCTGGCAAGTTATTAGCCCAGTGGAAGTTTCTGGCTTTGTGACCTCAGTCCATGAATTGATGACAATTCAAAATAAAGTTTACAAAAGGCCAACCGTGATTGTTGCTTCAAGAATAAGTGGAGAGGAAGAAATTCCAGATGGAGTTGTAGCTTTGCTAACCACTGATACACCCGATGTTCTGTCCCATATTTCCATCAGGGCAAGAAATAGCAAGGCATATATTATAGTTTCATACACGTTTGTTTTGATTTGATACGTGAGGGCAATGGTACTGAATTTTCTTACATAAAAGTTGCAAGTCTAACATATGATGTGTTAAGTGTTATCCAGGTATGTTTTGCTACATGCTTTGACAGGAATACATTCCAGGATCTCAAGTTGAAGGAGGGGAAAGCAATATCAATAAAAATTAAGTCAACCAATTTGGTTATCAGGTTATATGTCCAAAAGTCACTTGATTGATTAATTATTTGAGGTTATTAAATGATTCTTACAGAATTATCATTTTTTGTGTTTGTAGTGAAATCATTAGCACCTTTCTATCACATAAATCCATTGGTTTTCGCTCCACTCCTCAAGGAGTGACCATAAAAAGGAAGACATTTTGTGGTAATTACGCTGTTTCTGTTGAAGAATTTACTGGTGAAAAGGTATGCCTTTGTATATCGAGATCAATGTGACTTTCATTCTTATGATACTTGGAAATGTTCATTGTTTGTCAATGCAGCCACATGGCGGCCTCCTGGAAAGCCTGCTTTCGGCACTGCTTTAGTGTGTTAATAGATGGTATTATTAACTCATGATCCTAGGAGAATTAAAAATACATAGCATGTTTCCTAATTAATCACAATAATTACAATATATTCTATCAATTATACTTATGCCTGCTCTGATTCTTGAGAGCCAAACTGCTATCCTGCTGTAAAGTAACTGAATTATGACTTATTGCCTGTTGTAATGGACAATGCTCCAAAGCTGCACATACTTGTTTACTTATTGCATACTTGGGTGGAAGTTTTGATCAAAGCCTGAGTCGTTGAATGCTAATGGATTTTATAAACTTATGTAGGTTGGCGCGAAGTCTTGCAATATTAAATTGTTAAATGCACGGTTACCATCATGGATTAAGATCCCTGTGTCACTTGCCTTATCATTTGGATCATTTGAGACTGCTCTGCAAGACAAAGTTAATAAGGTAATGTAACTGACCTTAATTCGTTGAAATTGTTATTGTTGTCTCCTTCCTTAGTGATATGCATTTGATAGTGTATGTTTTTCACCAAGAATGAATGTATAACGGATTATTTGCGATTGATTTTCAAACTTGCCACAAGTTCATAGATTAATTTTGGCTTAAGTCTGAAATTCTAGAAATGGTAATGCCTGTACTCCCAAGGCGGCATCTTTCTTCTGATCCCGTTATCTACATGAAAAGAGCTGACTTCAACTTATCTTAGCAACTATCTTAATATTTATATGAATGTTGATTGAAACTTCATCTGTTATGACATGATGTAGTATAATCAGTTCTCGATGCCATTAGTGTGATTTAGATCTATGTCTCCTCACAGTTGCTCCTGGAATATCAAGTTTCTACTCTACGTTGTGGTTTTAGTGAGAGTAACATATGAATTAATAGTTTGAAGGGGGAACTACCAAGCACCAGGGAATTGAAATGCATAACTAATATAACTGAAGGAACTTCTTTTGTGTCGTATAAGGTCTATAAATACGAACCATCCTGGAAATAATTTCCAAGTTAACAGAACAAGGAGCACTCTTATGATTATGTTTATGAAAAGTGTTCTCCAAGCATAAGCTTGTTAGTTATTTCATGCTTTGTAATTCTGCCAGATGTTTTCCAAAAGCTGAGTTTGAAATTCTTCATTCTCTTGCAGGATGTAGCAGATAGGATCCATTCTCTATTCCAATTAATAGATCACGGTGACCATTCAAAACTCCGAGCAATACAAGAAGCCATCCTAAAAATGCACGCTCCACCTTATCTGGTATTTTTCAAGCAGTATGAAATTCTTGGATTATGATTTTCCAAACTCTTAAATATTGGTATGCTGCAAAATGGATTCCTTATAATATGTATTTGATCCTGCAGTATATCTGTCACTAATCTGTTTTCTGACAACAACAAAATTTAAAACAAAAACCGATTGTTTATGACAAACTTTTTGAACCATGTCAAAGACCTTTAATTTCTTCCTATTTTTTTTACCGTTCTTTGATAATATCATGAACTCCATAATTGTTCTCTGTAAGTAACTTTTATCTTAAGCCAGATAATGCATGACATCACTCCATGATGTTGGAATGTTTTACATGACACTTCTGACCGTGCTGCATATGAAGCTTAAACTCAGAATAACTCAGCATACAAGCACTTTACTCTGAATCAGCATTCCCCTTATATCCTAATACCCAAATATACAAATTTTGGCAGACGAATGAACTTAAGAACAAAATGAGAAGTTCAAGATTAACATGTCCTGGTGATGAAGGCGACAAGAGGTGGAGTTGTGCATGGCAAGCAATAAAGAAGGCGAGAATTTGTCTTCATAAATATAATATATTATATCTTAAATTTTGTTTCCAAACTTGTATAATCCTTTCATTTATCTCTCTGTTGTATTGTTGTTCTTTTTTCCACTTTACTAAGTGTTGCGATTTTCATTTGAGTTCTTTTGGGACTGTATTGGGCGATAATTTCCATGTTAACAGTGTTTGATGAAGGCTGACAGTGACCTGCACGTTATTACAGAAATGCCTAAATGTTAATTGTTTTAGTTACTTTGTTGTGTTGCTGGACATGGTATGATTTTCGTATATGAGGAAGAATTTGGCTGCTTGTCAACAAAATGTCATTATCCTATTCCACAATCACTGAATGTTTATTAGCAATAGACAAAACCGTGTAAAATTTATGTTATTTCCAGGTTTGGGCTTCGAAGTGGAATGAGAGAGCTTTTCTTAGTTGCCAAAAGGCCAAGTTGAATCATGACGATATATGCATGGCTGTATTAATTCAAGAAGTAATTTGTGGCGATTATGCTTTCGTGATTCACACAAAGAATCCCATATCAGGGGATTCCAATGAGATATATGCAGAGGTAAATATTGCTTCCTGTTCCTGGTTTATTGACAAATCAAAGAAAATATGTGTTTCTTCATGTTTCCTTTTTTGGTGCAAAAACAGATTGTGAAGGGCTTAGGAGAGACTTTGGTGGGGGCATATCCAGGACGTGCAATGACTTTCACTGCAAAGAAAACTAATCTGAAGTCTCCTACGGTAAATTCAATTTCTCTTCATTGCTATATGTTACTTGTATCATGCCCAATTGCTTTGAACTTCGAATTTCAATAGTTTAAAAAATGGCCACTCATTGAATTACAAGCTGGCAGAGCCTTTCGTTTTTCCTGCCAGTTAAAGAAGTAATGGATTTTATTGTAGGTTACTGGTTACCCCAGCAAGCTGACAGGGTTGTACAGTAAAAAGTCCATTATATTCAGATCAGACTCTAATGCTGAAGACCTTGAAGGATTTTCAGGCGCTGGCATTTTTGACAGGTAGAATGTGTGGCTCATTCTTAAATTACAGCAAATTGTGTTACAGTATATTAATGCCTGCTCTAATATTCTGCAGTGTGATAATGGACAAAGTGGATAAAGTTGTATTAGACTACTCCAGAGATCCAATTATAGTTGATAAAGCTTTTCAAACATCATCGTTGTCAAGAATTGTAGAGGCGGGAAGAATCATAGAGGGCCTTTTTGGTTGCCCTCAGGACATTGAAGGAGTGTTTAAGGCCGGGACAATATTTGTAGTACAGGCAAGGCCTCAGATTCAATGTTAGAAAACATTAGAACTTCTGAAAATTTCTGCTTAAATTGCGCTAAATTTGCAGATAGATATGTCACAAAATAAATTTGGGCATTCCGTAGATGAATTTAACTTTGAGCTCTTTTGATATGATTTAAAAAAAAACAACAGCAAAGATAAATTTAGGTCCTATTTGTGACGCAAAATTAGCACTTGTTGGAATCAACAAACGTAAGTCATTTTTTTTTTTAAAAAAAAAAAATCTCCTTGTCCAAAATGTACGTTATTACATGTTTATTTCTTGAAGTGATTTTATATAGTGAAAATTGCAATCAGGTCTCAAATAACTAATTAATCACAGACAGGTCCTTTGAAATTTTTAAATTGCTGTGAAGTTCCAAGAAACTGAGGTGCTATAAATCTTAAATGTGAAAATACAATTCTGCCTGACCCCTTTTTTAACGTGAAACAAAAGTTGGAATTTATGGCTTAGTCATTTAAAAAAAAATAATCAAAGTCTTCCTTTTTGATTTGAAACAAATACTGGTACGCTTCTTTTTCTCTTGATTGACTGATTATACACATGAAACAAGATTACAATTTCTTTTAATTTGTTTTTTAAACATTTTCAAAAAAAATGGTAAAATTGTATTTTCCACGTTTAGAATTAATACCAGATCCTTGAAACTTCATTGCAATTAAATGATTTCAAGGGACCTGGTTGTAATTTTTTAAAGAAAAAAATGGTAAAATTGTATTTTCCACATTTAGAATTAATACCACCCAAATCCCTTGAAACTTCATTGAATTAAATTATTATAATTTTTTCCAAAAAATATAATTTTATTAGTCAGAAAATGAGGATTTGTTGGAATTGTAATTAAGGGGGAAAAAATTTACAGTTCAAGACCATATCAACTCAAGCATCTTTTTAATTTACGTTTACTTTCAAGGTTACTTTTTCATTTTGGTGATTAAAAGTACAAGTTTGCGAGCAAATGAACATGTAATTATTTGCCGTGGTGATTTGTTGAGTTTAAAATCACCTGCATGAAATACACACCAGCCCCCCCCCCTCCTCTCTCTTTCGCTCTCCTCTGCATCTCGCATCGCTCTCCTCTGCGTCTCGCCTGTGGCTTCCGGTGAGCCTACTTTTATGTCTCAGATAAGTCAAAGGTGTAGCTTGGAGTTCAGATTTGATATCTACGATCCTCTTACTTTGAGTTTTGTCAGTTGTGGCCTTTTCTCGTCCTTGTGACGAGTCTTCTCCTCTCCTTCTCTAGATCTGATCTGCGGATGTGAGATTTATCTGTTTTTTATTCCTTTTTTTTTTTTTATGGTTTTGGGTTTTGTGGTGGTGTTTTTGTCTAAGGAAATAAACAGGTCTGTAAGATCTGCGTTCAAATCCTCTTGGTTGGATGACTGTTTTAACGTTATTAGATCTGATTATCTCTTGGTAGTTCGGATCTGCGTTCTTGGGGGAAGATTTAAAGAGGTGTTTTTCGGTGTGTGGTCAAGGTCATCGAATCTACTTGATCAAAGGAGCATAAGTTTTATTCAGGACATTATAGGTCTTCTTCTTTCTGAGGTTGTGTTTTCTAGGTTCTTTACCCCAATATGGGGTGTCTGTACAGCTGCTTTAATTGCAGCTAATGCTTATAAGTATGTGTGCTCTTCAGGGTGGGTTTTACGACCAACACTTCCTTTGTCGTCACTTTTAACCTTGGATATCGAAGAGACCGCTATTGCCTATGAGTTTTCTTCTACTTTTAAATCTGTTATGTACTATTGGCTATGTTTTGTATCTAGTTTATTTTATTGTATTTGAGATTGTTTTGTTCGCATTTATTATTAATATATATCTAGTTTTCGATTAAAAAAAAAAACACCTGCATGGACCTGGGCCCCTGGCACGGGACTTCTCCGGTTATTTCAGTTTCGTTATCCTTTTTTTAAATACGTTTGTTTGAGTGGGGATAATCCCAATATGCCTTTGTCGATTCCGTCTAGCAATGTAATATTATTATAAAAAAATAAACTTATCAAGTCTATCTATTAATTGATAATTGACTTGACGACACAGTTGAAAATTCTCACAATTCTTATTGCAGCTAATAAGCTGACGACACTGCTTTCCGGTGTATCAAAAAAAAAAAAAGGAAAAAGCTGACGATAAAGATTATCTACATATCAAAAATATATTATGACTGCAATTAAGATGCATTTTTTAAGACTTTGAATAAATAATTTAAAACCTCGAGATATTTTGATTTGATACATTTCAAAATTACGGTACTGTCGGAAAAACTAACAACGTTAAAATAGATAAGTTTTATTTGAAAAATATCTTTATAAAACACTTCAAATAAAAAATTTTTAATTTTGAAATTAGAAGAAAACTTAAGTGTTAAGTTTTTATGATTTATGTTGAGTTTTCCGGCATTGCTCAGATAGAATTTATTTATTTTATGTGGTACATTTAGAATTTTTAAACATAGTATTTCAAGCCATCAATTATTTATGTGTTATACAAATATTTTAATGCTAATAATTAGATTAAATAATGCATAAAAAGTTTAATAAATTCATTTTCAAATTATTAATTAGTATTAAACAAAACCGTGCATGACCAGAGTGTTTTAAAAAATATATGTCTTATTAAATAGGGCTTAATGTTTTTGCATTTGTTACTAAAATATTTTTTCTGTCACACTCATATAAAAGTGAGTGAATTTTATTAAAAAGAGAAAAAATATAAAATATTAGTGGGATCCACCCACTTTTATGTGAGTGTGACAAAAAAATATTTATACAATAAATACATAAATATTAGTAAGACTCATTTTTTTTTTTTTTTTTTTTTTTATGTGAGCGTGGCAGCAAATGTAGAAACAATAAACTTTATTAAATAAGGCATAAAAAGTTTAAGTAGATATATTTTCAATTATTTTAATGCTAATAGAGGTGGCTTCAGTTAACCTGTCAGACAATACGAGACTGAGAAGTCACTCTGTGGAAAGTATTGGCGATCAATGCATTAAAGTTGGGATTTGGATTGGGTCCACTGCCACTTCCCATCCACTCCCTCTAAACTATGTCGTTTTGACGCAAAAAGTTACCAGATCCTGCTTTTTTATTAAAAAAAAAAATTTATACACACACATATTTCAGGTATTGTAGGTATTAAAAATGTATTTCAGGATATTGACCGGTACTGAAAAAATACTTACTGATACTTTATGATCTTGAAAAATTATTTAGGATCTTAAAAAAATATTTCAGGGTACAAACTGGTACTAAAAAGATACTGACAAAGGATATTGTTTGGTACTGAAAAAATATTTGATGATCTTGAAAAAATATTTTAGGATCTTGACATTCAAGATCATGAAGTATTTTTTCAAATAAAGTATTTTTTTAGTACTAGCCAGTATCCTCAGTCAGTATCTGTCAGTTTTTTTAGTAACAGTATGTACCTTAAAATATTTTTTTAAGATTCTAAATAATTTTTTAAAATCATAAAGTATCAGTAAGTGTTTTTTCAGTACCCGTCAGTATTTTGAAATATAGTTTTAGTACCTACAGTACCTGAAATATGTGTATGTATAATTTTTTTTTTTTTTAAAGGCAGGATCTGGTAGCTTTTTGCGTCAAAATGACGCAGTTTAGGTGCAGTGAATGGGAGTGGATGGGAAGTGGCAGTGGACCGAATCCAAATCCTTAAAGTTGAAGTCGATGGGGCCCATTCTTATGTTCATCGGATCTGCGCTTGTGGAGGGCTCATTTTGGACGCTAATGGCAATATGCTCGACGGCTTTCGCTGAAAACCAGATTCAGGAAGCCCTCTCATTGCTAAGATACGAGGTTGTTTAATTGGTTTGAAAAGAGCATAGGATGGAGGGCACAGACTGGTGTGTTTGAGTACTGATTCTCAAGAGGCTCTGGAGTTATTTGAGACTGAGATGATGGTCTTGATCTTCACGATGATTGGTCTCTCGTGATGGAGGTGAAGGAGATGTTGTCCCTTAACTAGAAGTTGGTCCTGACATATGTAGAGAGGGAAAACAGTTCCTGTGCAGATTTCCTGGCGACGACAGCCTTAAACGACAGTCCTGGTCTGCTGGTTCTGAACCCGATATCATTGGCTAGCTGCATGAGCATGGCGGGGCTGCGTGCTGCTTTGTAAATTTAGTTCCGTTTTCTGTTTCTATTTTATCACCCCCCCAAAAAAAAAAAACAGATGTAGAAGGCAGCTAATAAATTCTTTTTCTCAACATGAAACGTATATAATTCCAATCTTCGTGGATACCTCTTACTACCTCCGATACTAATAGACAAAATTGACTTTTTTTTTTTGGAGGGGTTAAAGAAGTTATTTAATCATTTCATATGTTGTGTATTCTTAGATTATATATTAGTTTACTAGTCAAATCAACTAATTTGAAGAATTTTTTTTATAAAAACTTTAAAATAATTTAATTAACTTTCTTAATCTCTTTAAAAAAGTCAAGTATATCTTATAATTAGGATCGGAGGCAGTATCTTCTCTACCAGTCTACTCCCATTCTTTATTTGCAGTTTTAGAGTAAAAAAAGTGTCGGGAGTTTTTCTCTCTCCTATGTCTAGTATCCAAATTAATTTTTAGTATACTACTCTAAAATATTTTGTAACCGTTTAGCTCTCCCTTTAAGGCACTTTGCAAAGAAATTTACTATTCGAGTCCTGATGATTCTCCCCCTTATTTTAACCGCAATGTAAATGTTTGGGGTCCTATAAAGGTTTGGTGAGTGTGGGCAAGGTGGTGGAGTAAATCGGCAACCGATTCGAGTAAGGCTTGGCAATTTTGGACAAGGTCATGATAAGATTTGGTAAGGTTGATCCACAGTATATGCATATTTCGTAAATCTCTTCAGCCAAAGATCCCGTGAACAAAGTCAATCCAAAATCTCAACAAGCATAACATGACCAAGCATAACCTCTCGTACCTTGGCTCTTTAGATTTCGAGCATCTCCATCAGTTATACCAGCAAATTTCTGGAAAGTAGTTTCTCCCCAACCTTGAACCGACCCTGAGTCCCCATCACGGAGAAACAGAGCTCTTATAGCGAAGGTTGCTCTGAAATATCTCTTCAGAAAGCAAATCATAGCATCCTCAGTCTGATCAAATCATGAGACTGGCCATATTAAAGTTTATATTCAAATTAATTTTCTTTGAATTATTATAATAACGCATAAGATTGAAATTTATTCTAACATACTGACCAAAAACAGGACACACAGAGAAATTAAACTCATTAAAATTTGTTAGATTTTTAACTATCAATAAAATTAATATTATAAATAAATAATTCAATGTGATAACCAATAAGTTCATCAACTCACTTTTATAGAATATATTGATGATTAAATGGGTATTAAAAACAATATATTTACTAGCGTAAAATTAGTCTAGCGATGTAAAGTTCCACTAGATCCCTAAATTAGTAGCTTGAGTTGGGAGGGATATCCACGAATTTTCCGAACCATATATTTGATGATAATATAAAAAACAATATACCTATTTCAGGGAGATAATAAATTCTTATAATATTGTTTTATTATTGAGCGTAGCTTTTATAGGAAAAATGTATATTTGTTATTGGCGTTGCATTGGGGATTTTTTGTATTAAGATGACTTTTTCGTCTAGAAATCAATATCTTTCATCAAACTTGTCTCAGGTTTCATGTCTGGTTTTATTTATTAAATACAATTTTTGCTTGATACCGTAATATTATTAATATCATGAAAAGTGAAAATGCATTAACTCTGACTAAAATAATCTCTCGACCATGTTCATTTGCAAAATTTAGAAAAGTTTCTTCAATTTAAGAGAATCAGGTTTTTTTTTTTGTTGCTAAATACACACATTTTTTTTATTGGGGGCTATTTTTTTTAAGGCTCTATTCTGAACTCAATGTGGCCACCTAAGTTGTTTTTCATATAATTTATTAAAAAGTCTATGCAAATTCAAGCACTTGGGCTTGTTTGGGGGGGGGGGGGGGGGAAGCTTAATGAGGTCCAATAACAAACGACACACGGAGTAAAATACGAATGCCACAAAACCTAGGGGCTACCAAGGTTAAACCGCCTTTCTCAATTCTCGCAGGGAGTCGAAAATGACTCTACGCAGTTCTTACTATATAAACACACTTTCTACCCTGGAAGATGGCCAACAATCGTGTTAAAAATAAAATATTTATTCAAAGAGGTCCACAGGTAGCGATTCTCAACCTCACCCCTTCTCCTTCCTCTTACAGTTCCTCGGGGTCTTACAGTTCCTCGGGGTTTCGCTTCGAATCTCTTCGCTTTGTGTTCTATTCTTTTTGCACTTCGGATGTGTATGCACTCAATCCCGTTTTCCCTCATCTATCAGGTAATCGGTTATCCGCTTCAAATAGAAAAGTATGTAGCAATATTATATATGTGCGTGAAGAATATGATCTGTTTTTCTAACATATTTACCGAAATTAACTTTTTGATTCCGGCGTCATCTTCTTCAATCTATATGCTTTTGTCATCGATTTGCTTTATTAATTGTTTGTCTTTGTTTTGGTTCTTATGGCTTTAATTGTTATTCACGTTGGGCAGTAGTGAAGTTGAGGTGAGATGACGACCCTAAGATCGAGCTGGCCGTCGAGGCTGCGGCAACTTTTGTCCAGCGACGGTGCCATTGGCCCATCCGTCAAACTGGACTCTGAACCGGTGAGTTTGTTGTAGTCATCATTTTAATTTGAAAACCCTTATCGTTGCATCATTTATACCCGTTCACGTTTTGCGGGCTGGGCGGGCTGGGTGTTGTAATGGATTAATCTCTGACTAAGGAGTGTGCCCGCCAATATTTTCTTCACCAACTTAGTCATACGTAGTTCCTGTCATCATTGGCTTTCATTAGGGTATCTGTTTTACCATCTCTATTTTTTTTGCAAGCTCACCGGGAAATGTAGTTTAGCTTTGTATGACAAGCATGTCGTGTCATTTGTTCTAGATGCCCACTCTGAATATGAAACGAGACAGTTCAATTTGTGTCGAGAATCGTTTCACACCCACGAAAACTACTAGTATAGTAGCGACTGTTTTGAGGATGGCAAGGTGCTTGCTTTTTGTGGATGAGTGGGATATTTTCATTTTTCTCTATCAACACATCACACACTCTTTTCATGTAGTTTCGTTTTAGATATGATAGCTGATCCGCTCCTATCTGCTTTCTGTTTTGTTTGTTACTCCTCCGGTTATAAGACATGATTAGATTAAAGAAGTTAGTATGACATTCATTTTCTAAAACACCATAATCATCTTTTTTAATTCCTTCATTTCTTCTCCTCTTCTCTGAAGGGGTAAATTAGGAAAAGATTGACAAATATATAAACTATGTCTCATATTTAACATCAAAATCATCTCCCGAAATATGGCTTATACTAACGATAACAATTGGAGGGAATATTAGTCAATAGTTACTTCATCTCTGTTCAGTCAAGCTAGATTAGACGCATAATCTTCAAAGTCCATAGTCCTACTCATTATAAAATAAAGCGATTAAGGTAGAAAAAGAGTAATGAAGGAAGATTCATAAAATTTCACCATATATGAATGCACTAGATGTTTCTTTTTTTTTTGAAATTTGGATCAGCTATACCTTTTTTACTGTCAACTCGAATCCTTGTCTGGCTTTTTTGTTTTTGTTTTTAGTTACATTAGAACCACTAGGTCTGGAGGTTGTGTGTAGTTATTATCCTGTTCTTCTGTCCTTACCCTGTGGCAATTAAATGTCATCTGAATTTTGTGATTGATTGATTTCAGCCTCCTAAGATCAAAGCTTTCATTGAGAAGGTCATACAGTGTCCCTTACAAGATATAGGAATACCACTCTCTGGTTTTCGGTGGGAGTACAGCAAGGTAATATCATTCTATTTGTTTTGAACTAAGTATTATATTTTTTCCATAACTTATGTTTATAAATACATTTCATTCTCAGGGCAATTTTCATCACTGGAGACCATTGTTTCTTCATTTTGATACATACTTCAAGGTGTATTTGTCATGTAGAAATGATTTGACATTGTCTGATAGGATTCTAGAAGATGAAAGTCCATTACCTAAATATGCAATCATGCAAATATTACGGGTGATGCAAATAATTTTAGAGAATTGTCCTAACAAGAGTTCATTTGATGGCTTAGAGGTGAGTTGGACTGAAAATATTTTCTGTTCTATGTACTTCCATCCCTTTATTTTGGCTGAGTAATTTTTTTTAAAAAATTTTAATGTTCAAAATTTGTCTGTTTCTGATATTTTTTCTCCTTTTCCAGCATTTCAAGCTTTTGTTAGCTTCTACAGATCCTGAGATTCTTATAGCTGCATTGGAAACTCTTTCTGCACTAGTTAAAATAAATCCGTCTAAGCTTCATGGAAGTGCAAAGATGGTTGGGTGTGGTTCTGTTAACAGCTATCTCCTATCCCTAGCACAGGGATGGGGAAGCAAGGAGGAGGGCTTAGGATTGTATTCTTGTATTATGGCAAATGAGCAAACTCAAGATGAAGCTTTGTGCTTGTTTCCTTCTGATGTAGAGAATGGTGGCGATCAATCTAATTGCCGCATCGGTTCCACTCTGTATTTTGAACTGCATGGACCTAGTGCCCAATTTAAGGACCACAGTGCTGATAGTTCCTCAAATTTGAGAGTTATTCATATGCCAGATATGCATCTGCGGAAAGAAGAAGATTTGTTGTTGTTGAAGCAGTGTATTGACCTGTATAGTGTTCCTTCAGATCTCCGATTTCCTTTGCTCACCAGAATTAGATATGCTCGTTCCTTCCGGTCACCAAGAATATGCAGGTTTTATAGCAGGATATGCCTTCTTGCTTTTATTGTGCTGGTCCAGTCCAGTGATGCCCATGATGAACTTGTGTCCTTTTTTGCTAATGAACCAGAATATACAAGTGAGTTAATTAGGGTTGTGAGATCTGAGAAAACTGTGTCTGGATCTATTAGAACATTGGCAATGCTTGCATTAGGAGCTCAATTAGCAGCATATACGTCATCACATGAACGGGCACGGATATTGAGTGGATCTAGTATAAGTTTTGCTGGTGGGAACCGCATGATACTTCTGAATGTGCTTCAAAGGGCTATTTTGTTATTAAAAAGTTCTAATGATCCATCATCCCTTGCCTTTGTGGAGGCACTTCTTCAGTTTTATCTTCTCCATGTGGTTTCAACCTCGACTTCTGGGAGTAATATTAGGGGTTCTGGCATGGTACCCACATTCTTGCCTTTGTTGGAGGATTCTGATCCGGCACACATTCATCTCGTCTGTTTTGCTGTGAAAACCCTTCAGAAGCTTATGGACTATAGTGGCTCAGCTGTATCCTTGTTCAAAGAGTTGGGGGGTGTTGAGCTTTTAGCTCAGAGGTTACAGATAGAGGTGCACAGAGTTACTGGTTTGGTAAGAGAAGATGATGACCTGTTCACTGGTGAAAGCTCAAGACATAACACTGATCAGTTGTCCTCTCAAAAGAGGCTCATAAAGGTCTCGCTCAAGGCACTGGGTTCTGCCACATATGCTGCTGCGAACTCTACAAGATCACAATATTCACATGATAGTTCTTTACCTGCAACACTAGTGTTGATTTTTGGGGATGTAGATAAGTTCGGAGGTGATATTTACTACTCAGCTGTCACTGTTATGAGTGAAATAATCCACAAAGATCCCACATGTTTTTCTACTCTGCATGAGATGGGTCTTCCTGATGCATTTTTATCTTCAGTAGTATCTCGAGTATTTCCTTCTTCAAGGGCTTTGTCATGTATTCCTAATGGTCTTGGTGCCATATGTCTTAATGCCAAGGGCCTAGAGGCTGTTAGAGAAACTTCAGCGCTGCGGTTCCTTGTTGACATCTTCACAAATAAAAAGTATGTCTTGGCAATGAATGAAGCTATTGTCCCTCTTGCAAATGCTGTGGAGGAACTTCTGCGGCATGTATCTTCATTGCGAAGTACTGGTGTTGATATTATTATTGAAATCATCCATAAGATTGCATCCGTTGGGGATGGTATTGGTACAGGATCTTCAGGAAAAGACAGTGAGGATACTGCAATGGAAACAGATTCTGTAGACAAAGAAAATGAAGGACATTGCTGCCTTGTTAATACAGCAGATTCAGCTGTAGAAGGGATGAGTGATGATCAATTCTTACAGTTGTGCATCTTTCATTTGATGGTATTGGTTCATAGGATGATGGAAAATTCTGAAACATGTCGGTTGTTTGTGGAAAAATTGGGAATTGAAGCTTTGCTGAATTTGTTATTACGACCTGTTATTGCACAATCCTCAGATGGCATGTCTATTGCTTTACATAGCACCATGGTCTTTAAGGGGTTTGCTCAGCATCACTCAGCTCCTCTAGCACGTGCCTTTTGCTTCTCTCTTAGAGAGCATTTGAAGAAAGCCCTAGCAGGTTTTGATGCGTCTTCTGGACATTTATTGCTGGACCCAAGGATGACACCTGATAGTGGCATATTTTCTTCACTTTTCTTGGTTGAGTTCCTTCTGTTTCTTGCTGCCTCAAAAGACAACCGTTGGATGACTGCATTGCTAACAGAGTTTGGAAATGGAAGTAAAGATGTTCTGGAAGAGATTGGACAAGTCCATCGTGAGGTTCTATGGCAAATTGCTCTACTTGAAGATACAAAGCCTGATATTGAGGATAATGAGGCTTGCTCATCTGCTGATTCGCAACAGGCTGAAGTGGATGTTAATGAAACTGAAGAGCAAAGGTTCAACTCTTTCAGGCAGTTTCTTGATCCATTGCTGAGAAGGAGGACATCTGGATGGGGCATTGAATCTCAGTTTTTTGACCTTATAAACTTGTACCGAGATCTGGGCCGAGCCACTGGTTCTCGTGATATATCAAGTTCTGTTGGTCCTTCAAACTTGAGGTTGGCTTCCAGTGATCATTTGCATCATTCTGGATCTTCTGATGCATCTGGAGCAAATAGTAAGAATGATAATGAGAAGCAGAGGCCATATTATATCTCTTGTTGTGACATGATCAGATCACTCTCATTTCATATCACCCATCTGTTTCAAGAGTTAGGAAAGGCAATGCTGCTACCTTCTCGTCGCCGTGATGATATGGTGACTGTAAGTCCTGCAGCAAAATCAGTGGCTTCAACTTTTGCATCCATCTCTCTAGATCACATGAATTTTGGTCGTGTAAGTACTTCAGTAGGAGAGGCATCCATATCAATAAAATGCCGATACTATGGCAAAGTGATTGGTTTTATGGATAGCATTCTAATGGAGAAGCCAGATTCATGCAATCCTGTTTTATTGAATTGCCTGTATGGACATGGTGTTCTTCGATCTGTATTGACTACATTTGAAGCAACAAGTCAGCTGCTTGTTGCAGTAAATCGGGCTCCTGCATCCCCTATGGATACTGATGATAGAAATTTGGAGCATGATGACAAAGAAGATGGTGATCATTCTTGGATATATGGTCCTTTAGCTAGTTATGGTAAATTTATTGACCATCTAGTGACCTCCTCTTTCATTTTATCGTCATTTACAAAGCACTTGCTTGCACAGCCCCTCACAAATTGTGACACTCCTTTCCCACGGGATGCTGAGACTTTTGTGAAGGTCCTCCAATCCATGGTGTTGAAAGCTGTACTTCCAGTTTGGACTCATCCCCAATTTGTTGATTGTAGCTACGAATTTATTTCTACTGTAATTTCTATTATTAAGCATGTTTATTACGGGGTTGAAGTGAAAAACGTCAACAGCAGCAACAGTGCTCGTATCACTGGACCTCCTCATGGTCGTATCACAGGACCTCCTCCTAATGAAACAGCTATTTCAACCATTGCAGAGATGGGGTTTTCCAGGTCTCGAGCAGAAGAAGCTTTGAGGCAAGTTGGGTCAAATAGTGTTGAGTTGGCAATGGAGTGGTTGTTCTCCCATCCAGAGGATACTCAAGAAGATGATGAACTTGCCCGTGCACTTGCCATGTCCCTTGGGAGTTCTGAATCAGACACCAAAGATTCTGCTGAAAATGATAATGCTCAGCAGCTTGAGGGAGAGATTGTTCAACTTCCTCCAGTTGATGAGTTATTATCTACATGCGCAAAACTTCTGCAGAAGGAATCCCTTGCTTTTCCGGTCCGAGACTTGCTTGTGATGATATGCTCTCAAGATGATGGTCAATACAGGTCTAATGTTGTCTCCTTCCTTGCTGAACGGATCAAAGAATGTGGCTTGGTTCCTAGTCATGGAAATAATACCTTGCTGGCTGCTCTTTTCCATGTTTTTGCTTTAATTTTGAATGAGGATGCCACCGCACGGGAAGCTGCATTTAAAATTGGTTTGATAAAAATTGCGTCAGACTTACTTTACCAATGGCATTCAAGTCTCGATTGTATGGTGAAACAGCAGGTGCCTAAATGGGTTATGGCAGCTTTTCTTGCATTAGACAGGCTGTTGCAAGTGGATCAAAAACTGAACTCTGAAATTGCAGTGCAGACGAACAAAGAAGCAGTGGATAGCCAGCAGGCATCAATTACCGTTGACGAGGATAGGCAAAACAAATTGCAGTCTGCATTGGGACTGTCTATGAAGTATGCAGATATAAATGAGCAGAAGAGACTTGTTGAGATTGCCTGTAGTTGTATGAAGAACCAACTTCCATCAGACACAATGCATGCTGTTCTGTTACTATGTTCCAATCTTACAAGGAATCATTCTGTTGCCCTTAACTTTCTTGATGCCGGGGGTTTAAGTTCACTGCTTTCTTTGCCAATCAGTAGCTTATTCCCAGGTTTTGACAATGTTGCTGCTAGTATTATACGTCAGGTTCTTGAAGATCCACAAACTCTCCAACAAGCAATGGAATCTGAAATAAAACATTGTCTAGTGGTTGCTTCTAACCGGCATCCAATTGGAAGGATTAGTCCTCGTAATTTCCTGTCTAATTTAGCTTCTGTTATTTCTCGAGATCCAGTTATTTTCATGCAGGCTACTCAATCTGTCTGCCAAGTTGAGATGGTCGGTGACAGACCTTACATTGTACTGATGAAAGATCGGGATAAAGACAAACCTAAGGAGAAAGAAAAGGAAAGATCATTAGAGAAAGACAAAACACAGATTAATGATGGGAGGGTTGCTTTGGGAAATGCAAACCCAGCAGCTTCTGGGAATGGCCATAGTAGAAGCCACGATTCTATTTCAAAGAGTGTTAAGAGTCACAAAAAACCCACCCAGAGTTTTATAAACGTGATAGAACTTCTTCTTGAGTCCATATGCACTTTTGTACCTCCTGTGAAGGATGATATAACCTTAAATGCTGGGCCTAGCACCCCAACATCAAGTGATATGGACATTGATGTCTCTGCAGTTAAGGGAAAAGGAAAAGCAGTTGCCATCATGTCTGAGGAGTATAAAACCAGTGTGCAGGAAACTTCTGCAGCACTTGCAAAAATTGTATTTATTTTGAAGCTTCTTACAGAGATATTATTGATGTATTCATCATCTGTACAAGTTCTTCTTCGGCGAGTTGCTGAAATGAGCAGAACTAAGTTCACTCATCAAAAGAATAGTCCAGCTGGTTTAGGCATGGGTGGAATTTTTTATCATATTCTTCATAATTTTCTTCCTCATTTTCGAAGTGCCAAAAAGGACAAGAAAAATGATGGTGATTGGAGGCAGAAACTTGCAACCAGAGCTAATCAGTTTATGGTGGCTGCTTGTGTTCGATCTGCAGAAGCAAGGAGGAGAGTTTTCAGTGAGATTAGTCTTATTATGAATGAGTCTGTTGATTCTTGTGGGGGTGTTAAGCCACCAATCAATAATATTCAGGTTTTTGTTGATTTACTAAATGATGTTTTGGCTGCCCGTACACCTGCTGGTTCATCAATCTCAGCAGAGGCCTCTACCACTTTTATCGAAACTGGTCTGGTTAAATCATTCACTCATACCCTTCAGGTGTTGGACCTAGACCATGCTGACTCATCTAAAGTTGCTGCTGGAATTGTTAAAGCTCTTGAGTTGGTTACTAAGGAGCATGTCCATTCAGCTGATTCTACCGCTGGGAAGGGTGATAATTCAACGAAGTCCTTGGATCTTGGTCAATCCGGGAGAATGGAGAATATTGATGATGCATCCCAATCCATGGAAATGACAACTCAGGCAAATAATGATTCCCTTCAAGCAGAACAGGATGCATCTTATAATGTTATTCAGTCCTATGGTGAGTCTGAGGCTGTCACTGATGATATGGAACATGATCAAGATCTTGATGGCAGTTTTGCTCCTGCTAATGAGGATGATTACATGAATGAAACTTCTGAGGATGCAAGGGGTCTTGATAATGGTATTGAAAATGTGGAGATTCGGTTTGAAATCCAGCCTCATGAACAAGAAAATCTTGATGATGATGATGAGGAGGAGGAGGAGGAGGAGGATGAGATGTCTGGAGATGATGGCGAAGATGTGGAGGAAGATGATGAGGAGCATAATGATTTAGAAGATGAAGTCCATCACTTGCCACATCCTGACACCGATCAAGATGACCGTGAGATTGATGATGATGATGATTTTGATGATGAAGTGATGGAAGAAGAAGATGAGGATGACGAGGATGATGAAGATGGAGTTATCCTGCGGCTTGAGGAGGGCATCAATGGAATAAATGCTTTTGACCATATTGAGGTTTTTGGCAGGGAAAATAGTTTTCCAAATGACGCTCTCCATGTGATGCCAGTTGAACTTTTTGGATCCAGACGTCCTGGGAGGACCACGTCTATCTACAGTCTATTGGGCAGAACTGGTGATGCTGCTGATCCGTCCCGCCATCCACTCTTAGCTGGACCATCTTCATTCCATTCATTTCCCGGGCAATCGGGCATGTTCCTTTATATATTTCTTATTTCTTATTGATGTTTTACGCCAATTTTCCAATATAGCAGAGATGAAGCTCTGCATAATTTTAAAAATAAATTATTTTTAATTATTATATAATTATACAATTCTGAAATTTTAATGCAAAATTCAGTTCAAATCTAGCAATAAAGAGGCAACTTCAGAAGTAAATATTATTTTAAAACTTAAATTTCATACCAGTACATGGGTTTTTTTTTTTTTTTTGGAAAAATTTGATTTTATTAATTGAAAATATATTAGGAAAAAGTGCGAGTTAGAACCAAATGAAAAAAAAATTGTTTTAAATGGGGAAGAATGGGTTAGGCAAAAATAAGAAGAGAAAGGGAAGAAAACTAATGAGAGGGAACCGTAGATAACTAGTTACTGTTTATAAGAAAACAGTTATATTTTACCTCCATATTGATATATTGATCATGATTTAGTGTCTTAGTAATTTTTGGTAAAAACTTGTATTTTGTATTTTAATGATGACTCCCTTTTTTTTTTCCCTTAAAAAAATAGATGGTATATTGGGGAGCAGCTCAACAGGTTTGGATAACATCTTCCGATCACTGAGGAGTGGACGCCATGGGCACCGTTTGAATTTATGGAATGATAACCAGCAGAGTGGTGGATCAAACAATGGTGTTGTACCACCAGGTCTTGAGGAGCTGCTTGTCTCTCAGTTAAGGGGGCCTGCCCCTGAAAAGTCATCTGATCAGGATGTAGCAGACACTGGTGCTCAAGATAAAGTTGAGGTTAACCAAACACAAGATTCAGGAGGTGCTAGACCAGAAATTCCAGTTGAAAGTAATTCAAATCAAGCTGGTGGTACAGAGACTCCAGTGGCAATTGATGATCCTGACAATGCTGATATGAGACCTGCAGCAACTGGATCTCTGCAGGTTGATGCATCAAGCACTCAATCACAAGTGGTTGAGATGCAGTTTGACCATAATGATGTAGCTGTGCGGGATGTTGAGGCTGTTAGCCAAGAGAGTAGTGGTAGTGGGGCAACTTTTGGTGAAAGCCTTCGGAGCCTAGATGTTGAGATTGGTAGTGTTGATGGCCATGATGATGGCGGAGAAAGGCAGGTTTTTGCAGAAAGGATTGCTGGGGACTCACAAGTTGCCCGTACAAGAAGATCAAATATGACCTTTGGTCATTCTTCCCATGGAAGTGGGAGAGATGCTTCCCTCCATAGTGTTACTGAAGTTTCTGAGAATTCCAGTCGTGATGCAGATCAAGAAGGTCCAGCTGCAGAGCAGCAGGTGAACAGTGATGCTGGTTCGGGGGCAATTGATCCTGCCTTTCTAGATGCTCTTCCTGAGGAGTTGCGTGCTGAAGTTCTCTCAGCTCAACAGGGACAAGCAGCTCAACCATCAAATGCCAATTCTCAGAACACTGGAGATATTGATCCAGAATTCCTTGCAGCCCTCCCTCCAGATATTCGAGCAGAAGTTTTAGCACAACAGCAAGCGCAGAGGCTCCATCAATCCCAGGAATTGGAAGGTCAGCCTGTTGAAATGGATACAGTTTCGATAATTGCCACATTTCCTTCGGAGTTACGAGAAGAGGTGAGTTTGTCAGTGGAATTTTATTAATTTAATGCAAAAAGGGGTTACACATATGTACTATAATATTTATATTATCTTCAGGTTCTTTTAACATCTTCTGACGCTATCCTTGCCAATCTTACACCTGCTCTTGTCGCTGAGGCAAACATGTTGCGGGAGAGGTTTGCACACCGTTACAGTCGTACCCTCTTTGGTATGTATCCTAGAAGTCGTAGAGGTGAGACTTCTAGACGTGGTGAAGGTATTGGTTCAGGCTTAGATGGGGCTGGGGGAAGCATTTCTTCACGTAGATCTGTTGGAGCTAAGGTAGTTGAAGCTGATGGAGCACCTCTAGTTGACACAGAAGCTTTGCATGCCATGATTCGATTATTTCGTGTAGTTCAGGTATCAATTTATGATATAGGAGCAGTGCTTTGGAATGCTTTTTCTATTATATTGTTTATTTATTGCCCTTTTCATTTTGCAGCCACTCTATAAAGGTCAATTGCAGAGGCTTCTGTTGAATCTTTGTGCCAATAGTGAGACTAGAACTACTTTGGTGAGAATTCTGATGGATATACTTATGCTTGATGTAAAAAAGTCTGAAAGTTCTTCTAGTGCAGTTGAGCCACCATATAGACTTTATGGTTGTCAGAGCAATGTAATGTACTCTCGCCCTCAATCCTTTGATGGTAAGACCTGCTGATCAATCTTGTTAATGATATATAGTTTGAGCTATTGTGACAGAGTCAGTGGTGATGTGGTATATATTCTTTTGATGATGGACAGAGTTATTGAAAAGTCTATTTGTATTCTTTGGGGCAGGGTGTTAATGGTAATGGGAAGGGTTGCAATAATTTGTAATGATTTAATATTTGATATTTGGATTGGATTCTGGCACATCACAGGTTGCCCTTGTGGTTATCTTCCATCTTTTTATGCGGCTTGTCAATTTTCTTAATAAGCGCTTATAATTTCAAATTTTCCCAAAAGAGCGAAAAGTGAGAGTCTAGTTGAGAACGTTCTCATTTTCCTTTCCCCAATCTTTTTTATGCCTGAGCGTTCATTTATATTATTTGCTGAGTCTTTTCCAGAGAATTTTGCTAATATTTTATGTTTGGTCACATAGGAGTTCCTCCCTTGCTCTCTCGTCGCATGCTTGAAACTCTGACATATCTTTCTCGTAATCATCCATATGTGGCAAAAAAATTTCTAGAGTCCAGTGATCCTCGTCAAGCAATAATACAACCAGATGATGCCAACAAGTCACGTGGCAAATCTGTGATTGTTGTTGGAGATGAAGTTAACAGTGATAATAATGAACACTTATCCCTTGCAATGCTTTTGAGTCTATTGAGGCAGCCTCTCTATCTGAGGAGCATAGCCCATCTTGAGCAGGTGTTGATTTGATTTTTTCATAGTATTTTGGCAGCTTATTTATGGGACATTTCAAACCTGACTGCTGTTTATTTCTTTTTTGTTATTTGCAGCTGCTAAATCTTCTGGAGGTTATAATTGATAATGCTAGAAGTAAGTCTAGTTCATCTGACAAACTTCCAAGTTCTACTTCTGAGCCCTCATCTGCTCCACAAGTTTCTGCATTGGAGGCAGATGCAAGTACTGATCCTGGTGTTACATCTTCTGGGCTTGATAAATCAACTAATGCTGTTAATTCCTCTAAATGCAACACCTCCAGCCACCTCGAGGAATCTGAGACTCAGAGAGTACTGAGTAGCCTACCCCGGGAAGAACTTCGACTTTTGTGCTCATTACTTGCACAAGAAGGGTATGACTTTGGGCTTATGCTTGTTGACTACACTAATTCTGTTAACATGCTGGCCTAGCTGTATTAAGTTCCAATGACTAGGAGCTGCTGACTAATGTCAGAAGTGTGGGACATGACACCATTAGTGGAAAATTAATTTATAATTGTTTTCAGATTGTTCTACCAAAATTCCACCCATTTATATTTGAGTAGTAGTAGATTGCTTCTAGCATAATAATATTCATTCAACAATTATCATTATGTTTATGTGTTGTAGTTACCTGGGACTTATTTCAGGCAATTTCCCCGCTTGCTGTTAATAATACTGAACTACATGGCACTCTTCATAAGACTAGATTATCTATTTTTTTTTTAAGGCAAATTCTGTATTTTTTGCACAATTATGACCTTGATCTGATGGGTAATGTGATTCTTTCAGTTTATCAGATAATGCACATGCTCTTGTGGCGGAGGTGATGAAGAAATTAGTGGCCATTGCTCCAACTCATCGTCAGCTCTTTGTCACTGAGCTGGTTGGAGCAGTTCAAAACTTGACTTCATCTGCAATTGATGAATTACGTGTTTTCAGTGAAGCAATCAGATCTCTTCTTAGCACAACATCATCAGATGGGGCTGCAATTTTGAGAGTCCTGCAAGCCTTAAGTTCCCTTGCCTCACTGACTGAGAAAGAGAATGACAGAATCACCCCTGCTCTTTCTGAGGTATGGGAAATCAATTCAGCTTTGGAGCCTTTGTGGCATGAACTGAGCTGTTGCATAAGCAAGATGGAGTCATACTCAGAGTCTGCATCTGATTTGTTCACCCCTTCTCGTACCAGTTTGTCTAAGCCATCAAATGCTTTGGCTCCGCTTCCACCAGGCTCTCAAAATATTTTACCATACATAGAATCTTTCTTTGTGGTTTGTGAGAAGCTGCATCCTGCTCAGCCAGGAGCTAGTCTAGATCTGGGTACTCCTGTTGTTTTTGATGTTGAAGATGCCAGAACGTCTGCTACTCAACAGAGAACGTCAGCACCTTCTGTGAAAGTGGAAGAGAAAAATGCTGTGTTTGTCAAGTTCTCAGAGAAGCACAGGAAACTACTGAATGCTTTTATCAGGCAAAATCCTGGTTTGCTCGAGAAATCTTTCTCCCTCATGCTGAAGGTTCCTAAGTTTATTGATTTTGATAACAAGCGTGCCCACTTTCGGTCAAAGATAAAGCATCAGCATGACCATCACCACAGCCCATTAAGAATATCAGTTAGAAGGGCATATGTTTTAGAGGATTCTTATAACCAGCTTCGCTTGAGATCTACTCAAGATTTGAAAGGAAGGTTGACTGTTCACTTCCAAGGGGAGGAAGGTATTGATGCTGGCGGTCTTACAAGGGAATGGTATCAATTATTGTCCAGAGTTATTTTTGACAAAGGAGCGCTTCTTTTCACAACAGTGGGCAATGAATCAACATTTCAGCCAAACCCTAACTCTGTTTACCAAACAGAACATCTTTCTTATTTCAAATTTGTTGGAAGAGTAGTAAGTTTCATTTGTAACTGCTTGTTGTTTGTTTGCTGTTTGTTGTATATGTTTCTTACTCTTGCTACATTTCCAGGTTGGGAAAGCATTGTTTGATGGTCAGCTCTTGGATGTGCATTTTACTCGCTCATTCTACAAGCATATGCTTGAGGTCAAAGTTACATATCATGATATTGAAGCCATCGATCCTTCCTACTACAAAAATTTGAAATGGATGCTTGAGGTATGTGCATTTTTGTGCTTTTTCTTTCTTTCGGCACAATTTCCATTTCTATCTGCTTGCTGATTTTGGCAATATTCTTATGCGTTTCTGGTTTGTTTGCAGAATGATATTACTGATCATTTGGATCTTACGTTTAGCATTGATGCTGATGAAGAAAAACTGATCTTATATGAGCGTACCGAAGTAATGACTGCTCTTGATATTAAATTAGATTGCTTAATTTTATAGTGACTGATTTTGATGACAATGTTTAGGTAACTGATTATGAGTTGATTCCTGGTGGACGGAATATCAAAGTCACTGAGGAGAATAAGCATCAGTATGTTGATTTGGTTGTTGAGCACCGGTTGACCACTGCTATTCGACCTCAAATTAATGCCTTCTTGGAAGGATTCAATGAATTGGTTCCCAGGGAGTTGATATCCATATTCCATGACAAAGAGTTGGAATTATTGATCAGTGGACTTCCTGATATCGACTGTGAGTTTTTTTGCATTGTAGAACATATCATTTTTGTTATATCCTAACCGCTCTCCAGTCCTCCCATATTTTCGATTTCCCAAATGTGTGGAATGGTGATTTTAACAAACTCTTCATTTCAGTGGATGACTTGAGAGCAAATACTGAATATTCTGGATACAGTGCTGCGTCACCAGTTATCCAATGGTTTTGGGAAGTTGTATATGGTTTCAGCAAAGAAGATAAGGCTCGACTATTGCAGTTTGTGACAGGCACATCCAAGGTAAGTTGCTTTAATGTTTTGTTGTGTATGGGGGCTGATATGAATATTGTGAAATTTGCACTTGTAGATTTTTGGAAAATTTTAATCTTTAAATAGTTGTAAATTGAATTTGTTACCATTTCCCGTATCACGTCTTTTGAATAAGCATTGCCCTGCAGCTTTTGCGTTTGCATTGAAAGTGCACACCCCCCCCCCCCCCCCCCCCCCAAAAAAAAAAAAAAAAAACTCTTTTTACGCTCCAATTGGAGACCAATGGCAATTTGTTTGAATAATAAAAATCATCCTCCATGACGCCAAGCAGAGCATGTGATTGGCTCAACTCTGGATGAGATGATCTGAGGCCCAACTGTAATTTATAGATTAGGCTTAGTTTGACACGTAGTTTCTGGTAATCCCTGCTTTGCCGGTCTCCCCTGCTGGATATGATACTTTTTATCCACCTTATGATCTGATTTTTTAGACCTGGAAACTTTTTCTCTTCCATTCTAGTCTTCATGAGGCTCTGATCTTTCCCACCAATTTTAGGTGCCTCTGGAAGGTTTCAGTGCTCTTCAAGGAATCTCAGGTTCTCAGAAGTTTCAGATACACAAAGCTTATGGGAGCCCTGATCATTTGCCTTCTGCTCATACTTGGTACCTTCCTTCTCGGTTCATTTATCTTATATCGTGTTTGACTTGACATCTTTAGAGTTCTGGCTTAGGTTTCATTATTTGACCGACTGTTGATACCACTAGAAATTGAAATACTTACGTGCATTCTCTATTGCAGTTTCAACCAGCTAGATCTACCAGAATATCCAACCAGACAACAATTGCAAGAAAGGTTGCTGCTTGCAATTCATGAAGCAAATGAGGGGTTTGGATTTGGTTGATAATCATTATTCTTATTATTATTATTTTTGAGGGGTAGGTTGGGGGATATATACTCTATTACATATTAGGTAAGCAGCTATTGTGCAGGGGTTTGGCAATCATTTTTCCAGCTCATATTAAATTGTTAATATGTTGTACAGTTGTTATTATTTCAATGGGAAAAATGCCTTTTGCAGTTTTGCAATCAGCCTCTAAGCACCTGTTGCATATCTCGTTTCTTATGTTACGTCTCAACTATAAGCTGGCAGCTTACTGCAAATATTGCTTTGATGGTAATAATGGCAAGTCATACGCAACCTAACGCATCACGCTGTCACCGCCCTAATAAGCCAACGGTTTGTTTCTAACGTCCTAAGTTACATATGAAGCCAATTGGAGTTCTGCATAAAAAAGGGACGGAACTTCTGTGATATAGAATAATAATTAGATTAGGCTATTTGATACAAACAAAATACATGTCCACCGATGCTTTAGAAGATGGTCTGTCCAAATTAAATGCGCCGAATAATAGAGGACATGTATTCACGTTTGGGAACGCAAATTTCAGGTCGAAAAGGCCGAGTGTTGCTTATAAACAAAGAGATGTAGGTTACTAATCTCTAAGTGGCACGGAATTCGTCAACTCTCGCACCAACGCTTCCTTGATACGAATCACCATCTGGGATATTTCTTTCCTTTGGCATCATCTTTGATGATAATGCAAAGGCTATCAGGAAAATCATCCGGCCACAGAATCACGTCATTTCCGTGAAGAACCATCTTTGCAAGATAATCTGCTGCCCTGTTAGTTTCACGCCATGCGTGAGAGACCTTGTACTTGTCAAACTTACTGAGAAGTTTCCATATACATCTCAGACATCTATCAGCTTTAAGACCTGAAGGCTGTTCTTTGTTGATGGTTTTCACAACACTCATTGAATCAGATTCCACCCATATCACTTTAATCCCCTGACCCCAAGCAAGAACAAGACCTCTCCATATAGCCCATAGCTCAACCAAGAAAATATCTCGTGGTGGAACTTTAGAGACAAAAGCGCATAATGGTTCGCCCTTGTAATCTCGTAGTAGCCCACCAAGACTGCCATTTTTTTTCCGTATAGAACCATCAGTGTTCAACTTTGTACATCCAAACTCTGGCTTTATCCACCCACACCATATAAATGTTCTGGAGACCGGACTCAGAAGATTTGCAAGATGGTTAAGGTTCTCTAGTAGGATCATCCCTTTGATTCTCTTGTGAGAAGCCATGAACGGTAACATGTTTGTGCTCTCTATTGTGCATAATTCTACACTCAGAATATTACTTTTGGCTTTGTGCTTCTTTCCTTGAAGATGTGCCTCTAGGCTATTTTCACTGGAAGTAGTGATCTGACATATAGCACAGCTCCATTCTTTCTGGGCTTTTTTCCTGCAAGTTGATCTATTGTGGTTCCTTTCTGTCAAGTCATAACCAAGATCATAACTCCCCTGATGCAAAGAATTATTAAGCACAAGTATTTATTAGCACACATTTTATCATGATTGAATCAATGTTAAATTAAATGAGAATCTTACTGGGAATTTGCAGTTGTAGACTTGTAGCAAACAACCGCCTCTTTTTGGGCGCTGGTTTCCTCCTAAGTGTGTATTTAGATTAGCTTATTTTATCTGATTTTGCACTATGTGAGCTAAGTATGTGAGAGGAGTTTTATCTTATAAAACGCAAAATAACTTAATTTAAGCTAAACCAAATACCTTCTAAATGTTACACTAAAACACATGCAATAGAATTGCAATGGGTCTCATCATTTATTGCACCAAATAATATAAATTCGCAACATTTAGCATGTCAAAAATGCAGGTCTGGATTTAGATATCAAGTTCCCTAATGTTTGAATGAATGGGTAGTCAGTTGCTCAATGTACCTTAAAAAAGACAAATACTCAATTGAACATACCTGATTCATCACAGATTTCTTCTCTGGCGTTTGACTTGTGATAATTTGGCTGTTAGAAACATCAGCAAGTATGCTGTGATTATCGAATTTGAAACTTGTGCTCTTTTGACTGAAGATATTCCAGGACCTCTTCCATCTGTCGTCGCTACAATATTGTTCACGGAAGTACTTGTAAATGTATGATGCACCCCTAAAATAAGGTAACACCAGCAAGATGGTTGCCATCCCTTTGATATGAGGCCACCATGGGAGCCTGTAAAAACAAGCAAATTCAAACTGAGGTGAAACTGGTGGCAAACAAATTCACGCACAAAGCAACCAAGATCATAATTATCAGTTTTGTGGTTACAGATGCAATTTAAACAACACCACCCCCCCGGGGGGGGGGGGGGGTCATCGACAATGATCCTTCTATTGTATCACAGACGCCATCTTTCGTTGTGTGCTTTACCATCAAAATGATCAAAGTACTATTACAAGTTTCATATTCTAAATGCACGAACTGATCCATAAATTACCAGTCAAATAGCCCAGCTAGTTCCTTTTCCATGATGAAGAAAGAAAATATAACCCAAAAAGTAAGGCATCGACGATTGTTGGAGTGGGAGCTACTCTCCATGTCCCGAATAGACAAAAACCTACAGCAAACACGTTAAACTTAGAAATCAAAACGACGATTCTCAAAAAGGACAATAAAAACTGAAGAAGTAAAAGCACAATGAAGGCAACTAGAACCTTACAGGGGACAAAGCAGACTCAATGGAGGCCTGCATATTGGGGAAAAAACCAATAAAAATGGGATATACACAACAGCTAAAATAGTATATTTTGCAAAGAAAAAGCAGTCCGTCGGGATCATAATGCACTGTGTAGCAAAATTTTCAAATGATTGAAAGCTCGTAAAAGGAAAAGAAATTTGGCTTCACCAGGCAAGCAATCCGAATGATTTTGTCAGGAGGATCGTCAGAATAACTTCGCAACCCATCTCTTCCGTCTATTCCTTCTCCTCCCGTCCAGACAAGACCACCTTATACGGAGATACTCACATCAAGTTGCAAGAAAGACCAGGAGTCAACGTATATATACTGAATTACTGATGTATAGCCCCGTCCGCGGTCCGCTCATCTCCGAAATAACCCAAACTGTTAAGTAATTAATTAATCAACAATATATATATTTTTTTCCTTTGTAAATAAAATTGATGTGACTGTCTTTAACAAATTAATGTTATTTATTTTTATTTAAAAAACCCAAAGTTGATTTTTCAGTCTAATCGATAGTTGCATTTAAGAGTATATATAATTGTGATGCAAAAAAAACAAAACAAGGAGTATATATAATTGCATCAAATATGTAAGAGTGCAATGAGAGTGAGAGGGGTAGAGAGAGAGCCATAGGATTAGAGTGTATTCCAGTATTTCCAACTCTGGTGATGTATAGCACATATATAAAATACACACTAGTTTAACCGACAGGTCATCACTTGGCTTCGTTACAACCGTGAACCATTCATTAACCACGTCACTGACTATATTTAATTATCTAAACCCTCAATTTAAGGTATACCTCACACACACATCTGATTTTTATTATAATGCAACAACTAACAAATGTATTTAACTTTTTTTATAAGATATTTACTTATTTTTAAGAAGCATTATTATTATTATTTTTTTATATATGTCCATAATTATTAAGGGTAATAGGTGAAAATAATAATTAATACTATGATATGATATCGGAGTGTAGTGTAATTAGTAAGGGTAATATTAGAAATTACTAATAATTTTAAACAACTTTAACTGTTTTTATTCGTTTATAATAATTATCAATTTTTGCGTTATAACAAAGATTAGAGAATATGTCAAAATAACTACTAGAAATAGCCTTAAGCTTGTATTTTCTTTATCTCTTGCATTTGCATCTCCTCTCTCTCTTGATGGGCTAAGTCCCTCTTTTGCCATTAAACGGCGCCATGTTGGCGCAAAACGCTGAAGTAGCGCCCCTTGGTAAATCCTAGAAGAACCCTTCTCTGACAAAATGCATCGCCAATTCAATATGCTTGGATAACAAAACTTTTATTGTCACAATAAACACGTGGTACTCGCAAGAGTTCCACAAACTCCTCACTTAAGAGTGACTGAATCCAAAGAACTTTTGACACAGCAGAGGACATGCTGCAATATTCAGCTTCGGTGCTAGACATGGAGACAATAGGTTGCTTTTTAGAAGACTAAGCAACAAGGCTCTTACCAAAATTAACACAATAGCCAGAGGTCCTTCGTCGATCATCTTTATCTATAGCCCAATCAGCATCACAGAAAGCTACTAAAGATCTATTGAGGGAAGGTTGAATCTGTAAGCCATAATATATAGAACCAGCGAGGTACTTTAATATCCTCTTAACAGCCTGCCAGTGCTCTTGACATGGTGTCTGCATACATTGACACACCTTATTAATAGCGAAGCTAATCTCAGGCCTCGTAATAGTTGCATACTGCAAGGATCCAACAATAATACGATACAGAGAAGCATGGGGCGTATGATTTGTTCCTGTTTTAGACAATACTAGACCAGAGGTCATAGGAGTTTCTCACCTCGTGCAGTAGATAAACCTGCTTTCTTTAAGAGGCTACGAATGTACTTCCCTAGGGATAGATATAAAGAACTATCTCTAAGTTTCTTGAGCTCAATGCCAAGAAAAGAATGAAGTGGCCCCAAATCTTTAAGGGCAAACTGAGCATGAAGAGCATATATCAAAGCTGCAATGGATTTTTCTGATGAACCTGTGAGAATTATATCGTCAACATATACAAGCACATACACGATATCACTGCCTTGAACCCGAACAAACAAGGAATGATCACATTTACTGCCAGAGAATCCGAATTGAAGCAGTGCAGTCCTTAGTCTCTCAAACACACCCTAGGAGCCTGCTTGAGGCCAAAGAGAGCTTTATCCAACCGACACACTAATTGCTTATTGGAATGTTCATACCCCGGTGGTTGAAGCATGTAAACCTCCTCATTAAGAATGCCATTGAGGAAGGCATTATTAACATCAATTTGTCGAATCCAGCGTTGAGCAACTGCATTTGTCATAGCAGTTATGAAGGAATCATACTCCTCGAGCAAACCATCAAAGATATGATCCATGTATTCAGATTCAGAAACAGAGTGACCAATCGCTGCTAGAGCATCGGTAATACCTTCAATCTTCAGAAGGTACTCATTCGCAGAAAGATTGCCCTTCTTGGTCAATTTGAGCTGTGCCTTCAGCTGCCGTTCCTTAGCTTTGGTTTGAGAAGCAAAATGAGTTTGAAGCTTCTCCCAAATTTGAAGTGAAGTTTCGCAGCCAAAAATTCGCATAAGGATGCCTTCGGACATCGAGCATGACATCAAAGACATGAGTAGCTGGGCTTGCCTTTGCCAATCAAGGAAGGCTTGATTCAATTTGAATCCATCATCATCTTCACCAGTAGAAATATATTTGACCGGCGGTTTGGCGGTTTTTTGATGAAACTTTGTAAATCATGACCACGAATCGCCGTAGAAATTTGATGCTTCCAGAGGAGATAATCGTGCTCCTCAAGCTTAACCGACACCAAGTGATTGAAGGTAAGGACGCCTTTCTTCTGGGCATCGTTCTGATTCTCTGATCCAGTATATTGAGAGGAGTGAGAGGACTTTTCCATGGATCCAGAAGCAAACCGCTTTGATGGCATGGAAGAGAGTAATGAGAGTGAGGAGTCGCTTGTTACATGTCCTCTAGACGAGACATTTTTTTTAATTTTTTATATATTTTATTTATTTATATTAAATTATATGTTATTTTCTTTTCTGAAATTTATTTTGCATCTAGAATGTCAATTTAATTAGATTTCAGGATTTACAGGATAAATATCTCTAAATGTAAGACTGAAAACTAATTAATTTAAGATATTGGGTGCAAAATTTTTTTTAGAAAATAGCTTATAAATTAATATAAAAAATGTCCCATCCCTCTATTTAGAGGAACAAATATGTAACAAGCATTTAAAAAACAAAAACTTAGCCCGAGTGAGAAAGGTAGAGAGAAAGAGAGAGCTATTATTATTTTAGAGTGTATTTATCCAACTCTGATGATGTCCAACACACATATATATAGGATACACAATAGCTTAACCAACGGAGAGCTCATCACTTGGCTTAATTACAACCCTAAACCATTCACTAACCACATCACTAACTACGGTTAATTAATTACTCTAACAAAATAAACCGCATTAATTATGTGACGTCAAAAGAGTATTTAATATCGTTATACGGACTACATATTCAGATATTATATGATGGTCCGAGGAAAAAAAAAGTATAATATGATGGCAAGAAAAAGAATATAGATACCATTAAATGGGTAAAATCATGAGAAATTTACTGAGGCCATACGAAAATATCCTTCGATGTTAAATATAACATAAAATTTATAATATAAATGGTACTATAAACATTATCATATATTTAAGATGGAAATAATTATCAAAATATCTGTTAGCAAAGTAAGTTTCCGTACGTATCACCAAAAAAAAGTTTCAGTGCGAAGGATTTTTCTTTTGAGCAGACACTGCGAAGGATTACTAACATATTTATATATCAGGGTGCTTAGGATTTTTTGGTGATTAGTTTTTTTGGACCTTATTTATATATCGGCCGGGACCTCGCGCGCCCTTGGTCTTAATTTCCCGCCTTTCGCTGAGCTAGTCACTGACTTACTGCCAGAATAGCTGCTTCTCTCTCCAAGTCTCTCTCTTTTGAGTTTGAATGAGCACCTCACGGGGCGGATCTTTGTGTAAGACAATCAAAGTTTCCGACCATGACGCCCACGAAGACCAAGTCTGATTCTCTTTACACCATTATTATTTCCAAAAATATCAGGGGACTCGATTTTAGGATTTGCATTGTTTCCCCATTAATGTCTGCGTTGCATTCCGCCATGAAGTTATGCGAGACAAGCATGTTGATATTTCATATGTTGGAATTTCGAGAACAAGATTGATACCAACCCCTAATCGGAAACAAATTACTGTTTTCGTTCAAAATGCCATCGTCTTTCTTCGTTGGGTCATGCCTACTTGTTATTATCATCTGGATCTTCTACACGTAAGTCCCCGATGCCTCCCTCCTCACTTGTTTTAATTTTTTTTTTTTTGCCTTTTTGGTTTTTTAGTAAGCAAGTTTAATCTGAAAATCTCGTAGTATATTTAGGTTTGATGGGCTGGTACTGATAGATTGAAAGCCTTGTTTCCCCGGGGAAGATGTTCCTCTTTCGAATTTCGCACTGGAAGTGGGAACTGCTGAGTTGAATTAATTAATGATAGGAAAGGGACAACCGATTAAGTATAGTATGTAATTCAACATTTACTCATGGAGAGAGACATCGCGGTTCCTTGTAAGTTCGTTTCGCTGATTGAATGAGTTTGTTGAAACGTTTGAGAAAGGTGCCTTTTTGTTTTACCGTCTCACACAATGATACATTTTCTTCAGCTCGTTGTGTATATTGCCTATCGGAATGGTTGGTTAATTTTAGTAGTTGTACTACTCCTACTTCTTCTGCCACTACTACTATGCTTAATTTCTTTTTCCGATAGTACTATGCTTAGTTTCTATTATCCTAAGAAGGGACACTCATTTGCCGGTCAAATTTTTTAAAGCGTAAAGGATTCTAGTATTTTTAAGTTTCAGACAAGGAAGTTATCGAGAGTATTATTGTATTAACAATACCTGGAAAAATGTTTAAGGTTCTCCTCTTGGCACTGCAGTAGTATAAAACGATATAGTTTATAATATTTAACTAGAGTTTACTTCATTGATAATTAATAATAATAATGATTTATTAAGTAATTTTTATTTTAATTTACTAATGTTAGAAAGATTAATAATGGTCAAATATCATGTAAGTATCAATAGTATAATGACATGAGGCAAGACTATAGAAGTTGAGTCAATATTGAAGACGATAATTTTTCATTCATATTATCAGAATTATAATTTATTGCGTAGAATTATAATAGATTGAATTTGAAAATAATTAAGAGCATGTGGCATAACAAAGAAAGAGTAAATAATTTGAGATAGTGAAATGCTAGTTGGATCGGATTTTTTGTTATATGTTGTAGATATAAATGGGTGAGTATGAACTTGAAGAGATGTGAATGGGATGGTTATGAAGTGATTGATTCATTTAACATCCAGTTTTAGTTTTGATGAGTTATTGTTATTTTATTGCTGAACTAGCGGCTACAGTGTTTGGGAAGGAATACAAAGCTAGGATAGAGCTCAATAATGCATGCACCCTGATAAGATGCATGTCCTGAAAGGACTGAGTTTTATTTCTAGCTTCGCATTTAATTTACATGAAAATGATAAGCTTCTATCATATTAAAGATGTTATTGATGAGGCAGCTTAATACAATAGAGGGGATGATAACATGACATAAAGTTAAAATCCCCCCAGTCCCTTCATAATTTAAGACTAGGATAGCCTTATAATGCATGCACTCTTTTATGACATGCATCTTATCAGTCTCCAAATGTTTGCATGCTTTTGGAATTAAGAGAATAGCAACCATCTTTCTTTACGTTATGGTGTTATTCAATGCATTTCGGATAATGTTTACTCTATGATGGGAATTGGATTTGCTCAAACAACTTGGGTTAGATTATTTTCTTTCGGTTTCATGGCTTTGGAGTGAAAGAGGAGAAGAAAGCATTCTTAAAGTCTCCTATCCCGCAGCTAAAATGCTGTGCGTATGATTGAACCATAAGTCCATAATCGTTGGCAACAGAATTGCCCCATTGCACTGTCTTGGGGACTAAATTACTTTCTTAGCTTTATAATGGATCTTCTAATGTTTTTTTGGGCGTTTGAAGTGCAATGCCATTCTTTTTAAAAGTAGAATTTCCCCATTGCATTGTCTTTGGCACTAAATTACTTTCTTAGCTTCACTGTGCAGTTCTGATGATGTTTTTCTTCTTTAAAGTTAAAGTCTTGTGCCATAGTTTTTAGCAATGGAATTGACCCTTTGCTTTGTCTTTGGAACTAAATTATTTTCTTAGCTTCGCTGTGTATTTCTTTCATTTTTTTTTGGGTGTCTTGGTATAGATAGGATAACACATTCAAGCTCTGAAATTACTGGTGAAAAATTCTCCAGGTCTGCTTGACAGATTCAATGTTTATTGTCAATATGATTAGTTAACAGCAGAGATAGTTTACAGTTAGGCAAAATAGATGTCTACAAGTCTTGGAATAAGAAACGTACACAGTGTAAACATGGAGAAAAAGAGCCTGTGAGGTTGCATAAATCATTTCTTTATTCCTTTTGTCAAACTGGTAAATGGTTTGTCTTTATCATGCTAAAGAAAATATTCTTAGCCTTTTAATTTGTTAAGACATTTTATTTTACAGATTCTGATAATGAATCTTTTTACAGATTTTTTTCCACCTTTCTGACTTTCATCTTGAGCCAAACCTTGGGAGCATCAGTTGGATTTCGTCTTGGAAGATTCAATAGTTTAAGAGATGTGGTATTGAAGTTTAAAAAGGTTTGCCTTCATTTATTGCCTTATTCATAATAGGAGTTTTGAAGGGATTTGTGATTTTTATCTAATCATGACATGCATCTTATCAGGCTACGAAATAAGAAGGAAAGTTCACTTTGATTAAATCAAACACCATTATAATAACTGAAGTAAATACTGGATGTTTATATCAGATTAACCTGCAGAGTTTCTACACGTTTTTATTATATATTTGGTTGATTTTTTTTTTAAGTTTATCTTATCCCTGCTCCCTTAGGTCAAAACTCAAGTTAAAATTACCTTGTGTTTCACACCTATTGTCATTTCCGACAAGATGGTCATAAACCTTAGTGTGGTAAATTTTAAATTATAATTATCAATATACATATAAAAGTAAGATGAGGATTATTGTTTTTTTAATACTCACCTTAATTTCTGTTTTTTTAATAAATAGACTCTGCCCTGCATTGCAAGTTTCAATTTCTGTACATTTCTCTTAAAAAGTTTGATTATTCCTGTGCGTACATAGGTGCTTTGTTAGTTTTCATAAAAAATTAAAATGTTTTCTGGAAACTCCTCTCTTTGTTAATTGGTGGTGCATCTTTCTAAATTAAACATTGCTTTCGCATTAGGTTGTCTTTAGTCCCCATGCACTTGCCTTTGTTTCCTCTGTGTGTCGCACAAGATTTTGGATTTCATATGTTCATTGTTTGTCAGAGCAATACTTATCATAGCTTCTGCCATTGTGTCGTGTGGTTGTAATTATATTGCCTTTTTCTGAGATATTACTGAATGGATTGTTGTCTATCCTTGCATTTATTACTTATTAATTATTTTATAGTTTTAAAACAGCCCTAGTCTGGGGGATCTAAGTTAAAATCCTGTTTTATTATAGTTGGATGTGATATTTGTTTTGTTAGTGGACTTCCTTTTTTAAGATGTCGTTGCAATATAACTATTTGATTTTTAACATGTACAGGGTGCTGTTGAATCTGTATACGTTGGTGAAATCAAACTCTGCTTATACTGGGCGAATTATTTTTCTCTTCCAAAGTTGCAAGTATTACTCTGTGACTTAAAATGTGTTTTTAAATCTTCAAAAAAAGGCCATGGAAAAAAAAAAAGAAAGAAACCCCATGCTTCATCCGGATCTTCTGGTAAGAAAAAAGGGATGATGGTTGTAGCCAATATTGCAAGATATTTGTCACTTTGTGTGAGAAATGTGGTTCTGAAGGTACGCATCTCATAGTATGTTTTGCTTATTCCCATGGTTTCCAAGGGTTTATCTACAATTTTACATTGTTCTGTATTTGTGTGTTTTTCTTGCTAAATGTTCTGATTTAAGGGTTTCTTATCTGCACCAGTTTGTAATTTCTTCTAATTCCAATTAAACTCTTATTCTTCAGGAAAAAAACAGTGCTGGCAAATTTATCACGTGCATGGCATTTTATAATATGTATTGCATTATAAGAGTAATTAAAAAATAGTATGCTGTGATTAGAGGTGAAGCCAGGAGTTGGAATAATACATTTCCAAAAAAAATAAAATCATCAGCATCATCCTAATAATTTCATGTCCAACTCAATAAAATTTTGGAAGAAGAAACGTGATCTGCTTTAAGTGTATAAAAATTTATTTCTGTCACTTTTCCAAATACATTCAGATTTCAGAAGGCTCGAAAGATTTTTTTATTCAACAATATTTCGAAAAACTTGGCATTACTTTCAAATTTCAATGGAAATTAAGTCATTGAAAATAGTATACTGACATTTATATTTGGTTTTGTTCTACTCAGTTGTCTTAGAACTATTGATTTCAAACATTTATCAAATGCTTGTATTGATTAAATGTAAGGGGAATGGCGTTTTAGGACCATTACATTAATTTATTCTCAATTTGGCACCGACATATTTCAGTAAAGTACCTTTAGGTTTGAAATTACATAATTACCCTTTTCCCAAAATCTTTCCATGTTAACTTTTGGAAGATTAATTGCAAATTATTATATAGTCAGTAATAAATTATAAAATATGGTTGTCAAATCTTTGCAATAAGCACTTCAAAAAGTTCACGTTGACTTTTAGGAATTTGACATTGATATATGAAAAATTTGCAATTGATGTTCCAATTTTTAACACAAAAAATTGGTTAAAAAAATATTTCACTAATATTTATTGGTGCTAGAACTTCGCACTGACTTTCCAAAACATGACACTAATATATATAAAACATCTAGAACGGATTTTCCACCTTTTAACGTGGAGGATTAGAAAACTTGTTGCAAAGACTTGACATTCATTTTCCATAATTTACTACTATAGTATAATGATTTGCAACTCGCTTTTCAAAACTTAACATACAATATTTTAGGGGAAAGGGTAATCATATAACTTTATAGGACTATTGAGGACAAAAGGTCCTTTGCTAAAATTTTGGAATTTTTGGTTCCAGATTGAAATTAAATGAAAGTTTGGGTCCCAGTGTCATTCCTCCTTAATGTCTAATGAAATATGGGAGAAACATATGAAGGAGCAACGGAAGATCAGAGGAAAATCACTTTGTAAAGTCAACAGGGTAAGGAGAATTTGAAGAATAGAGAGAAAATTGAGGAGGAAATGAACCCAAAAGAGGACGACAGCAAAGAGGAGGAGGAGATAAACTATGAGTGATGGAAAAAAGAGAATAAAATGAAATACAATGAAAGATAAAATAGAAAAATGCGGGTAGATCTAGTGGTTTCAATTTAAAATGACAAATAATAAAATTGAACATATGTGAAGACGTCGGGGAATAATGTCAAACTTTAATAATATATATTTGTAGTTCACAATATTAAGCCCCATCATGTCTTTTTCTCTCTACCACAGTTTTTGACATCCTCAAATGTAATTATTATTTTGAGAAGCAACCACTTATCACATTGAATCAGTTAACTACTTGTTACTCCAAACTAACTCACATTTTGTTTTGTTTTTAATGTTTTTGTTTGGGTTTGGTTAGAATCTTTTCTGAGGTGTTCGGAATTCTCTATTGAATGTTGCAGACACCAAAGGTGACTGTTGAAATCAAGGAATTGAATGTTGACATAACAAAAGATTGCAGATCCAAGTCAAATTTTTCCTTTAGGATAAATTTAGTACCAATTCATGTTCATCAGTGCAGTAGTGGCAACCAATCATCTGATGCTAGTGCTGGAGGATGTAGTTCATCAGGCCAATCATCCATTACTGCAACAGAAATGTCTTCTACTCCTCTTGTCTGTGAAAAATTATCCATCTTTTGTGAATTTGGTTGTGATAGGTATTTTTTATACCCTAGTGATATATTTTGCATATTCATTTTGCTCCAATAGTTGTTAGGTAAAAGAAGTTAATTGTTTGTGGTGGCGGCAAATGGTTGTTTGGGTGGGTTTGAAGTTGGGTGAAATATGGATGGATCAAATGGGATTTGGAACTATGTAACTATTTGTGAGCTACTTAAGATTTTTAATAGGTCATCTAACAATCCATGACCCTTGAAAAAAAGCTAAATGACCCATGACCTTTTATTAGTCTTGGCAACCAACCCATAACCCACTTCTAGGTAAATAATATGAGAGTGTATGCATGCATGTGTCAATTTGTTAATTATTTATTGCAATCTTTATTAATTTTTTTTAAAAATAAATAAATAAAAGGGCGGCCCTATACACAAGGCTCTTGCAAGACAGGGTTTGTGGATGGATAGATGTACGCAGTCATATCCCTGTAAGCATAGAGGCTGTTTCTAATCTTTATTAATTTTTTTAATTGCAATCTTTGTTTTTTTTTAATTTTTTAGGGCGAGTCTTGGAGCAATGGTAAGGTTGCTGTCATGTGACCAAGGGTTCAAATCCAAGAAATAGTTTCTCTGCTTGTAGGGGTAATATTATGTACATCTATCCCTCACTAGACCCCACTTGGTCAAAGCCTTTTGCATTGGGTCATCCTTTTTCATTATTTTTTTTAAAAATTTTATTACTAATCATTGATATAGTTTTCCTCTTCAATCAACAACAAGAAGCCCTATTCCAGTAACTGAGGTCGGTTTAATAAATTGCAAGAAGCTACCATGTTTTTGCCGGTCCTAGATTATATCTGGTATCTTTTTTAATATTTTGTTTTGTCGTTGATTTATTTTGAATGTTGATAGAGGGTTTTTTAAAGAGATGATGAGAGTGTATGTAAGTAAATAATAATGAAACATATAATGGTTTAATGGTTACACATGGGTTTATCCCCTAAAACCCTCACTTTTTTAATGATCCAACTCATTTAAGTTTTAAACTAAATGGATGGGATTAGTTGGGTCATATAGAATATTTGGAGAAAAACAAAAGTTTGTAAGAGATAAACTTCAACTAGGGGTAGATTCTTGCATAAAGTTTTCACATCACCAATTGTGTGCTAAACTAAACTAATATAAGTAATTACTTTAACAATACCTAGTAGGGGACTGAAATTTGAAGAAGCCATTCAATTATCAGTTTCTATTAGTTTGACATGTAGCTGGACCTTCATGTGTGCCCTAGATTTTTCCCATCTATGGGATCTGTCAAATGAACTTCCTTCTTAATTTTTGTTAACTGGACATCTGTTTTAGCATTAGGGCTAAGGATTTCCAGTCTAAAATTTTTCGCATTGACTTCTTACAGATAGCCTTCTTCCTTATCTGTATCTCAGTATTTGTGTGTATTGATATTGTTTGAGGTTATAATAACAATATTTGAGCCCTTAATGTCTTAAGTTTTTGGGTTGAAATGACCCTTAACATGATATCAAAAATTTTATGATCAAGTGATGATGAGTTTGATTCTTGATGCCCTCATTCTTGAGGATTAAATGAAATTTAAGCACATGGTAGGTTGGCCTGTGTTTTTCCATGCTACTAGCCCAAAGGGCTTTCACATGAGTGGGTCTATTAATGCTTATAATAAATTTCTTCTTATGGGTTAAACTTTTGAGTTAAAGTGCTTTTTGACACACATAATATTCATTTTTTTTCCTTGAAAGAGGGCTATTCTTCGTATACTTCATTCATTCTTATTTTATCCCTGGCATCTCCTATACAAGTCTTGTTAATTGTAAACATTATAAAAAGATTGCCATAATCCATACTTCATAGTAGGGTCTGCTTGACTTAAATTTGGATACTCTTGTTATCTTCCTTTGATTAGCCTTTATATCCATTTATAGCTGCTAAGTTTCTTTTGGACCTAGGGAAGTGGGCATTATTATTAAGAATGTGGGCATCTCCATGGGAGAAGTTGTTGTGAATTTGAATGAGGATGTTCTTTTGAAAAGAGAGAGTTCAGTGGAATCTTCTTCAGGCTCCAACGATACTACACTGTCAAGTGATGATTCTATGGCCACAAATAAACTGTCAAAGAACCAGAAAGCTCTAACTGCATTTTCCAAATACACGGAGATGTTTCCCGAAAAGGTAATGAGTTTTAATGCACTTCCTATCTTTATTTTTTCATAAGATAGGGACTACAAAGGTGAAAGATATAATATATCCTTGTCAAAAATTAAGTAATGGAAGGAATAATGAATTTTAATGACTCCTGATACTTGGGAAATTGTACAAACTCATCAACTTTTATTATTGTTTCTATTTGTGAAATGGGTTATAAAATAGTTTTAATATCAACTGTTTTAATTCTTATTGATAGGTCAGCTTCAATTTACCAAAGCTGGATGTGAAATTTGAGCATCGTGAACATGGTCTTTCTGTTGAGAATAATATCATTGGAATCCAATTGGAAACCACTAAATTTCGATCCACTACCAACAATGGAGATTATACACGCCTTGATTTTAAACTGAAGTTTAGTGAAATTCATGTATGGACTTTGATTGCTGAATTTGGCAAGACTCTTGAAATATTTTTTCTTGTTGTTTCTTGCTGATAATTTTTTGTCTCATTTATACTACAGCTTCTTAGAGGAGCTGGTCCTTCCTTCCTGGAGTTATTGAAGTTAGATGTGGTCCTTTTTGCACAGGTCCCAGTACAGGTAAGTTATCTGCAATACATATAAGCCATCTTCGTATCAATCTAAGTTGTCTGCTTTGAATTTACACTAAGGAAAAAGTTTTCTTAATAATTAGATCAAGAACTTGATAAGCTACCTCTATAGAGAAATTTGTTGAAAGCTAACTGGCAATTGAAATCATATAACCTTTGGTAATCACCAAAAGATTTTGTGGCCTTCACTTTTTTTTTTGTAGACAAGATTGTATGCTATCAGATCATTTGGCAATTTTATCATATATCTATCAGAATTTGTTGCTCCTCTAATGGCTCCAGGTAACATAATTTTTGCTCAATATAAATGAGTTTTAATTCAGATAGACTGGCTTTCGAAGCTTTAATTTTATGATCTTCAGATCTTCTGTGTGGTTTTTGAGACTGGTCTTTTCAATTTGGTTTCTTTGTAGATTTACAAAGGGATTGTAAAGCTTTTTGAGTTGTTGCATATTTCTTTGTTTTTGGAGGGCTTGTGATTGGTTTTGTTTTGCTCTATATTTTATTAAAATACTTTGCTTGTTGCAGAAAACCGCAATTCTTATCTTCTGAGAAATTTATTAGAGGGTTAGGAAAAATACAGGGGCAGAGTATAACATTCCTCTTAAAGAGATACAAAATCATTCTAAGAACCCTAAAGGAAAGGAAAGGTGCTGAAAAACTGCAACTTTAAATGTGATTTTAACTGGTTTTCTCTTATGCGGCCAAGTTGTTTAATCTTATTATTTGTTATAGTCTCTTTTTGCATTCTGAAAGCCAGAACTTATTTTTCTTCAGCCCAACTTGCTTATTAGAGCTGAAACTAAAATTAAGCTAGGCGGTACAAAATGCAACATCTTAATGAGCATGTTAAAACCTTGGGTGGTCCTTCATTCAGCAAAGAACAAAAGAATGGTACTTGGAGAAGAAGCTTCTAAAGTTGTTAAGCCAGAATCAACTAGGGCAGATGAAAAGTCAACAAATCAGGATATCAAGATCATTCTATGGACATGCAATTTTTCAGCTCCAGATATGACATTGATGCTTTTCAATATGGCTGGTTCACCAGTATATCATGTGAGTATTTTCTTCGTTTACTGCTCATGAGACTTTCCGTGATGAGTATTTGCCTATATGTGTATATGTGCATGTGTATGTAAAATGAAGTAACCCGAAAATGGTTTGAACCAGGAAACTCTTTGCCTTCGGAGTTAAAGTTCTCAAATATATTTAAATGACCAGTGGATTTTTACCCTTCTGAAGGGATCATTAATAACTTCATAGGATCCCCTTTTTATAACGGCCGCTTGGATTTTAGATTTTAAATGAGACAGAAGGATCATTCTCAAGTGTTTTGAGTGTTGGGCGTAATGGTTCCATCAAAATAAAGCTGTCATTTTAAATTGTGAAGCCATATAATGTTTTTCATTTTTAATTATAGAGTGCACAGCATTTTGATGCAGTGATCTTTATTATACTTATGTATGTTAATATTTGCTTGGTTAAAGATATTGATTGTAAAACATCCATCTACTGGCAGGGCTGCTTACAATCGTTAGACCTGTTTGCAAATAATATAAATGTGGGGACTACAGTAAACATCAATCTTGGTGAGCTAAAGTTGCACTTGGCTGACGAATATAAAAAAAGCATGAAAGGAGGCATTTTTTATGGGGACTCTAACTCTGACTCCTTTATGCACATAGTGAAGGTTAGTTTAGATTGGGGTAAACATGACACAGAATCCTCTGAAGATGGTTCCAAGAGTAGGCTAGGTTTATCTGTTTTAGTGACCCGCATGGCATTTTACCTAACTCTCAAGTGTGTAGAATCACTTGTATCAACAGCAATATCCTTTCAAGCTCTACTTAAAAACCTATCTGGCTCCAAGAAAAAATCTAGTGAGAGCCATGGGCGTTCATCAAAATCTTCAGGAAAGGGAATTCAAATGTTGAAAGTTAATTTTGAGTACTGTTCAGTGTATGTTTGTGGGGAGACCGGTTTAGAAAATACAAGTGTTTCAGATCCCAAGCGAGTTAATTATGGTTCACAGGGTGGTAGAGTTATAATTAGCATGTCAGCAGATGGTACCCCACGCAATGCACACATAATGTCCACAATTGCAAGTGAATATCAGAAACTGAAATTCTCTGTTTCTCTTGAAATCTTTCATTTTACTTTGTGTGTGAACAAGGAGAAACAGTCCAAACAATTGGAACTTGAAAGAGCCAGATCTATCTATCAGGAATATGTGGAGGAAAACAGGCCTGTAACAAAGGTTTCACTTTTTGAGATGCAAGGTCCTAAATTTGTGCAGCGTTCAGGTGGCCTTAAAGAGATTGCTGTCTGCTCTCTTTTTAGTGCTACTGATATTACAGTGAGGTGGGAGCCTGATGTACATCTATCACTAATTGAACTTGCCCTGCAGCTGAAGTTACTGGTACACAATAGGAAGCTTCAGGAGCTTGGTAATCAACAAATGGAAAATGCATCAAATGTTGGAGATGCTATTTCAAAAAGTGAAATGGAATCAGGACATTTTGAGAAGAAAAAGAAGAAAGAACATATTTTTGCTATTGATGTGGAAATGTTGAATGTATCTGCTGAGCTAGGAGATGGAGTTGATGCCAGTATTCAAATTCAATCAATTTTCTCTGAGAATGCTCGGATAGGAGTGCTCCTTGAAGGTCTTATGTTTAGTTTCAATAGGGCCAGAATTTTCAAGAGTAATCGTACTCAAATTTCAAGAATTCCTAGAGTTCCTACAAGTGAGCCTGATGCAAAAGGAGCTGTAATCACAATATGGGACTTTGTAATTCAAGGTCTTGATTTTCATGTTTGCATGCCACACAGATTGGAACTCCGTGCTATTGATGATGCTCTCGAGGATATGTTACGAGCTCTGAAGCTCATTGTTGCTGCTAAAACTAATCTTATTTTCCCTGTGAAGAAGGAAAGTTCTAAAGTTAAAAAACCTAGTTCAAATAAGCTTGGATGCATAAAATTTTGCTTACGTAAGGTGACTGCTGATATTGAAGAAGAACCAATTCAGGGATGGCTTGATGAACACTATCAGGTTTTGAAAAACGAGGCCAGAGAGCTAGCTGTTCGGTTGAACTTTCTGGATGAATATATATCAAAGGACAAGCAAGGACCCAAACCTAGTGATACCAATAATTCTTCTCAAGAAAGGAAGATTTACTTTAATGACATTGAAATTGATGTAAAAGATTCTTCAACTATTCAATTATTGAGAGAAGAAATGTATAAGCAGTCATTCCTATCATATTATAAGGCATGTCAGAACCGAGTGTTATTTGAAGGATCAGGTGCATGCAGAGATGGGTTCCAAGCTGGTTTCAAGCCTAGCACTTCAAGGGGGTCTCTTCTCACAATATGTGTGTTAGACTTGAATTTAAGCTTGACAGAAATTGATGGTGGAAATGATGGGATGATTGAGTTTCTGAGGAAGCTTGATCCTGTCTGTCGTGAAAATGGTATTCCATTTTCCCGACTGTATGGGAGAAATATTCTCTTAAATGCAGGTTCTCTTGCAGCAAGTCTTCGGAATTACACACTACCTCTTTTTTCAGGAAGTACTGGTAAATGTGAAGGTTGTCTTGTGTTGGCTCAGCAGGTAATATCAAAAGATCTCTTTGCTTCCTCTTTTCTATTTACACCATCTCATTTACTCAAATTTCTCGAAGAAGATTCCATTTATATATATTATATGTAAATATAATCATGAATTTAACCAGTGGATATTGTAGACCTTCAAAGGGCAATGAAGGCTCTTTTGAGTTAGAGCCAGGTAGTTGGCTTTTGTATTAGTTTTGCTTCAGGAAGACTCTTTGTCTTCTGTTATGTAATATTAATTATTCTCTCCTCTCCTAGAAATTGACATAATTAGTTTTTGACTTTGTAATTTATCTCTGATTGCGTCAACTTTATTTTTGAATATATGGTTATTATAATTTCCTTTTTATACTACTAAATTTAATAGAAGGGTCTCTCGTATGGTCTGAATGACAGCAAGTTATGAGAGTTTTAGTGAATAGAATGTCATTGCTTACTTGTCAGCAGTGCTAGAGACTATTATTTTCATCAGGCATCCAATCATCCTCAATAGTAGTAAAGTACAATAGGATGTTTCAGAAAGTTTTGATCAATTAAAACTAAATTTGACATTGCTTTTGTTGAAGATGATGCAAATGCATGTATGGCTGTGTGACTTAGTTATCTATTTGTTTTGTTTTTATTTAGCCTGTTAGTTTTCCCCTTTATCTTTTGCAGTCATAGGAATAGAATTTGACTTTGATTTATTTTGGTTCCTTTGATCTTGGGATTTGACTTGGATTCGAGTCAACTTCTCCCACTATTTGTTTCTGGCCTTTCTGAGTTATCCAATGTGAGAAAAACAGTGGATCACACTCTGAGTCAGCTCAGAGATTTGGTTGATTTATGGTCTTCCGTGCCTTTGTTTAGAGGAGTACAAATTGTATGTAATTTAAAAATATTTTCTCTTTTTCATTCTCTTGCCCCTTTGATTGTGGGGGCTGAGACTGGAGAGTGACATGGCTTACTATTGTGGTTAGTGAACTAATAGGAAATTAGAAAATCAAACATCATTTGCAATTTTTTTTTTTCATGAGAGTATTTTGATTATCTAACATGGATTTTTTAATATTGCAAAAATTTTAAAGCTATAAAACTTTAGAATCTCACTATTGAATATTTTTATGTATCATTCAAATTTCACTTACTGAGATTAGAAATTTTTTTAATATCAAACTTAAAAAAACATTTTAGATTTAAATAAGTACTCATAGTTCTCCAGGTTCATTCTAAGTACAAAAGCTAACATACACAATTTGGCATAAAAAATGTACAATTTTTTGTAAATTTTTTATCGTTATGGCTGTTATTCTTTTATGCTTTTGTCTGTGGTCATAGGCTGGGTAAATATTTTAATTTGTGCTACTAGAATTAAATATAGCTATGGGGAGTTATGGTCAACTTTTGTAGAAAAAATAATTTAAGGAATAAGTAGATGCAAAAAGAGGAGAAGAAGAATCCTCCAGAAGCAAACTCACAGAAGAATAGCTACGTAAAAAAGAAAAACTATAGCATTTGAAAAATAAAACGTGAAAGCAGCCCAATCCCTTGCAAATCTGTGATAGAAACCCCCTTTGAAAAACTTTAGCAGAACACCAACTGGAGGACAGAACTAACTATTATTCTAGTTTCCTTTTGCACGACTTCTGAAGATGGAAAGGAACACACTTGTATGTTCCTCACATTTAAAAAATTCTGCTTAATCCTAAATGATTTAGCATCCTCCTAAACCCCTTAGATCTTATCGAAAGAAATGTTCCTCTTTAGGACGTACCCAATGTTCCAAAAACTGCATACCCTCGACTCCACTAAAATTACAGTTGCTTGACAGTTTAAGCAGGTTTGCAGAAGGTTCGGAACTATCCAAACACTTGATAAAAATATTAGGAGAAAAGATTTTATATGCAAATATTTATGTGTGTTTATGCCTGTTTGTGTTTGTTTTGATTTTCCCAAGTCAAAGTGAAGTTTAAATTTCTCATCACCCTTTGTGGAGAATCAGCTAGATGATGTTCAACCTAAGCTGATAATGCTTCATTATTTATTTCTACCTTATTTTAATTAGGCAACATGCTTCCAACCTCAAATTTTTCAAGATGTCTATGTTGGGAGATGGAGAAAAGTGAGCATGCTTCGATCAGCTAGTGGTACAACTCCACCAATGAAGATATACACAGATTTACCCATACATTTTCAGAAAGGAGAAGCCTCATTTGGAGTAGGTCATGAACCAGCTTTAGCAGATGTAAGTTATGCTTTTACTGTAGCCCTTCGGAGGGCAAATCTAAGTGTTAGGAATCCAGGGCCACTTATTTTGCCTCCGAAGAAGGAGAAGAGTTTGCCATGGTGGGATGACATGAGAAATTACATTCACGGAAAAAATTCCTTGTTCTTCTCCGAATTAAAATTGAATGTTTTGGCAAGTACAGATCCTTATGAAGAGCATGACAAACTCCAAGTTGTGACTGGATCTATTGAAATTCACCAGTCTGATGGTCTTATATTTGTTTATTCCAAGGATTTTAAGGTTTTAGTGAGTAGTTTGGAGAGTTTGGCTAATGGGCAGGATTTTAAGCTTCCAGCGGGTGTCTCTGGTGCATTTTTGGAAGCCCCAGTCTTCACTCTTGAAGTTACAATAGACTGGGGTTGCGATTCCGGCACTCCCCTGAATCATTATTTATTTGCACAACCTGTTGAGGGGAAGCTTCATGACAAAGTATTTGATCCCTTTAGATCCACTTCTCTTTCCCTCCGATTGAACATCTCTCTAAAAGGCTTGGATCCTTCATCAGAAAATCAATCCCCACCTTCCATTGCTAGCAATGGCACTGAAGGAGATTTTACTGTAAATGATCCTCTGCACAAAACCCATAATGCTGCATCTCATTCACCAACAGTGAATGTTGGTGCTTACGATCTGGCATGGATTACTAAATTCTGGAACTTGATCTTCATCCCTCCACACAAATTGCGTATGTTTTCTCGTTTTCCTCGGTTTGGAGTCCCAAGAATTGTTAGGTCGGGTAATTTGTCATTAGATAGAGTGATGACTGAGTTTATGATACGTGTAGATGCTACACCAACCTGTATAAAGAACGTACCTTTTGATGATGATGATCCAGCCAAAGGATTGACCATAACAATGACAAAAATGAAGTTTGAGCACTGTAGAGGTAGAGGCAGGCAAAAATATACTTTTGAAAGCAAACGTGACATTCTTGAACCTGTTTATTTAGGAATCGATCTTCTTATGCCCAAGGCATTTCTAAATAGTGAAGACTGTCCAAGTATCACAAAAGCAATTAACATGATACAGAAAAGTTTACATTCAGCATCTGTGGACAAAATCCTCTGTGAAAATGGTTGCATGAAGAAAAACTGTGGTGATGGATTTTTGTTGTCCTCTGATTACATTGCTATCAGAAAACAGTCCCCAAAGGCTGATCCTGTTAGTTTACTAGCCTGGCAAGAAGCAGGAAGAAAAAAGGTTGAGAAGACAAATGCACCATCTGGGTTTGAAAATGGAGCTGAAAGTGAGCATATGCTGTCTGACCCAAGTGATGATGATGGGTACAATGTGATTGTAGCAGACAACTGTCGGCGTGTGTTTGTGCATGGTCTCAAGCTTTTGTGGACTATTGAGAACAGAGATGCTATTTTTTCCTTTGTTCGTGGGCTATCTAGTGCCTTTGGACCACCCAAGCCTTCTCCTTCTCGGCAGTATGACCAGAGGAAATTACTTGAGGGAAACAAACAGAATGATGAAGCTGAAACCTATCAGTCTGATGATGGTTTTAAGAACTCTCTCCCTGGGAGCACTGCTGATTGTTCGTCTTCTCAAGATGCAGAGACTTCTGGATCACTTGCACGACAAAATTCAATTGAGGTGGATGTGTCATCTGGTATGTTTAATTTTCTTTAAGAAATTTCGCTAAGTGCTATTGATTTGAGTGTGCAAATTAGTTTAGTGACTAATAGCAAAAGAGAAATTACTGCCATTTGTTGCAGCAAATATTATTCCTGTTTGCAGGATCCTTTTGATAATTTCTGTTAATTGAAATGCTCTTCGGTACTTGATTAAGAGGCTTGTTCTGCTCTTTATGGTTTGTTGCCAGATAGAAATGATAATCCGTTGCCAGTTAAAAGTGATCTGTCGTCAGTTAAAGGTGAAAACAGAGATGATTTGGAGGGGACTCAACATTTGATGGTGAATGTTATTGAGCCACAATTCAATCTTCACTCAGAGGATGCAAATGTAAGTTTAAAATATGCTTATGCATTCAAAATTGAATTTTGCTTGGCAGTTCTCAGGTTATACATGCTGATTTTTGTGCTTTACTAATGGCTGGAACTTGATGAAAAAAAAAAAATTCTTTTCTCTAACCTTTGATTTGAAGAAAATCCTTTTGCCAAAAGACGCAGACACCATTTAAATTTCTTTTTTCATTTCTAATGCAGATGACAATTATACTCATTTTGCATGTTTTCATTTTATTTTCTCTCTTCTGATTTTTTTTAACAGATCCCTTTGCTGTTGGTCTCATGATTATGTACTATGTACTTTGGTACATTTATTCATGTAATGACACTATAGATGTCCTCTATGCATTCTCTCCGAGTCACCTAATTTCTTGCCAAACAGGGTAGGTTTTTGGTTGCTGCTGCAAGTGGCCGTGTTCTATCCCAGTCATTTCATTCAGTACTTCATGTTGGATCTGAGATGATTGAGCAAGCTATTGGAACTACAAATGTGCGTTGTACTGAGTACCAACCTGAAATGACTTGGAACAGAATGGAGATTTCTGCTATGTTGGAGCATGTGCAGGCCCATGTTGCCCCAACAGATGTTGATCCAGGAGCTGGAGTTCAGTGGCTTCCAAAAATCCATAGAGGCTCACCAAAAGTAATGCGAACAGGCACTCTTCTTGAGAGAGTTTTTATGCCTGGTGATATGTACTTCCGATACACAAGGCACAGAGGTGCAACTCAAGAACTCAAGGTGACCTATATAATATTGACGCCCTGGTCTTGAATATATCCCCACATCACTTATTTTTCCAAAACCAATGCATGTAATTTCAGACATGCATATCTTCACGAAGTACGCTTCTCTAGTCCATGTAACATGCCTGGATTGTTCTCGACATTTATGCCAACTGCTTATTTTAACTTCTGCAGGTGAAGCCCTTGAAGGAGGTCACATTTACTTCTCATAATATAATGGCGACAATGACTTCCCGTCAGTTTCAGGTCATGCTGGATGTATTGACCAATCTTCTCTTTGCACGACTTCCAAAGTGAGGATAATCCCTCTATTTGCCCTTTCTCTAAATTTAAGCATTATCTGTCTTGCTACCTCAATAACCCATGAATGTGGTGACTCACTCTTTATATCAGTACTCTTTATTTGCATCTTGCTTTCTCTATATTTATACCGCTACCTAGATGTGGAAATCCTCAAACCTGAAAAAGGATAACAACATTCCTTATCCCACTAGGGTCGGCTACATGGATCACATGGCGCCATTGAGTTCTACCAACAACGAAAGTCTTGAACAAATTGTTAACCAAGAGGTCTTGCTCTATAAAGTTCTCTCCGGTCTTCCTCTACCCCTTTGCATATAAAGCCTATTAGGTTTAAAGATATGTCCAATCTCTTTGCATATCAAACAGGTCCCTTGACCCAATTTTTTTTAATAAAAAGGAGTGCTGAGTACAAAAAGGAAATCATATACAGTTATACACTATTCGATTTAATAAAAAAAATTAAAGTTGAATATACGTTGAAGATGCATACATTCTTTTCCTGCTAGGAAAACCACAATTCAATACCCCATCTTAAAATTGTGTTTTCCTTCTCATTACTGGACCTATTAAATTAAATAAGGAGAAATGTTATAAGGTATTGAGACACTCAAACTCTTGCATTAAATACCAAGGAGCTTATTCATGGGGTACCATGCTGCTGCATAGTGGATAATTAAATGGGACAAATATTCTGAACTAACAGAATGCATCACAGACATTCGAGGAAAAAGAACCATTGCAGCAACTGACCCTGCAAATGTCATTTCTCGTCCTTTTTTATTGTAATTGTCAGATGACATTTGACCTTTTTAAAAAATTGACTTATCAAGAAAAAAATTTCTTTCACAATTGAGTTGGGAATTGAAATTAAAATTTTTTGGGCAGAAAACAGAAAAATCAAGATTCATTGTTCTGATAACTTGAGTAGAAGAAAAGGGAACAATTTCAGTGAAAGTTGGATGGGAGAAACCTCAAATTTCTGTCGATCTAATTTTGTTGGGAAAAATGTAAATTTCAAGAATGATTGGAATTGTCCATGGTAAGGAAATAATGGATGGGAGAATGATTTGCCACCAATAAACATTCCTTATTTATAGTTTAGCAGATCACTCATAATTAGTCATCATTAGTTGCAACTGTCAAATTTTTTCATGTCATGCAAGCATGATAATTCTTATCAAGCAACTAGTACAGTCCTGCTTATGTGGATAAATAAAACGGCTTGGATTTATTTATAAATATTTGCTTGTTCTCAACCCTCAAAATACTAATTTTGTGGATGACATGAGTCAGGGAAGTATGATTAGCTGTTATTTGAGTGCTTCAATATCTTCAATTTACTTTGTAAATTGTGCAAAACCATTTACGTGTCAGATATGTTTCTTCCCTTGAATTGGGTTATAATCTTGATCTGGATAGGTGATGTCTTCAAATATTATTAGGTAACGTTTTTAAATGCTTAAAGGTGATCTCTTTTTGCCCTGCAAAAAAGAAAAGTTTAAAATTGTGTGTGCTATATGATGATATTTTTAAATTAATTAATTAATTATTGTCTACACAATACAGGCCTCGAAAAAGTAGCACGTCATTTTCTAGTAAAGATGATGAAGATGTTGAGGAGGAAGTAGATGAGGTGGTCCCTGATGGCATTGAAGAGGTAGAACTTGCAAAGATCAACCTTGAACAAAAAGAGAGAGAGCAGAACTTGGTTCTTGGTGATATTAGAAAGTTGTCTTGTTCATGTTATGCATCTGGAGATTCATGCCCAGAAAGGGAAGACGAGCTGTGGATGATTGCGTGTGGAAGACCAATGCTGGTGAGATATCATTTAAACAACACTTTAGTGGATGTGACTAAATGGGTTGAGTTCAATTTTAGCTGCCTTTTACCTATATCCATAAAAAAGAAAGGATAAATTTATATTAGCTTCCTCTGAAATTTGGTTAAACTTTTCTTGATACCTCTGAACTCTGATTAATTGTTTAAAGAATTATACTCAGTTATTTTTAATTAACTTTCTATCAATGCAATTAATGTTTTGTAGAGCCTAAGATTGATTTAATTTTAACATGACAGTAAAAGCTGCACCTAATCATATCCTCTGTCTTTGTATTTTTATTGATGCTGCTCAGTTGGGGCTTCCCATGACAATTTTGGGTTTCTTTCTTTGTTGCCTTTGCTATCATCTTGGTTGGGTTATTCTCATTGCATTTTCTTATCCGTTATGATTTTCCATTATTCTCTAACATCATTGAGATTTACCGTCTACTTTTGTGTTTTACACATATTTCTGTAATATGACAAGGTTGCATGAGTAATCAACAGTAGTCCCACACTGGCAGGTGCAAGGATTGAAGAGAGAACTTGCAAGTGCAAAAAAATCTATGAAGGCTGCATGTGCATCATTAAGGATGGCTCTGCAGAAAGCTGCACAGCAACAGCTTTTTGAGAAGGAAAAGTACAAAAGTCCTTCCTTTGCTATGCATATATCTTTGAAAATTGATAAAGTTGGTTGGAGCATGCTGCTTGATGGTAAATCTTTTGCAGAATTTGAGATTACTGACATGGTAAGAATTTCATGTCTAACCAACCGGAAAATATACTTGAAATCTGCTTCTTACTCAGTATGAAATACTGTTTAAACATTTGATCTTCACCATGTTAACTCTAACTTAATATGTGTGTGTGTGGTAGATGGATTTTGCTCCTCTTAGATGCAAGTTTTTCTGTGAGAGTAAAATATAATTGGAAAATTGTTGCTGATGAGAAGATAAATGGAGTTGAACTGATTTAACACTATCATCCTAAACCAACCAATAATTCCATAGAGTAGCAAAAACTGCACTTATTAGAGAACTTAATGCTCATTTTGCTTTGTAAAGCCGATAAACATTATGGCAAGTACCTGACTGTCTTGGAAGAAACCAAGCAGCCTATTCCCCAATATACTATGCAACTTCACAATGTAAAAATGATGATTGTTCAGCTCGAAACTTCTAAAAGACATCACCCAAATCTCAAGAGGTAAGGCCTTATGGGGTCTGAGTTTGAATTTAGTGTCCTTTGAGAATTGGAACTTCAGTTTTCTGACCAAGATGTTACTCGTTCTTTGAATTAAATGTCCTTGAAGTGGTCCTGTAAATCTAGTATGTGACTTTGCTTACCCAAAGCACTGTGTCATGAAGCCCAAACATTCAGGCATCTATACAACAAAAGCCCCTAATTGTCAAGATCAGCTTTTTAATAACATTGTTTAGAGGGGGGAAAACATTATGGCTTGACACTGAATTATTAAATACAGGCACTTAATTGACTGTAGCACCTGTTTCAATTTGTAAGGAGGATCTTGCAGATATCTTTGCGTTGGTGGCTCATGTTTTTTCAAGTTTCTTGGTGCCATGATGTTAACCTCCATTATTCTTTGATTACAGTGTTGCTAGAATTCATCTTGAAAATTTCTTAGTTTGTTTCTTTGGGGTCTTGACTTTTAAGAGCTTGCTAATTTAGTTTCATTCTCCTAACATCTTAGATCTATGACTTCGATCGAGATTATAAGGATGTGGGTGTTTCTCGGTTTACGGTAAAATGTTTGGTCATCAGAAATTGTCTGCCTAATGCCAAGTCTGATATGCTTTTATCAGCCTGGAATCCTCCACCTGAATGGGGAAAGTATGTAAACCTTACCTTTTTCTAGAATTGATTAAATCCTTCCAAACTTTAGGTTCTTAATTTATCTCTTTATTCTGATATTGCATGTTTTTTCTTTTTTGGTTGTTTACAGAAAAGTCATTCTCAGACTAGATGCAAGGCAGGGGGCTCCAAAGGATGGAAATTCTCCCTATGAACTTTTCCAGGTAATTGTTACGTTTAGGTCAGTGATGACATTTGGTAAGTCGACGTCCTAATCTGCTAATTACTTGAAATCCTATGCATAAAAAAATCCATGCAGCTTATTTTAGTAGTCTCTTTTCAAGTAGATCCTGTCCAAAGATAATAGAACTTTATCAAGCTAGTGTGGAAAATTCATTGTCACTTCTTAGTGGATTTGTAAGTTCAAGAACCCACTCCAACTGAGTCATCAGTGTAAGAAAGGGTTGTATAGCATTAGCATCTAATACATTTTGATTATAATTCAGCCTTTACATATTGGTGGGCCTCATGTAGTTTTGATACTGATATCTGTTTAAATCAAGTTGGTCCGTTTAACTGTTATGTTATCAACAAAGTCCGTCACAATACATGAAATTGCTGGAATTTTCAAACATTAAGATCCCATATGATCAAAGCAACACATGTTGTGCAACTAGCATGGTGTCAAGCTTGCATACATTATGAACTGTCAATTGCAGTAGAAGAATAGATATAAAGAGAAAGAACATGTTAATTTGTTAGAATAAGGAGTTTATATTCACCTTTTTCGGAGCATCATGAGAAATCTTATAAAAGCATGAAGTTTTTTGGTAGATTTGGTTGGAAGACAAAGCGGAACCACAGAAAAGAAGTTCATGCCATTGTATTTGCTGTGTGAATATGTTGTTATTTTTCAACAGGGTTTCTATGACTTTCATGTTTCTTTATATCTTGTATTGTTTAAATTATATTCTCCATTTTTCTTGGACATTCTGCTATCTACTTTGATAGTGTTTGGACTTCCATGCAACCATCACTGTCAATCATGTGATCTTAATTGAGCTGATAACATGAATAAATGGACGCATTTGATATTAGTCAATTTCATCCATTCCATTTTATAGAGAAATGCAAACCTGTTCAAAGACATTTATTAAAAAAAAAAAAAATCAGAATCAGAGATCACAATTCCTTGTTATAATGTCTGCTTGGAATATTAAGACTGGCACCTTTTATTTCCTGATATGAATTTCGTTTGCAATATAGGTAGAGATCTATCCCCTTAAAATCCATTTGACAGAGACAATATACCGAATGATATGGGGTTATTTGTTCCCAGACGAAGAACAAGATTCACAGCGCCGGCAGGTTAGTTGATAAATTTACATTTTTTAATTACCTTCAGAACCAAACTTAATTTATAGTTGCTGTCAAAAGAACTTAATTTAAAGTTATTTTTACTTAAGATTATGATGCTAAGATTACAATTAGTTGAAAGAATTGCATTATCTTGGGGGGCATTTCTCTGCCTTTATATCTTATTTGAAACACAATTGTTTTAATGGCTTCTCTTCAGTCTTCTACGCATGGTTTTTCTTGGGGATTCACTATTTTAACATTCAAAGAGATTGGACTGCTCTTCTTCACTTATTATTATTATTGGCCTTTTAATATGTTATCTTTTTCAGGATTGTGCTTATTTTCTTAAGAAAAATCTATTATTTTATCCATAAAATAATGCAGGAGGTCTGGAAGGTTTCAACCACTGCTGGTGCAAGACGTCTGAAGAAAGGTTTGGCAATCCAAGAAGTTCCTGCTCCTAACAATCACTCAGCAAAAGAGTTTGAGGTCTCATCCAAATCTGGCATCTCTGCAATGAAATCTGCTGCTACAAGTCAGCCTACCATTCCTGCCAATTCAACCCATGTAAGTCTCTGGTGATATTTTCTAGAGGACTGGAATCAAGAATGCTAATCATGGAATACGTTGGTTGGAGAGTTCGGAAAAATGTTTTTTTTCTTTTTGTCCTTTCCCTTTCCATACACTATTAGTAGTTTTAGATGCATCATCTCATAAGGAGCTTGTAACCTGCTTGCAGGCATCCAAATTGCAAAATGTCGTAGAAAACCCTGGTACTGGTTCAACCCCTGAATTGCGAAGAACGTCTTCTTTTGACAGAACATGGGAAGAAACTGTTGCAGAATCTGTAGCCAATGAAATTGTCTTAGAGAGTATCTCTTCATCGAATAATAGCCCATTTGGCTTTATTGAGCAACAACATGAAGTCTCTAAGAATGCATTAAAAGATTCCAAAGTTGGCAAAACTGGACGATCAAATGAAGAGAAGGAGAGAAAAATAGTCAAGTCACAAGAAGAGAAGAAATCTAAGCCACGAAAAGTGATGGAGTTTCACAACATCAAAATTAGCCAGGTTGATAGCTTTTTGACGTAATAGTGAAGATTTTATCTACTATCACATGTCATAGGAATTCAGGTTTCATCCAAGTGTTGTGTATTTTTCTTGTAGGTTGAGTTATTGGTTACATATGACGGAACACCGTTTGTTGTGAGTGATCTGAAATTACTGATGGATCAATTTCACCGAGTAGAATTTACTGGGACTTGGCCAAAACTCTTTTCACGAGTCAAGAAGCACATCATCTGGGGGGTTCTGAAGTCTGTGACTGGAATGCAGGTTAATTATTCAGTGGTGTCCCTTTTGTTTTGTTTTGTTTTTCTTGTTGATGGTTACATTCTTTTAATAAAGCATTATGTTTGTCGCAAAAAATAAACCATTATGTTCAACCTCAAACTGAAATCTTGGGTACAAGGCCGTCATTTTAGTGCCTCTCGTAGGGCTCTTAACGAATCAAGAAAATCATTATTAGCTACGGAGTTATGTGTCATTAACTTTTACTATTAAATTCATTTAAATATTGTTTTTCCTTTCATGGATTATGTAGGGTAAGAAATTCAAAGACAAATCCCAGACTCAGCCTACTGGAGCCAGCGGTCCTGAAGTTGACGACTCAAGTGACAATGAAGATCAGGCAGGAAAATCTTATCAGCACCCATTTAAGCGTCCAAGTGGTGAAGCAGGTGATGGATTTGTAACGTCCGTCAAAGGACTATTCAATAATCAACGTCGCAAGGCAAAAGCACTTGTTCTCCGAACCATGAGGGGTGAAGATGAGGTTTGTGGTGATTGGAGTGAAAGTGATGTAGAGTTCACCCCTTATGCTAGGCAGCTCACAATTACAAAAGCTAAAAAGCTTATTAGGCGGCACACTAAAAAGTTCAAATCTAAAAAAGGTTTGCAAGTCTCGCCTTTATTCAACTTATTACTGTTTAGTTTTTCATTGTGATCAGACGACAAAATTGGACTGCAATTGAATGGAACTTGTGATAATGACAATAACTTGGAGGCCATATTTTAGTATGCAGAGGTACTTCTACCTTCGACGTAAAGATCGTCATTTGAATATACTTAATTTGGTTGAATATCCTTTAAACTACACAGGTGTTTTATTGTTTCGTTTTAGCCGTTGAGTACCATGACTAAACAACTGGGATTTCCAGGTGCCTTGCGTTTAACTTTAAGCAGACACCCATCTTTCATGTGTATATGATTGTTTGTCCATCATTTCTGTCCCCAAGTTTTTACCCTGCTGAGGCGCATGCCTTTAAATTTTTCCTACTGGTTGTATGTTGTCAAGGCCTGAAAAGACAACTAATCTTTGCTGTGCCATTACCATTCTCAAGCCACTCAACACGTCTTCATCTTTTTTACTTGTTGACCTTGCTCTTTCACATCTCTGGTACAATCCCTTGTTAAATATTATAGTATATTTTGGCTGAAATTCCATTCTCTTGCAGGTATATCCGCAGAATTGCTTTCATCAGCTCCAAGTGAGATGACTCGACTAGATAGTGATTCTTCAAGCGGATCCTCAAGTGAAGACGTTAGAAGTTAGAAACATTTTTCCAGTTCTCTAGAGGAATTTTTCTTCTCGAGTAGAGCATAAAGCACGTTTCATTTGCTCATTTCATGACTCTAGAATGGAAGAACATGATAGCTAATCGTTCTCTATCGCCAAGTACCTTGGATGAAAAACTAGAAAGATTCAATCACATCTTCAGAAGGGTACCTAGAAATATAGAGCGTTAGAAATGAAGAACAATCTCTGTTCAAGGTTTCTCCTCTCGTGTTGCCAACCTTAGTGGTTGGGGATAGAAACTCGTGGGTGGTCATATCCGATATTACTGGCTTGGATTCAAGTATTATTATGCCCTAAACAGGGTCAGCTAACTTCTCTGAAGCATCTGGTAAATGAGCATTCTGGACTTTACAATTTTTTTAAGAGTAGGAGCTTTTAGGTTGGCTTATGTAATTCAAGGGGTGCGGTCTCAGTATGGAATACTGCAGGTCCGTAGTATGGAGACGAGATTTTGGGACTTTTAAATTATCATTAATACGAGTCCTCATTTCCATACCACCCATATTGGCAAAATACGTTAGTCATTGGTATCTCGCAAATAAAATTTTGAAAAGTTTTATGTTTCTCAATGATTTATGTATGGATTTGTTACAAATTGAGATAAAGTTCTCTCATAATCATCCCGTACACTGTAAATTGTATTGTAAAAACAACTTATATCGCTAACCTATACAGACTTAGGCTCGTAGTCATTAAAACAAGCACTTGGAAGTGAGCATAAAATTGCGTTAAGCTCAAACGCTCACGAGCACCCAGATAAAGCATGAAACAAACATACTCCATTTGTTGAAAACAGTAAATTCAGATGAAATTATTCAATATTTAATTTAGATCATATCAAAGCATTATTCCTTCATCTCTGAAGGGTCTCGAAAGGTGTCGAAAGATTTGAAAGTGTACAATGGTTTAATAACAAGTTTATATTTCAAAATCAGAAAAAATCTCAACGCTAATCACAACATTCAAATGTTCAATATATAATTAAATTTAACTGCAAAAGTAGCAATTATTTCAATATTCACAATATTTCTATTCAAATTTAAACGTAAAATACCACAGATGTTACAACAAATACCAGAGTGTTCAATGACAATTAAAATCACGAAAGCAAATCAATTTTGAGCCTAAAAAAGTGTTGATATTGATTATTGATTGCAACGATTTCTGGCCCCAATATGTACATATTCCTTAAATACGATATATCAATAAACAGAACACAAGACACCACAAACTAATATTTTCTGTTTATATATATGTACAGGTGACTGGACATTGATAACGGATCCAAGGCTTCTCATGATTCAATATCCAAATTAGCTGCTGCAAACATCGTCCATTCTTCACCGCTGAAGATTTATCAGTAAAATGGGAGTTGTCGTGCTATGATTATTACGATAATTTTTATCATTAAAATCAGGTTGGATTAAACAAGTCCAAGACCCTATCTAATGTGTCGTATTTTGCATAATAACCACTCGAGGTGGATAATCGAAGAACTTCAATATTTGCAAGCACCTTATTCAATCATGACTTGATTTAACGCCTTTCAGATGTCTCATTCAGCACGTATCACTTCACCAGATCTCAGTAGTATAGATACTATACCTAGTATTTAAAACTTCTTGACATTATAAGCACCTAGTACCTTCTAATCGAAGTTTCCGGGAATGTCAATATCTGTGTCGGAAGGATTAGAAAGCTCAGCCAGAGGTTCCTATACGACATACTTATCTTATGTAAGGTAACGACCAAGGTGCAACTGTAATACAATAATGTTACCTGCACAACTCTTCACAACGACATTGGTCACTCCATTCAACTTTCAAGTGGCGCTCTAACGATAAGTAACACTTGGTGTACAATTGTGCAGATTTGTGCTGGTAGCATTAACTTGTTAGATATTGTTAAACTACTCAAATGGAGAAATACCTGCTCATCATCATTTGCTGAAGAATGCACAAAGCCTGCTGACAGTGCGTTTGATAAGCTTTCACCAGACCACAAGTCCTGAAGAAGAAAACATAATGTTATTTATTAGATGCAGCAATAAGGTGTCTGGACTCTTCACTGTAAGGATTGGTTCCAATGTACGGGACTCAAGTATGGGATTCTGACGTGGGGTTTAAAGGGAATCTTTTTCCAGCTTGATGCACTAGCTCATGGGATATGGCTCTCTCACAGGTTCCCATCAATGATCAGAGCTGAATCTCACTTTCTTCACATGCGGGTTACCTGGAGACTTGCAGCCAACGCTAATACTTTTATTTTATCTCGTATGCTTGAGGATTGTCGATTAGATCAAAATAGCCTAAGCTATTTGGTTAGACTCACCTCATGTTCATACATCCTATACTTAACTTCTCTAGCTACTAGACAGGAATTTTTCTCTATATAGTCCAACCTTGCTCTTGCTTTTTTTCTTTTACTTTTTTCTATAAACTTTTGTTCAATTTTTCATATTTTTTGGCCTCAGGGTCAACTCCTTCTATTTTCACTTAACTCTATTTTTTTTCCATTTCTCTTCTCAACATTTTCCTTTCCGATTCTCTATTCTTTTTCCTTCATTTTTTTTTTCCAACAATTTTATTTAACACTTTTTCTTGTTAACACTTTTATTTTATCAAATAGGCACGAGCTTTGTTCATTATTTCAAAAAAGTTCAAGCTGTTTGGTTAGGATTCGCCTCACATTTATATATTTTTAATTTACCCCAACAACCAGTAAGGTCAATGAGTGACATGCCAAAAGTGGAACAGCTGTATGTAAAGGGCTCCCAAGGAGGATTGCAACTAGCAGGATGGCCAAGTTAGCTCTCTATAGTAGAGCCACTAAGGGCATCAGTTGTGAAGGGTGGAGCTTTTCCACCTTTTTAGGATCCACTGCAAAGCCCTAACTTGAATGTATGGGATTTTGATGCAAGGTTTACAAGCACCTTGAACTCTCCAATCCTGTGAGCAAACATTAGGGTTCTGTTTCTTCTAAAAATTCCTACCACAGTCCAAATTGGATGATGAAGAATAGAGGAATGGAAAAACCCAGAAAGCATTAGGTTGAAATACTATTTTTCATAAAAAAAATAATTATAATAATTTTTATTTAAAAAAAAAAAACCTACCTCATCACTGGGGTTGACAGCGTGATTATTTGATCCTTCAGCGATGACCTTGGAAGGACCTTCCGAAATTCCCTACAAACAACCAAAAAAAAAATTGTGATGGAACATTGTTTGGCCTTCCAAGAATAGATTGAAAATAAGGGTAGAAGAGTTCTACTTGCTTGTCATGTATACCAAGCAATTCTCCTTCCAGGATAATAGGCTTGACCTCAAGAGGAGTCTCCTGCAAATTCCACTCAGGCAAATATAAAATCCAATCAGGCACTCATAGGACATACGTGGATAAAAACACTACTAAGAAACATAACAAGGAATACTTGAAGATTAAATCTTTCTTATTCAATTCCTCAAAATATTCTCATGTGCAAAATTGACCTTCAATGTGCTCTCATCTCAGCTCTACGGCCTACAGCACAGTGGCAGAGTTTGTTACTCTACTTATTGTCTCTCTTCCCATGATGGGACATTCTGTCCAAAATTCATAAATAACTAAACTACCAACCTACCCTCCTCTCCCTCATACATTCTGTCTACCCTCTCCCCCATCAACATCTGTTGCCCCTTTTCCCTTTCTCTCGGTTTTCTACATCTCTATCCCACAATTCCTTTGTTTGCATCTGTGCAAGTGTGTGTGTGTGTCAGGAAAAAATTTAAGCAACCCATCCTACATACCAGCACACTTTGCTCAACAGAAAGATTTCTTCCTCCCTTACTGAGATCTCTGAGTGTTCCCTGTCAGAAGAATCAACCAGATTCCAGTAAAACTGAAAAACAATTAGAGAGATCAACAACCAATGAACAACAATCAACTGGATTTTCAAGGTCAGGAAAAAAAAAATTGCATTACAACAATACCATTTAGTCAGAATAAAAATCTTTTTTTCCGCTGTCACAAATAAGTAATGAACAATAGCAGGTACGCTAAGATGCAAAATCGCTGACCAAAGAAAACACACATCCCAAGTCCTATCCTATGGTTATATCTTTGGGTCCTCAGTTCCAATCATAACCATAATAGTGCAGTAAACAACTAGAATTAATGGTTTAAATAGTTCAAACATTGTACCACACAATTACATTTCAGAATTAGAAACTATGTCAAACAGCAGCCAAACGAATCCACTCAGAAAGAAGGGAAGAACCAAGACCTTAATATTCTACCTGTTGAAAATTACATCATTCTCTGTCTAATCCAAGTAAGAAGTTCGTATTTTATTTGTTTTGCTTTATTTTACCTGTTCACACAAAGCATTTTCATTGAAAAACACATGTATCATGTTGATTACTGATTCAACTCAAAATCTTAAATTCTTACATGAAAACTCTAATAATTTTACCATAATTTGTAACATGCCCCCTCATATGAAAGCATATAGGACCTGAACTGTCGGCAAAGCACAAGCCTTCATAATGCATGCTGGAACAATTTTTAATTAAGAGGAAGGAAGGCAAGATCAAACTCCTGACCATTCGATCAATATGGTTTTCATACCAGTTCAAAGACCAATTCACCTCAGAAGCTTAACTGTTAAGTGAAAGCTCATGAGTAGTTTCTTTATAATTCAAATGATCAACACAATGACCAACCTTATTTGCCCACATAAGGCCACATGCATTGCATAGAGTCCTTGGTCCAGCTGGACCACGACGCATTGCAGGAGTATTATTTTCACTAACACCACAATGTTGACATCTACGTCTGCAAGAAATGAGAAACAAGTGAGGAGCACAGATAATTTTTTGCAAAAATGCAATTGGAGGGGTGAATACTCAGAAGAACTTCTAGACATTAAACAATTAACAACATTTGTTGAACAACTTAGCTTGAAACTCACAAAGTTCCAGAATGAGTGCCATCCTGATGAAAGCTTTGCATAGAATCTAAACTAGATGAACCAGGACTTTCTTTCAAGGATGCAAATTGCCCATTCTTGCGATGCATCCTGGCAAGGGAAAGCAGAAAAGAACAAAAAGATAAGGAAGGAACAAAATGAAATTTAGAAACCACTAGTGGTAAAACCATCTACTTAACAAAGAGGCATATATCGACCTTCAAGCACAATTTGAGACTAAATTGAACACTAGAAAAAGCCAATCATGCATTGTGAGGACTCTGCCTAATAATAACTCTCTGTCAGATTTAATTGTGGAAAGTTCAAAATAACATCAAATTCAGTCAGATCAATTCTTAGAACCTATGTACAATACTATTTATTACAAAGTTCAAGGAAGCAATTGGTGAGGTGTAATAAGACATTCAAGGACTCAATATATGAGGAAACTTGAAGAATTCCAGGACTCAACTAGTGAGGTAAAATTAGAAATTCGAAGACTCATCATCAGACTTGGGCCAAATTGCTGTTTTCTCAAAACTTCAATTATCAAGAAAGACAACTATAAAAGTCCTCTCTAAAATTTATTTACATCATTTTGGGTTAGACCAGGGGCTAGCCTACTTCATTTGTGCGCCAATTGCAATGACATCGCGTCCAAACTCACAAATTATATGCAGAGATTCCCCACATTTATAGGAGAACAAAAATGATAAAACTATTGCAAGTCATACAATCTCTAACAGTAAAATTCTACAATTTATAAACTAAATGTCAACTTATAGGGGCAAAATGGTGCAGTGTTAATCTCAATTCTCACCTTTGCGCCACCTCTTTTCTCACAGAGTACCTAATCTTCTTGTCAAAACATCTTTCCTTGCGTTTTTCACGGAACCTAACCAAGGAGGCTATTCTCCTTGAAAGGTTCAACTGCTTTGGAGGATCACATGTGCCCTAGAAATAGAAGCAGATAACACACTAAATTTTGAATTGTGATGCAAGTTTAAAAACAACTCTTATAAAATTGTACCTGCATTACCTTGTTGCCTTCATCAAATGGTACTTCAACAGAAGGAGCACATGCAGGCATATCACGTCCTCCCAAAAGCAGCAAAACAGCTTGCACCTACAATGTAAAATTTGAACACCAAATGATCCTCAAAAAGTAATAACCATGACCTGTTAACAGATCCACTGCAGTAAACAGGATGTAGTGCAGGAGGATCAATAAAAAGTAAGCAAGCATAAAATTAAAGATTTAACAGCAATCTAATTTTATTACGGGATTTCAAAGTAATTGTAACCCATAATCCGTGCTGGTGATTTGAATGATTACTAGATCCTAATGCGTTACAAGTGTATGAAAATTACTTAGTCGGTATATACCCAATTTTTTCATGTGCATTTATAAATTTTTTATATCTAAAAAGTGTTCCTAGGCTGAAACTGGTCAATTGTCTCGTTTAATTTTATAATGATGTAGGCCTTATTCTTGTTTTCAATAATATCAAGACCACATACATATTCAGGAATACTATCCAAAATCCTCATAAAATGGGTGGTGAAAGGCCCTTCGTCTTAGGAAATTCCAGGTATAATACACAGCATAATTATTATATTCTTTTGCTGACACAAAAGCTAGTTGTGACATCGAAGGAACCTTGCAAGCGTTGGAAAGGGGGGAAAGTTTGCTGACACAAGCCTAAACGTAATCAACGGAAACTATCATAAGCTATGGATAGAAGATTGACTTGAAACAAGGTCCAGAAAAGAAATGTAATGTACAGAATGCATGGCATATATTTCAATATATCTCCGACAAATTTATGAACCGTTTGTCATATATTTAACAGATGAGTAAGAACATCAATCGTTCATCATGAGAGAAAAGACCATATATCATATGACGTAACTCATTTGTTGGATAACGTGTTGTGTGTGGTATCAGAACATTGTAAAACATGCAGGTAAAATTCACATCTTTTGCCTGCTGATCGTTCAGCGCATTAAGACTCAAGCACTGCATTCAATTTAACTTAGTTTTCCCATAGTCGACAATCCCACAATTTAACGAAATTCAACGAAGCTGACTAATCGAGGTTCAAATGCAACTAAGTTGTTCTATGAAAGGGCAAGTTAATAAAGAATTATTAATTACTAAACAACATAATATACTAAGTTAGGAGGTCAGTATACGCTAAAATAAATTACAAATAAATAAACAAATATAATTAGTTACCTTCTCTGGTGTCACAGCAGGAAACACATAAACCTCACCCTCGAAAGAAAGAGTGAGCTCACTAGTTCGGGTCATCGTAACAACACCTCCATGGTTTGGCACAGTCACTGAATTAACATTTCCCTCTTCCAAGTCATCCATAGCATCGCCACTAGCACCCCCATCCTCATAGTCACCGTCGTCGTCCTCTATTGCTACTGGACCCTGCACGTGTTTCTCGAATGGACGCGCCAGCAAAGGTTGTGGATTCACGGCGGCCATCAATTTCCGTCCAAAACCCCACAGGTCACGAACTGAACCGGAACCAAAGCCCCAAGTTCATCACCAGTTTCATCGGTCAAACATTGTTTTTTGGCGCAATTACAACTTCTACAAACCCTTGACCCAAATGTGCAATTCAATTTCACAGCTCTCAGAAGTTTCGAGAACAAGAGGAGAGATGACAACGAAACATCAATCCCGATTCTAAGATCTGCAACGTCTGACGCGTGTTTCCTTGAAGATGCTTCAAACGAGTTATTTGTCTGTCAATTCTTTTTATACATACGATGGCGTCAACTTGTCGGGAACTACCATTTCTGCGCAAATTTGCTTCAAAGAAGTATCTCCTGTGGCTAGGAGTAGACAGTACTGATTGTGTTCAGGATTGCGCTGCAATGAATTTTGATGGACTGAGAATTAGAATGGCCAATCCAATGTCAATCCCAATTCTGAACCATCAATCAATAAAATTATGAATTTTTACAAAATAAAATAAAATTATGAATGTTTATTAAATCATTTTAAAAAATTTATAATTATTATTATTTTCTAATTTATACTAAACGAAATATAAATTTATATAATATGCACATCAAGTAATTTACTTAATTTTTTTTAATTTTTTTAAAAAACCAGTGAACTATATATCGTATATTTGTATCAATATAACTGAAGTATCTCATGCCAAACGGTAAAAGAGTCTAAGAATTTGACTTGGATTACAAGGTCAACGGCGAATCCCCATGCACAGGGTTTGGATCCAACAGCTGATGATGAAGTCGTAGCGGTGCTCTTGGTCAACGGTGGAGCTGATTTCCAGCTCCTAAGTGGCTAGAATTCATATCTTCGTTTATAAAACAAGTAGGTGAATATCATTACTTATTATCCGAAGTTTATTGGTACATTATCCATTCACGTAGAGAAATTATTTTTATGTAATTCATATGAAGAATTAATAATTTTTTAAGAAAAAACATTTGCGTTGTGTTATATAAGTTTTAATGATAATATCATCGATATAAAATTAAACATGTTAATGTAATGATGTTCTCATCTTTTCCCATAAGTTCGCATATTCCTTCTTTGTTTTTTTTTCCAACAACAGTTCGTATATTCCTTCATAAGGCTTCTTTTTAGCATCATATAATTATGAAAAATAAATCTCTTGTAGCATGCAATTATGCAGCTACAAACGAAGCCATGCATACGAGATTCATCCCTTATAATTATTTTTTAGGTTAAAGTGCAATTTTATCTACAAATTTTTTTTTTTAAAGAGGAGGTCTAGTACAAATAATTTTTGAAAAAAGTAAAAATATCAATAAAAAATTTAAATTAGTGTAAATTCACCAAAATCGTTAAGTTTCATTAAACTTCACCAGGTTTTACTTTATATTTGTCTAATGAATTTAAAAGACATTTCACAAAATTTAATGGTTTTGATAAAGTTACACTATTTTTACTTTGTGTGATACGCTAAACTCTTGTTTTTTTTTTACTATTCACCTCTTTCCACAAGCAGCAAATTTTAAGTCAACTCAATTTCTGACATCAAAGACAACGTACATCGTGGCAAATTTTATGATTATTATATCAATCATTTTTAAAATAAAACATATCTCATGCATTTTTCTTCGGTTTGTCAACAATTACATGATATCTATTATGTAGTTATTATGATTAGTTCATGTCCCACTATTTTCTTTCTCTTGTTCTCATTCGAAAAATTAGACAAGATATAATTTTGTGCCAAAAAAAAAATAATATATGTAGGATCCTTCTATTCTCAACCTTTACAAATAGTTATTTGTCTTATGGGTAAAGTTGTAAAAATGTACATGGATTTTTACCCAAGATGCATCTAATACCATATGTTTTTCAAATGTGCAAAAATGTATATGAACTTTTAAAATTGGTACAAAAATACTTATGTCATTAAATTCTTTTAACTGACGTTATTTTTTGGATGGGCCCCACACCATTTAAAAAATAAAAATGCCAAACTTTAAAATTCTCAACCTTGCCCTTCCCTCTTTCTTTCCAGATGCTCGAATTCTCCCTTCTCATTCTTCTCCAAATACAACTTCACCGTTGCCAAAAAATAAAAGGCTTCATTGTTGCCTCCTAAATCCTTGGTCCTCCCTTCGGATCCATCCCCACTTTCAAAATCTCCCTCACCTTGTGCTTCAAATCCTTGCATAGATTTGTCACCTCCACCAACTCCTTCGATTGGAAGCAGAAAGCCGTCATCTCCCACGTTGATTTGATCGAAAGCCAGCTCTTCAAATGCGAAAAATCGTCAAGATCCATTAAAAGGTGGAGTTCTTTGACGAGATCATCTTTCGACACTTTATTTAGGGAATGAATCTCCATCAACTTGCATACGATGTCGTACTGGAGACTTGTTTTTCTGGCGATATTCATATCACCCAAACCCAGAGTGTAGGGGCACCTCCTCATATGAGATTCAATGGTGTGGAGGATCCTCTGCTCAATGTCCTTGGATTTGTACCATGTGGCCAATCAAGGAAGCAAGCTAGGCATCATCATGGCTAGCCATTATTGTCGATTTCTAATGCCTTCTCCCCCAAACTCACGACACCTTCTGATTTCAATGTTTGTTTTCTTTTATTTCGATTTTGTTGTTTTCTTTTTGATACTTTGCTAGTTTCTTGTTTTTTTTTTTATTTTGATTTCCATTGCGAACTTTGATGTTTGATTTGAGGATTCTTGTTTCTGGTTTTATTTCGATTTTGGTTTCTTCTTTCTGATGCGTAACTTGTTTCTTTTTTTTTTCTTTTTTTGCTATTTGATTTCATATTGAAGAACACCATAATAGAAACATTTAAAGATTCTTGTTTCTGGTTTGATTTCTTCTTGGGTTTTAATTTTCTCATATTGCATGAGAAAACTAAATTTCCTACACACACATGAAATGGTGGGACCCATATATACATATATGATATATATGTATATATGGGTCCCACCATTTCATGTGTGTATAACATGAGATAATTTTTTTCCTACAACATGAGAAACATTAATCCCTTTATTATAATAGTCTTTCTCCACGGCTAAAACTTGAGTTGGTGGCCCGATAATGTTGGTTTTTACGGTAGATATGGGTGACAAAAAAGAAAGAGGGAAGGGATGAATTGAGAGTTTTGGGAGGGAGGATTCTTTTTTTATTTTTTGTAGTTCAAGGATATTTTCATATTTTCATATTGTGTGTAACATCAATTAAGAGTTCATATATAATTTTACACCTCGGAAAAAGGTACACCTTGGATAAAAACTCGTGTTCATTTTGCACCTTCACCTTTTGTCTGTCTTATTACTTGTTCATCTGTCGCATTCCATAGCTACTCATTTATGTCACTCTTTTATAAGGGCTATTTTTTTCCTTTTATATTATCTTCATAGAATTACAACCATCTCGTTGATACAAATAATAACTTTTCCTCTTTCTCAAAGAGCGAGCAATATCGTTTACACCTGATAAATCCCTAATCTAGGTTTTCTTCAAATGTGTCGACCACGGGCCAAAAATCTACGGTTAATATTAGCTTGGCCACGAGAACCTGCACGACCAATAAGCATTGAGGCACAAAACACAAATTTAAAGCACGTATTACATGCAAATCCAGAGATATCATGACCGAACTAAAACAGCTGATTGAAATCCCCATGATATCATATAAATTCCAGCCTCAGTTTATACATCCAGAATAAACGGGTTACGCAAATTATCAAACATGGAGAAATAAACATCTTGTATTGATGAGAGCATATGCTATAACTGTACATTCTAGAGCTCAAACCGAATAAATCACTATAACCCCAAAATGACCAAAGCCAATTACCGGCATTTTCTGTGACTGAAAACTCAGAAGATGGGCTATGCCGGCTTATCATTATCAGAGAACACAAGATTGTTATATGCAGGGTTAGCCGTCCGAGAATGTGAATCATCCCGTTCAACCTGGTCATCAAATGCCAAACAGGGACAGAAGAATGCTCACATTACCTTGGAATTTCAAATAGAAAGAAATGGTTGGTGGTCCCCATAAAAAGGAAATGGTTGGCAAACAAATAAAGCAGAAGTAAATAAAAAAATGATCAAGATAAGCAGGCTGACATCAAAAAACAAAGTATACCTGCTCAGCTGGTGGAAGAGAATGTTCGAGGTTCTTCTTGGATAAGTCCCTCAAAGTACCCTGCAGAATTTCATGGTCAAAAGGTTGTGAGCTACTGACAACTGAGCTAATAACCAAACCCATATATATAAAGCAACCATAACATGAGATGTGAAACCAGGCGAACCTAAATATATGATTACCATCATTAGTGCATGCATTGGACATCTACACACCAGTTGTTCAGCCCCACTTTCAGTTTTTTCTTTTCTTTTTTTTGTTTTTGTCACATTACTTTCCCTTTGCAATCTTTTGGAAGCTACTTTGGGCTATAGGACTCACTTTAGTAGTTTGCTATTGCTTAGGCAGCATATATTTTAGACACAATAAAACAACTTAACAAGCCCACTTAAATACCCGACAAAGTATTCCATGCTAGTATGCTACCCAATGTAGAACTTAGGCATGCCATGCTACCCTTGTGTCTATCAATGTTCAACTATTTGGTCAGAATGAGGGAAGGGATTTTCTTTTTTTAATTACTTCTTTAAGGGTCTATTTGGTACGAGGGATTTGGAGGGGAGGGGAGGGGAGGGGAGGGGAGATTTTCATAAGTTTTATTTAAGAAAAATGGACAAGTAGAGTTACAAAATCTTAATAAAGAGAAGATGTAAGATTGAAAGTAAGGAAAAAAATTAAAAACTAATAACCCCACTCCTCTAATTTTTTTAAATCCAACTCAAAAATTCCCTTCCCCTCACTTTCCTTCCCCTCCCCTCATATCAAGCAAGCCCTAAAGTACGAGCATCAACATCATTTTCAATCTTTAAAATCACTTTTCTTTTCTCAGTCTCTCCCATAATCTGTACCAAAAAAGAGGTTGACAGAATAAAAAAAGATTATCTAGAGTAATATGGTCAATGACATGGACAAATATATTTTGCATACCAAGAAGATATCAACTAATGCTTCAATAAGAAAAATATCCTTTACTACTGTCTTTTTATTGTTTTAAGCATGTGAATAAACCCACGGTTGTAAGCTTCAGTCAGTTCAGTATAAAAATATTAGTTTTCTCCACCTTTATCACTCTTTCTCTCTCCACAGCTCTGCATCTCCACATCCCTGCTTGTTTGGCTACTATTCTTCTATATCTCCATATTTCTCCCTATCCCTCTTTTTACTACTGGTCCTACGTGATACACATAATTGAACAAAAGATCACCCTGGCTCCACTCCTTCTCAACCCCATGATATTCTGAAATCACCATATATATAAATCCACAATGCGGCTAAAAGGGAAAAAATGGAACTACAATTCTAAGAGCAAACCTCCATTATCATGTGAACTGGAACTAGTATTCGCTATTCAGCATAGTTTGGGGACTTGGACCATATAGCTACCATGTGTATTTAAATATATGTATTAATTGCCACACACATGTATTGCTTAAATAATTTCAAATAAGAGTGAACTTCAAAATTAAAACACAATGCTTTCAAAATCAAAACTGAAAGATAACATAAGAAACCTAAGATTCACAGTACTGTTTATACAAATGTAAGACACTGACTTCTCCACTTAAAATTAACACAAAAAGAAAAGATTAACTCGCATAGGATATATGATATTAGTTTTTGAAACATCCAATCGCAGCTTCAAAGTCTAGCCCAAACCAAATATAATATGGCCAACCAGAAGTCCCTAGCATCATGCTAGCCATGCTTCATTTATATGACCAATCCCCCTCCTGCACGAGCTACACCCCAAAGACAAGCTTGACAGCAAGGTTTAAATACAAAACAAGGTCCTATATTAGGAAGAGCAGACTATATCACCCCCTCTTTTTCTTTCAAGGTACAAATAGCTTTTTAGATTAATTTTTCAAAGCCAAAAAACTAATGATTCAAACAAAAGACACTCTAACGCTCTCTTTTCTACTCCAAATAAATTAAACAAATTCTGCACAGCTTAAGATGTCAGTGTCTATGCACAGCACAATGATTGTTACACAATGTGAGGGGGGAAGGGAATAGAGATATGATGTAAAACGACCATTGTACCCTTAGAAAGGAAAAGGTGATAAAAAGGGAAGGATGCTATTGAGTAATAATACTTTGTCACGTTTTCCATGATTCCAATATTTTTGTTGCACCAAAACTCCAAAAGTACTCTAGGAGAATGCAACTAGCATATTAAGCAACATACAGTCATCTAATATATTAAAATTGTTTTAGAAAGTGAATCTTAAAACTATACATCAGAATCTAGACGGTGCATGGCTGTAGAATGTTCAATATGAATTAAGAAAGAAACAGAATGACGTAGTTAATTTCATTAGATTAGGAATCTATATGAGAAAATTGACAAAAAGAAAGTTCTAAACCCAGAAACAGAACATTGGGAGAAATACTTACCCTATTTGCCCAAAAAAGTCCACAAGCATTGCACAGTGACCTTGGTCCAGATGGCCCACGCCGCATCATTGGGGTGGATTTTGAACTAGTGCCACAATGTGTGCACCTACACAAACAGGCAATGAATCACCTGCACTTTGTGCTTTCAAAAGCTGGTGATTGCTTATTTATTAAAGAGGAAGCTCAGGGTATCATTAAAGCTGGTGATTATCTTATGGTTTATGTTGATGATTCGGAGCTCATAGGTAGTAATGAAGTCATTATACAAAAGCTCACTTGTCATACGAGTACAGTTCTAAAATCAAAGGATCTTGGTGGGCTATCCCATTTTATTAGGATATAGTTCACTCAAGGCATCAATGGCAAGCCATGCCTCCACCACAAAACCAAAATCAACAACACAAAATCCCATGGGAAGAAACATTATGGGTATAAGATTATAGGGGTAACATGAAACTCACGAGGTTTCTGATTGACTGTCATCCTGCCCTGACTCTTGGACTGTTCCCAAACTATTAGCTCCATCTTGCTTCTTAGAAGTAAACTGACCCTTATTACGGTGCATCCTACAATCACAAGTCAGTTATGTCAAATACATGTAATGATGCAAACAACTACAACTGCCACAACAATAGGCAACAAGGAAATAAATGTAGACGACATACATGAAAGGTGAAGGTTTAAGTGTTAAAGTTTATTAATTACATGGACATCAACCCCAATTTCAAACGCAGAAAAATACAAAACTATATTTTTCTCTTTTGATAAATAGTAGCAAAATCAATCATATTTCAACGCAAGAACTTTTGATAGAAAAATGTCAAATGTAAAATATTTTAATCATCCTTTCGTTCTAGCATATGCAGGATAAACATAAGTGTCAAGCATATCCCCAGCCTGCCCGTATGGACACTGTTCAAGCACACATTATACACAAATGTTAATTTACTCAAATAAAAAGTTGTTGATGTTTTTTTTTTTTTGGGGGGGGGGGTGATAATTTGCCAAACAGAAACTTAGGAAGCTAAACAAATCATTCCATCACATTTAGAAACTCTCCATCAAAAAACCATTTCAAAAGATTTGAGAAAAATGCTGAAATCACCTCAGCTGTTCACAAAGTCAAAAAGATATATCCTTTCAAATTGGAAACAGGACTGAAAATGCTCTCTTTAAGCCCTGCAAACTACAAAATCAAGGTCTTATGCCATTTCACAGTGAGATGATACCGTGAAGAGCATAGCCTATGCCTTCCCACATGACAACTGTTAAAAAAAATAAATGGCCTAATCAAGCAAAATTTGAAGCCCAAGCATAACCATAACCATTAATAGTATATATTTTTAACAAATTAATATAATACTCTGAAGCAAAGATACCAGACACTAATATAAACCTGTCATGCTAATTATTATCAGACCTGAGAGCAACTTCTTGACGCACGCTATATCTAACTTTCTTATCAAAGCATCGCTCTTTCCTCTTCTGACGAAACCTGTTTAAAGAGGCTACTCGGTGTGGCTGACTACATCTTCCAGGGTAATCCATCCCACCCTACACCAGGATACAAATAATTTGAAAATGTAACCAATAATGAGATTGCTACTTGGCAATTTGTAGTTGAGCACTAATGAAGTTTCGTCAGGCCATACCCTCTCATTTTGAGGGGCTAGATCCTCACACTGCGAACCCGGTGGTATTTCAGATCCACCCAACAGTAACAATACCGCTTGCACCTGTCATATGAAACCAACTGCAGAGTTTAATTCATTAAACATCCCTAGAAGTTATGATTTGATCATCCTTTTGATGCTCCAAAATTGGAAGGAAAACAAATATGCAAGACATGTATTAAAATAGTTACAGTTGCATGCTGCTTAAGCCCAGTGGAGCAGCAAGTTCAGCCAATTTAACGTCACAGTCTAACGATAAATTGTTTAAGAGCGGAGAGAACCAAGAAAAAAAAGTTTCCTAGGACTATATATCGGCAGGCAAAGAATCTAGAAAATCCAGTACACACTAGTAATTCCAAAAAGAAAATCAGCAAGGAGAGCGAAAACCGCACCTTATCAGGGGTAACAGAGTCAAAAACGTATACTTGACCACGGAATGAAAGCGTAAGTTGGCTAGGATCCTCGTGAGGGATGGACAATTCAGAACCACTACCGGAAACATATACGGTATCGGAGTTCACATCCTCCACTACGCCGCCGACTCCACCACTGCCATCTTCGAGGGCTTGCGTTTCGTAATGGATGTTGTGATTATCAATTGATTCGGCGCCAATGCCAGCGCCATCTTCATCTTCTGCGGTGCTGATCCGATTAGTGACGTTCATTGATGGGAGTTGTTCGTACATTGCTGGTTCGAGTATTGAACTAGGGGTTTTTTATGCATAATATGAGCAAGTTTGAAACCCTAACCCAAATAACAACTGGATTATGATGAGAGCAGAATTCGTTGGATAGAAGAGAATAACGGTTATTGTCTGGAAGTGAACGCGAGTTGGGGGGAACGTCGGAGTTCAGAGATCCAAGGGCAGAGAGAAGGTGGACGCCGGCTCAGGTGAGGACAGCATGAAGGAAGTACAAGGTAGTTCTAAATGGTGCGATGTTTACTAGGCTTGCCCCTTCCTCCCCAATCTGTGGGGCCGCCTCAATAGAGCTCTTGGGCCGGCCCGTTACTTGGGCTGACCTGTAAAAACCATTCCATCTGATATTGAAATTAAGGCCACTATGTTTGCTATGGGTAGTTTTAAGGCTCGTGGAGCGGATAGTTTTCCTCCAATTTTTTATAAGTCCCATTGGAACATTGTGGGTCCAGCTTTGAGTGACTTTGTTAAGCAAATCTTTCAAGGTAGTCTATCCCTTGCAGAGGCTAATAAGACTCTTATTACGTTGATTCCTAAATGTGATAGTATTGAATTGGTTAGTAACTTTAGGCCAATTTCTTTGTGTACGACTCATTATAAATGTGTCTCCAAGATTATTGCTCTTTGGTTGCGAGGGATTATGGATGAATTGATATCGCCTTACCAAGTTAGTTTTATAAAAGGCAGGCACATTCAAGATAATATCATTGTGGGCCAGGAGGTACTCCATATTATGAGTAAGACTAGAAGTAGGAGAGGGCTGATGGCATTGAAAATTGATATGGAAAAAGCGTATGATAGAATTAGTTAGGGTTTTATTAAGAATGTTTTGATAGAGGTTGGACTAGATAGCTCCTTTGTGGATCTTATCATCTCCTGTGTCTCCTCTGTATCTTACAATGTCCTATGGAATGGGTCCCAAACCGAGTTCTTCTCTCCCACTAGGGGTCTCAGACAAGGGGATCCCATTTCTCCTTTGTTATTTGTTCTTTGCATGGATAAACTTTCTCACCTTATTTGTGATGCAGTGGCCGAAGGTAGTTGGAAGCCCATCTGTGTTTCTAGGCAAGGGCCAAGTATGTCTCATCTTATGTTCGCCGATGATCTTCTCCTTTTTGGGGTTGCTACAGGAGCACAAACTACGTGTATGACGAAATGTGTGCAGGACTTTATGATGGCATCTGGGGGTAAAGTAAATATCAATAAATCATCTGTTTTTGTAATACCCCAGATAATTATGATAACAATGATGATGATGAAAAAAAATAGTAATAATAATAATAATATAGTATTAGTTTAATTATATTAGTTTAGATCAATTTGATTAGTTTAATTAGTTTAGATATATTTGATTCTATTAAATTTATATTGATTGATTTAATAGAATTTAATAATATTTTATGATTTGTTATTTTTTTTATAAAACAAACAAATACTTATCTTTATCTACAATATAATTTTTCTTTTAAAAAGAAAACTATACTATTCATCAAAATAAAATTATTCAAATTTGTATCCTATATGATCGTAACCGCAAGGATATTTTATGAATATAAGAACATATCTTATGTGCGATATAATTTTTTTAAAATAACTGTACTATTTATCGATATAAAAATATTTAAATTTGTGTATATCTTGTAAAATAATAACAAATATTTTTGTTCAACAAAGCTATTATATAAATATAAGAATATAATAGGAAGATTCATTCTTCTATTCCGTGAAAAAAAAACCTTTGCATGTAATGGTTTACCTATTCCATCTTTGAATAACATATTAAGTCACAGAGTAAATGTTGTTGGTTTTTAATTATTTATTAATTGTCAATAGTTAAAAGCCCAACCCATAAAGCCCAGCTAATAACTAAACCCTAAGAGCCTAATTATAAGTTAGGTTTAGCCGCCTAACTTTAGTCATCGTTCGTTAGCTCTCTCTTTGAAAAATCCTTTACGGTAGAGTTTCCCTTCTAGGAGCTTAGCAAACACGGAGACCAGGTAATCCTAATCTCAGAAACTCTTTTCCCTATTCATGTATATCTTCTTCCTTCTCGCTTCACGTGATTGGACGAGTATGCTTGCGAGTTCGTATTTTTTTTTAAATTGCTTCAGATTTGATAGCGTCATAGGTGTATATAACATATGATAATACACATATATATTAGATTTCCTTTCCGTTTACCTTTCTCTGTACATGCGCAGGCTTACAAGTATATAATGTCACATATATTGATTACTTTTGGTTTTGCCTTTCTCTGTACTTGTGCGAGGCGTACCCTGGGTGTGAAAGAATGCTTTTGCCTTCATTAATATATGAACTTCTCCTATCCAATCTTGAATGGCCGCGGGGTCCATGCATGGTTTCTTCAACGCCATTCTTGATTCAAATATCTATAAGTGTTTTTTGGACTTCAATTTGTCCTTCGGTTTGCTTTTGAATTTCGGTGGGGTCCACACGTTTTTTTTATTGCTCTTGATCCAACATTTTTGCTTTTGAACTTCTGCGGGGTCCACACACATTTGTTGATCCAAAATGCTTGAAGATTTTGATAGAAACATGCCTATTCATGTGGGGTCCACTTCTTTCTTTTCTTAATTTGACCTTTTGACCAAGCTTTTAGATCTCATAATCTCTCTTACAAAATAAAAAATAGGATATTAATAGATTTTGTATTAAACTCTCCTTATATCCTGTAATTAATTTAAATGATAGAAAAATATATAAAATATAATTAAATAAGTATAGAATATCAATATGCTCAATCTAATATTTCTCGAAACCTATACTTAATTAAGTGTGGGAGTTAAGATCCACACTTTCTTGTAGAATTAAGGGTTTTAATATTATTATTATTATTAAAAAAATATATCTGTTTACACATAATTAAAATATAATAATAATTATTTAGGAATTTTATTACGAGTTTAAAATTATTTAGCTGTGGGAGGATAGCTTTGGGAAGGTACCTCCGAAAGTGATGAACACACACTTTTAAGGCTTTATGCCTTCGAATAGAAAATTATTTGATGTGAACCAATATATCCGTTCTTCCCAAAGTGGTGCTTGGCAGGATATCCGGGATACTAGTAGCAACTTTGGGAAGAGGTGTGCACACTAGGAAGAAAATGATCTATAGCCAATTTGATGATGATTTGTGACTGGCAAGTTTCCGAGTCACAGGTAGACTGGCAGGATATCCGGGTCTACCATGGTTCTCTTCCCACTAAATAGACTGGCAGGATTTTCGGGTCTAAACAAAATTTAAAATGATAATGATTAAAGTTTGATGCAATTATCAGATGATATATATACATTTGCTTTGATTAATAAATTTGTGCCAGACACCTTATGATTATACAAATATACGATATTTTATCTTATTTTATTTTGTAAATATTTTATTTTAATTTTATAATTGCTTTGTTTTATTTCAATTTATTTTAAAATTATATATTTATTTACTTAATCATTTTAGTTTATGTTATATTATTTGTTCTTAATTAGGATTACCAGCTCTTGCTGATGTCTGTGTTTCTGGGCTGCGATGATCCTTCGGGGGAGCAGAATTTCAGTGAACAGGTTTCAAAGGTTGGGGCTAGCAGTGAAAGTGAGGAAGACGTCCGATTTTAGTTTTATTTAAATTTCTTGTATTTTTATTATTATTTTTTTTTGTCTAAAACATTTTTGTTTAGGTTTAGATCTATTTAATGTACTTAGTAGCCTTGCACTTGTCCCAGTACAAGTGCGGCGGTGACACTTCCCGAATTTAGGTATTTTGAATTTTAGTTATTATTTATAGAAATCATGGAAATTTTATGTTTTATAACTGCTAGAAATTCGGGGGTGTTACAGTTTTCTTTTCCCCTAAAGTTGCTAAGCATACCAAAAGAAGGATTCAATCCATTACCCCACATGAAGATTTCTAATGATATTGGAAAATATTTAGGCTTCCCTCTTGTTCGGAATAGAAAAAGAAGAGAGGATTTTCAATATGTTATCGATCGTGTTAGAGCAAAGATAAGTGTGTGGAAAGCTCGTAGTCTCTCTATTACAGGAAGAATCACACTTGCTAGATTGGTAATTAGTATGGTCCCTATGTACCCTATGCAAGTGGCTAGATTGTCGGAAAATGTATGCTTAGAAATAGAGAGAATTCAAAGAAGATTTATTTGGGGCCTCACCGGTACCTCTAGAGGGTGCTATCCTATTGCTTGGGATTGAATTACAAGGCCAAGGGGGTATGGAGGCTTAGGATTTAGGAAACTGGTCTCTGTTAACAAAGCTTGTGGGATAAAGTTAGCTTGGAATCTCATCAAAGGGTCAAGAGGCCTTTGGGCGGACATCCTGTCTTCAAGATATAAGGGGAGAGACGAGGAGTGTCTTCTGAACTACAGGTCAGGTGACTCTAGGATCTGGAAGTTTATCTCCTCTCAGAAGAATTTCTTGGATCAGGGTGCTAAATGGTTAATTAGAAGTGGGTCTGAAGTTAATTTCTTCCATGACTGTTGGCTTGGGGAGGGGATAAAGGTGTGTGATTTCTGTATCAGGCCCTTGACAGAGGAGGAAGGTAATTCTTTTGTGGTAGACTGGGTAAGGGATGGCAATTGGTGTCTGTCGAGGTTGACTAATGTCCTAAACCCCACTGGCATTCTTCGGGTGTGCGCAGTGCTCCCGCCGAGAGACAATGCAGGTCCTGATATTATGGCATGGGGCACCTCCATGGATGGGCAATTCTCCTTAAAGAGTGCCTATTATTTGATTGAGCCTACTGAGCATTTCCAGAAAGACAGCCTGTTCAAGGTGATCTGGAAGTGGAGGGGAGCCGAAAGAATAAAAATTTTCATGTGGAGAGTTCTATTAAATAAACTTCCCATGGACCAGTGGAGAAGCACGTGGTCCCAGACAGCGATTTTGCTTAGCTTGTAATTCAGGTGTGGAAGATGTTTTGCATATTTTGAGGGATTGTCAGTTTGCAAAGAATTTGTGGCTGGACCTACTCCATATCAGGTTTGTATCTGAGTTCTTTTCTTTGCCCCTTTGTGACTGGCTTGGTATTAATCTCAAAAAGTCTCTCGGAAGGAACCGTAAAGACCCGTGGAACTTAATATTTAGGGTGACGGTTTGGAAAATATGGGAATGGAGAAACTCTTATATTTTTTATCCCTCTTTTGTTAAACCTGCTAATCTAGCTGCTTTGATTTTGAGAACTTGGGTAAATTATACTATTAATCATAATTCCTTGGGTTCCTTGGAAAGTAATCAGTCTATGAGGTCTACACAGCAAGAGCGGCCTCCTTCAGGGTGGTGGAAGTTAAATGTCGATGGAGCTATGGTATTATCATCTGCTCAGGCGGAGTGTGGTGGCCTTTTGCGTGATGAGGAAGGTAAATGGTGTATTGGCTTCACGAAATCTATGGGAGACTGCCCAACCCAGGTTGTCGAAGAGTGGGCCATTTGGGAAGGTCTTCGTCTTGCTCAGGATTTCAGGATTAAGTATGTTGTAGTGGAAACTAATGCTGAAGGAGTTCTCAAATTAATTCTAGATCCTGAATGTCATTCAGTAAGCCTTACATTTTTGAAGATCAGAGAATTGGCTAGGATGGATTGGCATGTAAAATGGAGATTTGTGCCAAGAGAAGCTAATAGAGTAGCAAATGCTTTAGCTAAAGTTGGAATTTCAAAGACTGGTATTCTCGGTGAGAGTCCTAGTTTTTTGAGATCTTGGATTAACCAAGAGTGCATGGGATTAATTTCCCCTTTATGTAATTTTATTTCAATGTAATCTAGGCTTATGCCTACTCTTTAATATCAAAAACAAAAAAAAGGTCGAGGTGTTGCCCGCAGAAAATTAAAATTATTTGCAGCCCACCAGGTACGCTTTAATGCTTCGTTTGAATTGGGAGAAAAGTGAGGAAAAAATATATGCAAAAGAATATTAAGTTTAAAAACTTCTATAAATGGTAAAAAAAAAACTATTTTTTAAAATTTTCTCTCTTAATATTTTTCCTCCTTAATTTTCTCCATCAGACATAGGGTAAAAGTTAACGATATCAATAATTTTTTTTTGAACAAACAAAGGAGTGATAATAGTAGTATTATCAAAATATTACTTGTATGATAGTACAATGATCCATTTATAATTTATAAATAGAGTTTAATGTTTATATTTTTATTGCAGATTTTTTTTCCTATCATGCTCACATAAAAATAAGTGAGTCTTATTGTATGGAGAAGGGAGATAAAAAAAATTAAGTATACCCACTTACTTTTATGTGAGTGAAGCAAAAAAAAAAATCTATAATAAAAATATAAACATTAAACCTTTATAAATAAAAAGATAAATGGACGGGAGTTGTATTGGTTTGGAAAGAAAGAGGCCAGGCCTACACTTTCACAAACTCAGTGTTTGTGTACATGTTTATTATAGCAGCAAATAATCCCATACTTATACTCCCTCCTCCCGATTTTTAATATAAGATATATATATATATATATATATATATATATATATATATATATATATATAAAAGGTTAATTTTGATTATAAATATAAAAAATAATTTTTATATATGTTAGATTTTTTTTTAATTTATCTCTATTGATGTTCTATTAACAATAGTCAAATAATAGAAGGAATGAGGAAATTATATATATATATATATATATAATTAGAATGTTTTAGAAAATGCATATCATATTAATTAATTTAATTAACAATTTTAATGTAATTAAATAAGATAAATATTATCTTAGGTCAAGCACGAGTACCAAAACCTAAGTGACCATTGTTGTTGAGACAAAAAAAAAAAAAACAACTCTATTTTGATGACGTGGCTTCATGTGTATGCGGTGACAGAGGATATGGAAGAACATAAAAGTCCATACTTCTTGGAAGAGGCCATTCTCACACAAGTGTCATACGTTGAAAATGAGGGTGATTTTATGTAACACCCCCGAATTTTTAGAATTAAAATAACATAAAATGTTGATAATTTTCATAAATAATAATAAAATCCAAAATAAACTACTTCGGGAAGATGTCACCGCCGCATTTGTATGGAACAAGTGCAAGACTTCTTATTACAGGAAATAAATTTAAACTTAATCAGAATGTTCATAAAAATATAAAAGAAAAGAAAGAAAGTAACTAGAGTTTATTGTCCGTCATCCTCACTTCTCACTGTTAGCCCCAATCTTTAAAACATGTTCATTGAAATTCCGCTCCCCCGAAGGATCATTGCAGCCCAAGAATACACACATCAGCAAACGCTGGTAATCCTAATTAAATAAGGATAACATGAAATAAAATTAAACAGAAACAAGTAGATAGATGAATAAATTTGATATGAATTGAAATAAAATAAATAGATTATACAATAAAATAAAATAATTATAAAATAAGATAAATTAATTACAAAATAAAATTAAATAATTGTAGAATAAATTAATTCCAACATAAAATAAATTAATTATAAATAAAAATAAATTAATTGCAAAATAAAATAAAATAAAGCAATAATATGTGTATATGTATAAACAAAAGGGTGTCATTGTTTTTAGAGTTTTCTAGTGGGAAGAGAACCACGGTAGACCCAGATATTCTGTCAGTCTACCCTGTGACCCGGAAACCTGCCAGTCACAAATCATCATCAAACTGGCCATAGATCATTTTCTTCCTAGTATGTACACCTCTTCCCAAAGTTGCTATTAGAGCCCCGGATATCCTGTCAGACACCACTTTGGGAAGAACGGATATAATAGGTTCACATCAAATAACATATCGGAGACATAAAGCCTAAGAGTGTGTTCATCACCTTGGGAGGTACCGTCTCAAAGCTATCCTCCTACTTGCTTATTTATTTTAAATGCTTCTTAAAGAAAATAAATAAATAAAATATAAACAAAATAAATAAAACAAAACAAAGCAAAACAACATCGGATAAGAGCTTGATCTATGTCCAGATTTATTATAATATTAAAATATATTAATATATATGTGCGTGAGTAATAAAATGTAAGGAATTAGGGACGTATAGATTGATGTCAAACACATATATTTGAATCATAGAATGATATTGAATCAAACTTGGGTGGACCCCACATGCCCAAAGCAAACGCAAACTGAGAGTAAATTATGCTGAAGTTAAACACATGTTATGCATATATATGTTTAACAGTTGTGTTTGTGTACAGGTTTCGAACTGAAAAGTCATGACACACTCATTAAGAACATAATCACAAAGCCACAGGAGAGTCCTGTACATGCATGTTTATTTGAATCAAAAGTCATCGAGCAAAATGTGTGTGGGCCCCATGGCCATTAGAAATTGAATAGGAAATTTTTAGAATGAATTCAAGTATTCAACACATGAATGGTCGTGCAAAACAAGAAAAACCCTAAATTAATTTTTGTTAAAGGGGCGGCTAGAGAAAAGAAAGAAACAAGGCACACACATGCGGAAATCAATAGACAGTGGAAACACGAACATACATACACATCTACCGTTATAACTTCATACCCAGATTTGTCAATGGGATTAGGATTACCTGGTCTCTGTGGTCGCTAAACTTCTAGAAGGGAAACTCTGCCGCAAAGGATTTTTCAAAGGGGAAGCTAATGAATGATGACTTAAGTTAGACGGCTAAACCTAATTTATAATTAGGCTTTTAGGGTTTAGTTATTAGCTGGGCTTTATGGGTTGAGTTTTTAACTATTACTAGTTTAATAAAATAATGGCAATTCACTTATTATATTCTAATTTAAATTTTATCTTTATCTATCCATTTATTATTATTATTTTTTTATTACTGTATTATAAATTATAAATTTTATTATTATTATTATTATATTTATTAAAATAGTAATAAAATCTAAGGCATTACATTTTATGTACAGAAAAGTGATATTTTTTTGCGTCAATATATGTACTGTCAAACTTCTGCGATATATTCTGACCGTCCGTTCCCTTCTATACAAATAAGATGAGTTTGACTCAAGCATGATTGATGTAATCTCTTTTGATTGACGTACTCTTGTTCCCAAAGAAATAGACAGGGCAGCTAGCCCACAATGGATTTAATCAGTATATGAAACTTTAGCCGCGTAAATACGATGTTTCCGATTTAAATTTGTCTAATTACACAAAGCACCTTCATGAGAATGACCCTTAATTAATGAGACCTCATAATAATGATCGAACATGACACAATCATATTAAAAAATGACCGGCAGGGAGATTTATCGACACTGCATGACCATGTGTGTAGACATACAACCTTACCGGAAGAATGAGCTGAGAATGAATTGGGCAGTGTTTGTAAATTCTCAAAACTTATGTTTACACAAGTCAAAATAAAAATCCTCTTATATACTTATATAATAAATCCCAAAAGTTATTTTTAAAAATTAATCTAAATGGACACGTAAATGGTATGCATAGCTTAAAATGACTTAAAATTGGGCACATAAACGAAGGAAAAACACACGTACGCTATATTTAACTGCAGCAACTTAAACGACATGAAATAAGTTGGGGGTGTATATATTAACATAGGCACGACTTGTCGAAAATCCCACATTATTCTAATACGATGGACACATAACAATGGTATGTATAACATCCAAAAATTTGGGAATTTAAATTTGAATGTTATATGAAAATTTAAATATTAATTATTTCCTTTTATTTTAGTTTTTATAATTACAAAACTAAATTATTTGAAATAAAGATTTCTCTTCCTTAAATTAATTTGGGAAGAATGATGAACTTAAGGAAATGATTATTTTAGGCCAAATGATTAAAGTTATTATTTGAAATAAATGAATAAATAATAGATAAATAAATAATTAAAATTTTGAATTTATTTCCTAATACATACAACCAAAGAAAATAGTTGCAAGAAAATACTTATACACTTGTATACATATAATTAAGACCCATTAGTTCCCTTTTGTTCTCCTCTGGCCCATCTTATTTTAATTTCCCACGGCCCAATGACATACTTTCAAGACCCAAAACGTGCAGCCCATTAGAAATATGAAGGCAGCCCATCAAAAATTCATTCATCCATATAATTTCCCACAGCCCAATGACATACTCTCAAGACCCAAAACGTGCAACCCATTAGAAATATGAAGGCAGCTGGCAGCCCATCAAAAATTCATTCATCCATATGATTTCCTTCTCTCTGAATCCTTAAAACGCAAAAGACTCCCAGAAGCTTTTGGTCCAACCAAGTTCTTCCCAAAACTCCACCATCCCTTCGGCCCAAACCCATTCGCCAAACCCAACCCAAACCAAAGACTCCTCCAGCCGAATGACGTAAAACAGCAAGGGAGGCAGATCACGCAAAATGCAGAGAAGCAGCAGTTCAGCGCCGAAAACGCACAGAAATGTCAGACACGCAAGATCATCACCTTATCTCTCGAGCCCAGAGCTGAATGTCCTATGGTCCTTACCCGCCGATCAACCTTTCCTCCTCCAATATATATGTCATTGCTGCCCTTGTTTCTTTGGTATTTTCTTTCGGTTTCACCAAGAACAGAAGCACAAAACAGAAACGCAGAGGGTGAGAGTGGAGAGTTGCAGAAGAGAGGGAGAAGAGAGAGTGAGGGAGAGACCGAGAGTGAAGGGTGTGGGAGTGCAAGAGTGGTTCAACGTCTTATCTGTTTCTGTTGACGGAAAACAGAGCAAAGAAACCAGCCCCCTATTCTCCTTGTTCGGCTGGAACAGTGAAGAGTGAATTGTGGAGTGTTGCTCTCGAGTAGTGTGATACTAATTAGTTTAGACAAGAGCTAATCACTTTCCACTTATTATGCATGTTGATACGTTGTTTGTGAATATTTTGTTAAATAATTCCTATGAATGATTTTTTTATTGCCTCGTAGAACCTTATGATTTGAAATATTGAAATATATTGTAAATTAAGATATTTTAACATGATTATGAAAATTATTGAAAAAATTCTTATTGAGTTAATTATTATGATAATTATGGAAAATGATGAATTGGGAAGAGATGGAGTTGTTATTCCCACCACGTGGTAAGGTCTCTATTGGTGCACAATGATTGGTTTACTATTGTCCCACTAGAGTGATGAGAACTTGTCTACCAGAGTGATGAACTTACGATACCTCATTAGAGTAAAGTGGGAAAAGACCCATAGTCTGAGGCAGGTGCTCTAAGGATTTTGATTAGTCCTCATCAGTTGACCAATGAGCTTTTAAGTAACCAGTAACATAAGTGTGACTTAGCCCATGGGTCTAGTCAGATGAAATAAGACGGTTATGGGAGGTATTATAGGGAATGGAATTCAAAAAAAAAAAATTGTGACACTCAATTATGATACAACATGATAATGTGATATTTTATGATATTTCATTTACGATATGAGATTTTGTGATATCGATATTTATAAGATATATTTTTAATATATAGTTATATAAAATTGTTTCATTTGGCACCTCACTAACACATATTAATATTCGTAATAAGTTGGACTGATGGTTACCAAATTTTTCCAGGTAATAGCTCATATCCAGGTCCGTCAGGGAAGTCAACAGATGTATTGTACTTTAATCAAGTAGGGCTTTTGTTTATCTATGAGTATGAATGGATTAATGTATGTTGTCACACTCTAGGGTTCATGATGCATATACTGGCATATTTCGAAAATTTTAAATTTCGCTTAAATCTCATTATTTGGGTAACTCTAATTAATACTTTGTTAAATATATAGTTAATCTGTTAATTAAACGATGGTCATTTCAGTATGCATGACTTAAAATTCCAATTCCAAGGGCGTTCTTAAAAAAAGGATAATAAATGGTATATAATATACTTTGCGCAATTTACAATATTTCTAATGTTGAAGGTTTACCCATATTTGATGATAACAAGTCTATCATGAATATGAGCCAGCAATGTCTAAATTCCCTGATCCATAAGACAACCTTGAAAAAACAAAAAGATTATCCCTATTCCTCACCAAGTGGAGTATATCGATTACTTTGTTTAAGATTATACCTATTTAAAATTTCAGCACGTAATGACATCTTCTGTGACTCATTGAATGTAATTCCTAAAATTAAACATGGATAAATTTAGAAATTTCGTTTATCTAAAGACAAAGTTATTGATTAATGACTTGTTTATCATTTCCTTTTAATTTTGATGAAGTAGTTAGAGTTGTCATGTAATAAAAACTACAAAAAGTATACATAATCCTCCCTTATATGCTAGGCTTTAACTAGGTAGGTTTGGACCTGTGAGGGAGATTCAAAGACTGAATCCAAGCCTTGACTTGTATGTAAGTTTTTTTTTAAGCCTGAACATGAGCCTTCAAAAGTTTAATAAAGTCTGAAGCCTATTTAAAAGTTTACTTAAAATACAGGTCTTTAAATATGTTTAAAGCATACACATCTAAGTTCATATAATTCATCAAGTCTATTTAAATACTCATGTTATGTCTTAAAAGCTTAATAATTTCATTCTCATATGAAATAAAAAAAAGTTAGTAAGAAAAAGAAAAGAATACTTGGTAACACCAATTGTCTGAGCAAGTAGGAATAAACAAAATTCATAATTTATTGACTAAGAAGATATATTTTTTTTAAAATCAATCAAGCAAGACACTTAGCATACAAAACTAGATTTTACCTTTTGTTTTTTTTTTTTGTAGAAAATGAAACAAACTCCTTTTGTTGGTTACAATTATTATATTGCATCAAATGACATAGATGAAGGGAAAAGTAACAAGCTAGTATTGCCATCTCGGGCAATTAATAAAAAAAGAAAAGAAAAAAGAGAAGCGGATGTAATCAATTAATGAATGAAAAGATTAATTTCATCAATAAATGATGAAATGTTAAACCTATAGTTGAGAATAATTTATTAAATCTATAAAATCAACTTAGATCAAATTATATATAATTATACATAATAATATGTTTTTTATTAAAAAAACCAAATATGTTAAACCTGTAAGCTATACCATATGAAAATAAGTTTGACTTATTTACTAAATATGCTATGTTGGGCTATAGGCTCTTGATATGCGTGTAGCTTATTTTCACCCCTAATCCTTCTTTCATGGCATTTTCAACTAATTCTTACATATCAATTAATAATAGTTAAGCCATTAAACTTGTCTCATATTGATAAATTTTTTTAATCTTACCCCTATATAAATTATGTAATTTATTTTTTCAAACTTTGAACCTCAATTAGTAACAAAAATAAAGTGAAGAGAAGTAATTAATAGGTCGGTTGGTGCCTTAGTGTATATTTGATACCAAAAGTTATTTGTAAAATATATGCCCCATAGTTTAGATAAGAGGGTGCATATATTAATATATTATAATGCAATTGATGATTTACATTTCCAAGAAACTGGGTGGGGTTTCAACAACTTTGTTTAAAATTAATAAAGCTTCCAAATTTTCACAGACTGAGATCAAATGCAAGTCCTTGCAGGCCCAAAAAAAGAGGAGATCTAACGCAAGTCCTCACATTCTTCATTCAGATGCGTCCCTTTTATATGTAGAATATCCCTGCAGGCAGCATTCTCCTTTGTCCCCAGAAAACAGTGCCTACATGTGAATTCTGGCCTCTTCCTCTCAATATTAAATTATGAACTCCTTCGGCGGCCACTGGCCAGTGACCTAGATAATTACACTCTACTAAAATAATCCATTAAATCCTTCAAACGGATTTCTATTTTTTTTATTATTATTTTTTTTTTAATACATAAAATTTTAGGAAAGGGGTTGGACTCACCCACAGTCCAAGGGCAGGACGCTCAAAGTCTAGTCCGCAGGGAATACTAGCCAGAAAGTACACATGTCTCCACATCTATCAGTATTATCACTGATTCCCAGACCCTTAGGATGCCTCCCCCAGTGCCTTGACCAGCGCAGGAATCGAACCCTCTCCTTTAAGGTGAAGAAAACCGACCCTCACGCCAGTTGAACCAAGGAGGGGGGTAACAGATCTCTATTTATTTGTCTTTATCAATGCGAAGGCAAAGTCAGAACAGCGAATAACAAATCGGAAGTATTTTAATGAGTGATTGGTTAATCCACTTACTCCCCCAATAATTACTACACTTATCTGCTAATTGCTAGCACGAACACGTACGCTCCTTTGTTATTTAAGGTAAAGAAAACAAAAAGGCTAGTGAATGCGTGGCTTATTGGCTTTCGTTCATTGAATAAAGATGATGAGCCGTCCAATTAATACGAGCTTAGTTCCACTCGAAAACCGACTATTCGAGACGCCGTCGTTTTCAGCAATGACATGGTCCAAATAAAAAAAAAAAATTAGTCCCGTGGGGCAGCAATTGATCAAGTGAAAGTTGTTGAAAAAGGTGACTGTGCATGTATGCAAACGTGCAAGTACTGTTAGGAACATTAATACGAAGCTGAGTTATACGGTGGGTTGCCCAATAAGTAATAACCCAGAGATCGGCCTAGATACACGTAGGCGCACTTAGCACGGTCAATAATCACGGGAGAGGCACCACGGCGCTAATGGTTTTGTGGCATGACTGTTTCCTATCTAATGGGAGGGAGGTCATAAGTTTGATCCCGTTCTTTATAATTAAAGTCACTAGTGTTTACTATTGTAAAAAAAAAAAAAAAAAAAAAGTCATGGGAGAGTCCAAATTGAATTTAGACTTTAGAGATCATAATGCATAAAAACCAAGTAAGTGAAAGAAATGAAGATCATTAAAAAACCGTACATCGAGTGCCAAAAAATATCTTTAGGGTTATGTAGCTTCTATTTCCTTCAAAGTTAGGAATTTTAATAACGGAAATAAAAACAAAAAATATTATATCACACATAAAAGTATTTGAAATATAATACAGACTTAATATATAAAAATTGAAAGAAATCTATTATATAATAGTTCCACTTCCATTGGACCTAGGCGGCCCTAGCCTACCAAGAATTAACTATATATATTCTAAGGGAAAACATTTTCTCATGTTGTAGGAAAACCATTTTCTTATGTTACACACACATGAAATTGTGGGATCCACACACACACACATATGAATTAATATATGTGTAGTCAAAATATTAAAATAAACCGTAGATAAAGAAAGATATCTCCTTTTACTCTCACACACACATTTTAAAAAAATTATGGCCCCAGCCCCCTTAAATCCGCCCCCTGATTCTGTTTATTATTATATATAATAGTCTTTCAACTAAATCGGTTGATTCTAAAAAAAAGTTAAAAGTAGATAAATGTACTAATTATGTAGGAATTTTTTTAAACACCCTTATTTTACAAATGATTGAAAGAAAGAGTAATAACGAGAAAATGATATATAAAAGAGAATATATGTAGTATATTAATAATTAATTAAAGGTAAAATGAGAAAAAATGTATTTATTATTTAGACAAAATCAAAACAAACATTACATTTAGGCTTTGTTTGGGAGTTTGAAGAAAAAGGAAAGGAAAGAGATATAAGGAGTTTGGAGGGGAGAAGAAGGAAGGGAAATGAATGATATTTCCTCCTTTGTTTGGGAGTTAAAAAAGGAGTAAGGAAGGAAAATGAAGGATTAATGAGTTATTTTTATTATTTTACCCTTTGCTTTAAAAATTAATATAATTATTATACTTTATAAATAAAATTAAATTTAAATTTTCTAAAAAATATTATTTATGTGATTTTTATATTCAAAAAATATTTTCCTCTTAAAAAATATTTTTTCTCTTTGATAGTTATTTAGCACATAATAATTTAAGTATATAAAACTACAAACTAGTGCAGAGAATGGTATAAAAAAAATAGTAGGTACCTGGCAAGAAGAAGAATAATGAAAAAGTAGTAAATTAACTATTTAGCCTTTAAGTTTAATTTTCTTATTTTATCAAGTTATTGGTATCCCCAAATTAAGATTTTTAATTAATTTAGCACCGAAACCTCTGTTTTGCGGATTTTATTCAATTATTTGAATCAAATGCTTAAACAATTTGTAAATCAAGTGGCCTTCCTCTAGTGCAGCAGAGAATGGCTTCAGCTATATATGGAGGCGGAAAAGGGTTCACGAATGAGCAGGGGCAAGAGTTGTAAAAATCAGGGCGAGAGTTGTAAACGGGGATAACAAAGTAATTTATTGATTATCCCTCTTAAATCCTCCCATATTGAGGGAACTTTAATTTTAAAAAGAGGGAGGGTTTTGGGGGATTTGTAAAAATCCCCAATTTCTCTCCCTCTTATTTTTGAAACTTAGAAATAAAGGAAAGGATTTACAAAATCTTTCATTTCATTTCCTTTCCCTCTAAAATACAACTCCCAAACACACCCTTAAGTACAAGACCATTAAAAAATAGGATCTTATGCATAGGGGCGGGGAATAACTCAGGAGAAAAAAAAGAAAAAACTCCTCCTATGCGAATCAGTACTACTCGATCTCAAGGCAAATATTATATTTATATATACCCGTTTTCAATTTTTTCGGCTAATATAAGATGTTCAAAGCTTGGATTGCTGTTTACACTCTTAACAGTCAACCTTGACCTTAGATTCCCATAAGATTGCAAGCTGGCTACATAACAACTTGTTTTTTTTTTTTTTAAATGTCAATTATGTGAGTACTTTAATTTGCCGGTAGACAATTTATAAGTGTTTATGTAACTGCTCCAAGGGTTTTAGGGCAAAACCTAACACTCATATGAGATTAGAGCTTAATTCATCTGAAATTTTTATTGTAAAAAAAACCATTTTCATACTATACTTCTTGAGTTGTCTGATTAAAAATTAATGAATATACATGAAATACAGACGAATTAGAAGAAAGTGTACATGTATACATAAAAGGATTTTTACTGAAACATATGACACTGCTCATCAACACATTGTCATAAATTTTTAAATGCATCAATATAAAAAGTAAAGCAAATCGATGGGGTTTGGATTTATAAAATGAAGATACGTACGGATTCGATATAAATAGAAAGGATCACGCAGACCAAGTGACGAAGAACCAATCAAAATAAAGGTAAAAACACTCAAACCCAAAAAGGTAACAAGGGAAACAACCTTTACAGCACAAACTGCAAGCAAATATCAAAATGGAAACGAAAAGCCCGAGTGTTCACATGCCATTTTTTTGGTCTCTGTTGGGACGATCCTTTTTTTTTTTTTTTGCTCAAAATCTTCGGGACGATCACAGGCCGTTGAAAACATCAAAACAACCATAAAATACAGAAAAAGAGATCGCAGAATTAACCCGGAACCACTTTCTCTGCCTTTCTAAAGGAAAGGTAGGGGGAGTTCGTCCGTACTGACGAACTTCAGGTCGTCCAAATATAGATTTAAACAGTTGAAATCAATTTTTTTTTCTACATAAAAAAATTATTTTTAAGAAAAATGTTAGTTCAAAGTTCAACTTTATTTTAGACTCCCTATCCATTAATTCTTTTTAAAAAAAATTAATCAGGCCGTCCAGATATGATCTGGACGGCCTGGAACTCGTCCGTACGGACGGGCTCCCCCTGCCTTTCCTTGGAAAGGAAAGAGAAAGAGAAAGTGGTTCCAATTAACCCTTGGGCTACCGTTACTCCATTCCGTTGCCAACAAACCGGTGGCAAGCTTGGACTTTGATAATGGAATTTCGGACGGGGCTTGCTTGATCACTTGTCGCACATACGGCCAATGAGAGTTGACACAGATGGTAAGGGATCCAGGACTAGGCCCTTAGGTCGTGGGTTTGATCCCCTCTGTCGTCGCTGAGACTCCTTTGGTAAGCGATCTCGTAAGTCCCCAGTAAGTGCTCATAGAGCCCGGGGCCATGCCTTGGCCTTGGTAGGAGACTGGTGTCGAACTCTTCCAAAACTTTTTTATATCAAAAAAAAAAAAACTTGTCGCTCGTACGTTGTCGTTTGAGTAATTTCTGTGTGCCTAGCTCAGTAGTTGTGATGGGACATTAACCACGTTAGAATTAACTTCAAATTTCATGCTTACGTGAGGTATGGGACGCCTCCCTCAAGGCCATAACTAGCTATTTTAAATAAGCTTATTCAACTCTTTAACCGTTAAACCAATATTGTAAGGGTTACCATTCTTTTCAACCCTAAATGTTTAATGTTTATTTAATGAAATATTTATAAAATGTATGCTTCATTTCCGAGACTATTTATCAGTAAAAAGTAAATATACAATAGCTATTTACTAATTAAATACTTATTAATATAATTTATTCTTTGTTTACAAAGACAAGAATGAGACCCCCTTTTTAGCACTCAAATGTAATGAATTTTTTTGAACAAATGTAATGAGGTTAGATCCCACTTTTTTGTGTGTGTGTCTCTCTCTCTCTTTAATACTTGATTACTGCTTTGTTGAAATTCAATCAAAATACACTAATTAAAATCTTAGACCCATCTCCTCTTTTTCTCTCCATGCATGCGTGATCCTACACGACCAAATTGACTAACTCCCCCCCCCCCCCAAATATATCCACTCATCCATAGTAACATTTATCCATAAAAAAGTAACATATATAAAATAACATATAATTATGCATAAAAAGTACATTTTGTTATACTTATTTAATAATTTATTGTTCTTCAATACACTACTGTTCCAAATATAACAAATGTGAATTTCTAAAGTCATAGTTTTCCTCAACAGGTTAAAAATGGTGTTAATGATAGTTGTATATGTAAATTGTGATCTATGATGAGAACAGCATTATACTCATTCTTTTTCATATCAATAGTGGCATCTTTGATACATACACCAACAGTGCGATCTTATACTCGCGTGATACATAAAAGATGCCACCATTCATAAAATACATATAAACGAGTGATAAATATAAATGCGTTATAGAAAAGGGTAGTCCTGCAATCATAAATAGCATCTTCTCTCTCTCTATACACACACACGCGCGCACTGCGCACCACGGCGCTTATGGTTCGTGAACCTTGCAGTCGTACTCTCCTGGTCTTTATTATAAGGTACTAATTATCTAAAAATTTTTAGTCATTTTTATAAGGCACCAACTACATTTAATTAACTTATTTATTACTATTTTCTATTATGCCCTTACTTTAACAAACTTTTTTAAACTACCTCATTAAAGTAGGGATAAAGTTGGAAACTTTTATTAATTTTAGGCTCATTAATGACTTAACTTCCATTTTCTTGGTTTGTGAGAAAAGATAATTGATACCTTATAATAAGTACTTATAAGTACAAAAGGGAGTAAGTCGTAACATTTACGTGTATGTTTATTAATAAATTTTTAAATGCGGTTGCGGGTTCTACCACCCATCTCTCGCAAATCTTCTGCTTAAAATATACAACGTCACGAGCAACCAACCAAAGATCGGAGAGAAAACTTGCACACACTTGAACTTGCTTTCCATCCGGTTTCTCCCTTTTCCTTGTTTCCAACGCCTTCAAAGTCTCAGGCCAGCGAATATAGTGAGTTGTTAGTTTGGTTAGTATACCGTGCGCTTTCATCTTGTTGCAGGATATATACATGATATTGCTTTCAAGCCTCATTGTGTATGGAAGCTTGAAATCGTTCATGTAGGGTAGGATATTGTATTATTTAATTTTATTCTCTATACAGTTATCGAAGTCATCAATCGATCACTGCTAAAGGGTGAAGCGAATTCATTTGAGACGAGCAAAGCGACGGCGACGGGGAGGGAAGATAGTGTGCACGTCCGTGCGTGCACGGTGGCAGTAGGGTGGTGTTGGTGGGTGGTTGATCAATCGTCTCCAAAAGACTCTCGTCATAAGAGATGCCTCACAGGGCGACTTACATTTTCCCGAGGCAATTTCCGGACCATAGATTGGATGAATCTTCCCAACAGCTCTTAGATCACGAGAGGAAGAAGATCCCCGACTCCATAAAGTCGGGGACATTTGGCGCTGAAGGTGACGTTGATAAGAAAAAGCCGTCACTATCAACCACTACTCCCATTAAAAACGATGTCATTTATTCGCCAAGTAAACACTCAGCTGTATCCGATCTTCTCACGGGTGGTGGCAAGCTTCGGGCTAGACGCAAGCAAGTTGCTGATATCTGCAATTGGTCGACAGAGAAAAAGGGGGGAAGATCGGGTCACGTGAAACCGTACTCTCACAGGTCGTCCAGCGAGGAAGAACGCGAGCTTCTTCTTCCGCCGGAGTCGTCGGTGCCGCCGCCGCCGCCCCCACCGGAGACAGTAAAGAATAACTCTGCCTTTGACCAGAGCCTTGATCGGCAAGTGTCGTTACCAAGGTTGTCCAGTAATGGGAGTAGCTATGCTGGGAGCTTGTTCTCGGGGACAACGTTGGATGGCAATTTTTCCAGTGACATTATTAAGGAGGAAACGACGTTATCCATTTTCACCTCGTCGAGGAAGCAAGATAATGAAGATGAAAAGGAGAGTAAATATAAGATAGTGCAGAAGTCCAAAGAGAGCTACCAACTGCAACTTACGTTGGCTAAGAGGCTCACTGGTCTAGCAAGTATTGCTCCTGAGCCTGCTCTTACTCTGGGAACTGAAATCGAAACTTGTGATACCGAATCCGTTTCTTATCGTTTGTGGGTACGATCATAAAACTGTTTTCTTCATTCACTAAAAATGGTTATATAAATATGAAATATCCATGTCCCTGCATATTGCATAAAGGTTAACTAAGTCTGTTGAAGTATTATTCTCAGGTGAGCGGCTGTTTATCATATTCTGACAAGATAACGGATGGTTTTTATAACATTCTGGGGATAAATCCATATTTGTGGGCAATGTGCAATAATGAAGAGGAAGGAAGACGGCTGCCATCTCTGTTGGCGCTTAAAGCAGTCGAACCTAGCGAGACATCTATGGAGGTGGTACTTGTTGATATCCATGAGGATTCCAGGCTAAAGCAACTTCAAGATAAAGCACAAGAACTGTATTGTGCTTCAGAGAACACCTTGGTGTTGGTGGAAAAGCTAGGAAAACTTGTTGCCATTTATATGGGGTAAGTAAACAAATTAAATCAAATCCTGTCTTCTTTACCGCCTGAAGCTTGTTGCTTTTAGGTTTTGACTCTTTTTGGGTTGATATTTATATACGAAGGGGAACTTTTCCGGCAGAACAAGGTGATCTCCATGGGCACTGGAAGTTGGTTAGTAAGAGACTGAGGAATTTTCACAAGTGTGTTGTGCTTCCTATTGGCAGCCTATCTTCTGGACTTTGTAGGCATCGAGCTATTCTTTTCAAGGTGAAGAATATACCCTCATAATGACTTAAATCCTTGTTAATTTCATCAAGATTAAATAGTTGCTCCGAATTTCTACAGTTAACAAGATGCAGCGAACTATTTGCTCTTACGGAATTTGTCCCATTTTGTCTTCGTTGGCTGATAACAAAATTTGTTGTGAAGTTTTTCTTTTGCAGTTTGCTAGTAATTACATGACAGCTGAACAACTTAATATGAAAACTTTTCTATATTGGTGATGTATATTGGCGATTTAAACACTACCTCCTTATTTTTAGCTTTAACCCTGTTTGTGTATCCCTTTGCTGATTTTCTTGACTGAGTTGGAAAAGTTTATTTGTAGAGTATTTTACTTTAAGCAATTTTTTGTTAATGAGATGGCATTTCTGTTCCTGTCATTGGCGTTATTGTGGGAGCTTGAACACTACAGTCATATTTGTGACACATGAGCTATTAACACATTCATACCTGTGTCTTTTCTATCTTCTTACATCTCCCTTTCTTTTTTTGGCCTTTTCTTTTTGGTCTGTGGGTTCAGCTTCAGTTGTTAAGGAATTAATTAGTAAAAATTTCAATTTGTGACTCCAAACCCTCCCCACCCAGCCTGTTCATATCTCGTTAGCAGGTGGGTATCTTAATTTTCTCTTTCCTCTCTGTTTTGCATGTACTCACTTGATTGTCCTTCAAGTTAATTTATTATGAGTATCTAGCACTGTTTCTTAAATAACTTCTTATTTGCTCATCAGTTATTCCCTGATATCTGTTCTGCACCTACAGAGGTTGGCAGATTACATAGGTTTGCCATGCCGTATTGCTCGAGGTTGCAAGTATTGTGTTGCTGACTATCGATCCTCTTGCCTTGTCAAGATTAAAGATTACAAGCAATTCTCTAGGTTAGTGCAATATAGCTGTCCCGACAGTTCTCATTTTTGCTTTGGTGTGTACTTTGTTAACCAGCATTGCTTCCAAAGTTTTAATACTAGATTTTTTATTTGATCCTCAACAAGTCGTTTGATTAAAAGGGAAGCTTGAACAGTAATTCTTGATATCATTACATGATATTTGTACTACTCATATACGACTGATTGCTGAGCATATACTTTGTTTCATATTTTCTGGTACGTATGCCTTATTCTCTAACACAGTTCTTAACAGGGAATATGTAGTTGATCTAGTTGGGGAGCCAGGAAATGTCCATGGGCCAGATTCCTCTATCAATGGAGCATATGTCTCCTCCATGCCTTCCCCGTTTCAAATTTCTCATTTAAAGGAGTTCCAATCACCATGTCTGGACGTTGCAGCATGTTCTCAATCTTTAAGTCCCGAACATAGTTTTGTGGTTAATGACAGTCGTTTATATTCAGGTATGTTGTGCTTTCCATTTGTGGAAAGTCAATTTTCCAATTAATTACTACGTATTTCAAAATAGAAGGACATTCCTCGTAGCTCTTGATTCCACGTAGTATCTTCCCAATTCACGTAGAGGATTTTTAGTTTAAAGTTTGTCTCAGCTATTATTCAATCTCTAATCAGGCTGTGGACAGAACCATCAGCAAGTTAGTGAAACTGATTTGCTAATAAACCCTACGGGCTCCGCTTACGCATCCGTTGATCAAACTTCGGAAGGAACAGAACCTCCTCCGATTCCTTTTGGCTTGAAAAGGAATGTTGAGGAATGTGCAGTTCTAGGTTCAATTTCACCTTCAATCTGGGAAGGTGTTTCTGAATCCCTTCACCCACCAGTTGAGGCACCATTACATGAATATCCCAGGCTTGGTGGAGATCCAGTTGTAGTACATGAAACTTCCAACAATGAGAAAAGTTCTTTGAAAAAATCTATATTGAGCTCTTCAAAGCAGTCAGAACCGGAGAAGGTAGACAATGGACTTGAAAACCCAGGCTACTTTCCGGCTACGGATATTCCAAGATACTTGAATCTCGAACCATCACTTGCAATGGATTGGCTGGAGATACCATGGGATGATTTACGCATCAAAGAGCGTGTTGGTGCTGGTAACTTTTTTGCCTATAATTTCTTTTTTCTTTTTTTTTTTTATTGCATCTACCTAACAAACATATTTGGACATATTTCCCTTGTAGCTGACTCTGCTGTCGCTCTTCTCTCCTCTGCAGGTTCCTTTGGGACAGTGCACCGTGGTGAATGGCATGGATCAGTAAGTATTCAATGTACTACTTTCAGACATAATTGAATGTGAGGGATTCATTGAATTAGATGAACTTCTGGGTACTGCATGTTGCTGATTGAGGAGTAGATCGGCAACTGAACAAACCACTTTAAGTCGATTCCCTGGGGAGGGTCAGAAACAAGTTGTACAAGCTATACGTACAATTACTTTGCTCGTGGTCAACTGATACATTGTATTTAAAATGCAGGATGTTGCAGTCAAAGTTCTATCAATCCAAGATTTCCGTGAAGATCGATTGAAAGAATTTCTGAGAGAGGTAAGCATTTATAAATCAGATTAGGCATATCTCCTAGATTTCCGTAATGAAAGGTGGATGAAGACGCCATTTCCTAAGTGCTTAGCACAACGGTCTATTATCTAGATTCAGAGTACACGGTGGCTGTTCGCAAATAGGCACCCTAGAGAAACTACTTTTTACTTGTGTTTGTTTCGTGTTTTACCAGAAGAGATCACGCTAATTAACCTCTTCATTTTCCCACTTCATACGTGTTGCTTTGTTCCCTTCTATATTAAGATCAGAAAGGAAACTCAAGTATTTATTTACGTCCATTTCAGGTTGCAATAATGAAGCGCGTGCGCCATCCAAATGTGGTGCTCTTCATGGGTGCAGTTACAAAACGCCCTCATCTGTCCATAGTGACAGAATATTTGCCAAGGTAAACCATGCGAACTCTCGCGTAGTAAGCCATTATATGAAAGTTCTTGGGTAAAGATTTAAATTTCTTAATACTGTTTCCTGCTACATATGGTATAGGGGTAGTTTATACCGCCTGATTCATAGACCCACAACTGGCGAAAATCTGGATCAAAGGAGAAAATTGCGGATGGCTTTAGATGTGGTTTGTATCAAATAGTGCTATATTGTAGCTTCTTATTATTCATAAATTATTTTATAGGCTGCATATTTATCTGTGTTTTCCGATTACAGGCTAAAGGGATCAATTATCTCCACTGCCTTAACCCTCCGGTTTTGCACTGGGATCTCAAATCCCCAAACTTGTTGGTGGACAAAAATTGGACCGTAAAGGTACACTGAAATTGACTGAGCAGTTCATCTATGAATAATTTCTGACATCTTGTGCAAGTTGATGATTTCTTTTAGCTTTTCATGCTCAGGTGTGCGATTTTGGATTGTCAAGATTCAAGGCCGAGGCTTTCATATCATCAAAATCAGTTGCTGGAACAGTAAGTCTTGCCCCATGCTTGTGATTGAGGATAATGATAACTTCCAAATCAATTATATGATGTAATACAGACAAGTAAATCTAGATTTAAGTGTACTGCAACTACAGGGCAACTTATTATTAGTCATTTCCTTTCCCATACAAGAATGGTGTGAGAATTAAGGTCAGCGAATGCATAAAGCAAAACAATCATGTTTAAAAGAAAATTGAATGACTGATCAACAATAAGATTAAGTGTATGGCTGTCAATTGACATCGCTTCGGTATCCTGTGCGGAGGAAGGATAATCAATCGTGTGCATTTTCAGTTCGGCCCTAGGAGAGCAAATTTAGATTGCATTCTTCCTGTGTTGATTATATAATCGGACTTAGTAATTTGTCAACTTTCCCATCATTAGATGCGTCCGTATATAGCCTCAAATTCCCTCCAACATTGAAAGTTGTGATTCTGTGAACATTTTGCAGGCTGAAGTTTTGCTTCACAGTCCCTCAATAAGAGCGTAACTCTCTTGATTTTATTTTCAGCCCGAGTGGATGGCTCCTGAATTCCTTCGCGGAGAACCTTCAAATGAGAAGTCTGATGTCTACAGTTTTGGAGTCATCTTGTGGGAGCTTGTGACCATGCAACAACCGTGGAGTGGTCTTAACCCTGCCCAGGTGAAATCTTTTTAGTGAAATCAATTATATGTTTATTTTCAAGCGGATATGTTGGGGAGGTTGCATGCATGTGAACCTCTACTTTTCAACTAAATGCTTGGCGAAATGAAGTCTTGAATGTTTATAGGTAGATAATGTATTAAAATAATCATTGTCATCTGAACTCTCAGGTGGTTGGAGCCGTTGCTTTCCAAAATAGGAGGCTTGTTATCCCTCCAAACATCTCGCCAGCACTTAGCTCTCTCATGGAATCTTGTTGGGCTGAGTAAGTGCTAATTATGTATACTCCTTTGGTAGTTCTAAATATCTTTGAAAGATGTATAACCGGTCCATTTTATCTAATTTTATTACATAAGAGAGTATTAATTAACACGTGTTATTTGCCTTAATATCAGCAGCATCTTCAATTCTTTTGACCCCGATGATTTGTTTTTTGTTTCTGATGCACAGTGACCCTAATGAACGACCATCTTTCGCTAACATAATGGACTCGCTGAAGAAGCTGCTGAAGTCTCCAGCTGAGGCTATAAAAATGGGTGGGACATAAGCCCATCCATTATGATGCATCTGAAATCTGTTACGCTTAGATGTAGTGTTAATTAACAAGTAATCCGAACCTTGTCCTCAATTTATCTGTCCCATAAACCACGTTGGGTGGGTTTGATGGTTCAACATCTCGTCCCTTAAGCAAGTGGTTGGGGGTTCGATCCCCAACTCTTGTAAGTGAAAAGAATCCTGTGGCCAGCCTTCTACCACTTTGTGCGTTGACAGTAGGGCGAAGGATTAGTCTCATGGCAGTCGGTGTGGGGATACCTTGCGTAAGCAAAAAAATTTATCTGTCCCATAGAACCTCAACCTTTTCGGTTGTTTCGGAACTGTATAATTTTTATTGCTTCTTTCTAACCATTTTCGGAAGCTCAGTGAAAACCCTTGAGCTGAAGTGGTCTTTTACGGGGAACTTTGGATTCCTGGACAGTATTTATAGATAAGTTCATGGTCTCGACCTTTATTATGGGTCACTTGAGATCAAAATATTTTCACGATATATATTTGTAATAATCCGTATTAAATGTGAATATGCGACACTCCCTTTCTCTAATTAAGTATAGTTTTTTTTTTTTTTTTTACCACTAATTAGGTATAGTTTAATGACTTGTAATTCAATTAGAAAACCTCGTTGATTCTATACAAAAGTTTTTTTTTCATGGGAAACGGGTTTAATATTTTTACTTCTGTTACAAAAAAATTTTTTTGCCACTTACATAAAAGTAACTGAGTTTCATTAATATTTTCTCTCTCTACTATTTATAATGGGACCCATCCACTTTAATGTAACAATTGGGTTTCATGAGATTAGAGCTTGTATTTTGTTTTTATCATCATAATAAAAGTTTATACAAAATTTTTTACATAATAATAATCCATTTAAATTATAAAGTTGATTATAAATTATACACAACCGCAGTATTTACTTCACATTTGGTGTAATAAAAAAATTGTGTGCATTCTCAAATATAATTCATATGTGAAGTGAAGGGAAAATTTAATAAGTTTGCATTAAAAGATTCAGACAAAATTTAAGCATAAATATATCATTATGTAATTTTTTACAAGTCACTAATACTTAAAAAGTTTTGCTTCAAATATAAGTCATTTGTAAGACAATAAATAAGATTTTACCTCTATTCACCACTAGTGGACATATGAAAAAGAAAAAAAAGGGAAAGAGATGTGTATATATACATAGAGATAAAAGGATATGTGAGAAAATGTGCATCATTTCATAGATAAGAACAAGTATTAAAAAATGTTTTTTTAATTTTTTTTATTTGGGAGAATTTGTTTTTTGTTCAAAAGGAGAATTTCTTACAAGACTTATAATTTTTTTTTGAACATTACAAGACTTATAATTAGGTATAAGTATGGAATGATACTTGATCATTTTTTGATCTGAAATACAATACGTAGTACAATAAAAATTCATTAAGCATTTTGTTTAATATAAAAACTGAGAATGGCGTCCGATTACCCAAGGGAATAGTCCAATCAAATATGGCTGCTTGACCGCTTCCTTTTAAAAGCGTTGAGCGATGCTTGACCAATCCATCGTCCTTCCCTCGAGCTACACAGCTACAGAGCATCGCCAAGACGTGATCTCTGCCCTGATCATCCAGATAGATTTCGGACGAGCCCCCTCCGGAGGAAAATTCGATGGATAAGAATGACAGAGAATACATGTGGCGCGATATCGGGCTGCAAATTGTTATGATCCTGGTCATGGTGTTCATGTTCTTGCATATGCACGACATTCCCAGGAAGCTCTTCACCAAGTTCCGTCTTCGTAGCCGATCCGACATTCAAGCCAAGCGCCACTTCGTTCAAGGCGCTCAGCTCCTTGCGCGGGCCAGATCCTCCAAGACTCGATCCACTTCGAATTCACTGGCCAAAGATGCCCTAGCCGAAGCAGAGAAAGCCATCGCGCTTGACCCCAAGGATGCAGCCGCTTACCTTCTCAAGGCCTTGGCTCTTGATCTCCAAGGCTTTAGGACTTCGGCTCTTGACTCGCTTGACATGGCTTTGTCTCCGCTTGCGGTGAAGTCCCTCGACGTTCAAGAGAAAGGGGACGCGCTTCTCAAGAGGGCTGAGTTGAAAATGGCGATGAATGAACGCGGCCGGGTCGACTCGGCTCTAGCGGATTTGATTGAGTCGGTAAAGATGAATTCGAAAAACTTCAAGGCTTTTTGTTTGTTAGGGAAATGCTATGAGGCAAAGAAGATGACAGAGGAAGCCAGGACGGCTTATGAGGAGGCTCTCAAGGTGGAACCCCAGTCAACTGTGGCTCAAGAGGCCTTAAGCAGATTGGGTTCATAGTAGAAATTTTAGAAATTTCAACTTTGTGCCAGTTGTGACTAGTTTTTCTGTTCTAGGTAAATTAGAACGTTCTCCTGAGAATTTTATGCAGATATAATCTCACAGGCCATGTACTTGTTTGACTGCTTGATCATTGGCAAACCTTGAATAAATGATGGAAGTTTATTACTTGTGGTGGTATGAAAGCAATTGAGATGCTAAACTAATGTCTTGGTGAACCCGATTTTTTTGCCCTTCTGCTGATCAAACTATTAATTGAGGATGGACAGAATCCAACAATTTCCAGTGTACTGATCAAAGGCAACCACTAACAGAAGAAAACACTTGTTGAGACCAGTTATGTAGGTGATAATGAGGACAGTTAGCCTCGATCTCACTCATCGCAATACAATGGTTTGACAATGAGACCACTTGTTTGTTCACATAAATACCTTTGTCTGGTGTGCCTCACTTGTTCACTTCAGAGTGCATTTCTGTTATCCCATAACTATTCAGAGCTCATGATCTCTTCTCCCTTGAATGATCAACATATCTTTCACTCTGCGGTACATTGCCAGAATACCAATGCCTGGATACCTGACTCCTTAATTATATTTGCTTGTAGTTCTGCCTCATTATTGAGGTTTGCTTTTAAATCTGTTTCCTTAGACTTGGGGATATTTGCAGTCTTGTTAGTATATGCAGCTGTTTTTGCACCCCCAATGAAGTCTTTCAATGTCTGTGTGCATACTCTTGAAGTAAATTATTGCACAAATCCTATTTCTTACAGGAATAAACACAGGAGGGGATATGCATTATACAATGAAACTACTGAAATAACTATAATGCAAGGATGGAAACCTTACGTAGTGTAACAGGAACTTCATAAAGCATGCATCTTTCATATAGAAACAATGCAATCAGGAACAATTCAAACAGAATGCATGAAAATGGTAAATTCCGTGCCGTTAAATCATTAGACCAGACAAGGAAGCCTGCTTCGTGTCAAGTTGAGTGGAAAGTGTACCAAGGGGATGACCGTGTAGAAGAAGCGTGCCCCTTCGACAATTGGACATCAAAGGATGAAGGCCAAAAAGACGCTGCCAGAAGCTTCAAAACAACCTACAATCATCAAATACCTAAGAAAGAATGCGATTTATTGAAAAACATGAGCTGGCTTTGGATTCATGTCCTCGTCTCTGAGCATTTGCATTGCTAACAGCTTTCAATTCGATCTAGAGGAGTATTTCATTTGAAGTCATCATTAGCAACATATTTGTAACAAGCTGGCAACATTTAGGGCTGTTTGGATGAGTTTTTTTAAAAAATGCTTTTTTTTAAGTTTTAAATTAGAGCTTTTAAAAAAAGCAGCATTTTGGTTTTTTTTGTAACACTTGTGTAATACCCCAGATTATTGTTGTTGTTGTTGTTAATAATAATAATAATAAAATAATGGTAGTAGTAGTAATAATAAAAATAAAATAATAATGATAATGATAATGATAATAATAATAATAATAATAATTGTATAGTACTATCTAATTTTATTATTTTAGATTAATTTGATTAGTTTAGTTAGTTTAGATATATTTGATTCTATTAAATTTATATTGATTGATAGAATTTAATAATATTATTTTATGATTTTTTTTTTTTATAAAACAAACAAATACTTATCTTTATCTACAATAGAATTTTCCTTTTAAAAAAAAAACTGTACTATCCATCAAAATAAAATTATTCAAATTCGTATCCTATATGATCGTAACCGTAAGGATATTTTATGAATATAAGAACATATCTTATGTGCGATATAATTTTTTAAAATAACTGTACTATTTATCGATATAAAAATATTTAAATTTGTATATATCTTGTATAATAATAAAAAATATTTTTGTTCAACTAAACTATTATATAAATATAAGAATATAATGAGCAGATTCATTTTTCTATTCCGCGAAAAAAAAAACCTTTCCACGTTATGGGTTTACCTATTTCATCTTTGAATAACATATTAAATCACATAGTAAATGTTGTTGGTTTTTATTTATTTATTAATTGTCAATAGCTAAAGAGCCTAGAGCCCAGCCCATAGCTAAAACTCTAGAAGTCTAATTATAAGGTAGGTTTAGCCGCCTAACTTTAGTCATTGCTCATTAGCTCTCTCCCTGAAAAATTCTTTGCGGCAGAGTTTCCCTTTAGGAGCTTAGCAAACACGGAGTTCAGGTAATCCTAATCCCAGAAAACTTTTTTTTTTTTCCTTTTTTGAATAAACCTGAATGCTTGATTTATTATGGTATGAATTAATTTGCATATCTTGATCTCTCCTATTCACATATATCTTCCCTCGTTCTGCGCGAGTCGCTACTCGTTCTGTGCAAATCGTCTGGTGTGCTGCCTTTCTACAGAAACTCCTTAAGGTTTCTTTTGGTTGTGGGTCTACATGTTCTTATTCGGAAAAAAAAATAATAATAAAACAAATTCATTTGTCATCCTGTGCCATTTGACCAATACGTTATATATGGCAAATTGTGAATGGATGGCACGTCTTTCGAGGTGTATGTATGATTCTTTTATTTTCTTGCAGTAATTGATTCTTTGTCCATCTGCCCAACCAATGCCGAATTACATTGCTTTGTATATAGGAAACAGATTGCTAGTTTGCCTGATGGTTACCAATGCTATTTCATTGGAAATTTATTCATTTATTTTCATGAAACATCTTTGCCATTCAAAAATAAGGATATGATGTACATGTTTTTTTTTTAAATGATTCTTTTATTAATATTTCAGAATCTATACTTATTTAATTATAATAGGGAGAAGTAGCAAAAATGCACATCAAGTTTGGCTCTAGGAGCGCCCAGCACCACAAAGTTTTTTCTGGACAAAAAATGCACACGAAGTTACGTTTTGGGAGCGCCCAGCACCACGAGCCGTTAGTCAACGGACGTTGATCGTTAAATCTGACGGAAATAAACAGTAACTTCGCAGAAATTACAATTTTGCCTCCAGTTTTAAGCTGAAATTATCATTTTGTCCCCAGTTTTAAGTTGAAATTACCATTTTGTCTTTAATTTTAAATAATGTTTTTTATAAAAAAACAATAAAATAACCCCTCCCCGTGGCCCTACCACTGCCGGCCACCAACCCCGCCACCGGTCAATGCCGGCCGTCGTCCATTGGTTACTATATAACAGATTCAAGATACCAACTTTCTCATATTTTCCTTTCGGCCAAGTCACAATAGAAACACAGAGAAAGGGAAGGAAGAGAGGGAGCCCAAGACGGAAAAGAGGGACAGAAAGTGAGAGTGTTAGAGTGAGGGAAAGACCGAGAGAGTCCAGCTGAAACTTCATCTTCGCTCTGTTCTGGCCGACGCAAAACAGAGCAAGGATCAGCGGCTGTTCATCACCTTTGGGACTTGGAAAGCTGAAGGTGATTCTCATCTTTCCTTCTCCTTCGTTTGCTGTCATGATATAGCTTAGATTAAAGCCAAGTAAATTTGATATAAAGCAAGAACAAACAGAAACCGAAAACAAAAGAAAAACAGGGGCTGTTTGTATTATTTTTCTTCCCTCTGAATCGTTGTGTTTTCCACCTTGGGGACGGCCGAACTATATAAATATATGTATGTGTCATTTTGCTGACACTTAAGCATGCATGCTGGAGTTTTCTGCCGTCGGGTGTTGCTGCATGAAAGAGAACAATATTTTGCTGTTAGGCATGTTTTCTGTTGGCGGGTGTTACTTTCTGTTTGTCGTGTCTTCTTTGCTGCATAAAAATTAAAAGGAAGAAGAAAAATGCACTAGATATATATGTGTTATTGTTTAAGGGTGTGTCAGGTTTCATTTTGTTGCTTTGACCTTCGGGTGTTTATGCAAAAAGAGAGAACTTTTGGATTATATATATATATACATAAGTTTACCGTGGCTATCCTAGAAATAAAAAAGAGAGAGAAGTTTTTGTTTTACAAACTTATGTATATGTGAGTGTTGCGCGTCTGTGTGCCTGCATGAAGACTAAATATATATTTATATGTGTGTGTCGTGTCTGTGATGTAGAAGGGAAAGATGAAATAAGTATACATATATTTTTAGTTCTTCTAAAAAAAAAAACCTTATTTTTTTTTAAAAAAAAAATCGCCGGTGGCAACTGGCAGTGGGGTTGGTGGCCGGCGGTGGTGGGGCCACCAGGGGAGGGATTATTTTATTGTTTTTTTAAAAAAAATTATTTAAAACTAGAGGTAAAATGGTAATTTCAGCTTAAAACTGGGGGCAAAATTGTAATTTCTGCGAAGTTACTGTTCATTTCCGTCAGACTTAACGGTCAACGTCCGTTGACTAACGGCTCGTGGTAGTGGGTGCTTCCAAAACGTAACTTCGTGTGCATTTTTTGTCCAGAAAAAACTTCGTGGTGCTGAGCACTCCTGGGAGCAAACTTGATGTGCATTTCTGCTCTTTCTCCCATTAATATATATATATATATTATATATATATATTATATTTATATATATATATATATATATATATATATATATATATATATTGAGTAATTCATTTTGTGTGTGATTGAATAACTTAATTGTGGGAGGATAGCTTTAGGATGGTACCTCCTAAAGTGATGAACAGACTTTACGCTTTCGAGAATTTATTTGATGTGAACCGATATATCCGTTCTTCCCAAAGTGGTGTCTGACAGGGTTTCTGGGACACTAGTAGCAACTTTGGGAGGAGGTGTGTACACTAGGAAGAATGATGATATGGCCAATTTTGATGATTTGTGACTGGTAGGGTTTCCCGGGTCACGGGTAGACTGGCAGGGTTTCCCGAGTCTAAATAAAATTTTAAAAAGATGATGATTAATGTTTTTTGCAAATACCACATGATTATATATATATATATATATATATATATATATATATATATATGTTTGTGCTATTTAAAATTATACATAAATATGTCATTTTTATCTTTATTTTTTTTGTAATTATTTTATTTTATTTCAAATCATTCCAAATTTAATTAATTAATTATTTTATATTATCTTTCCCTAATTAAGATTACCAGTGTTTGCTGATGTCTGTGTTTCTTGGGCTGCGATGATCCTTCGGGGAGCAGAATTTCAGTGAAACAGATGCTAAGGGCTGGGGCTAGCAGTGAGAAGTGAGGAATACGTCCGATTTTAGTTTTATTTAAATTTCTTGTATTTTTATTATTTTATTTTATTTTGAGTAAAACATTTTTATTCAGGTTTAGATCTATTTAATGTACTTAGTAGCCTTGCACTTGTCCCAGTACAAGTGCAACGGTGACACCTTCCGGATGTTGATTATTTTGGATTTCTATTATTATTTATGAAAACCATTAGAATATTTATGTTATTTGAACTTTAGAAATCCGGGGTGTTATAACTTGTTTTTTTTTTAAAATATTATCTAAACATATAAATTAATTAAAAAAGTACCTTTTTTTTTTTATGAAAAAAACCTATTCAAACGGCCCTTAGTATATTTAGTATATGTTTGGCTTCTCAATTTTCCTGAGTAAAAGCATTTTTAGAGAACCACTTTTGCTTAAACTCTTGTTTGGCTACCTTTGACATCGCATTGTATAATCGTCGGCACCCCTAAAAACGACTAAAAATCAACTCGTTAACTTGAAATCAAAGTTCATTTTAGCAAAGTGGGTAATACAAAAGTCCTCATAGGTTTCAAAACTATCAGACAAATATCCCATTATGCTGTGAACTAAAAGGTCTCGAGTCTCAATCAATTTCCATCATTTATTGTTCATCTGTTAGCATTCATGGGCGTACCAGAAAATGACTTTGGATGAGGTCGAGGTAATATTCCAGCAACAGATATGGTACATTTTATTTTCTTTCTGAACCCAAGAAATTCCAAAAAAAAAACTTGCCTCTCTCCTTATTTTTACCGCAGCAGCCACCAAGGCACAACAAGAAGAACCTTTCCCTCCCTTTTTGGCGTTCCCATAGCATCTTTTAAAAGCTGCTCTAAATTCGCAGGAAAAAAAACTCCAAGACTGGCCATTAATTGTCGTGAGTCCTCAATGTCACTAATCTTGTGTGTTCGAAACGTGTGGACGAATTGGCTGGGGCCTGAGTTTGATAGGCAAATTGATGTGAACCCACATGCTTCTCAGAAACCAAAACAATCCCCATCACTGGCTTCGAGGTCTCGATGAGACCAAGACGACGATGACGACGATCCAGAAGATATTCAAGGGACCCAGTGAATCGAATCATTTATAGACGCTTACATTGCTGTCTGTATAAACTGTACTCCACTCAATTTCATAAATTTCTTTTCATCAGATCATGTGAAATCTGGTTAAAAAAGAAGGAATTCTGAAGCACAACAGCTTTTTTTTTTTTTTTTTTTTTAATCCTGCATCACATTCTCTCCACTAGTACTTGTATTTGTAAACCTCCTGATAATTTATTATTTTCAAGTCATGTTGAATGAATAATGCCACCTGTATGGGTTAAATAATAGTCGGTTTTTATTATAAGCACTGACTACAATTTTTTACAAACCTAGAAAAAAAAGTTAAATTTTTAAATTAGTTCAAAAATAATAAATATTTCCAACTTTACCCCTACTTTAATGATGTGAATTTAAAGAATTAGTTAAAAATGAAGATATAATTAAAAAATAGTAATAAATGAGTTGGTTAAAGGTAGTTGGTGCCTTATAATAAAGACCAAAATATTTTGATAGTTGGTGCCTTATAATAAGGACTAGATGGAGTACTTTTTAATTCGTTGCACTACCAATTTTTTTATTTTTTATTTTAACTCCTATTTATATTTTTATTATTTGACTTTCGATTTTAAATTTTATTTAATTGATATGTTTTTCCAATAATAGAAAATTATTACATTATTGTTGTCTCTTTTTTTCAATTGAAATTCTTGCTTGGATTTTTATTAAAACTATATATTCTTAGATAAAAAATTGATAAGTAATTACTACTATTAATCTTGTCTAGAAAGAAAATTTACAACGTCGAAACAACATCTACAATAGTTATAGCCGATACTATCTAAATTTTTTATTTAATTAATTAATAATATTATTTTTTTATTATAAAAAAAATTGAAACAACACTTATCACGGTTATTATTGATACTTAGTAATATCCTTATTTTAATAAAATAATTTTGCCTTATTATAAAAAAAAGAAAATTTATAATGCAAATGATCTCATGGGGCACAAGCGTCAATTATTTATAACTAGACACCTCAATTTTTTCTAACTACATGGTGTGACGTGGTTTGGAAAAAAACACATCATATAAGGCAAGTTCAGGAATCAATACGAAAATACGGCGGGACGATGCGGGAACCAAGTCATAGCTTCTTTTTCCTTTGAAACACAAAGCCAACTTTTGATTGAAAGGTAATTATAATTGTCAAACCTTTCTTTGTTTTTTTTGTCAGGGCCCGAAGCCTCAGCTTGTGGGGAATCTTGCAAGTCACAACATCATTGCTTGCTAGAACAAGGGGAAGCTCTGACCTCTCCTCTAACCGAATCAGAGTCATATAAAGTGCCCCAAAATCTCTGGTCAAGCTCTCTTTGGTGGGTCCTCTTACTCTTCTCCACCCGCCTTCAAGCTCTACCCCCACCTTCTTCTAGGGCTTACTCGACCTCTCTCACTCGCACCCTGCGAGAGAAGGAGCTTGGAGTGAGGCCGGATCAACCGTTTGTTCTATCGCTATAGATATTCTGAATTTGTATTGGCGATAAGTTCAATCCGGGTTTGACTTGGTTTGATCCTCTCCGATTACGATGGATTTGGTGCGCACACTTGAATCCTTGCTGGGCATTTCGGTGGGTGATTCGGTTTCGTATTCATTGGTTGGCATTGTTGCCACCTCGGTGGCTCTTATAATCGGGCTGGCATTTTTTTGGATAAAATCTTCGGATCGGAGCAAGGAGGTGAAGCCGGTGCCAGTTCCGAGTTTGTCCTCGGTGAAGGAGGAAGAGGAAGATATTGACGTTAGCTCCGCGAAGACCAAGGTTACTGTGTTTTTTGGGACTCAGACTGGTACTGCTGAGGGCTTTGCAAAGGTACCCTTGTTCGTCTTCAGTCGATTTCGGCCTTTTTTGGTATCGCGTCGAGATTATGTTCAACAATTGTTTCTAGAGGCTGGGTGTTTGTCATTTATCGTAATTACAGCACTCGTTTATGCCGCTTCATCCTCATTTAAGTAAATCAGATACTAGGTCACTTCGTCCACACTTGTCAGGAATAGGATACTGATTGTTGGTTAAGATCAAGGCGGGAGCAAGGACAGTCCTGTCTGAGAATTCAATTATTATTATTTTTTTCTTTTTTTCAACCACGAAGTGTGAGTTATGAAGGGTGATGTCTGATTTTAGGCTCTTTAACTTATTCCTTGCTAGTTTGATCTGATGGTTTTGGGGACTGTGAAATTTAAGTTGCTGAAGGGTTAGAGTGTGTTAATTTAATGCCCCCCCCCCCCCCCCCCCCCCCCCGGTTTTTTTTTTCAGTGTCCTACGTTTAACCTTGATCTATGATATGGATAATGAAGCCTAATCAAATTATTTTGTGACAAGCAATCTTGTATTTACGATTGACATCATATGTGATTTGTTATGTTACCCATGCTCCGTTTGCTTGAAACTCCAAGTAAAAAGCACCAAGAAGCAAGGATGCTGATAATAGCAATAGGAAAATTAAGCAATACAATAATTTGTTTAAAAAATTGTTTGACTGCAGCATATGCTAATGTTAGCTAGAAAATTATTATAGGTTATACCTTGTTCAAATGTTTGACTGTAGCATATGCTGCAGTCAAACAATTTTTGACTACCATTGTGGCCATTGATTTATGAACCGTCATGTTTTTGTTTATTATTAGTCTACTGCCAAATCTTGTTTAACCACCCTGTTTGTGATGATTTCATATCCTTTTAATAGGCTTTGGCAGAGGAGATTAAGGCAAGGTATGAGAGAGCTTTGGTCAAAGTTGTTGACCTGGTGAGTTGGATCAGGATGAAATTCAGGCAGACTGCCATTGTGGTCATTGATTTATGGACCACATGTTTTTTTCTTAATTCACTTAAAGACTTTCTCCACAGTGTTCACTTTCATTAGAAGTTGCTGCCTTAAACTATTGGTTTGACTTAAGGTTTCTGTTGTATTTAATTTGAACCAGGATGACTATGCAGCAGATGATGATCTATATGGGGAAAAACTTAAGAAAGAGTCCCTTGCATTTTTCATGTTGGCTACGTAAGATTTCTTTTCATAAAAAGGGTGAAATGAATGGCTTTTTGAAATGTACAGTTCATTTGATATTCGGACCTTGTATGGCAGTTATGGAGATGGTGAGCCTACTGACAATGCTGCCAGATTTTACAAATGGTCTATCGAGGTTTGGTTATATCAACACCTTAAGTAAATCCTAATTTTCGGTTTCATGTGCCTTATGTGGAAGGTTCTGATAATTTGGTCTTAATTTAAAGGGAAAAGATGAGCAGGGAACATGGCTTCAACATCTCACTTATGGTGTTTTTGGCCTTGGTAATAGGCAATATGAACATTTTAATAAGGTAAAACTTGGATGTTTTCATTTTTCTTAGCTTGGATCGTTCATTGTTATCTAATGGTATTTTTCTGAAACAGATAGCTAAGGTCATTGATCAAGAACTTAGTGAACAAGGTATGTAATTTATCTGTTTTTGTGGCCTTGTAGGCATTTAGGCAGTATAAGTTTTCTCATTGGATTCATACAGTGCCATACTGCCATTGGCATCAAATCTATTGAGTAACTTCCTTTTTATGTTTGCTTTGCAAGAGCCATTTTATACAAGGCTTAGTTAAGTTAGAGTATTATTAGCTTTACGGTGAAGTCTCCTTATGTATAGAATTGTGTTTGTCCCAGGTGCAAAACGTCTTGTTTCTCTTGGACTAGGTGATGATGATCAATCTATTGAAGATGATTTTGCGGCTTGGTAAGTGTAATCTTACTGCTTCTACTGCTCATGTATTGATGTCTTCTAGCTATACCAAAAAAAGAAAAAAGAAAAATGGATGAAGGGGGTGTTTGGAAGCAGCCCAAAACTTAGGTTTTGCGCAAACCGAGACAAAACTCCTCTCACATATTTACCTCGTACTACGCAAAATCTAGGTTTTGGAAGGTTTCCAAACACGCCCAAAGTGTTGCAACTGCTTTCTGCATTTTAAATTTTATGAATTGTCCTTTCCTTTGCAGGAAGGAAACTGTCTGGCCTGAGTTAGATAAATTACTCCTAGATGAGGATGATGTGAATAATGTCTCTACGCCTTATACGGCCGCTATACAAGAATATCGAGTAGCAATTCATGATCCCACTGTCACATCATGCTATAGTAATCATACGAACTTGGCAAATGGGAATGTTGTGTTTGACATTCACCATCCTTGCAGGTGCATGAAGTTTTGCATGTTGAATTTATGACTGTTATTGTTATTTTTTGCTATAGCAGGCTACAAAAATTTTCTTTTCTCCTTTTGAAGGGCCGGTGTTGCTGTTCAAAAAGAGCTTCACAAACCTGAGTCTGATCGCTCTTGCATACATCTGGAATTTGATATATCAGGAACTGGAATATCGTAAGTCAGATCTCATATTTACTGATGAATGACAAAATCATGGGTTGATAATAGCAGTGATTGTTTTTGTGATTTTTTAACTTTTTTTATTAATTAAATTTACCTGTAAATTTCTTTAAAATTATTTTTGTGAGTTGACACTAGTAGGATGCTTAGTGGCATTGTCTTAGGGTGCAAAGTCGGTATCTTCTTAATAAAGAAACAAGAACTTTAGCAGAAACTAATGTTAACATTGAAGAAATTTCTTGAGGCGGGAAGGGGTGTGGTGGATCTGTGTGAATTGTGTATTATATTTAGAAACATTAAAGTAACTTCCAAGAGTGTATGTTCTTGAAGAAATTACTTATAAGTATTGATCTGTGAAGAGATACCAGATTTTAAGTGTGTGAAGCTTCTAGTGGTATTTTAAGCTTGCAATTATGTAATATCCTGGGTGGTCTGTTAAAGAATTGTAAAGTGATTGCCAATTGATTATGTTTTCATGTTATACTCGGTGCTTTTATTAGATGGAAGGTAACATGTAACATGTCCAGTTCCTAGATTATGGCAGAATTGAAGTTACCAGTTTGATGGCTTTTATCTGATCTTCGCAGATATGAAACTGGAGATCATGTTGGTGTTTATGCTGAAAACTGTGATGAGACTGTTGAAGAAGCTGGGAGGTTGTTGGATAAAGATTTAGATCTGTTGTTTTCTCTTCACACTGATAATGAGGATGGTACTCCATTAGGAGGTTCTCTGCCACCTCCTTTCCCTGGTCCATGTACACTACGCACTGCATTGGCACATTATGCTGATCTCTTGAATCCTCCTCGAAAGGTTTTTATATGATCATTCAAGTGTTTACCATTTTTTTACTTGTCTTGTTTTGCAAACAATCAGTTTTACTAGTTACAACAGTGGTTTTATTGAGGACAAGTCCAACTTCATAGATTTTCTAAGAGGGGACAGGTATATCTGTTACTCTTTTAGGCTGCTTTAGTTGCTTTAGCTGCTCATGCATCTGAACCCAGTGAAGCAGAGAAATTAAAGTTCCTATCATCTCCTCAGGGAAAGGTGAAAAATTGCTATTACTTGTTTGTATCTTGCTTTTAAGTTTGATCCCTACTTCTTTCTAGGATGAATTGGTCTTTCACTTTCCAGGATGAGTACTCTAAATGGGTGGTTGGAAGTCAAAGAAGTCTCCTTGAGGTAATGGCTGAGTTTCCTTCAGCAAAACCTTCCCTAGGTGTGTTCTTTGCTGCAGTAGCCCCTCGGTTACAGCCTCGTTATTATTCAATTTCATCATCTCCTAGGTCAGTATCTTAACCTATCTTAAAAGTATCTGAAATAAACTTTATAACTTGCCGCTTAATTCTGCATTGCATTGTATATATTCTCCAGGTTTGCTCCGCAAAGGGTACATGTAACTTGTGCCTTGGTTTATGGTCCAACTCCCACTGGCAGAATCCACAAAGGAGTATGCTCAACCTGGATGAAGGTAGCAGTTTGTTACGGATAGGCTCCTGCAGTTATATATACCCTGTCTAAACTTCTCAGATGTTTTGTTTTTATCTTCTTCTGATTCTTTTTCCTGTTTTGTGCAACGCTGGATCATGCTATGTAATTCTCAGAATGCTTTTCCACTGGAGAGAAGTTCTGACTGTAGCTGGGCTCCTATATTTATAAGACCATCAAATTTCAAGTTACCAACTGATCATTCAATTCCTATAATAATGGTTGGACCTGGTACTGGCCTGGCACCTTTTAGGGGTTTTTTACAGGTATGAATGAATGTATTATGGATTTTCACAGTTCTCTAAATTAATGTAAAGCATTGAAAATTATGGAATAAATTAGAGAAATTTGGAGAAAGTGGGAATGGAAGAGATGGAAAGCGAAAGATAGGAGGGACAAAATCTGATCAGTAATTGAAAGATGTCGGGACATTTCATTAAATAAAAAAAAGAAAAGAAAAGTCTGACCACAATATAAAGTACTTACTCCTTATTCTATCTTGATTAGAAACCCCGATTTTGTATTAGTTTTAGAATAAGTGTAGCTAATCATATTTTAGTAAAATTCTAATTCTAAATTTGTAATTAGGAAAATGTAAATTCCCAAAACATCAGTTTAACCCCCTTTTTGTCTGAGGGCCTAAGTTGACATTGTAGACTCAAGCTGCCATCAAACTAGCTCTCTACTGATATTAGTCAATCCATAATTCCTAAACTACATAATATGGTTGAATCACTGAAACCTCTTTATAAGGATTTTTATTCTGTCCGCTGCCACTGGGATTCAACTTACACCTGGACACAATTAGCCTGACACTTGTTCAGTTCCTTTGGTTCACTCTCTTATCCTAATTATAACATGTACTTATTCTTGAGTCTCCCCTTATCTTTTATTTATCCAGGAAAGATTAGCTCTCAAAGAGGATGGTGTCCAACTTGGTCCTGCATTACTATTTTTTGGGTGTAGGAATCGTCGAATGGTAAGTTGTTGAATGTACCCTCAATCCCAGGGGAGTTTTAGAAGGATGTGTAATTTTCTTGTTAATATCTGTCCATAGGATTTTATTTATCAAGATGAGCTGAAGAATTTTGTGGAACAAGGTGCTCTCTCAGAGTTGATTGTCGCTTTCTCTAGGGAGGGACCTGACAAGGAATATGTTCAACACAAGATGATGGATAAAGTAAGTTCAAATAGAATCCTAGAAGGGAACAAATGCCACTGATCAGAGCAGTTTATTTCATGATTTTGTTCATGTGCAGGCAGCAGATCTGTGGAGTCTGATTTCTCAGGGAGGTTATCTTTATGTCTGTGGTGATGCCAAGGGTATGGCCAGAGATGTTCATAGGACTCTACATACCATTGTCCAGCAGCAGGTGCAGATTCTCTTTTCATCACCCTTCTCTTCTGACCCTAATTCTTGAACAGACATGCAGATGCTATATTATTCCATACCTTGATCACAAGGTGTATTGTTTTTCACATGATCATAGTAACTTGTATGAGAAATTGAAGATTTTGAATTCTCTTCTGAAACGGATGCTTTGAAATATGTATGGTCGTGGAGGACTGTTCAATATAAAGGCTTGTTTTAAGGGCATAGGTGCCAATGGGGCTCTGGGTCAAAATGCCCATGCTTTGAATTCTCTTCTTGATTGCCAAACGCAGTATTTAGGCTGCAATCTAATAGGAATCAAACTTCTACCTGATTACCATTAATGAATTTGCTTATCAATTCGAACCATGCACTATTCTTCTGTTACCAAGATTATTAATATCATCCTATAAATGTCAATGTTGGTGCTTAAAATATGGTGAAATAAAATATTCTTCTATCGGTTCTTTTTGTGTGGATGCATTTTGATTCATTTTAACATACTCATTCTCTCTGCATTTATTTAATAACTAGTATTTATTAGGTCCCAACTATCTCGATTGGTTTTGTTTAATCTTTTTTTGTTTTGTTTTGGAAAGGCATTAAATTTATGACAATGTACACTTTTGACTGCTTCAACTAATGTGTTTCTGGTTGCAATGTCCTTTATACTTGGTACTTGCTGAAGTGAGCCTTTTTCTTGAATTTCAGGAAAATGTGGACTCATCAAAGGCAGAGGCGATAGTGAAAAGACTCCAAACGGATGGACGATACCTTAGAGATGTCTGGTGATTTTTCTGATTGTTTTTCGGTTTGGAACATGTGTGGTATCCTTGCATTGAATTCAAGATTACCAAAAGTAGTTTAAGGAGTTTTAGGATACTGATGACGGAGGCTAAAACGGGTTTTCTGGACCTGACTATTTTTTCAATTCTATTATATCGTGATAGGTTAGACCTCTTCTGAATTAGGTTTGCCTGTAAGGGTACTAAATGATAGGCACTCTCGAGTAGGCAAACACAGGTTGCAAGAGTTATGAATAATTAGATTGGTGAAACAACTGGAATAAGCTTATGTATATTTTATACCGTGTTACATAATCATAAAATGTTTTATTCTTCTTATGCGCATCTTATTCCAATCTAATGAATGAAATGAATTGTAAATCGTATCTTATTCCACATTTTTTCATTCCATCCTATAAAGGATTGCTGGAAATTCTTCATCAGAATAGGAGATAAAAACTTTGATCGGGCCTTTCGTGTTCGATTCCCCATTTGTTCAATCAAATTTAAATTTGTTGGAACCCTTGGGATGTCTTTAAAAAAAATGAAAAATGTTTCCTGGGTAGCCTTAAAATTGGCTTAGCTCGTGGGCCATGTTGGAATGAATGATTCTGATAAAGATAACAGGAAGAAGAGTCAGAACAAAAGTAACTACCGCCAAAATGCATTGTGATATGATCTTTTGATCCTCCCATTACAGGAAAGCGATTTTGGATTTTCAATTCATGAGTATTACATGCCGTGCTCTAATCACCTCACATTGGTAGAAAATCCGGAGAACAAGTTGAAATGAAAATCAAGAAACAATATCTGGTCATAGAGCTTTGGTGCCCTGGCTATAGTGGAGGACCGGTGTCGAACTCATCTAAACTTTTTACACATAAAAAAAAATATATCTGGTCAAGAAATATAAACATGAAACTTGCACAAAGTTCCTTCGATTTACACGTCATGCGACTCGGAGGGCATAATACTAGGACTGATTTGGTCAAAGTCCAGAGATCTGTGGTAGAATGCTCCTCTCTGCTAAAACCTAAAATAACTCATTTGACTTTATGAAACACGGCCGAGTCTATTCTTGGGGGATGGCATTTTTGTACACCTAAAAAGTACGGAGTAATATATTTTCTTTCCATTACACGTTCATAAAAAATAATTATTAAAATGGTATGACATGGTTGTGAATTTCAAAATACTACTAGTAGTTTTAAATATCAAAGCCTCAACAATTTCATTACAAAATAGGGTGGATAATTTTGTCCCTTAACTTTTATTCGATGGACAATTTTGCCCCAGATTTTTTTTGGGGGCAATTTTGTCATTACTGTTATCCAAGTTAAATTTGATAATTAGTTAACTAAATATGTTAAATTAGTAGTCCACATGTTATTGACTACATTTTTGTTAAAATATAAATTTAAACCAAAAGTTTTAAATTTAAATTTTAAAAAAATGATGAGAGCTAGAATATATGGTCACTAAAGATAAAAAATAATTGGAATAACGACTCGAACAAAATTGTTCCATTTTTTATACTTTTAGGATAAAATTTCCCCTTAACCCTAATATCTAGGCTTAACTTCCTCAGGATATATGATCAACTAATGATAAAAAAATAGCTGGAATAATGATCATGACAATTTTTTTCCTTTTTTGACACTTCCGGAACAAAATTCCCCCTTAACTCCAATATCTAGGCTTAAGTGTGTTTGGTTTGAGAGGAGGAGGTAAGAGTGGAGGGAGGATATTGACCAAATTGTCATTAATGAAAAAAATATTTCTTTTTGTCGAGAATGTATTTTTAAAATGTTAAAAATTTTCCTTAGGTTATTTAGTAAAGATTAAAAAAAAAAAATTATCTCTCCTCCCTTCCCTCAAACCAAACAAGTTGTAAATGTTATGCCGTCCATATTCTTTTTGTTCCCTGTGGCCTAGAAAATTCTGGCAGACAGAGGATATCGTATTTCAATCTCAAAACTACGCTAGATATGCGCCATGAATTATCTTGAATTCCAGATAGTATAGAGCATAAATTATATAAATTACAGAAGTGGATCAAAATGAGCACAACCCAAGAAAAAATTGACATTATTCTAAAACAAAAAAAAAATGAAGCAAATACATCCCATCCAAATCTCAATTTGCAGAAAAGACATGCAATCTCATGGTGGGAGACTTTCAAAGTAGAAAAAAACAACTAATCTTTTCCACCATCTGTTATCACAAGCAAAGTCCGAATGAAGGAGATGGAAGTTGGTCTATATTTGGGAATTATTGGGTGCTGCTACATCATTATTGATTTGATTCTGCATTGGATTCACACACGCGAAGAGGGATTGCTTTGACTGCTTTTGCCTTCTTAACTTTACTCCAAATAAGAAAGATCTCAAAGGTATTCGCATGCGGCTTGCCGAGTGTTTCATGGGTGGGTGATTGTTAATCCCATACACTTGGTCCAATTCTGCTAGCGTCCTCTCAACTTCATTCTTCAGTCCCCTCACAAAACTAAGACCTGCTTGCAGCTCACTAGCAATCTTGTTGTTCTCCTGTTTCATGTTGATAATCTCACCTTGAAACTTGGCAGCCTGATACTCTTTTGACCTTCCGTTGAAGGCTCTTGATATTTCATCTAGGATTTTGCTCAAGGATGAATCTCTACCGTGCAATTCGTCCTGCAATATCGCATTATGTTCCAACCACAGTGATAACTCAGTTCTTATCTCTCTCAGGTGTCTGAATATAGGCTTAACTTCAGAATGTATGGACTGCTTTGAACTGCCTTCTGCCCTGCTGTTATACCTTATTGCTGACAACTCTGCCTGTAAGTCCTCGATGGAGTTTTGGAATTTCTGAATTTGATGAACTGAGGTGCTAAATCTCAACCAGAAATCTAGATTCTCCTCCAGCAGATCGTCAATATCTAAACGCAGCTTCTGTTCCAAGGGTGAAAGGGCAGGCTTGTCAACATCCTGGTTTTCCTCCGCATTTCCTTCTTGCTTCTTGATGGTTAAAATTTCAGAGTCATGCAACTTAGCTTCTTGTTCTTTGCCTCCTTCTTGAGTTATATATGTATATTCTGTCATTGCAGTTAACGGAGTTTCATCTGGATTCACTTCTGGAATGCCCAACTTCTGACGTAAGAAGTTTATCTCTGTATCCTTCATGACAAGAGAATTCTTGAATTCCCTTACCTGATGCGACAACTCAAAAATACTGTCTTTATTTTTCTTTTCCAACTCTTGTAGCCGCGTTCTTACATCCCCATAGTTTCTTAAAACCGATGTGTATTCCTCCAACAATATTTTCTCTCTATCATCTAACCCAGTTATGAACATCTGTCTCCAGTTAGGTTGATCTTCTCCTTCACCAATCCCAGCATCATGCGATTCAATGTCAATGTTACTGACTGTCTCAGATAAATCACCCTTATCCTGCAGCATTCCTTCATGCATAAGGTCAGCATTTTCATTCAATTTGAAACCCTTCTTGCTGATTGCTGATTTATCAACAGACAACTGATCATTGTATTTTTTTTGTTTGCCTTCGTGAGTGCTTTTTGTGTCCTTGTAGAGCACCAAGTTCTCAACTTCCTCATCTTGCTTCACATCGTGCAATCTTTCAGAGAGATGCTCAAGATTACAGCTAGCCTCAGTAAAGTCGTTTTGGAGGCTACTGTTTTGGTGTTCCACGTTCTGTTGAAGACTTTTAACTTTACGTAACTCCTCCTCCAGTTCTTTTAACTTCTTTTTCGTTCTGGTTGAATCTTCTATCAGCATTTCCTTGTCCTCTTGCAATCTCCGTATACTTTTCTGAAGTTCACTGGTCTCTGATCTCAGTCTCCTTACCAAAGCAGTCTGAGAAGAGACTGCAGTTTCCAGTGCTACAACCTTATTTACAAGGTCATCAATTCTTTCTGCCATTTCTGTTACAGTAAGGGATTTTCCTGAATCTACTTCTAGTTGTTCCTTAATTTTCTCCCTCAGCTGTCCCACATCATGGGTCATTTTGTCTAAGCTTTCCCTCTCCTCATCTATTCTCTTTTTCTCTGATCTGCTGATCTCAGATTTATCCCCATGATCTTCTGAGTCTAGGTAACTCCCATGTTTAGAAAGAAATTGGTCTCTAAGGATCTCAAACTCGTCATGAGCTTCCTTGACCTTTTGGTATTCTGCTTTAGCCTCCTCAGATGCTTTTTCTTGAACCTCTTGCAACTTAACCAAAGTCTCATGGCATGATTTCAGAGCCGTGGCTGCCATTAATGTCCGCGCCTCTTGATCTTCGATGACCGCTCCAACGCCAAACTCATTTTGAAGGTTACAAACTCTCTTTTGCATTTCTGTGATCTGGTCCTCAATTTCCCAATACTTATCATAGCCACGTTCATACAAGCTCCTCACAAACTCTTTCTCAGTTTGTAGCCCCAACATTTCTTTCTGCAGCTTGTCAATTTCTGCAAGGGCTTCACCCATGGTCAGCTCAGAATTACTTGAAGTTGTCACAGCTCTAGCTGAGCTAGCAGGCTTTTTGGGTGGCCCTCTCCTTGACAGTAACATGGAATGGCTTCTAAAATCCTTCTTTTGACTTCTAGGAGCTTCAGGAACTCCAGGTTTAGGTGCTGGGGTTCTTGGGCTACCTTCATAATCTTCGTCCACTGAATACTGAACTTGGTCTGGGAAAACACTAGCAATTGTGCGGTTGGCACTTTGGAGTTCTCTTGATAAATGATCATACCTCTCTGCTAATGATCTGTATGCCCTGAAAGTCTCTTCCACGAAACTTACAAGTTCAGGCCTCTTTTGGTAGTACATTTCTGCCCGTCGGGCAAAAGAGTCTCCATCATCTTCAAGGATTTGAAGGGTCTCTGCGACCTTCTCCTCCATATCTGTTATTAGTGCATGTGCATTAATAATTTTCTTCAGAGACCATTTATACATTAGCGATAAGAAAAAAAAGGACCAATGAACCCAAATAAGTTTATTAATGCAGCAATATATGCTATTGTATCTTCTTTTAATATCTACCAATTCCACTTTCCAAGAATTATATCTCCATCAATATACTTCACTATATTGTTGAGAGAGCTAATAACAACACAGGAATTTTATTGGAAGAAGCTGATGAATTCAATGCGTAAGATGCAATTAACCGGATTCAGCGAAATCAAGAGATCATGTGAATGAGGGTTAATTCTAAAATCACCTGAAATTTGTTGCGAAACAATGAGAATGGAGAATCATATTCATTGGTCGTCGAGGAAAACAAAAGGGGACAAAAAAATCGGGGGAAGAAAACAAATCTGCAGATACTTATCCGACGTGCCTTGGAGGCTTTGTTCGAGCCATTTCGACTGCTTTGTCCGGACGTGGCTTGCCCACCACCATGAATATGCATTTCTTGCCGCCCTTTGCAACATCGCTCTCTTGGGAATTCAATCAAACACTTTCAACCCATTGAATTAAAAATCCTAGACGACGACGACAACGAAGAATGATCATAGATAATCAATGCATACAAAATACACAATCAGAGAACACCAGCGATTTTCTCGATCATAGAGGTTGAAGAAAGTTTGATCGAAAAAGAAAAGCAGGTTGGTGAAAACGGGGTCTTATGAGGAAGAAATGGAGAGGAGGACACTTCGCCGCATGCATAGATGTCTGAATGCCTTCAAGAGCTCGAATTTTGGCTTCGACGACTTCTGTTACAGACACTTGCCAACCCACCAAAAAGCCATGCACGCCCCCATAAATTTCGTACGCATGCGTTAAAACGTGAAATTAGTTTTTTTTTTTTTTAAAATGACACATAAATACAAGTTTAAATTAGGGAAAATTAAAATAAAGGACCAAAATAAAATAATATTTAATTAGAATGATCATAAAAATTGTAATTATTAAGAAGGACCCAATAAGTTTAAAAGTACTAAATTACCCTTTAGCTTCTCCAATGTAGAAAACAAAGAGCAAAGAGCCTTCTTCTGTTCTCTCATGAATATCAAAGTGAGGCCATTTGGGAATACAGTATTGGAAATTAAAAATGACGATATTTGATAAAAGTGTATGCATAGTAATGAAGTTTAAGAACAATTTTGTTCTAATTAACTTCTTGTTTTCACAGGATTATCAAAAATCGTTGTTTTTAACTTCTAATACTAGATTTTCAAATAACCCCACCTTGATATTCAGGGGAAGACAAAAGAAGGTACTTTGTTCTTTATTTTTTGTGTTAGAGAAGCAAAAAGGTAATTTAGTACTTTTAAGCTTATTCGGTCCTTCTTGATAATTACAATTTTTATTATCCTTCTAATTAAATATTATTTTATTTTAGTCCTTTATTTTAATTTTCCCTTCAAATTATAAACCTCCAAATGTCTATTAAATTAGCAAAAAGACAAAAAAATATCAAAGTTTGATGAAAAGATTGAAATGTCATTCCTCTATTTCTTACTATTTTCTTCTCTTTCCTCTCTCTCTTTTCATCTCTAATGACACGGTGGCACTAACTCGCCCCTATTGATTCACAATCTTGGTTCTTGCCTCAGATCCTATAGGAAATCTCAAAAATCGTCTCTTCCTATGGGTTCTTCGTCCATAACCTCTAAGTCTCGTGCATCATGTTGAAGGAAGCTTCTTAGCTTCATGGAGGAAATACTCGTTCTCAATGAAACCAAGAAATGGTTGATTTTGATTTTTGATTGTGCTTCTGAGTTTCACAAAAATCTCAAGAAGCTTGTTTCTAGTTTGATTTTCTGAAATTTTCATCATTTGGAATGTGATGGCTGTTAAGATCAAACTCTATTATTGGATGGGGAAAGAAAGAGAGATGAAGAAAAGGTGAACATTAACTTTCACATTTCACAAAATTCGTAATAAGAATGGTAAGTTATTTAATGTGAATAATAAGTTTCTCCGTCATAGGAACACATGTCATTCTACTAAAACCAAAAGCTGAGCACAATTAACAAATTTTGTAATGGGAATAACAATTTTTTTAATGATATTAACAAGTTTGGTAATAAGAATAACAATTTTATTATGCTCAGCTTTTGGTTATTGTTTAATGCGAATAACAAAACTCTTACGAATGCACTTTTTATTTATATTATTGAACTTGTTAATACCATTAAAAAACTTGTTATTCTCATTATAAAATTTGTTAATTGTGCTCAGCTTTTAGTTTCAGCAGAGTGACATGTGTTCACCTGACAAATGAACTTGTTATTACCATTAATGAATTTATTATTTTTATTACGAATTTTGTAAAATGTTAGGGTTATTGTTCAACTTCTTCTCCATCTCTCCTTCCTTTCTCTTCCAACAATGGAGTCTAGCATTAGCAACCACCATATCCCCAATAATTAAAATTTCAAAAAATCAAATCAAAAAACAAATTTCTTGAGATTTTTGTGAAACCCATAAGCACAACCCAAAATCAAAATAAACCATTTCTTGGTTTTGTTGAGAATGAGTATTTTCCCCGTGAAGCTGAGGAGCTTCCTTCGACATAATGCGCCGGACTCAGAGCTCACAAGAGGAGGTGATTTTTGAGATTTCTCAAAGGATCTAAGGCATGATCCAAGACTACGAATCAATAGAAAGAAGTTGGTGTCATCGTGCCATTGAAGAAGCACAGGAGAGAAAAGAAAATAGTAAAAAATAGAGGTAGGATATTTCAGTCTTTTCATCAAACTTTGATATTTATTTGTCTTATTGCTAATTTAATTGACATTTTGGAGTTTTAGAATTTGAATTGGTATTTATGTATCATTTTCCCTTTTTTTCTTTTTATATCAAGTAACATAAAATTAGTTACTACTCTTTTTCTTTTTATATCAAGTAACATAAAATTAGTTACTACTCGTATATAATGCTTAATTTTATGTGTGTATAATGAGGGACCTGGGAGCACATTTTGTATAATGATGGGAAGGAATTTTGTGGTGATCGCCAATATAGACTATTTAGATTAATTTTTCATGTTCTAAATTGAAATTAGTTTATTTTTAATATTTTCAATTATTTTTAATTTTAATATATGTACAATTTTAAATAGTAATTTCTATTATTCAGATTTCAATCAATTTAGATCTAATTACAGTGATGAGCACTCAATACTCATTAAATAATAATTTAGATTTTTTTTTCATGTTCTAAATTGAATTTAGTTTATTTTTAATATTTTCAATTATTTTTAATTTAATATATGTACAATTTTAAATAATAATTTCTATTATTCAGATTTCAATCAATTTAGATCTAATTACAGTGATGAGCACTCAATACTCATTATTGTGATGAGCACTAAATGCCCTGTAATGATAAATTGCTTTAACTGAATCAACTAAGTTCCCTTAGGTTATGTTATAATGGGAAAATTGATAAAAAGCCTACACGCGTCCAAAAGACTAATAAAATTTTCAAATAGTCCCAATAATAATTAGTAAATGTGCTTGACATTTTGAAAAAAAAAAATATGGATATATTCTAAAATTTATTTGAATGGATCATTTACATTTACAATCATGCAATTTATTGCAAATAATCTGATCTTCCAAAATAAATTACCTCATCAACTTTAATATAGATATAATTTTAAAACATCTAAGTTAAATAAATCATGAATAATTGACACATGAAAAATATATCCAACAAATTACAAAAATACTTAATAAATTCTGCTCAGTTTTTTAAATTAAATTTATCTTTTTTATTTTAATGACCTTCCATTTTTCCTGCTATTTTGTCATTCTTCTCAATCAACTCCCAATCACAGCCTCAATAAGATAGTGAACACGATATTTTCCTTTTGATTAAAAAAAAAGAAGAAGATATTTTCCTTTTGCAAGGACAATAAATTTTCAAAGCAAAATACTATAATAAACTAGCTATTTCGCGTGTGAGAACTGAGTAATACAATGCTTTGCCCAGAAGCCCAAACACAGGACATTCATGTGATGTACACACACATCCTCTACAATTATCCACAACGCGACTCACAAACAAATCCCCCACACACACTCTATTTACATAGAAGAATAGCAAGCTCCATAGCCACACAGTTCATTCAACACGCAGTCTTCCATTTATCTCTTCAATTTTCATTTTAGGCAGAGACAAACATTTCATGTTTGATTCTTGGAGGCAGAGGCCGAAACAGCAGTGAATCATCATATCTTCTCCTCACAAATGGTACTAGCCTCAACCAAGTTGACCAACATTACCCTCCCATCACATCACAACCCAGCAGTTTTGTTTACTTCCCTTTTCCCTTTTTCCCTTTTCTTTTTAACAATTTTTACATTATCATACAACTGTTTACAGGTCCAGACCACAACATGGTTTTCTCACAGAAAGAAAGTAGCAATTACAGAGGCGGCTCCGTAGATAGAAATCACAGGCATGAGCATTTATGCATCAGCTGTTTTGTAGAGAAGAGAGCCAGTTTTCCACATATTTCTTGCTCTCTGCAAATACAAGCAAAAGCCATGAAAATCAACTTGTCCAGCCACAAACATAAATCTGTAACAACAAATAGCTACAGATATATATCTTTGTATTATGAATCACTGCTAGTTATTTCCACATTAAAGGTAAACTAGTAATGCAGATACACCAACAGTCATCACTAGAGAAGTCCTATCAAGCACACTAATGATTCGGAAATGGGTTTTCTTTAGATAATGCAGTAACCAAATCTTCAGTTTACGTTTTAAGTTGCATTAACTTATGAAAGTTTATCAGATCATTTCACAAAACTATAAGAGCCAAAATTTATGAATATATAAGACTTGGAAAGGACTAGGAGTTACACCAACAATTTCCAACACCTGCGTCTTCAATATAGATGACCACTTAACTCACATTATAACCTGTGCAAATGTCTGTTTCGATAAATTTAAGGGCATATCCCCATTTGAAACAGAAAAAAGTAACTTCCTTATTAAGATTGAAGTAAACAACAATATAACATAAAATACTAAATGCAAAATGAAATAGTGATAAAGATAATATAAGGATAAACGGATAAGTTAAAATAGACATATTCTTGATTCTGGACATCAGAAGTTGATGGTAATCACATTAAATTATGGATTTCAAGGATAAGGCAATCTTTCACACTACAAGAAGCAAAATAAACAGTGCTAAGAAATATGGTCTAAAATCAGAATTGCGCGCATAAGCTCCAAATTAGAGACAGTTAACAACTCTGACAGCTTTAACAATGCCCACATGTATTTACTCAAAATATGCATTCCAATTCCAAAAGAAAAAATAGTCAGTACCGGCCTAAAGGGGACTTTCAAGGACGTTGAAGACATTACTCTTACCATCTGAATAACTATCTGGAAAGTTCCCAACAATGCTCAGTATATTGCTTTTGGGATCCTCAACCGTGCCGCCATATTGGTGTTCATAACAGGGGACCAGGACAGCAAAACTTTTATCTGACTCACCATCACTTAAAAACTCAGGTCCATGAGGCTCCAGCCAGCCAATAGACCAATCAGAACCATCAGATTCGGAATCAGAAACACATCCTCCATCAGATGGAACAAGAACAACATCATATTCCTTATCTATTTTCTGCTTTTCTCTACTACACCATTTGCGCTTTGCCTTCCTTGATGAGGATCCCATTTTTGCCTGCTTTACCCAAGGAAATTTTAAAGCATCTGATTCCCGCACACCAGAATCAACAGAAGAATTCATAGAAGGCTCGTTTGTGATTTTTGGTTTTCGAGATTTTCCACTCCACAGCCACCACGAGAGATGGGTAAAAGCCAAGGCCATATACTAGCCCAACAATCCCTCCAAGGAACCAAGTTTCCACAGGAAAAAAATAAAAATCTTTGAGAGGATCCACTTGACAAGTAATCGTCTCTACTTAGGGATACCTGTTAAAATCTGATTACTGAAGGCAATAAGAAATGATCACATAGATTAATGAACACAGCATCTAAACTGAAGCAAAATCAATACTGACAGCTTCGATTTCTAGGAAATCCAATGTTTAAAGAAAAGTAAAAGCTTCCATTGCTCTAGGCAGAAAGATTCCCCAATACTTTCGTCTGGAAAATTAGTACTTTAGCTATCATCAGACACAGAAAATGTATATTTTAAATTTCAAACACCAGATCAGAAAGTGTTGAATTTCATATCTTGCTAAACTGATTAAAAGTATTTTCAGCCACCAAAATTTGAATTACCGGTCATAAGAATGTCGAATCCAAAACTCTTATCAAGCATCTACACTATAATTTGAATATACATTGAATTTCTTTATCCCAAAACCCAACAACCAATTTCTTTTCCAAAAAAAAAAAAAAATCACAAAAAACAAAAGAAACTCTGATTTATCAAAATGTGGCCAGACAAGTAGCCCGTGCCATGAGACGTCTAAAGCAAAAACCAAGTAGAGCAAAAGCAAATTTGTTAACTTCGAAACAACTAAAATTTACGAATCAGGCGTACAATAATTATAAGTTGTGAAAAAGTTATCGTTGCAGGAACTTGGAACTGTCACGACAATCAAACCCCGTCCACAACATTTAGCTCAGGTTTCAAATAAGAGGTTGATTGGTTACAAGATACATTCCTTCTCAAAATTTTCTCAGTTCATAATCACCCCCAAAAAAATCCCAGCTCACAGAAAATAATAGAATCGTGCACTTCTTTGTTTCGATGAAGGAAATAACTTGAAGAGAAAGAAAACCCAAGCGCAAACGGCAAGGATTCAACAGCTTGCCTTGTCTCTGAACTTTCGAATTTGGGGCGAAGATTCATATGATAAGGAAAACTGTTATTCGAAGAGAAAGAGAGAAACAAAACAATATACCTTCGACCACACAGAGTTCTTTGTATTCTAGTGCAAGTATAACCCAATCGGAATCTCCCGCGAGCTGTTATGAGACGTTTGGAAGCAGCCAGGGACCGAAAAGGGAAAAAAGGAAAGTGTTGCTAAAGTTCTAAACGGCTTCCAGATGCCGTTGAGTAACTAGAAACAATACGTGGCGTGTTTAGCAACGGTTGGATTGTTCCGGGCTATTCCAATAGTTTTCACGCACGGAAATACAGAATATACAACACAAGTAACAAATCACCGCGAAGAAGTATATCCCGTGGAGCCAACTTATATTAAAAGCAGTCAATCAAATATTGACACGTTGCAACCGCGGAAGCCCTCAGCTATCAACCACAACCGATTCTTCCGGGTTACAAATTTCCTCAGTAGATAAAGTTTAGTGTAATTCAAATTATAAATTTTATCTTATAATTAAAAGGGCTAAAGTGCAAAAGTATACATGAACTTTTTTCCATGAATAAAAATACACACATGGTTTTTTGAAAAGCAAAAATACACATGTGGTTATCATCTTGGTGTAAAAATCATATCTCACTATTAAGTCACTGTTCACCGTGATGAGAGAGAAAGAGATGATGTGAACAGTAACTTAACGATGGTGAACAGTGAATTAACAGTGGGATGCGACTTTTGCACCAAAATAGTAATCACATGTGTATTCTTGCTCCTCAAAAAAACATCTGTGTATTTTTGCTCCTGAGGAAAAAACTTATGTGTATTTTTACACCCTTAAGCATAATTAAAATTGGAGGAGTAAATTTAATTTAATTTTTAAGAAAATATCCATGGATTGTTGAAAGAAAATAGGAGAAATTAACTTCGACCGTTTAGCACCAAATAACCTTACTTCTTTATAAACACAACATTAATTAAAAAAGGGTTTAGGTGCAAAAACACACGAGTTTTTCCCAGGAGCGCTCAGTACCACGTACTTTTTTTGGGGGTAAAAATACACACGTAGTTACCATTTTGGAGCAAAAGTCACATCTTACCGTTAAGTCACTGTTCACCGTGATGAGAAAGAAAGAGATGAAGTGAACAGTAATTTAACGGCAGTAAACAGTGACTTAATGGTGAAATATGACTTTTGCTCTAAAATGATAACAATATGTGTATTTTTATTCCAAAAAAAAAAAAACACGTGGTGTTGGGCGCTTCTAGAAAAAAAGCTCATGTATATTTTTACACCTTAACTCATTTAAAAAAAATAAAAAGTTTTGTACAGAATTTTTACCCTTACGTGATTTAGTCCAAGTCTACTACTGGATCTTGGGATGAAAGTCAACAGTCAGAAATGGGGTGCTCGTTGGTTTTCTAAGAAGGAGGATGTGAGCCAAACAGACAACTATCTCCTTCTGACTGTCTCATCCAAGGTTATCCTCCACGTCCACCCAACTCAGATTGTAATAAGATAGTTTTGGACTTTAGTTTCTTAGTTAAAATGCTTAATTAATTTTTAATTATTGCAGATATTTTTGCATATAATACTATTGTGTGACCTTGAATTATTCAATGGGTGCTTCTTGTTCAGTGTATGTGTATCAGATAACTGTGGGTACTAGAAATTTAGGATTAGAAGTAACAAATTTTATGATAAGGATAAACTGGGAATGACATTATAAAAAGAGGATCCGAGGTGTGATAATTTATTTTGTATTTTAATTTTTCTATGTGATGACTTATTAAAAAGAATCACAAAACTAAACTATTGGGCTCAAGCTCATGCAAAAATGATTTTTTTTGTTTGTTTTGTTTTGCCAAATACAAAGTTGAAATAAGTTATGCTATTGATGGGTAATAAATAATATGGTTTCATATAACTTCTGTGTTACACATTAATGTCAGAAACTTAGAATACATAACATATTCAAGCAGGACAAGGAACAGGAACCTGAATTTCACAACTAAATATCAATGATTATGATATTTTAAAATAAATCGAGCTAGACACCTTTGAGTGAATCTGGTTAATTACATGATATAATTCATCATAAATTGTATGTTTTATGTTTTTTAATTTTTAACTAAAATATGAATTCGTAATTTTTTTTATTTTTCTCAAGGCACATCTTATTTTTAAAATAAATATAAAATGCAGAGCAAATCATATCACTCATAAAGTATAAACAATGGAACTTTATTAAAATTCATATAATGTGTAAAGAAATTTCCAACTCCAAATAAATTAGACTTGAATTCTCGTTTTGTAAAAGATTTGATATTTCAACTCCAAAGTCTATGTTTTATAATTTCTTGAATTCTCAACTTAGCATTTTATTTAAATGTAAAATATAATACTCTTTCTGGTTTTAAACACATGACAAAGTCTAGAGGTAGTATTATCTTATCTTTTCATAAAAAACTGTATTTACCATAAACACTGTATTTAAGGTGCCCATCTGAAATTTTGTACTATGTATTTTGAGGGTCTTGCTGTGGGACCAATCGTCCTGGCTCGGACAAAATCATAATGGCAAATGCCAGATTCATCTGTCTCTTTGAACGTGCACGCATGCACTGTCTCCAAATTTCTGATGCCATTCAACAAAAAGTGAAGACTTCGCATAATTTCATTCTTCTTGTTCTGTTTTTTTTTTTTTTTTTGCCACGTATCATTTCGGCCTTAATGCAGCAAGAAAAGACTAAGAACAGAGAAGGGCGAAGAAGAGCGACATCTATAAGAAAAATGCCTACGAATCCAAAAAAAAAAAGAAGCGCAATGAGCGCTTCATCTACTTGCTCGCTGAAACAAACAGTGATCATCAAGTTTATCCAGCATCCTGGCCAACTAAGACCACGGACCCTCTTCGAAAGACTGGTCATAAATTGCAGGCTTTGGGTATAAACATGGCTCACAGTTCGCAAGGAATGTATTTTAAAATCATCGTCCATGGTTCTCTTTCTCCGAGGTTCTTCTGGGCCGGATCGGACTTCGTGTGTCAACAACATCGGACTCCTTCTTAGCCGCAGACTCTTCTGGCTTACCAGCATTCCTGTCCCACAAGGGAGCCCCACTAGCATTCGACGGCGCCGCCGCCTTTCGCATAGCCCGTGGAATTTTCAAAGGTATATCCGCCTCTGTAAGACCGCCCTCTGCCTTAGGAGGGACGGCAGCATTTTCTTGTCTAGATGATGGAATATTTGGACGTGAGTTCACAGAATCATTTGTTTCACTAGTGCTGTTATTTTGTTTTCCATGGACTTCAGAATTCTCAGGCTGTGGAGGAGGTGGTGGATCTGAAACAAGAAGTATTGTGGACTTGCGCCATTTCTTCCTCTGATTAGGCCTCTGTCCTTGGGATTTCTCCTGCAAAGTGTGTGGTTAATAAAGCAAATCAAAAAATATTGGCCAATTGGTTCCATGCAATAATTAAAATGTAAATCAAGCACAGTACCGTATTTCCTATGTCAGCGAGAGGCTTCCTTGTCCCATGATCACTATTTGTTTTGACTAGTGCACTTTGAAGTAACTCTGCACCCTGGGTGGCAAGGTCTCTATCTATTTCATCACCACCTTTAACCATTTCCATTTCTGATTGAGCTGCCTCCGTGTTTAAGATTAATCCTCTATTGGCACACTTTGTTTCCAAACAACCACAAGACCTCCCACAAGTGTTGCCCGTTGATCTACATTGGCATTTTGATGTCTTGCAAGACGAGGACTTTGAACAGGTGCAGCAAATATCTGCTTCTCCTGAGAAACCTGAAAGTTCTCTTGAATTGTTGTCGTCCACATTTGAAGTTTCATTGCTTGACTGTCCACTTTTGGAATTCCTCTTCTTAGCCCGTAATTTTCCTGACGCAACCCAATCATCATCTGTCGCATCCACACCCACATCATAATCGTCTGAATCCAAGTCAGATATATCCATGTCTTCAAAAAAAATAGTAGACCGACGATTTTCCTGAAATCAGGACAAGTTATAGACGATTAATTGATTATCAACGAACAATCCATTAGAACAAGAGAGGAAATCATGTGAATTAATAATTACCGGTTTGCGTAGGTCATACTTATGTCCTCCAACATCGTTAGAAAATCCAAAATTCCCTCCAGATTCAGAGTATTGCTTCAAAGCTATACTCTGTCATTCGGCTCACATTTTTCAGTAAGAATTAAAAGGATGCAAAGAAGATGCTGATAATTGGAATATTAAAGACTAAAGGGGTAGTTTTTAAAATTTTTTATGGTTGCACATTTTCGGGAAAGAGAAATACAAGACAATCTTTTTTAGACCGCACCGTAGTTTGTATTGGGGGAGAAGGGGAAAATGAAGTGTTTCACAAAGAAAATGAGCACAAAAAGGGGAAAATGAAAGTAGACAACACTCATAATACGACATACTAACCTGCAACTTCATCTGATGAAGAAGTTCATTTTTTTGCATTTCCATCTGACGAAGTGAACAGCTTTGACTAACAACTTTCTCTTTTAGATCTCTTATTTCCATGTCCTTCTCTCTACAAGCAACTTCTTTATCTCGCAATAAACACCTAAGAAAAGGATAACAGAAAACAATGCCCCAACATGTCACAGAAAGCAATATTTGAGTTTCTTAACATGAAAATGAAATTGCAGTATAGTGTCATTTTTGAAATCTAAAGGAGTCAAATCTTTATTATTGATTGCATGATGAGTAGTGACTTGTAGTGTAAACCTGGAGGAAGATGCTAAATTGAACAAATAATTCATCAAATTCTTGGCGTCTCTTTTGAAATGAAATTGAGTTTCTTGGAGGAAGATGCAATATTTGAGTTTCTTAACATGAAAATGAAATTGCAGTATAGTGTCATTTTTGAAATCTAAAGGAGTCAAATCTTTATTATTGATTGCATGATGAGTAGTGACTTGTAGTGTAAACCTGGAGGAAGATGCTAAATTGAACAAATAATTCATCAAATTCTTGGCGTCGCCGAGAGAACGGACTTGGTTCCAACGTCCTTTACCACCAAAAACACGTTCACGCTCTTCAGCCTCTGATAACTGAGATGCCATAGACACCAGAGTAGTAGAAGAAGTAGCAAGCATGTTTTCAAGGGCAAAAATCCTCGATTTTCTTGCACCAGGAGACATTGATATACAATCACTACATCAATGAAGAGTTAGTAAATCACATTGGTATAAAAAACACCACCAGATTGTACAATCATCAACGAATCAAATGATATCTGCAACTTTATTCACCTTGGATCATTTTGCTTCAGGATATCATTCTCTCCCTTTAACCTACTGATCTCCTTGGCCATACTAGCCCTCCTGAAATTGAGAAAAATATAGTAAGTAAATAATCCAACATGATTCATCATGTTTAACAAAAAGAAAATGATTCAGTACTTAATCATAAAGTTTCAATTTTTCAGAGAATCTTGGAACAGAAACTAAAACATACTCTTGCATTTGACGCTCGTATTCTGCACGTACTTCATGTACTCGGACAGTGACTTCAAGCTCATGCTCGATTAATTGCATTAAAGCCTTCACATAAAAAAGCAAACATGGCAATAAGAAACTTTTTTAAACTCAAAGGCATCCTTTGTTAACTTTCTTGTCATAAAAATCTTTGCATTATGATGCCTCTGATAACTCTACTAATACTAAAATAAGTTCAAGTTCTAATCAAATGTTGAGAGGCAATTTAATCCTTCTGTGAACATGGATCATTAAATACCTGAACTCCGGGGCCATTTGCACCTCCACCACCTACGTGTAAAAGACAAACAATGAGCTTTAAAGATAGGAAAGAAAACTTTTCTTCACTTGAAAATTTCCTAACCAATAGTCTCACGCGAGGAAGCCTTTCGAGATTCCAAAAGTTCCTTTAGCCTTTTCGTAGCCATGGAAGCTTCTTCTGTCTTCCTTTGCAATACCTAGAACAAGTATATGTGTAAATATATATATAATGTTAGGGATAAGCAGAGTCCAAATGAACCTCAACAGAGAATGAGTTTGACCCCAACTCACCATCTTTTGTCTCTGATTCAATGCTAACAGCTTGTGCATCTCGTATTCAGTCCTCCTCCCTTCTTTCTTAAGCTGGTGATTTATTTAAATGCATGTAAGGTAGTTATCATGACTGATTATAACACCTAGAAATGAAATTCGTAAATGTTGCATGTACCTGGAGAACTTCCTTTTCACGTGAAGCTTTCCATTGCCTAAATTGCTCAGATTCTTGCTTAATCTTCTGTTGTAGATGTACCTATGCAAAACAACAACAATTTTTTTTTTGGGGGGGGTGGGGGGGAAGAGAAAAAGAAAAAATAGATCCGGTTTATCAGTATTGCCAACAAGGAAAAGAAAAGTAGTTTTCTTCTTGTAACTTGAAAACATGTTTTAACAGCAAAATCTTTGTACCTTTTGAGATTTAATTCTCTGGATCTCATCTTGAAGACGTTTTGCCGCCTCATCACTCTTTTGTTTTTGTTTCAAGAGTTGAGCTTGAGCATCTTGTTTCTTTTTCAGCTCAGCAACCTATAAAAAGCATAATATTAGTTCACCAGAAAGAGAAGCCATTGAGATGGGTCATTATTTAGAGAAAAAGAACTTCACCTGTGCTTCAAGAGCATTCAACTTTTGAAGATATTCCTCCTTTAACTTTCGAGCACCATCATCAGGGGTGGATGGAATATTTGAAAGATTACACTTGAGATCTTCAATTTCTTTCTGCCAATAATATAAGGATTAGAGATATTGGAATAAAGACTTGACGGCCTGAATTCAGTAGCACAAGACAACAATTACCTGCAGTACTTTCTTCTCTTGTTCTAACTCCAAAAGTTTCTTCTCATAATGATGTCTAATAACTGAAGTATCAGTACCATTAAACCGCTTCATTTCAGCCTTCAAATACAAGATAGAAATAGAATCAATTCACATTATTCAACTTTTTTAAAGTACCGACTCAAATTTGAATATCTAAAATTACTTTTGAGAAAAGTGCAGCATAAAATATTAGAAAACCATATGAATAACAAACTAGAAAAGGCAGTTTTAACCTCCTTCTGCTCAAGTTTCTTATCCAATTCTTTTAGTTCCATATCCAACTTTTGTTGAAGGGAAGAGTGCTCTAGCTCCTTTGCATCATTCTCCATGTCATCTATGTTAACATGATAGAAATGTCTTTAATAGATACTTGGAGAAATTAGTTTAATATATTAAAAAATAAGTGCACTTGTCTCAAACAGAACAAATTTAACCCAAAAATAAATAACACTCTGACTGCCCAAACCATCAACGCTCAATTTTTTTAAACAAAAAGGAAATAGTACAATGCACATTACTACTTTCTTCAAGAGGAAATTCCAATATGATACCTAATATGTCCACAGCTTTGGCATCGCAATCAGATGAATACCCATCACCACAGGCAAATAATGGATTCTTTGATCTGAATCCATCATCATCTTCATCAACCCAATCAGCATAGCGGCTTGATTTTTTATTGTTCAAACTTTTTAAACGCAACAATTCTCCTTCCAATTCTTGAATCTTTGATACATAAGATTTTACCAAGTCACAATCCTACAGATGATTTCAAACATGCGTCAACAACAGATCTAATTTTTTAACAAAAAAATTATAGTAAGGACTTGGAGCATGATGACCTGGGTAGAATTTGACTCAATCTCATCCCAAGGTTTACCATTCCTAATTGAGTCTATTTTCATGATCAACTGGTCTTTTTCAACCTACAAATATTCAACACCATGTGTGAGATTCAACAGATAAACACCAAAAATTTATCGCAAGCAACTTAAAATTATGTGATAACCGAGAACAATAAGGATGAACAGAACACCTGAGCATCAAAAGCCCTCTTCATCAAACTCTCACTAGTTACTCTACGTTCTTGAAGTTCCCGTTGTAGCTCAGCGTTACTTGCTTCAAGTAAAGATATTTTATGCTTCAAAATCTGAAAAAATTAGAGGACTTTTGAAACATGCGATGACCAATCAATAAGGGACTCACTTTTTAGAATATAGGTGTACCTGAAGTTCCTCAAATGGTCCACTGGCATCACCTCTGAAAAATAGAAGCTCAGCTTGCAATTGTTCAACTTGATTGCGCAATGCCTGAACTTGAGCTGTCACTGGGTCCCGATTAATCTAAAACAAAAGAAAAGTCAAATAATTAAATGGTTTCGCAAGTAAGAGAAAAGGAGATAATTAAGATTGATACAAATGCTTACAATAGCCTTGTTCTGAATATTCCGAGCGCGATTTGCATACTTTAAAGTGTTCAGTGTCTCCTCAGCATTAGTATCAGCAGGACTAACACATGCTACAACAATCATGACAATTAAAAAAAAAATCAAAAGATATATATATTGAAAAAAGATAAAAGATTAAATTAGTGAACACTCATGATCGAGTACATACCTATCATCACCGTTTTGCTATTTCCTCCAAGAGAATCCTAAATATTCAAATTGGAAGTACATATCATTATATAATGTTAATCATTGGCATTAATATGTCATGATGAATACAAACAAACAATAAAATTTTCCTATCATATCCAGGAATAAAGATAGAAATTTGCAATCCAGCTTCCTACTTCCTACATGATACTTCCATGATCGAATAATACGTCAATTAAAAGTAGTCAGCCCATGACGTTTAGATAATGTATGAGCATACAACAAATACGTTTAATATATCTTGCTATTATTTCTAAAATTAATACATCATATAAAAAGCAATAGGCAAGACGAAGTTTTGGCTTTTGAAAGAAATTTTATCACATCTATAAATAATTTGAAGCAGATATAATATTTACCTGCAATAGGCGAGTTAATTTGCTATCACGATAGGGCACATGACCACCTTCTTTTCGCTTCTTTTCGTCCCCCAAGGCACTTATTACATTCCCAAGGGCCAATAAACCCTTGTTGATATGAATACCTAAACCAAAAAAGAAACTTTAAGAGAAATTAACAATTGAAAGCAAAAAGCTTTCACGCACACATAAGGCAGCCGACTAGAAGGGTTATACGTATAATGTATTAGTTTTAATAGTTTTAATTCTATTCATGCTCCTAAAATCATACTCCTAAACAACAAGAATTACCTTCTTTTAAACGCATGCCATCCGCCCCCGTTCTTTTAGCACGTTCAGAACCAGCAAGGTCCACTAAATGGAGTTTTGCACATAAGATATCAGTGCCATTCTTTTGCTCCATTGTAATTGTGAATATAGCATGTGAGCGACTAGAAAAAGAATATAATTAGCACAATTAATTGTAATGTAGTTTCTTATAAACAAAGTAACAAACCATGAAAAGATAAATCACAAAAGGAAAGAATGAAGCAAAAATTTTGATAGAAATTCACCTTGACTGACTGTTCATATTGGTACTACCAGTGGCACGGGACAATGAACCGCGGGAGAGATAAGAAGCCATTTCTTCCTTTGTCTTAACTTCAGCCTCAGTCACACCAGCCAGTGTAATTCCTCCGTGGACTGTTTCTCTTATTTGTATAGGAACTCTGCTCGGCACAGAGGCCTTCGCAACAGAGGTAGCCTCGCCTCTTGATGAATTTGGATCAAGCAAATCAAAAACCTCTTCTTTAAATATCTGTTATTTGTAATTGGTGAGTAGGTCAAATTTTGAATTAACAAGAGTACAAGACAAGTCGTGAAATAATCATAATTTCATTTACCTCTATAAATGATACCCGTATCAAGAATTCTGAGGAGGCTTGCACGGCCTCAACTCTCTTAAATACATTCTCCATGACCTTGGGTATAATTCCACCGCTACTTTCTTCCCCTGTGTAATTGGTGCCCATTGTGTATGTTTTCCCAGATCCAGTCTTACATAATAACAGAATAGTTTTAATTAAATCTACAGACTACATATAGCGAAACAGAATTGAGCGAAAAAAACTTTTCATCATCATCATCAAAACAATATGTACAATGCATGAATATATACCTGGCCATATGCAAGAACTGTGGCGTTATAGCCATGGAAGAGAGCGTCAACCAACGGAGCTACACAATCATCATATATTGTTGAAGGTGACTTTGAACTATGATATACATAATCATAGGTGAATGCGTGGGATCCAATTTGCAACTACCAAGCAATAAACAACAACCAAGCATCAGATTTATTAGTCTAATGTAGATAAAATAAATATAAACAACCAAGCAGACAAAGAATTGGCAATGTGACAAGTCACAAAAGTCTGAGTAGAAAAAAAAAAACATCGGCTGTGCAATAAATTTAGCACCTGAGGTTCACCAGGAACAACGGAAATGCAATCTGTACAGCCAAGTAGAAGCTCCGACGTAATCAGAGGCCGGATATTTACAGCAACACGCACACATTGGGTTGAATCTGCATTCTTCCCGTCTGCGTTTTCCATGTCTAAAAACCAAAATGCGTCCAGAAAACCCTATAATCATGACCCAACGCGATAAAATCATCCCAGAAATATTAATAAATTGAATTTCAATATCTCATCAGGTCAAAACCATGAGAAGGAATTTGAAAAATAAGTATGTACGGGGCTGAAAATTTCCAAAAGAAACCCGAAGGGAGGTGGCTCCCGAGCTTACCTCCGAGATAGACGACGGACGAAAGTGAGAGAACGGAATCGGAAAATGGGCAAAGGGTTCCTGCCAGAGGGGACGACCAGCGAAGGGCTTTGTGTTTCTCTTTTGAACCAGAGGTTCTGAGACCGCAATTTTGAATCTGGACGTGTCGGGTTTCTATCGAGTTGAATTTGAGATATAGGCGCTCGAGTCCGAATTCAAATCCAGTGGTCACGTGCACGTCACGTGCGACAGATTGAGTCTAACGGTATAGTGAGCGGGCGCGAGCCCATGTAGATTAAAATCTATGGAACAAGATAAAACCTCACTAAAATTGGATAATTCTGAATTTGTTGCTATCTAAAAGCCTTCAATCCTGTGGAAACAGCCCAACTGATCTATGAATTATGTTACTTTAGTTAAACCCTTTAAACTTAGATTTCTAAAATTATTTTTTATAAGTCGAGATAAAACTTCTTTTACATATAGTCCACTAATTTTTTTTTTTTAGTCTTCATTAATTGGAACTTAAGAAAAATAAACGGAATAATAGATAGGTCTTTTCAGCTGTGTATTCGAAAAAATTTAAAAAATAATTTAATAAATTAAACTATTGAAGAATTAATGAATATAGAGATAGAGTATTAAACTTGACTGTGCGAACAATGGATAGTGTCTAACAACAAGAACTTACGATTAATTTGACATGTAAGTAATATATAAGTTTGATATGTAAATAGTAAGAATGGAAATATGATAATGTAGGCTTTAACTAAATAAGTTTAGCACTGCGATATAAATCCAATTAATGAAGTCTTCAAAATTAGATTTAAAATCAATCATGTACAACAAGTAATATCTAAAACTAGATTATACCTCTTATGTTTTTTTTTTTTTTTTGCATAAAATAAGACAAACTCCTCTTATTGGGATCATTTTCATTTTAGCATCACTAAAAAAAATTTTAAGCATTGCCGTATGGAGCAATCAAAAAGAAAAGAAGTAGATGTAGTCAACTGATAAATGAAAAAGTTAAACTCATAGGATAAATGATAAAATGTGAAACTCAGGGTTAAAACTAAGTTATTAATTTTATAAATAATTTATAAAATTAATTTAAATCAAATTATATAAAACTATGCATAATAAGGCTTTTTTTTTAAAAAAAAAACTAAATAGGTTAGGCCTTTTGAAAATAAGCGTAGCCTATTTATTTAAATAAATCTGACGATAGGCCTAAGTCTAAACCTCACCTATTTACTAAATAATCTAAACAAGGCTTAGAGTATGTTATGTCATAAGTCCTTATAGGAGTCTAGTCTATTTCCACCCTTAATAAATAGGAGTAAGAATTTTTCAAAACATTTCGGCATTTTATTTATTTATTTATTTTTACTTGGGAGCTATGGATAATTTCCTCTAATTCATTTTGTGAAGGAAATCTTTTTGTGCCCCAGCGAGGTAAAAGAGTAAGAATGAGATGTTATTCTCATTCCAAAGAATGATCAACTTAAGGCATTAATGAAAAAGTTCTTGCAACATGATCTTCATGTGGTTGTCAAGATGATCTCTAATAAGAAGTTTTTCCTCCCACGAGTGCTGTTCCATAACCAATGCAACTGTGTCTGGAAGATTTGGTTAGAAGTTAGGATAATATTATTATAGTTTAATGAAACGGAGATAAAAGACATAAACTTATAAAATTGATCTTGAAAAGACATGTGATAGATTAAACTGGGAATTCGTGGTTGAATGTTGAAATGAGCTTAATAAATTAGACTAGTCTATAGATGTATATCGTGTCCTTCTATACAATCTCTCCTTATTTGTTTATGATATTCGTTGAAAAGTTGTTTCATTTAATTCAAGAAGTGGATAATAAAAAATTGAGACCCATTAGATTAAATAGAGAAAGACCCTCCAGTAATTTTTTATCCGATCCTAAATATGATATATAGTTGACTTTTTTTTAGAAAGATTAAGGAAGCTAAATAAGTTAGCTAATCATATTATATATTGTGTATTATTAGATTATATATATAAGTTATTTGCACCCCCAGACTATTTAGTACAAATTATTTGTGTACCTTATCATGATTTATACAACAGAAAGTGAGAAAACATTTTTTTTATATATACACATAGTAGGGGAGGGGGCAGGGTTCGAACTCTGAACATGGAAGAGGGAAGTCAAACTCCCATATCACTGAGCTACCAAGCGTTGGCAAAATGAGAAAACTTTTTTAAATCAAATAGGAATTAAATTTTTGAAGTATAAACTGTTTTCCAGTACTGCCGGGCCAATGTTGCCGACTGTTAATCTATTTAATTATTTAAATTAATCAAATTAATAATTTAATTACGTCATTTATTACTACTATTTAATTAGTGGAAACAAAGCGGGCAAATATTTCAATTTCTCGAACATTCCTGAAAAGTGCAAAAGGAAGAGTGTAACGTTATAAGCAGTTAAGGGTCCGCATCTGAATATTTTAGTGCGTCATCATTTCATTACTTGTAAAAGTTTATTAATGTCATCGTGTTAGCGTCCACTGAGACCCAAAAATCACAGCCCCAAAGTTGGTTATCGAAAAAAGTAATTCAATCTAGCATACATTCTATGAAAACTAAATAGATATTGCATTTTTTATTTAAAATAGTCAATATATTTTAATTCACATCCTTTTTCTGTACTATCGTTGTATCTCTTTCGATCATCACAGAGGATTCAAGTTCATATGTTACCTTCCCAACGAGAGGAAGTCGACATCGTCTAGACCACAATTATATGGGTGTGGTGAAATAGTCAAAGCCTTTTATTGGGAGACAATTTTCCACGTGGTATTTATTTTACAACTCAACCCCATCTATTATTTATTTTTCATGTGGTGAAATAGCTAACTAACGGTTTACTCATAAAAAATAAATAAAATTATTCTTACTTGATTTTGAATCTTCAGCGATATTTGGTCAAAACCTTGGCCTAGTGTACATATACACGGCATAACGCAGTACTGTTGATTTACAAATTACAAGTGCTAGAAGTGAACTAGTTTCAGTCAAGCTCTACACATGCAATCAGGAACAGGATAAGTATAAATGGATTGCGTCTCCTTCCTTAATCTGACAAGTCCTTGTCTGTTCTTATGCCCATCCAGAACTGCACGTTGAAAACCTAACCAGTCCATGCTTTTATTCTGAAATAGCTGACCCAGAAGTGCCATGTTTGGTCTGATAGTCTTGAGATTCAAATAAGCTCGATTTCCCACCTACAGATGCAACAAATGTTTGGTCAACATTGTGAACTTTTTAGACATGTGCTTCACTTCTTGCACCAATACAAACACAATAACAAAACCAACTTCAAAATCTTCTGAAGTTAAATAGGAGGAAGAGTGCAGATAAGATCCAGTTCATTTATAAACATTTCATAAGCTTTTGAGTTTCAAGGATATAGCTCCGTTCGAGGCTACAATACACCTATAATTATGCAATGTGCTATCAGCAAACAGTTCAGTTTGAAATGGTGTACTTGAGGATGATTATTACCAGAGCATTGTGCATGTTGCCTGGGGAAGCAGATATGAAGATATCACTGTGCATGCTCACATAATAATCAACAGCAGCCAACAAAGATGCCTTGCCTTCAACCTTGGAGCGTTCATCAGCCGAGGCTAGGCTCTTCTTATCTTCCATTAGAGGAAACAATTTACTTAAAGCGGCTATCCTGGCTTTGCCGCCATAAACCTGAAAGAATATAATCAAATTCAATCTCTGAGGCCCTAATTGAAAGCACACAAACTTTTAAATAATTTTCCACTTCGGAAATTAAAATTCCTCAGTACTGAAGACCACTTAAAGTATCTTGCCACCAATATTGACGCAACTATACTGGAGAAATAAAATTTAGGAGTTCTGGGAGGGAGGGCATATACATTCAGCTTGCAAAACCAAACCAAGTGGTCACCAAAGCTTTCATAATGAGTTCACCATAAGTCGGACTAATCTACCATTTGTTGCAAAAACTGTTTATGAATTCCCCAATGGCAATTCCCCTAAAATATTTGATGACACATAACAGTCACATGTTACCAACTATTTGCTGTAACTGAACCTTGTGGGATGCAAGATAAAGCCGCGTTTTATTGTTGAACCCCAAAGCTGCCAAGAGCAATCCTATTTCTTCAGGAGTAAGTGGGCAACGGCCCTGGTTTCTCAACTCTTCATCGCTAAATTGAGATTTTGACACCCTTCCTTGCCAAATCACCTGCCGATATTTAGCAAGAGCAAGTTTTTCAGCTTTTCCACCCCCAAAGTCACAGGCTGAATGAGCAGCCATATCCTGCATCGAAATCAAATACGTAATCGTCATTATTTAACCCCCCCCCCCAAAAAAAATGTAATCATTACAAAGCTTGATAGGAACAAGAGATTTCACACGGATAAGATATATCACAGGGCTAAATAAAGAATTCAACATGAGAGCACTGTGTCATTACATTTTAATTTATACTGTAAAGATCTTTACAACAGAATAACCTATGCTGTCCTATAGAAACTTGTAACAGTAGCCTCACCAACTACAGAAGCTTAGACCAAGACCACCCTTTGTATCTTATGTATTTTTGCCAACATTAGTAATGAGTCACCATTCAAATAACAACAGCAACAATCTGGTGCACTCATCATAAAAATTAGTCCTTCTATTTGAAACAAACAGTAAAAGTCTGACACTAAGTTGTGCAACCAACTACATGCATCTTAAAATATTATAATCCCAGCGCATTATAAACCAAAAAGACATTCCAAATCAAAAGCAGAATGTGATATAATTCTATAATTTTACAAATTCTAAGTAAATAAGCTTTAAATCCCAGCACACCATCAATATGAATAAGGACCATACTTTGTCAAAACGCAGATGCAACACAACGAACTTCCCAGTCTGCTGATTTCTAGGGTTTTTAGCCTCCTCCAGCATATACACATTACCTGCTACTTCGTTTATGCTAGGATTATGGCGGAGACGATGAACAATTGTCTCTCCTAATTCCCTGATATGAGGAACAAAAACCAAGGCCTCAAAGTTGACTTTACAACGGAGACGCTGGATGACTGGTGGCAAGTTGTTAAAAGTCAAACGGTGAGAGAATGGCGCAATAGCAGCAATTCCATAACTGTATCAGTGAAATATCAACATTGTCAAGTTCAAGTTTAAGAATACCTACAAATGTGTAAATATTGAGGATAGTTCCCAAAAGCAGACAGTTATTTGTGCTCTCATAAAATATTTTTGATATAACATAATTTCAGGAAGAACAGAATATATTCCAAGAATTTCAAATCTGCACCATTTCTTTCACCAAAAAGAATGATATCACCAGCCTAATTATGATTTATATCATACTTATATCTCTTCATGAAATTCTCTGATGCTATATACTCTTCTGGTCCTTAATATAAGACATATTTACCTAATTTGATTATACTAAGGAAGTTAGTTAAATTAGTTAATATGGTATCTATTGTTTAGAACACCCCATTCATCTCCCTTAATTCCCTCATTCACCCTTCTCCCTTGATTATTGTTGAGGGAGTGTCAATGGGGTAAATTAGAAATAGATTGACAAATATAAAAACTATATCTTATATTTATGACTAAGATCAACTCCCCAAATATATTTTATATTGGGGACAAGAGGCATACCAATCAATAACAGTCAATGGCATTTTATTACAACTGTAAATACCAACGAATAAGACTTGCCTATCAGTTGTGGGCATTTGACACAGTTTCTGATTGGCTGTTACTTCATAGGAAGTTATAAGCTATCATTAGGGTATGAGAAATTCTTGGATGATGGAAGTTGTGGGTGGTGATGGAGGCAAAAGACATAATTGGGTAGCAAGTGGCTACAAAATTATAAGCTTATCCTAGAAAATATGTACAACACAAAAAAAATGTGTTACATATGGCTCTTTAAAGAATATATTCAGTTAGTTCTTGTAAGAAACATGAAGCGTTAAAGCCTTAAATGTAAAAATATGGTTGTATGTAAAGCCAGTGCGTCAATTTGAAAGAATAATCTACATTGTCTGTACAACATCATTTGGTTTTCATTAGTTGAAAAGATATTTGTTCTCAAAACATCTGCCTAGGCTTCTTTATGATGTTACAATTATTGATGAGATGATTTCTTAAAGGGATGTTTTCCATCGTCACTATTGAAGCTCCTTTTTTAATTATTATTACAAAAAGGAGACTAAAAAACAGCCTTCTAAGAAATCAAAAGTACCAAGGGTCAAGATCGTGGAGAACTACTGAAGCTCCTTTATCAAATGAACCTGTCAGTTATATCTAGGAATTTACTCTAACCATCAGCACCAAATATCATAAAATCATAGACAGCTTGTTATGTATAAAATCCGCAAGAAGCCATTTGGCTTAGGAAAAGTGACCAATTTGTAATGGGCTCCGTGCATGGCATGGAAGACAATCCCATTTTGTTATATAAAGCATAAATAATTAATTAGGGCAAAATTAATTGGCACAATATTAATCCTATGAGGCCACATGGCACTATATTAATCCTATGAGGCCATTAGCTAGGAAAGGGTAGTTACGACAGCTAGGATTTTGTTATGAATGTTGCTTATGACTAATTTATTGTTTCTTAAGTTTAAGGCCATATCCTATATAAAGGGAGAGCCTAGGCTAAATGACTCGTGTATGTTCAGATATTGTATATGAATAGAATGAGCACACTATTTCGAATGTGTTTCTTCTCCCAATCTCCTAACTCTCTACAACCCTCTCAACACATTTAGAGTAAATAGAAGTAACAATCCAACTAAAGTAATTCCTATAGCTGTAAAATCTGATTAAAGTTGAAAAGAAAAAGAAATTACAGTAGAATCAGGCAACAGCAGCTTACATACCTCTTAAGTACAGGCAAGACATTTTCTATATACCAGTCAGCAGTAGCATGAACTGGAGCCGTTTTGATTCTGGTATCTCTTATGCCTGTGGCATAATACTCCCTTGTGCTCCAAGAATAGTCGCTGGGAAGCTCTTTCACTATAGTTATGTCATGTTGGAGGGCATTAATGAAGTGGTCCACGTCAAATATTTCTGCAAATGAACTGTAGAAACATGACAATTTCACAGAAAAGGCTAATTTTCAATAAGAATAAAAAAGTTGCAGCAATAGCAAACTAAGGAAATACCTTGAATCTTGCCAAACAGGGTTCACTTCAAAATGTGGGATCACCAATGTCGCATTCAAAATTTTAGCAACAGCAACAGCATCACATATCTTTCAAAATGAACATTTCAGGAAGGACATTAGAAGGGTGATCAACTGCTGAGGCAGATATCTAAATCACAATAGCAACCAAAAGAAAAAACTGAAAAACTACTTATCCTTATAGACATACTCTATCATTTTGATTAAATTACATCCTTGCAACAGATACATACCCCCATCTTCTGCTGGTTCAGCCCTCCATCAAGGAAAACCTGGATATAACCCTGAGAATTTTCTGGATTTGCTGCAGGAAGTTAAGAAGTGAACAAGTAAAAAAAAGAAACCCTATCGACAGATAATACGACTTCCAATTCAATGGATATATTCACCATAGGAATTATTGTCAGGAAAAAGGAGGTTCAGGCATTTCAGTTCACTATTCGAACTTACAAGGTAATTTCGGAGAGTTGCTGCAGGGTTTCCATCCTTGATTGGCCAATGGAGACCAGAGGCCAATTTGCTGATCATCGGACTGGAACCGGGAAAAAAGAGAAAATCAGGAAAGAAAATACGATTTATAATGAAATGCTCAGCATATTTTGGGGAAAAACTGCCAAGTTAATATTCACCCACAATCTGGCGCTGCAAAGCACCCTCTAAAAGAGCTTCGTGCATCGGTTTTGGAGCATTCCACTCCTGCAATACAATAGCCACTTCTCAGAAACTAAATATATAAAAGACATAACATAGTCATAACAGAAAATTATCTGCACATTCTTGTCAAGACAGGTTTCCCAGTATCGCAGAATGGCAACTAAAAACTAAGTCGTTGCGTCCATACACAAGAAGGACCAGAGCATAAGTGTAGGCAGATCATAAAAACTTAAATTATCCTCATCTGAACGGCCAAGAACCCTAACTATAAAGTTAAATCTTGGCAACAAACATTTAACTGAAATCGGCAAGATTATTCTTTTCTGAAAAAAAAATGATTTTTATTTTTTTTATAGGCAGCAGCTATACTAATGAATGGTAATTACTCCCAAGGTTGGTGCGTATCGAGATAAAGCGAATTGCGTGCCCCCAAGCGTTTCATTCTAGCTTTCCTTTTGGTCCCTCACACAAATGCAGTCTCTGACAAAACCATCCTCCACTGTTCATCCACCACTAATTACCATGTCAAACACGACTCAGTTCATCAAAATAACCGAAAAGGAAAGCAGACACTTACAGAGAACATTGAAGGCCACGCGCCACCTAAAGGACCGAACAGATTGGGAACCAAAACCGGCAAAAGAATCACGAAAACTCCAGCAAATGCAGCTTTATGAGAGTGGCTTAGGTGATCGTACAGGAAAAGCTTTGCTGTCGCCATAAGAATTTTTTTTAAAAAAAAATTAGGTCACTGAATCATACGAAGAGTTTTACATAAGGAGGCGACAACTAAATTGCTCTAGATCGCCCGGGGCCCCGAGTTGATCAACCGACAGAAAAAGTTCAGCACTCCTTCGGAATTTTGGTAGGAAAGTGGCAGAAATGATCGAAGTTTTGGCGGAGGTGGCAATTCCCCCGATTCGGGAAAATTAAGTTACAGGGTGAAGAAATTTTAATTGCGAAAAAAAAAAATCAGAAATTTCAAGCCATTCGATATTTTTAAACTTTTTTCCTAGAATAAAAATACATATAAATTTTTTTTGAAATAAAAATACACATGTGGTTACTATTTTGTAATAAAAGTTATATCTCACCGTTAAGTGTCATTGTTCACCGTGATAAGAAAGAAAGAGATGAAGTGAACAGTAACATAACGGCGGTGAATAATTGAGATGTAACTTTTGCTCTAAAATGGTAATCATATGTGTATTTTTGCTTAAAAAAAACTTATATGTATTTTTAGTCCTAAGAAAAAAAGTTACATGTATTTTTACACCTTAACCCTTTTATAAATACATTTCTTTATGGGAAAAAGATATGTAAAGAACTTCAAAAATACAAAACAAAATATTCTGAATATTTATAGTTTTAGAAAAATGTTAGATATTGATTTATTTTTTTAAAGTTAAAAAGAAATGACAAAAATGTTTTCAAATACTTTTTTTAAAAAATAAAAGTAACCCCTATTACATTGACAACAAAAGCCTTGCTGCTGAAACTCGGGCGAGAATAATTATTATTGATAAAGTAACAAAATTTGTTAAGGAATCCACAATATTTCAGTTAATAATTTTTACTTACCAAATAATAAATCTACACTATTAAGTTTTTCACAATATTTTTTAAGGAATATATAACATTTAATTAGGTTTTAATAACTTTCACTTAAACACATCTACAAAGTTTTGTTAAGGAATTCATAATCTTTTATTAGGTTTTAACAACTTTTATTTACTAATTTTTTGTGTCATTTTTAAAGGTTTTGATTTTAATAAGGGTTTCACAAGTTCAAATAAGGATTTAACAAGCTCTGATAATATTTTCACTAATTTCAATTCAAAAATCATCACTTGCTACAATAACGACGTATTAATTCCCATTTCTGATAAGATTTTATCAAAACTTGTTAAAATCTTATATAAACTTGTAAAATTCTATCAAAAGTTGGAATTAATATCTTGTCATTGTACCAAACGGTAAATTTTAAATTGGAATTTATAAAAATCTCATCATAACTTGTTAAAACATTGTATCAACTTGTAAAACTCTTATTGTAATCAATATCTTCCTATTGAAGCAAGTGGTGATTTTTTAATTAGAATCAGAAAAAAGTATTATCATGACTTGTTGAATCCATGTATCAACTTGTGAATGGAATCAACACCTTATTATATCTCTCACTATCCGATAATGCCTCGTTCTTCTTCTTCTCGTCTTCAATTGAATTACTATCACCAAAACTAAAACCATTATTGTCGCTGACTTTGCTATTGCAAAGCTTGATTTGGCTTCGAATCTTAGGAAGCCTGTGTGTTTTCTAATAATTTGAAAGAGGAGAATGGAGCTTGAGAGAACCCAATGCGTAGCAATGTCAACATCGCTTTTGCTTGGAACTAGCACAACCCATGATCACAAAAATCTAAAATACAAAAGGATAAAACAAAAGAAAAATCAACTACACAAAAAATCCACCGAAGAGTTCAGATCAATTTGTTTCTAGGATATAGATTTCGCAACTGTGGAAAATCCACTGCCAAAATTGATTAACAGGGGTCATTCATATATGTATGATGAATGATGATAACAGGGACCTAGAATTCTTTGTGGTATTTTTCCATCTTTCATTTGCCTTTCGGTTTAATTTATTAATTTACATAAATACATTTATACAGTCAAGGGAAACATAATAATTTGGCCCCTATAATTTTCCAAAGTGTTTAATTTCATCCCCACAAATTAAAATTTGGTGAATCACTCCTTTTGCTCCATCAATTAGACACTCCAAGTTTTTTTGGTACAACACAAAAAAGAAACATCTAATTATATACTTTCATTATACGTTTCCTTTTCCACCATCGATGGCTAATCTATTTTGAAATCAACGGCTTATCTTTTTAAAAACCAACGTTCTGAAGTAATATATCATCTATCCATATCTTGGAGTGACCAATCTCTGAGACACTGGATGCGTTCGTAATCTTTCATGCAAAACTGTTTGTTGCCAAAAATTCAAATTTGTTTGGCCGATGGAAAAGAGAAAAGGCAACTTTATATAATTGTGCTTGGGATGCATGAAACTACTATGAGAAGAGAGATTTTCTGAACCAAAAAATATATTAAGATTGAAGTGAATCTAAATAGCACGTTTTTACATGTAAGTCGTAGAAACGACCACTGAAGAGCAGGGGAACTATACACATCTTTGGCAAAGCAGAACTTAGAAATCATTCGATATCACCAAAAAAGAAATGAAGTCATTGACATCCATATACTAAGAGGACTCTTTTGTCTGGATTCCCAAAGAATCACTCTCACATCCCTGTGGCATAAGCCGCCTCCTCTTTGCATCCTGTTCCTCACAAAATTCATCAGTCATCTGAACTTCACCTGTGACCTGTTGCTCTTCAACTACATCAGGAACTTGATGCAAGTTAAGATCTCCATCCTTGTTGCTGTTACTTATCATACCAGAGTCTCGAGGACTTTCCACAACAATAGATGTGGGCAAGTTAGCAGAATCCGTAATTTCCGTTAAACCATAAGGATTTCCCATTGAACAATAACTTGTTTCATCTGGTTTATCTACTGCAAATGACCCCTCTTCATTTCCAACCGGAAAATTCTCAATAACCCCAACATCTGAATCATCGGAAGCACAATCTGATGCAACCAGGGAAGGCCCAGTCCTGTCATGTTCAGCTTGTATATTGATCCCTTGTTGATGGCAAGTCTCGTCTCCACTGCCTCTAGATAAGTAAGGCAGCTCAGAGGATTGCAGTGAAATTCCTGACACTTGCTGGAAGTTCGGGTCTGTTGCCAGATACATAAACTGCTCACTGGTTTCTGTATCTTCCTATGAAAAGATAAGGGAAAAGAGAGAGACAGAAAAGGGAGGGGGAGGGGTTAGTATTGCAATATCAATGTAAATAATAGAAAACGTGTGAAATTTTCTGTGCGATCAGTGCATTTACTTCTCATAGAATGATAGGCAGACATCATTATTTACTCATTCAATTCTAGATGAAATTGGTGGAGAAACCCGACACATTTCACAACTTTATGCACTGAAAACAATCTTTGCAACAGACAAGCAAACATGTTTGGAAGCACATACTGGTAAATGAGCATGGAAGTAAGAGACTCAGCATCCTAATAATCAGAGATACAGAAAATTCAAGTCAGAGGCTGGGCACACAAGGGAACACCTTGAAATAAAAAAAGCACTGAGAATAACAGTAGGATAAAAAGCATGAGTGTTCAAAATTTCACTCTCAATTTGGGGTGAGGGAACCGTCCATGATCCAACGGAATACATGGGCACACTACATGGCAGAGGAAATAATTTGATAAATTTCAATAGCACAAATGCACATGCACGCACACACACACACAAAAAGATACCTCTACTGGAAACACTGCATTGTTGAGAGGGTAGTTAGATGATCTATGATCAAATGATTGGCATTGTTCCATTAGTTCTGCTGGAGCTCCAGGCTCAAAAAGCTCCCTAAGAACCACTCCTGAATTTGGATCCAAAGATGATGATGATAATAGAGTGATCTCAATCCCCTGGGCATCATGAGATGTTGTTGACATCCCATTGATACCAGCAGAATCAAGCCCCTTTTCAAGACACTGAACTCCTGTGTTGTTTTCATCATTTTCTAAGTAGTGGACATTGTGGGGACTTTCACTGTATTCAGAGGTAGAGACATTACAATGGTCTTTCAAGAGTTCAAAGATTAGCCTTTGGATAAGAGTTCGCTTAAGATAAGCCTCTGCAGGTGGAAACCAGTGCATATTGAGCTGGAAAAAAAAAAATTATTATGTCAGTTCAAATGACTCAAATCATATAAGAAACCATAAAAATCAATGGAAAGGTGACAGTTACTCAGTGAAATGTTAAAAGAGATAAAATACAGACATATGGATTAACAGCAGCTAAAATTTAATAAACAAGTTTCATGATCAAAAGTTTGCACAAGTTAATCTCACAAAGCATATAAAACAGAAACAATTCCAACAAAGGAAAAGGGCCATGAAAAAGAAAAGGAATGCCACTTACAAAGTCAGAGAACTTGGTTAGTTTAAGTGGATTGAAATTTTCAGGAATTTCAGCCAGGAAGAGCTCTAGATAGTGTAGAAGAAAAAGGCCACAATCATACGAGTTCTCTTGCTGTGGCAACTGTCACGGGATTAAGTCAGAAAAAATCAGTAACAAACAAACACAACCTCAAGAAGAGGAAACAAAAAGGTTTTCCTTGATATCCCAAAATAAATCATAAGCATATTTTATTGCAGTTGCTTCTACGCATTTATAATTTTGAAACAGAACAAAATTTCTAGGAACTTGCCAAATTGATGGATATTTCTCAAATGCAAATAAATGATCAGTGGCAATACCATGAGAGGGAGAAAACGCATGTTGAGGAATTTAGACGAAAGGTCTTCATCCAATTTGTCCTTTTGCCTCTCTTTCCATTCTTCCCACAAATAACTGTCAATTTTAATAGGCGAAGAGTCAACAAATAACTTAACCAAATCCACCCAAAGATTGAGGGTTATTAATCAAACACAATCAATTAATGCAAGGAAAAGACAGCACTCACATGTAGGTCAAATTGGTGTTCTTGTTTGTTTTACGTTTATTCAAAGTCAAATTGTCCCACAATAATTCAAAAGCGAAGATAAAAAATAACCATCATCCATTTCAATTTAGTACCAATTCCTCTGAACAAAGCAATGTCAAGAGTTCCAGTTCAATTTAAAGAGAAAAATGAAAGGGCTTCAGTTAAAAAGCATTCAACAATACACAGCATGGATTATGTTTAATGTGATGCAAGTCAAAAGTATGCATATCATCATTGTTCAAATAGTTATTTCTTTGATATACCCTAAAGGCCATAAGCATTAAACCTAAACCTATAAGCACAATCATTCCAGAGTCTCTTTCAGAATACATGCTAAATCCCCGTGGCAGTTAATGGTCATGCAGTAATCAGAAATGTATAGCTAGAGCCGAATGTATACACATGGATTTCATCTATAGCTTCTAAATATGATCATCCAAGGATTTTAAGGAAGTTTATTTGGGGTACACATGGGGCTGGGCAACTTTGTTGCATAGTTAACTGCCTTTCTCCATTTATTTTTGTTTTATTGTTCTGTAATTTTGTTTTCTTAGAGCAAAACTACTCCACATGTATACCTTTCTTATATGCAGGACGCAGCAAACAAAAATCACACACAGACACAATCTTTTCTCAGTCAAGGGGAAAGGAAAGAATTCAAAGGCACCATAAAGAAGCTCTAACATACCTACGTACAAGGTTTTGCAAACCACTATGACATCCTTTAATTGAATCCATATGTAGTATACAGGGTACTTTAAGCGATTCATCCAGGCTTTCCTCTGAAATATGACTCGTGAAATAATTATCTGAGAATAGAGATTCATAAGGTAGGAATTACACAAGCCAAGAACTTACCATTAAAAGTAACCACTTCACCAGGATGACAAATAACTAAAAGACTCCAGTGAAGACTGCCATTATAACCCAAAGTAGATTCTGATCAACACCAGTATTCTGATAAGAAAAAGCAGAGGCACACAGAAGTATGACAGAAATCTTACTTGAAGTTTACAGGTATGAAGATATAATCCTTTTCAAATAAATTTACTTTTCTTGTCCACTTACGGACACGAAGAAAAGCTGCTTTGCCATCAGAAGCACTTGATGGGTTTTTGTCCATATCAGCCAGCTTTCGAAAGAAAAAACTATTAAAAAAATGGAACCTATGCTTTTCCTCCTCTTTTATCTGATTCTTCAGGTATCTGTCATAAGAAGTTTAAAACTTTTAAAACATATTCAAGAACAGCAAGTTTAAAGCAGGATAGAATGGAGAACATTTATTTAATAATTTTTAACACATGTAACATCAAGTCGTTGATCCTTTGATACTAATCTATATCTTCTTTCCCATCGATGCTCACATATATTATTCTCTGTCTTCATTTGTAATTCTAATCATATAAATATCGTTTAACTACACCTTAGTTTGATCAAGCAAAAGGCAAAGGAAAGTCAAGTTGTCACATAATTAGAATTGATAAGAATGAAATGTAATAAATTGGAAAATTGAAATTACGTTCTAAATAATCATATCATATTGGATATCTCAATATATTAATAAATTTATAATGCATGTTAGCTCCATGCATCACACACAGTTTGAAAAATGAGTTGCGACATTCCTGACTTGGGACTAATGCTCCTTGCTATATTTTTATATCTTATATTGATATTGATTTTCCGCTGAACGAGCAAGATAAACAAAATAATACATAGGGCAAACTTACTTGATGTAGAAATCAATGATCGTGTCATTGACAAATGTGTCTGGTTGTAATAGGTCAACATCTCTCTTACTAAGTGAAACAGCATCCGGATCCCCTTTTGGATAAACAACTTCATCAAAAGGCACATCAAAACTGTTTCAGATAGAGTCACAAAATTAGTGAGCTTACAAGGACCCCCCCCCCGGCCCCCGGGGGGGGGGGACAAATGAGAAGCGCCAAAATCAAATCCATCACTCACTAGTGCAGTATACTTCCACACTTTGTTGGACTCCTCTGGATTTTACCATATAGAAGCCTTAGATTTTAGTGCACAAGGATTGACAAGACTATTTTATACTTCCACGGACGTGAGTTATAAGACCAAGTTGATTTTTTTTAAGAGATTAAGGAAACTAATTAAATTACTCTAGAGTGTTTTTATTTTATTTTTTTTCTCCAAACTAATTAGTTTGACTAATAAACTAATATATAATCTAAAGATACACAACATATGATATAATTAAGTAACTTATTTAACTTCCTTAATCTATCAAAAAAAAGTCAACCCGGTCTTATAATTAGGACCCAAGGTAGAACCATATATCATACTCAAAATTGAAGGAGTAAACCAAAATAGTTTGAAGCTCACAGCTCATGAGATAATGTATCACTTCAACTCAAGAGACCAAAACAAGGCTGCAAAGCATTTTATGTCTAACACCCATAAACAGAAACGTATTAAAACTGATTAAAGAGAACCCAATGCAACAAACGTAATTTTACACTCAATGATGATTCTACTTTTATGCACAAAAAACATGTTCTAACCTTACTTTTCCAACAGAAAATACTAAGGACATCTGCAACATTCTAAGCCAAAAATTTCAGCACAATTCTATGCCCATGTAATTTTTAGTTAGCATACTTGTTTTTAGGACTTGCTCACCACTGGAATTAAAAAACAAAAAACAGGAATTTAACACCTTTCATTAAGCGAAAGAATAATTAAAGAACATGATAAAGGGAGGCTTGCAGATAGCATAAATTAAATAAAGGTTGATGAAATAAGAAACCAGAAAGTGCCAGAAAGGTAGAAACTATTTTTCAAAAGGAATGTTCTCATCATTACTTCTATTTAGCATTAAGAAAAAAGGGAATAAATAGAAGTTACTTACTTAGGGAAGTAGCACTTTGGTTCATGTAAATCATTTCCATCGTCTTCCATATCTCCACTACACAAAAGAAGTTAATTAAACATACAGTGATAAAATGACACAAAATGGAATTTAGAACACCAAAGAAGCAGGAAGAGAACAAAGTTGCACACAATGACGATAATCTATCACAATCAATATCAGGCTTCCTCTCTCACTGCTTCATATAGATATCAAATAAATAAGCAAACTCTATGCGGACAAAAACATAATAATACGATATCCAAATTTACACGATTCAATTTTTGCAAAAAACAGAGTTTGGTTGATGCTGATGTCGCAATCACAAGGTTACAGTTCCAATCTATATCAATATATTAGACCTTTAGCCAGCAGATAAACCTTACTGTAAACTTTATAACAAACAGACCAAGGAAGATATTAAAGAAATCATCCAAAGACTTACTCAAGATTAACATTCCAAATAGCTGAGTATTTCACATTAAGAGATGTGATTTGTTCATGTTTGAGGGACCAATGGGAATCAGCAATCACAACCTTCAATTCCTCAATGCCTAGAAAAAACATAGGTATCCAACCATAATAAGCAACAAAAGGCTTATACGAATTTTTTCTTAAAAAATGCTCAATGAACAAAATTGTAACACTGACCTTCAATTCTGTCAACATTATTTGATAGGCATGCATTGCTGGATATCACACGAATCTTCATTGTGACAGTTTCATTCTGAACGAATTATAAATTAGGAACTGCAGCATCAAAAAATAAACATTTCCACCAAGTTTCATTTGGACTATAAAACTCACACTTTGAAACAAATTACACCTAATATCGACAACATCATCAATTGCCCAGTCAAGATCGGAGACCCCTTGCTTTCCACATGCAGTTGAAACGTTAATCTTGATGCAACTATGAGTAAAGGTTAACTTTGTCCACGAAAAATAATTATCCTGATATATGACATAATCAGGATAAAGAACAACTTCCAAATCTGCATCGTCCTGAATATTGCAAAAATGAAATTGATAGTCAATACAAAAGCTAATTCAGAACAATAATGCAATATACCAAGAAAACAGTACTAGAGCACTTGAATTTAATGGCACACCAGAGATAAAAAAAAGGTACTTATTTTGCAGCCTCAATAACTTCTATTTTACATTATATTATTAAGAAAACAAAAACATTAAAACAGTTGAGATGAGGAGTGGCTGAGGCCAGAGACTCAAACCAGTTCATAGCACAGCAAACACAAGACAGAATAAGAACAACCAAAACTATGCTAAATTTTTAGTCCCTGAACATTACAGAAATCCATTTCTTTATGAAAGTAAAGATGAGTTACCATGTCAGAATCTTCTGCACAAAGGTTCAATCCACAGCCATTCAATGAAACTGAAATTATAACAGAGTTCAATGGATAATGAAACAAAATGTTTCTAAATCATATGTAGTGGCGTTAGTCAATATCAAATGTTTAGGTACGATAAAATACACCATTCTCTGCAGTCCTGGAGACAGGCGTAGATGGAGTACTCTCGATCACACACTCATTGGCTTCTGAATTAACATCAACTGATTCATTCTGCAAAGATCTAAAACATAAATACGAATTCCATAATAAAAACATTCCTTTATGATGTAATCTTACAAATATAAGTTACAGTACACTGGAAGGAGACCCTGAAAGGGCAGGATCTGTTTGGCTCATCTCAGGTGAAGGTCCAACACCACTTGTATCTTTTGATTGTTGGGAAGCTTCCAGCTCAGAATCCTCTTCATAATCAAACTTTGCTTCCGATGTGCCCAAAGAGGGGTCTGAAACAACCTTTTCTGAGATAAAGTCACCATGAATTGCATCAACATCAACACTCGGAACACTTCCACCATCCTGATCCTTCACAATGACCTTATCTACTTGGGAAACTGTAACGACCATTTAAGATTGAATCAATATACCAAAATGACAAGATTTAAAGGACCAAAAAAATATTGAACCAAAAGAGCCAGTCTATCACCCTCAGATATCTCCTTATCTTATTTCAATTTCAAATTTCAACCATGTTTAGGAAAACTTCTTGATCCTGAGTCAACCAATTGTACCTTCAGCTACTTAACTCCTTGGTCACACTATAGAAAACATGAGAGGTTACACCCTACCTGGCTCTTTGCTACTTATCTATTCAAATTCTAGATAAAATAAAAAGCTTCCATCCCCATCATGGTGTTTCCAACTAAGAAAAACATATGCACAGTTACTTGTATCTTTGGCTCTTTGCTACCGAGTTGAAGAATGACAAGTGTAGGGTTCTCCAATTATAACATAATGAGTTATGTTATAAAACCATACACTAGTTATGTTATGGTACAAGGTTCCTAGCAATATTCTTTACTTAAAATGAATAGAGGAACCCACTAGTTAGAACATGATCTAATTGATAGGATTAGTGTAGAGATTTGGAGAATTTAGGGACAGAAATCAGAGGGAGTGAGAAGAGAAACAAGAGGGAGAGTGTTTCAAAACAAGGCTGCTGCACTTGTTCATTCCATCATACACAATACTGAATACATGCCTCATTTAGTCTAGCCTCCTACCTATATATAGAGGCCAACTGTTAAGGTAATATAACAGATATAACAGCTGTACCTAAAACAGACGCACATCAGCTAATTATTCCTAATCCACTACTACTCCCATGGCCTTATAGGATTAGTATTATGTAAGGCCTCACAGACTTAATATTGTGCAATTACTACATAATTAATGAGCCCTAACTAATTATTTATGACTTATATATCACTAATTTACAAATTAATGAATGAAACTAGCGCCTGATTTTGTAGCAAGAAATGATAAATTTACATATGAAATATTTTGTCCATGCTCGAGTTTCATATTGATTTCATTAGTTTAGTGATAAACTTTTGCCATTATTGAAATTGCATCATCAGATTACAAGTATCACAATTCTTAAAACATTGATCCCTTTTAAATCTAATAATTCCATAACTTTAGCATGGATAAATCACATGCAACCACTCCGTTTTCTAAAAGAAACCAAAATTGTTTACAGACACATTATACATCTATAACTTAGCATGGATAAATCTCATGCCACCACTCGGTTTTCTAAAAGAAACCAAAATTGTTTACGGACACATTATACATCTATAACTTCAATCATTAAAATCGAGTATTCAGTTTGACATGGACGATCATCAGTACATCTTATGTTATCGGCCATTGGTTCTATGGACCTTGACTAACTTTAGTGCATCCTAAACGCTCAGATTAGATCATCAGATGATACATAAAAGCCAGAAGGTCAACTAAAGAATTGAAGATATATATAGCTATGTTAGAACATACTATTAGAGCAGGAGTCTTTAATTTGTCTCAATGACAGCTAATATTCTGCATACGCTTAAAGACAAGCTAGAACACAATCACAGTTATCAGAATATCATGGACAATTTACTGACGAAAACAAAGTCTCCGAATATTTTACTAAGTCTATGAAGCCATACTAAGGATGATCCAGGCAGAAGCAAAATTTAGCAAAGCTTCTTTCTTAATGTGCTGCCGTTTATACCCAGATCCCATCTACACCAAACAATAACCTATACAAGAAGTTGATAAATTTTCAATTCTGACACAACAGCGCCACCTTTCTCAGTAAAAAAATCGACAATTAATCATCAATCACTGCAAACACATGCATTTCCGTGCGCACTCACGCATACATATACATACCAGTATGTGTGTGTGTAAAGTAACAACTGTAGTGACAGCACAAATTTTGGAGGAAAATTCTATCCCGCCCATCTCCATTGACTCCACACAAACTCACATGATTACCATCAAACCTATCAGGTATCCCTCGGCTACATTCCGAGGACCATAGCAGATATATCACCACACTTCAGCTACAGAAGGAACATAATATTGACACAGAAAATATAATTTCTAAAATCGCCGTACCATATCCCAAAAACTCGTACTTCAAAACGGATTGATCATCAAGGGTAGGGTCATTGAATTTTTTGAGCTGTTTCTCCGCAGCCAGGTCAGCAATCTCGTCCTCTTCCTTGAAATCAAAAACCCCGTGATCTCTGCGCGGAGACCTGTTCATCATCCCCGATACGACAAGGGCTCGTATACACGGACGGGTTGAGTGGACTCAGTGAGTTGGCACGAAAGCCGGGGAAATAGGGGAAAGAGTTGCTCGCTAGACGGAACTCTGGACCGCCTTGGCGAGTGCCCTAAATGAGTCAACCTCGCTTCTCGCCAATTGGAAAAATACGCTTCTCTGAATCATCAAAACGAAGCTTCAACGATCCTCCCACCTCCCAGCAACCTCAGTAAATAAAAAGAATTATTTATAGTTTATAAATTATATAATTAATTCTTAATAACATAATGTTTATAAATTTCGTAAATGGATCGATTTAGATCTTTGTGTCCATGACAAACGAGTAATTTTCTTCCTCATTGGATCCCAGGGGGATCACCCTCGAAGGCGGTAAAAATAATATTTACTCTGGCTTTAAATTTATAAAAATTGATATATTTCTTAAATTTTGTCTATGTATTTGTTTATAAAAAATCCCATGGTCAATGTATCAAAGAAAAAAACTCCTAGTCTTCATCCATCAATGGCTGCGTGTGTGTCATACATTTGGGTTAAATAATAAATTCGTCCTAAAAATATATTTAAGAGTAATGTTGTGAGTTTTTTTCTTGTCAGCATTGTCCTAAAAGTTTTAAAACATAGTAATATTCACCTATTACGTTAAAAATTTAACGTTAACTTTTTAATGAAAATAGACAATATTGTTACCTTTTAAAACTTTCTAAATAACATTGAAACAAAAAAACTTTTAGAGTAACATTACTCCTCAGCAAAAACTTCTGGAGTATATTTGCTACTTAATTACATACATTTTAATTCCATGCTTTTTTTCCTTAATAATTTTTTCTTTTAATTTCACAAAACAAATTGTTTTTAGACTTTTTTATTTCGATCATATCTTTCTCTTGATTCTTTAAATATATTTCTTTTTAAGACTGCCACATTTCCTTAAAAAGATCACCAGTCCAAAATCAATATCAAGTTTGTGCTCAAGCTCAACCACATTACTTCAGTTTAAAATATAAAAGTCAAATACTTAAATTACATTATTTAAAATGTTAGTTAAAATTAGTTAAAAATAATAAATACATAAAAAAGTATAACATACTTTCTTAAGAAGTCCCTATTCATGAAAAGAGGGTAAGTGGGAAAGATTGAGTTATAAATTATAATAGATATGAAAGAGGATCAATGAAAAAGTAAAGGGAAAATTACACTGCAAGCCTAAGGATCAAAATTAATTACAAAAAAGTCTCAAGTCAGAATCTCATTACAAAAAAGTCTCTAAGACTTTTTTGTAATTAATTGTTTAAGATGATAGAATCCTTTAACAATTGAAAATGCTATATTAATAACTAAAAATGTTATGTTAACAACAAAAATTCTCAGTTTTTAATATGACATTTTAAGTTGTTAATATGGCTTTTCAAGTTGTTAATATAACTTTTCAAGTTGTGATAATTTTTGTTGTTAATATAGCATTTTCAATTGTTAAAAACTTTTGACATTTTGGCTTGGGACTTTTTTGTAATGCGATTTTAGCTTAGGACTTTTTTGTAATTAATTCTGATTATTGGGCTTGTAGTGTAATTTTCCCAAAAATAAATGAGAGGGGTATATAAATAAATAAGGGTAAAATAAAATATAAAAATATCAAATGATGAGACAAAAACAAAGTGACTCTTGTATGAAAAATCACAAGCCTTTATAAATTTGGCTCTTATATTTTGAAGGAAAGGGGGTACGTATTATTTAGAAAAACATTCATTTAATTTTGCTTATATCCATGTTGGAAAATTGTCCAAGCACACATGGATATGTGTTTTATTAACGAAATATTATCATGAAACCATATACCCACTCATTGTCATGCATAATTTAAAAAATAAATATAATAAATACTACGAATAAGGAATTTAAAAACAGATTTGCTGTATTATTTGTATTCATCAAACAATGATGTCTGTGTCGTAGATTCCCGCGGATAAAGTTTTATCCGTTCTATAAATAAGGTAGGCGGAGAAATCTCATCTGAGTGCTTGTACGAAAATTCAATGTTTGTTTTTTCCCCATACCAGAAAGAAAGCCCAGACTCAATGGTACTGTAACATATTTTATTTTGAAAAAAAGACATTCAAATATTAGTTCAACTTTCAAAATCCAAAAGATATCATCAAAACTTATAAATGAAAGAGAAGGGATTCGGTGAAAATCTAGGTTTTTCATGTTTTGACTAAAAGATCAACATGTTTCTTTTACATATTTTTTTAGTTCTAAAGATCTTATTAAAATTGTTATGAATTTTGTCTAAATCATTACTATTTTTGTGGATAGTGATCAATTGAATAATGAGATTGACTAAAATATTAATAATTTTAACAAAATCGTCAAGTAATGAAAAAAATGTGTAAAATGGACGTTTTTTATCTTTAAGTAAAAACATGAAAAACTCAAATTCTCAACCTATCATTCCCTTGTCTTTTGCAAGTTTTAATAATAATCTGTGGATTTTGGAAGTTGAATTTCCCATTTATTTTTCTTCACCTCTAAACCCAATCAGCAGTGAAAGTGATAACATTTTAATTGATCACTCTCATCTAACCTACAAAATTGTATAAATTATGTTTTACTCATAGATTTCATATATGTATGTTTTTCCCATTGAACTTTATACATCATTAACTCTACTTTAAAAATTAACTTTTTTACCTTTAATTATTTGTTTAATAATATATAACATACCCTTTGAAAACAAAATCACCATAGTTAACTATGCACCAGGGACTTGAAATTCAAACTTCTACCTACCTGAATTGGAAAATGAAAGCAATTATCGCGCACATCAAAGCTTGGGCCGATTAAACTTTTTTCCTTCAAGACTCGTTAAAATTTTGGGGACAACCAAAACTGAAAAACAAACGTTGCAAAGCAAGGCTCTATCCAATGTGTTACGGATATCTCATAAATGGGCTCAGCCCAATAACTAAAGAGCCTAGTCATTTTGACTTCAGTTATGCTCATAACCGCTTCCTTGAAAATAGGAGTGATTTTATCAAGAATATCTATCGTTATGATAACCGCCTATGTATCAAGAATATCTATCAAAAACGCATATCTTGATATCCCTAAAATAAAGGATGAATTCAACTGATTAAGATAAGGCACAGGTACGCCTATAAATAAGGTAAACCCCTTACAAGGTACACACTTCTGAAACCCTAGCTTTTCTATTCACACAGAGCACACACACCACCCCTCTGGCTATCATTAGCCTGTCGTATACCCTCGAACTACGTGGACTTTGATCCACACTGTGGTACGTAGGACCCCGGGATTTCACCCCGGGCCAAATCCAACCCAACTTGTGATCTACACCGGATCACAATGAAAGAGAAATAAGATAAACGCAACATTTGCATACGACTAATAACGCAAAATATGAAAGAAATAAGATATAACAATACTCCCACCAATTCCAATCATAAGACTAAATTGACTTTTTTAAAGAGATTAAGGAAGCTAATAAAATTACTTTAGAATATTTTTATTTTTTCTCCAAATAAATTAACTTGACCAATAAACTGATATATATTTTAAGAATACATAATATATGATATCAGTAAGTAACTTATTATCTCTAAAAAAAATACCCCAAGTTTATATTTAAGATCCGAGGTACCACTTAATTTGTAAGAAGTTTATCAGCGGTTCAACAATGATAACAAAATATATAATAGATGGTGTTGTAAGATTTTTCAATTGCATTCCAGATAACCATTTTTTTATAGAAGCGGAGACGCAAGAGCGAATATACTAATCAATGACACTAATTTAGAGCGGATTCAATCTTTTCAGGCACTAGACAGGGACTTAAAAATATACAAGAACGAGCCGTGAAAAATTTCCACAGTTCATCATAATTAGACAACCATTCATGGCGAGTGGCCATAGAACAATATTTTCAACTAGAACTAGTAATTTTTCAAAAGACCCAGAAAAATTATATCCAGAGTGAATCGCATTCTGGGGCGAACGTTTTTTCTGGACGACGCGAGTCATATATATCCTCCAATTTCAATCAGGGAAGGGAAGCCTGGGAAAGACAAACGACATGTTAACATAAACGGAGGAACAGTTTTTTAAGGTTATTAGTTTAGGTCCCATGGATCAGATCACTCACCCTAACCTCAGACACGTGCTAGAGGTATCATCATCGATACGAAGGCCATTATTGCAATCCAGAACATTATTATTTATGGTTCGTGATGAACCACCTTTCAGCTTGCCTATCTCAGAGTTCTTCGTCATGAAGCCTTTTCCTTTACAAATACTTGCCACCTGCGACCTCCGTTTTTAACTCAGCAAACTCGAATGGGATGACACGCAATATATATGTATGTATGTGTGAAGCAGCTCGTGGCCATGTAAAATGATTTTATTCTCGATTTAATTATTACCTTCTGCTTTATCTGCTCGTTCACTTCGGCCAAATAGTCTACCTACAGAATTGACGAAGTCGTCAATAAAAAAGCATGGTCAGAAACTTAAATGGAGTAGAATAAAAGCAAGTACTGTGATAATCAACAAGTCAGCTTTATTATTAGAACTAGAAAGCAGATTGTCCTTATTGTTAAGTTTTGGATGGAGAGAAAAATGAAGGCAAAATGGAGAATACTTGGGCGAAAAACTTCCCAAAATGGTAAAAAAGAATTATTATTTTGGGGAGCTTTCCCTCCAAGTGTTTCTCTCTCTCGTAATTTTCTTTCCATCCAAATATATGGTTAGGGAGTCAACCAGAAATGGGTATATTATATAATGTTTTGATTTGAAAATGAACTAACTTCGATCCTTATATCAAGCTATATGTGGACAAACCTTCCTCTGATGTTCTGCCATGTCACCAGTATTCCTCTTTACCTATAAACGCAGTTGTCATATCGTGTGTTAGAATATGCACTTGCATGGACGAGAGATTAGCGTTCAAATGAGGGACAGATGCTTGTGTGTGTGTGTGTGTGAATATACCGTAATCTGATGATTCACACTATAGAGTCCCAGGTCAAGCTTTTTCTCCAGGTTCTGCAAATCATCGAGGTCGAGTCCTTCAAGATCCTCACCGTACAGCTGCCTGGTCAATATTAATAAATGGAAGAAATTGATGGAGTTTTCAGATTCCATTTAATTCATTTTCGTTAAGAAAATTGGAAGATTAATAATTTAGATACCGAAGTTCGTGGGTTTTATCAGCTATCTGGTTCCTCAACCTGCTTTGACTGCTGCTCTGTATCGGAAACAAGGGTTCACAAGGTCAATCATTACATATTTGAGGAACAAGAGAGCACATAATTAAGGAATAGTACAGAACAGAAAATTGAGACTTTGTTTTTAATTTACATCACATCTGTCGACAGTTGAATTTTAGAGTCGCTTATTATGTTATCTAGTTAATAGACAGCGGCAAGCCCTGCCAAAACGAACAATATAGTAACATACAAATCGAAGAACGACAGGTCTTAATTACCTGCGGCTCTATGGAATGACTGTCCAATGGATCATTGTTGTCACGAAAGTGCAGATCATACCTTGTAACGACGTCCTTTATGCTATTTAACAGAAACAAAAACAAAAAGCATAAAAAGTGCAGATTATACCTTATAAGCAACATGCACGAGTGCGTCATATAATCATATTGTAACAAAGAGATATAATCCAGACTCTTCAACTCGTAAACAATGCTCTATCTATAACCCACTCAACACTTTCGAACTTCAATGTCAAAAGCTTGTGCGAGTAAAATATACATGCAGTTAAGATAGAGATGAGCTGAATCTCTCATATTTTAAACTCAGCCAACCCATTGTCGCTAGCCGACCACTAAACCAAGACAAATTAAAGTTGGTGTTTGTGTCATTGTTAGTAAAAATCAGTTCATTAATGACAAGTTGAGGCAATACCATACACACTCAAAAACGCGATGTATGTGTTACTCCATTATAGAAATCGCTTAAGGCGTCCTGTATTGATGACTTCAGAAATATAGATCGCGTACAATGTAACTTGTATATATCCAAGGAACTTATTACACGTGTTTATAATACTTCATTGGAATGAACTCAGCTAATGTAAACATCTATATATCGACACACCTTTTTTTTTTTTTTGGAAAAGTGCACCTAGAACAAGGACAAATATGGCAAAATTGTTCCTTGAAATATCAAAATTATGGTAAAGTCTTGTAAGACTTTTTTGCAATATTTTCATATATGAAAAGATACAAATGACCTAATGAAGGCGGATTGATTTATCAACACAAGCATATAAACTTGTCAAAATAAATTTATAGACTTGTCAAAACATGCTCAACACATAAATTTATTACCACAAGTACATGAATTTGTCAAAACATACACATATACTTGTCAAAACAAACTCATGGATTTGTCAACACAGGAATATGGGACATTTGTGTCTTTTTACACATAGAAAATATTGCAAAAACTCTCACAGGACTTCTTAACAATTTTAAAATTTTAAGGGACCATTTTGTCACAAATTCCCTTACTTGTGACCTAAGGGCAATTTCCCCTTTTTTTTTATACAGGAAAAAAAAACTGCAGGTCTTATTTAACTAGTATCCCACGTACGGAAACTGTCAAACTCTTTCACCATTTATGTCCATATCGCGCTAAGAACTCAACATGTAATAATATGATGAAGTCCTCACCAAATAACTGCAAGAGTTCAAGTCAAACAGATTATAATCTGTATGTCAATTCCCCAACCGAAGCCTATCATTGTCTTTTTGATTTTTTCCATGTTCGATTTCTTATCTATAATGATGAACGATCATAACATTTCCGTAAAAGGAAACCGAGTGATACGAGTTATCTGACCCTTTCTCTCCCACTCTCCATCGTACACACCGACTCAGAGAGAAAAGGACATAGTCCGTCAAAGCATGCGTGTTAAGAACATCCACTAAAACGCAATATATAGCACTTTCAATACTCAGTTAGTATTAGTATTTATTTATTTTATTATCGCATAATTTAATTTAATTATATTCTTTCAATTTCCGTAAATAATATGATTGGATGACCACAGCGTAATTGATATACTCCTATCGTGTTTAATATCATAAGTCATTTTCATCAAATTTAAGAAGGTTAAAAAAGTGAAATAAGTTACTTATATATAAAAGACATGTCATGATTTCTGTAAAATATTTCTTTATAAAATTAAATTATATATAAGCTATAGTTAAACAAATTAATTAAAAAAATGATAAATATAAGATATATAATGAGAAAAGTTACCCCAAACTAGGTCATACGGGTTTGATAATATGCACTTGGGGGACAGCTCTAATATAAGAATTGTATTAAACATTTTGCATTTAACTGCTTAATTAACATGTCAATTAATTCAATAAACAGAGATTGGTGATATTACCGGAAGGAATAGTAGCTTTTGAAAACAAATTTTTAATAGTGATTTACGTTATATAAAGTAAGAGATAAATATATAATAAGAGTTTTATCACAATTTACATAAATAAACAGATGGAAACAGGATCAAAACAAGCACTATCATGTTATAACACTTAAAATGACAAAATAAGTTAAATACTGATGGCTCACATGCAACATCGTCACCAATCGGCAATCGCTGACACTAGATATATATGTGCTTATTTCTGATCAGAGATAGTTGGCAAAAAAAAAGTTCAAACAAGAGAGAACTTTCAGAAGGTGAAAAAACAGTGTGAATACGTACCTAGTACTGGAATATTCATAGAGCTTTCCTGTAGCAGAGAAAATAATGAGACCAACCTCAGCATCACAAAGAACAGCAAGCTCTTGAGATTTCTTGATAAGCCCTTGCCTCCTCTTCGAGAATGTCACCTGTCTCGCCGTTTTGTTGTCGATTTTCTTGATCTTAATCTTCTCCCTCACCATGTCTTTTTTTTTCCCGTCTGCAGATAATTGACCAAGGTCAAACAAAGTCGCCCTTTACAGTTGATACATGTACGTTCTCACACACAGTCATCTCAGATACAAGTTAAAACTTAAAAATAAAAACTTGAAAAAAAAAAGGAGCATAAAATTACGAAACCCTAGTATGAACCACTGAGTTCCAGATCTGGGAAAGAGGCAACCCAGAAAATCTTATCGCCAGAGGAATCGGAATCCCATTGGCGTGAAGACATGAGAGCTTACTTAGTCTTGTTAGGTTTCGATTTTATCTTCCTTGACCTTGCTAGCTGCTTCTGACCTCGATCACTGAAAGCTAAAAAGATAAAAATAAGAAAGCCAGTTGAGAAAATGATCCATCCATAGGAAGAGAGTATTAATATAGATGGGTTAACAGCAACAACAAAAAGAATACTGTATTAGGAACAGAAGTTAAGCATTTGGCGAGAAACTTGAAAAGGCGATGCACAGAAGAGAGGGAGGAGGAGCCTTCGTTGAAAGGACGATTTTTTTCAAGAAAAGAGAGAGGAAAGACTTTGCTTTTTATAGCTCAAGGATGGGACAGGACGACGCATTTATACTTATCAGATGATTACGTATCTTCGTTAACGTTATGATGGCCAAATATAGTCAAGATACAGAGAACAAAACTGCCCCGAGTTACCTTAATAGCGATAATAGTACTACTATTATATCGAGATCACAGAAATAGTGAAATTAGTTATTAGTTTCTCTTGATTATTTAATTGTCACTCTTTATCTTTGTTGTCTGCTTCCTTCCGTACGTGAGACCATGCCCTATCTTCCAACGGCGACCATTACATTGCGATAGGCCGATAGTGACCCTCCTGCTAACATGACCTCCAGTTGTCCGTCCTTGTCGTAATAATTATTATTCTATAGTAGAATACATATGTCTAGTCTATGTGATTAATGGTTTATTTGGGATCAAATATCTATGAAGAAGATAACACATAATGTCTAATAATCATTGTGCTACATAAGAATGACGATAGCCAAAAAGAATGGGGTGTGTGCAGTAAGACTGAATATAGAATAGATGAATCCAGCGGTGTATTTTGTAGGAAATCCCCTATTTATAGAGATTACTTCTAAGGTTTCAGTCTGTTATTCTCTGTATTGATTATGTGCCTCCACATTCTCAAATGTTTGCTCTACTATCTGTATTATCCATGATTATAGGAGAATTAGCGTTTTACCTAATTATAGAGGGATTTTGTCATAAAACCTAGTTATTGGGTTGACTCATTATATGCGTCCATAACAATTATAATTATAATTATATCATTAAGTGAATTGAGGATGAGAGATCAAGGCCTTTAATCCCTATTATTCATGCTACACTAAAGCTCGCGGAACTGGTTTCTCTGAGCTTCATTAATCAATTACCCTTGTATTAATTAACACGTACGCCGAGGTTAGTTCTTTGATGATTGATTGCTTCTAACCTGATCTAATTTTTTATTTTAATTTTATAAATCATTTCCTAACGCAGTATGTGAAATCAAATAATATTGCTTATTATTGCTCTTTCGGGATAAAGTTAATTTAAAAAGATTAAATAAGTTATTCAATCACAATATAAATTATATATCATTTCATTAAAATCATTTAATTAATCTTTTTAATATCCCCAGAAAAAATAACTTTGAGTTTGCTGAGGCTAGAGCTAGTTACAATGGAAAATCACATCTGATCTCAAGTTAAATCATGAAGACTGCAAGACCAAGATGCATTCATAAAGACGTGGTCAACGTAGACGATATTAATTTTCCGCGACCAACCAGACCCCGTCGTATACGGCTCGTAGTACACTTCCACCCTACTGACATCTTCATGGTGAGTTTAATTACAGGGGTTGAGAAGAACGTACATGGGAACAGTGAATTAAGATCCCATCAAACACTTCATGGCGCCCCCGGTTCCCTTCGGAACAAGATTTGAAAAGCTTCGTTTCCAATTTCCTGGCAGGCGAGCGTGACCCTGACAGCCCCATTTTCACGGGGCGAATTGGATGGAGTGCCCGACACATATCTCACTTGGCGCCAACAAAAAAATAAAAAAAAACACACACACACGCACACAAAAGAACCAGTGGAAAGAGGATGTAGATTTTCTCCACCTTAGAATCCCTTAAAAGTCGTTGATTCCCCATTAATAAAATCTTAACTATCTATTTTAACACATTCTAAGTACATTTAGAACCTTGAAAAATTATTTTAGCATCTTAAAAAAATATTTCAGGTACTAAATGGTACTAAAAATATACTTCAGGATATTTTATAGTACTGAAAAAATATCTCATAATCTTAAAAAATTATTTTAGAATCTTAAAAAAATATTTTAGGGTTCTAATTGTACTAAAAATATACTTGAGGTTTTTTTTAAGATTCTAAAATAATTTTTCAGGGCTCTAAATGTGCTTTGAAGGTGTAAAAATGGACAGTCAAGATTTTATTCATGCGGAATCAACGGTCTGCAGGTGGCTTCTAAGGGATTCTAAGGTAGGGGGCCACTGAGAAAATCCGCACCCGTCCGAACAAGACACGGCTTTACAGTGAAGCTATGTCGTGCCGTTTTATTTTTTAAATATTTCATAGTACTCATTTATACAAAAAAAAAAGATATTTTCATATTTTGAAAAATATTAAAAATATATTTTATAATCTAAAAAAATTATTTTAAAATGTTAAAAAATTATCTTGAAATGTTTTTTTAATAAAATTTAGTACCCTGAAATATTTTTTAAGATTATAAAATAATTTTTCAAGATTATGAAACTATTTTTAGTATAAATCAATATCTTGAAACTTTTTTTTTCTAAATCAAGAATTATTTTTCAGTGTTATTCAGTTTTTTAAAATGATTTTTTAGTATTACTCACTACCTTAAAATTTATAGGAAAAAAAAAAAGAAAAGAGGCGTAACTTGAGTCTTTTACACCAAATTAGCGCGGTTATAACAAAAAAGAAGACGGTAGACAATAGTAAAAAAAGAGGCAAGCCGCATCCATGGGAACAACTATCTTTCAGGCCTCTCACTTGCAAGTACAAGGTAAACCAAGCAGTGTTATCAAAACCGAACCAGTCATCAACCCGGTCGGGGTACTGGGTCAATGGGTCACTGGTTGAACTGCATTACAATGACCCAGTCTCAAAAACCATATTATATTTATAAATTATATAACCATACTTATAAATATATTAAAAAATGAGTTTACAATAGATAAAAGTACCTAAATCTCCCCCTACTTACAGCTGGATGCCTGGGTCGAATTGAAAATTTGGTAACACACAAAACCAAAGAACATTCATGCCGAAGACGAAGTTTGAATTTAAATTGTAAAAGTTTCTAAGTTTACATTTAAGTCCCTCAAGCAACATTATTTTAATTTGCAGTTCAGTCCCAAGTGCGTTTTGACCAGGGAAGCTACGTCAGATCTGAATGAATGAATGCAAGTTGCGTGGGGTCCAGCTGGCAGGTGGAATAATTAACAAAGAATAAATGGTTCAGCAGAGACACGTTCTTGAAGAGAAAAAAAGAGGCTGAATAATTGGAGAATTAAAAGAAAAGAAAGAGACAAAGTGGAGGAGTGGGGAATAATTAAAGAATAAAATATTTCTAAGCCCATCACAAGACAGGCGAGGAGCAGACGCGGCTTGGGGAATGGGTAGAAATAAAATATTTCTACCATAACCTCTTCCTTCCATCAACCCTCTCCCTTTTCAGCCGACGGATCTAAGAACGAAGAGTGTCGCGCTAGCTGAGTGATCGGACCTTCACCCAGCATCATCGTTGACCACCCTTCGTCCTTTGACCACCGTCGACCATCTACCCTTCCTTCACCACCACAGCCAGCAAGAGACGCAGACTCGAAGCTCTTGCGGCGCTCTCAGCAAGCAGATTAAATGAAGACGAAGGGGCTGCGATTTTTCAGCAGGGAAAACCAGAAAACAAAAACAAGGTGAGATGGAGATTTGAGATTTGAGATTGAGATTTTTCACTTTTCATCTGTGAAGCTCAAGCCCGATGGCGCATAGGATAGAAGATCAGGTTTTTTTTTCATTGTTTCTGGTCTGATTGAAAAAAATAATAAAAAAAATTGCACAAACCGGCCGGTTTCCCAAACCCGGCCGGTTCGCCGGGTTTATATAACCCGGCCGATTCGATCGGCCAAAAACCGTTTTTCATGCATTTCCGATCCTTTCACCGGCTCGGACCGGTTTTGTGCCCGGTTCGCCAGGTTCCGGTTTGACCCGGCCAGTCAGAGCCGGGTCTGATAACACTGGAACCAAGCCATGTGTTTGGGTGTTATGTTTGGAATTAGCTAGCGTCCGATGCCCCTCTATGTCCGCTGCGTCCTTTTCTTATAAAACGGTGTAGTTTTACATAAAAAACAATGATGCTTTGCCTTCTTTTTTTAAAAAAAAAATATATTTTTTCAAATATTGAAGGGTACTAACAAAATACTTCAGGATACAGATCGGTATTGGAAAAAAACTTTAAGATCTTGAAAAATTATTTTATGATCTTAAAAAAATATTTTAGATATTGCTTGTACTAAAAAAAAAATTTAGGATGCTGATACTGAAAAATACAATCTTGAAAAGTTATTTTAGGATTTTGAAAAAATATTTTAAAGTACTGACTGATATTAAAAGGATACTTCAGGATACTAACTACACTTGAAAAAAATTATTTTCGGATTTTGAAAAAAATATTTTAAGGTACTGACTTGTTTTAAAAACACACTTCAGGAATTTTTTTTAAGATCTTAATATAATTTTTTAAGATCATAAAATATTTTGTCATTATCAGTATGTATCTGAAATATTTTTTAAAGATATTTTTTAAATACCGAACTGTACCCTAAGTATTTTTTTAGTACCCGTCAGTATCTTAAAATATTATTTTTTTAAAAAAAAGAAGGCAAAACATCATTGTTTTTTACACAAAACTACACCGTTTTATAAGAAAAGGACGCAGCGGACGTAGAGGGGCATCGGACGCTAGCCAATTCCGTTATGTTGGTTATGTTTGGCCTTCGTGGCCACTATCTACTCACCCATCTAGAGTTGCTCCGTCAAATCTGAAAGGATGTACAATTCTGTTTGCTAATATGCACCCCCTCCCGTTCTAAATTGAATTTTTTAGATATGGGTTGATTAAATTATTTTAAGGTATTTGTATTTATAGTTTTTTTTTTCATACTGATTAATTTGACTAATAAATTAATAAATAATTTAAAGATACACAATATATGATATGAGTAAATAACTTATCTAGCTTCTTTAATTAAAAAAAAATCAACTCTGTCTTATATTTAGAACATAAGGAAATATAAGATAAAGTTGATTTTTTTTAGATATTAAGAAAGTTAATTAAAATATTTATATTTGTTATTTTTTCTCTTAACTATTTTACTTAGTATGTTTTTATACACAACGTATGTTATAATTAAATAACTTATTTAACTTCATCAATTTCTCAAAAAAAAGTAAACCTTATCTTATATCCTTTTGGTCCTATATGCTCCCATAAAACAAACTTGATTTTTTTCTGGAGATATTAAGAAAACTAATTAAAATACTTTAAATTATTTATATTTATTATTTTTTTCTCCCAACTATTTTTATCTAACTTATAAACTGATATATAATATAAAGATACACAACATATATTATAATTAAATAACTTATTTAATTTCATTCATCTCTTCTAAAATTTTACCTATATTATATAATTAAGTAATTCATTTAACTTCTTTAATATGTCAAAAATTAAGTACTCATAGTTGACTTTTTTTTTTAGAGATCAAGGAAGCTAATTAAGTTATTTAATCACATTATACGTTGTGTGTCCTTAGATTATATATCAATTTATTAGACAAAATATTTAGTTTATAAAAAAAAATGTAATTATTTGGGTTTAATGTTTCTGCCTCATATAAATACTCTAAATTAATTTAATTATTTTTTTAATCTCTTCAAAAAATGTAAATTTTATCTTATATTTAAGATCAAAAGGAATATTTAGGGGTTGAGGGAGTACTTCAAGTTGATGCCACACGAACGTGTTTGCAAATGTCCAGATAGTGTAAGGATTAACAAATTACTCATTGTTCTTCATGATAATAAGGTGCAAACTAATAAGTATAATTGATTACTTTTATAAGGTACTTGTTTGTTTTTAGAGAAAATTAAATATTTTTTTATGTTTACCCATAATTAATAAAGGTAGTGCATGAGAGTAATAATTAATACTACCTCCGGTCCTAATTATAAGACATAGTTGACTTTTTTGAAGAAATTAAGAAGGTTAATTAAATTATGTTAAAATATTTTTAATTTTTCTTCAAATTAATTAGTTTGACTAATAAACTAATATATAATCTAAGAATACACAACATATAAAATAATTAAGTAGCTTATTTAGCTTCCTTAATTCCTTTAAAAAAAGTAAACTTTGTCTTATAATTAAGACAAGAGGTGGTATAATATTAGAATTTAATATGATAGCGACTTCGGCAAGTACACCGGTCGTTACAAGTAATAAAATAGTGATAAAAAGATCGTCCCACAAGGAATAATACTTCAATCATAAGTTTGCTATTTTCGCTTTAGTTGGATGAATTGAGTAATAAAAGATGAATTATAACCAATCAAGAATTTAAAGAATTTAAGAAAGATCAAGAACCCAAGATCAAGAATCTCAAGAATGATTTTTAAAGAAAATAAACAATCAAGAAAAACGCAGTAAGGGCTTAGAATCCCCCTAAGCCCTTTAGTATTTCAATTGAAAACCTAATTGATTATGATTACCAAATTGAGGATCAATTCTCTAAAGTTAGACTAGGTCACAATGTCTTGATGCAACCTTAGTTCGTTTATCTTTAAAAACAACCTAATGTCTTAGTATTGTTTAGAAAGATCAGATTTTAAATCAGAATTATAAGATCGCATAAACTTGTAAGCCTATGTCTAGGTCACGCAACTTTATGATGAATTAATGGTTTCCGGTAAATGCACCAACGTCTCTATTGTCATACATCAACCTATGAACAATCTAAAAGGTAATCAGTCTTCAAGAAAGCTTTACGCGAAGGAAATTCATTCAATTAAGAAGATCAAGATTCAATCAAGAATTCAAACAAATACATTAAACTCGCATAGGGTTCATCCTAACCCTAACTACAAAAAGAAAATTAGTCAAGCATGGCTAGGTTAACATAATAAAGAAAAGAGATGAAAAAAGAATTAATCTTCAAAGATTGAGGAAGGTTGATCTCCACGATGATGCTTTGTTCTATTTCTGCAATGCCGTCAAGTTGCTTCCAATGCAAAAAGTTGTTTTTTGTTGCTAGAGTTTCTTGTTTTTATATTCCAGGATCAATTGGGCTTCAAATCGACTAAAGATTTTTAATTTTATTTCATTTTTTGGGTCTTGAAAGTCAAAAATCAGATTTTTTGCACTTTCGCCGCCCTGAGCGCCAACTTTTAATGCCCATACAGAAAGTTGGCGCCCTGGGCGCCAACTTTTGCACTGAGTTGGCGCCTTTGGCGCCAACTTTCACTTTCTTTGTCGGTTTCTCTTCTTGGCTTTCTTGAGCTCTTTCAATTGGCTTCTCTTATGGATAAAAATTTGCAAAACACACAAGAATACTTGTGAGGGTATATATGACATCAAATCCATATTTTTTACTTATTATTCTTAAGCTTTTTTAATTATATTAGATTAATTTCATGCTCAATTTGTGCCTTAAAACATGGTAAATTGACAGCTCATCATAATATAATTAGTATAAATAGTATTTTAAATTACTTAAATTATAAGAAAAAGTTAATAAAATTAACTATTTCTATTGATTTATAAAAATTATTAATTAATACCCCATAATAAGACCCATAAGCAAATTTCAAGGAGTTGCGAGAGAAAACTAATAAAGCACAGGACTGAATTACAATTTATGCAAAGGAATCACATATTTATTTTTTATCAAAATATAGGGTTAAGATACAATTTTACACATGTGCTTTTTCTTCATGAGCGCCTTGCATGTGTTTTTCTTGGACAAAACATACACACATGTTACGTTTTAGGAGAAAAAATATTATAACCGTTATTTGACCGTTAACTATGGTGAAATTACCTTTTTACCCTTAGTTTAAAATAATTAAAAAAACTAAAATTCCCCACCCCCGGGCCGCCCGCCGCCGCCACCCCATCGCTGGCAACCACCTTCGGTGACCTTTTTTTTTAAAAAAAAAAAACTAAGGGGAGGCTAGCCTTCCCACCGCCGACCACCCCACGCTGGCAACCTGCTGCTTCCGCCTCACCACTGGCGATCGCCCGTTACTGCCAACGACCACTCCCGATGATTTTTTGTTTTTGTTTTTCTTAAAAAACTAAGGAGAGGCCGGCCTCCTCACCGCCTGCCAACCCAAGCCGGCTACCTTCCGCCACCGCCCCATCTCCGCGCGACGTTTTTTTTTCTTAAAAAAAACTATGGAGAGGTGGTCGCCAACGGTGGGGCGGCGTCCGATTGTTGGTGGTGGGGAGGCCGACCTCCCCTTATTTTTTTTTTTTAGAAAAAAGTCGCAGGTGGTGGGGTGGTGGCGGCCGGTTTCCAGCGGTGGGGAGGGCGGTGGCAATTTGCCCGTGTGGGGTGACCGGCTGTGGGGCCCACCAGCGAGGTGGGGGTATTTTAGTTTTTTTTTTAAATTTTAAACTAAGGGCAAAAAGGTAATTTTATTATGGTTAACGGTCAATTAAAGGTTGTGGTATTTTTTCTCTTAAAACATAATTATATGTATTTTTTATAAAAAGCTAGACGTTTCTAAGAAAAAACACGTGTAAAATTATATTTTAACCTTTGTATGAAAAAAAAAAATTATATTTTAACCCAAAAATATAAATCGAAAGACCGAAATTATTGTCCACGCTGGTCCGAGTAAGGAGTGAGGACAAATTCCTAGTCCCAACAAAACCCAGTAGGGTTCTACTTTGATCCCTGAAATTCGAGATTTCCCTCCTCGCACAGTCCCGTCGATTGAAATGGATGCTAGCAGAATGGAGGCCGATCGACTGCTTGGGGTCGCCGAAAAGCTCTTACAGAATCGGGATCTCAACGGCTCAAGGGACTTCGCCATTTTAGCTCAGGAAGCCGAACCCCTTCTGGAAGGTTCCGATCAGATCTTAGCCGTAATCGATGTGCTTATCGCGGCGGATAAACGCGTTAACAATCACCACGACTGGTACGCCATTCTTCAGGTGGATCGTCGATCCAACGATTTCGATCTCATCAAGAAACAGTATCGTCGCCTCGCGCTTCTCCTTCACCCGGACAAGAACAGGTTCTCTCTAGCCGATCATGCTTTCAGGCTCGTTGCCGAGGCATGGGCCGTGCTATCAGACCAGGCCAAGAAAGCAAACTTCGACAAGGAGCTCAACTTCTTTACCAGGGTAGACTTGAGTATGCCTAGCTGGGTTCAACAAGACAAATTGCCGGTTCGTAGAGGTGGGCCGGGTCCCAGTGGTCGGAGTCAAGGTCCGGATCCGAGGAATGGTGGCAGCGCCGCGAGGGAGGAAGAAGCGGATGAGAACCCACGGCGGAGACCGACCTTCTGGACTACATGCCCTTACTGTTACTATCTATACGAGTTCCCTAAGAGTTACGAGAATTGTTGTTTGAGGTGCCAGAACTGTGAGAAGTCTTTCCATGGCGTTTCGATTCCGTCTTTGCCGCCTCTTGTGCCGGGACAAGAGGCTTATCATTGTTGTTGGGGTTTCTTTCCGATGGGATTTTTCGTCGGAAATACTGGTGGCAAGTTGGGTGTGCCACCCACTCTGAGTTCGCCGCCACCGGTCTCAACTGCGCCGGCAGAAAATGGCATGCATAGCGTGCAACCGCCTGCGGCTCCAAGCCCTGCGGCTTCGAGGGGGGCGACGCCGGTTGTTTCGAATGGGACTGCTCCAGAGTTGGGTGTTGTTAAGCGGAAGCGAGGAAGGCCTCGGAAAAATCCTTTGCGTGCATAATGGGGATTAGAGATTCGAGTTTTGTTCGGTGCAATTGAAATGCATTTGGGTCTTCTCTCTACTGCGGATCTAGTTTTTAACTTTGTTGAATTATCAAGTTCTTAGGTTTGAAGACCGAAGGCCGAAGCTGCTGGGCTGAAAAACTTGTAAGTACTGTTAATTTTGTCCAGTTTCCTGCCTATTGTAGATTTGTATCTTAATATTTGGATGGTTTTCTTCGTTGACTGCCCATGGGTGATCCTTGAGGTGACTCTGTAGGCGTAGTATCTATTAGAGTAGTTTCCGTTAGAGGATTAGCAGTAGCTCCGTGTCATAAATTTATCTTAGTTGAATGCAAATTTACGAGATCATTGCTGATAACTTTAGTTTAAATGAATTTGAAAACTTCATTTCCTGACTGTACTGCTTGTAAAAAATTTAGGACAGCTGCATAATCGTATTGTGAAGTTTGTTTTCCAATCTAACACTTGATTCGTCAAACTTATGTTTGAAAAGTCTACCTTTTTGGCATTTGTAACATATCCTGATCTAAGCGCACTCCCAACCTCGAGGCAAACTTTACTGAGGTTGCTCACAGGCAAAGAGAACAACCACATCAGTGTTCATAGTTCAAGTCGTTTTTTCCATAATGAAGTGTTTTGTAAGCTTTTGAACTTTGTTAATTAGAGTTAAAAGTTGGGGACATTCATGATACATGGTTAACGTAATTCAGCCGTATCAGTACCAAAGGCTCGGATTTATAACGCAATCTGAATTGTCTGATTTATTGTTGAGTTTCCCTGGAACTATTTGGGGCTGAAGTTGGATGTTAGTCGCTTAGACTAACGTTGGTTTGTTATCTAGCTAGCATGGGCGCATATGGTTATGGTGCATCATGAAATTTAGGGCTTGTATGGTTTAAAGTTTGTAAAAGTGATTTTTATTCTAATTGACTTTTGCAAATTGAAGTTGGGCAGGTGTAATATATAATTTATGTTGGTATAGGCTATTATAAAAAAGTTAAACTTGTGTAGATGATTTGTTGAGAAAGTCTCTAATTCAAGCTCAATCTAACTTTTGGTATAGAAGCTCTTTTCCCCCCAAAGCCTGGAGAAACTACTTTTTCAAATGTGATTTATGGGAATTGTTTTGCGTGAACGTGCTTAGCCTAAAGTGACTTTTTAGTGTTAAAAGTACTGTACCTTTTTTAGATATTTTTTATTCTAAATATAAGACATAATAATTGATATTTTTTTTTTGAAAAATTTAAAAAACTAAATAAGTAACTTAATCATATCATATATTATATTTTTTTATATTATATATCAGTTTATAACTTAGACAACATAGTTTAGAGAATAGAGAAAAAACGATAATTATATATATTTTAAAGTAATTTTTTTCAAATATTTTCATAGAAGTCAATTATATCTTATTTTTAGAACCTGAGAGATTACAAAAATAAGGACAACATTGTGTGTGGACACGTATGTCCACTATCCAGTGTTTCAACTGTTACTGCTCCAGCTTATGTTAGTAGTTTTATACATGGCTTAATCCATGGTTGTTCAAGCTTTGGAAAAGTTGTCATCTCGGGTCTGAGTTGTCGAGGGGTAGGTACATTTGTTTTGGGACAAAACACAGGGTTACATAACATTTGCTAAAACCATGAACTAAAATAAAATTATCTTGCAACGTTGTGACAAGAAAGCGCGCAAACTCTTGTTTCCATTACCGTAATCAGACCTACTGGAGTAAATCAAACTTCAACTTCGGAATAGAATTTTATCTCGTAAATATATGATTGAGTTATATATAATGCTCTATTCTTTATTAATGACAGACTTTTCATTAACAAAACTTGTATAGAACTATTTTATGTAAAAAGATAATCATTTCGTCTGCTCAAAATACATCACCTTAACATAAATATCATTGAAAGATTACTTTTAAATACATAATTTCAGAAAATATTTTTAATGCACATGTCTTCAAATAATTTTAGCATCTTATAAGATACCTTATTATTTAAAATTTCTAAACACATTTATTTAAAGTAATTTAGTTAATGCTTTTTTAAATGCTGGTGTCTCAAATACGTAAGTGTGACTATTGAGAGTGAATTATGAATTTAGCAAAATTAAAATATATTAGCCAATATAATTTTTATTTGCATAGAATGTAAGACGAGTTTTAATATTTCTAATTTAAGAATAATTAACATCAATATCTAATATCTAATACACGCGTGTGTACGCAGTACGCATATTAAGTTGCTCAAATTTATAGTACTAGACCATTTCCGGTAAAAAAAAATCACAACGCACCTTTCTTACATCTAATTAATTAAATATGTCTATATTATAAAGTCTCTAAACTTTCAAAAAAGGTTTCTGATAATAAAAATTTTAAATAGGAAGATGTTTTGTCTATCAAAACTTCATAATTAAAAATTTTGGAATATGTTGGATTGAGATGGGATTTATCCTAATTTTATCAAATTCAAAAGAAAACATTTCTTTATTTTTCCTTTTTTACCTGATTTTTTTTCCTTGAAAAATTAGCAAATACAAAAATATTTTAAGAAATTTTGCCGCGTCATTAAATCGCCCGGTATAGCTTTAAATTTGGTGGATGCATGATACATCCAATCAACCTTTGTTTTCCCCAAATTTGAAAGTACTGAAAAGTAAAGAAATGGTAAAGACTGGAGGTGGTGAGCTGGTGATGCAGAGTCGGGCGTTTTCAATCGGCACGAGACGCGAGGTACTCTGATCTCTTGCTTTGCCCTTTCTTGTCCAGCTCATCGTTCCACTCCTGCTTGTCTTTGACTTTGATTCAGCGGCGTCTCTTCCGTCCACTGTTCTCCCTTCTTCTCTAATCTTCGTAGACTTTGTTGGTACCCGCGACAGACGCAACCTAGCAATTGTATTTAGCTTCTTTATCCTGGTATGTACTATTTGATTCTTGACGAATGAAGTGGGTGAATGGTCAAAGAAACTCGAAAATTGAAATGCTCCTACCATACGTTCTGTTCTTTTATTTGGGTTTGGGTTGTTTTTAAAATTTAAAAAGGAAAAAAAAATAAAAATTGTTCCGTACTATTTGGTTTGTTTGGTCTTGTCTTGATGCGAGCTGTTTAGTGCCTCACGAATGATGGACGAGAATGATTGCAGAAGACAAGGGGGATAGCTTACGGCGGACATATTAAGCTCTCCTTTATCTGTTTCCTTGATTGATTTAGTTAAAAAAGAAATAAGAACAAAGAGTATAGAACTGCTTAGTATGGTGCATGCTAGAATCTTGAGTAAAATAGGGAGAGGCATTCTGTTTTTATGTCTGGCTGTTAAATTTTCTTCGTCGAAGGCAGAGGATGAGTAGGTGAGTTGTGTTTTGTGGGTTTATTCTTTGGCAGGAATCCGAATTGAAGCTTTCGGTTTTCTTAGCTGGTAAATACAAACTTATTAAATGGAAAATTGCTGAATTGTTAAGGTCCACGTGGCCACGTTTGGAACCGCGTGAATAGTAGGTATTAAAACTTCGTATGTGCTAACCTAAAACTCAATCTCACAAGCGCACTGCACACCCGCTTAACCAACTCAAGGTCATAGAGTCTAACGGCCTCATAAGCTCATCCCAAAACTTAGTAAAGATCACTAGCTAGATATCATTACAAGTAAAACTTGCAATAATACACTTGTGATTTTTCATGTATATTTGCTCTATGATTTGTTCGTTCACATGTTTCCTCGATCACGTTTGCAAATCCTTCATTTCCTAATATGCTTCTTTTCTGCATTAATTTCTCCAATGAATGCTTTCAATTTCTCTGTATTTTGATTCTGCCATGTATCATTCTTTCCCGAGATATGGAGAAAACTCTGATTTATTTTTCCATTCAGCGAATCTGCTGATTGAATATTCTCTGTTGAAATGGAACTCTATATCCTTATTGATTTTAATCTTTTGGATTTGATTTGCTTCAAGCTTCATCTGACCTGCATGCTCAAAGTAATAATCTGTACAATAATCATTACGAAAAGATAATTCAACAAACATTGCATGATTAAAAATGAAATGTTTAACTTCATCAAAACCAACGAAACCTTGGAGCTACACTATGTAGTGCAGGTTCACTTAAATGGATGACAATGGAAGTAATGTAGGAGAAGGAAGAGAGCAAGTTACAACTGATGTTGTAGCGTTGGGAGATGTTATATTTGTCAAACCTCATGGTGCTTCGTGGTGGCCTGCGCTGGTATTTGAAAGACATCTTTAAATGCATGATCCTGAGCCTAATATTAATATACTTGATAGTTTAATTGCTATTACTTCTGTTATATGGTAGGTTGTTGATAAATATACTGTTACTAAGAGTGCTAGACCTGGCGAAAGATCAGCGGGGAAAGTTCGTGTTAGGCTGTATGGGAGCTCTCAATAGTTAGTGATTTTTAACCTTCTCTACTGCATTTTGTTCTTAACAATTTGCAACCATAAGTAAAGATATGCTTCTTTCCTGCTGTAGCTTATATGTGGATCCAATTAAATGTCGTTCTGAGTTTGAGAAGGTAAAGCATTTGATCTATACTTCCATTGGTAACATGCTGCTTTGCTCCTATCATTTTTAGCACTGCAAACCACTATGATTTTTTTTCGTGCTAATTATGACAAATATATGAGCTTTCAGATACTCAAGCAGCATAATGGTTCTTACCGGGAGATTTTTCAGCAATCTCTTGAAAAGGTAACCTTATCTTCTTTATTTGGATTACTTGTTATGAGTTCATAACCTATGAGTGCGGTATTCAGCCTACTTACTCATTTTAGGCAGTAAATATCCTTACTGTTTTGTAATGACCGTCTGCTGTCATCTGTGTGTGGATGTAGGCCCTTCCTAGCTCAAAACCCAGCAAACCAAAGCGGCCAGGATCCCAGACCAAAGGTTGGACAATTTCCTGTAATCCTTTCGTATGGTCTTGGTGTACAAACACAAGTGCATAGACGTTTATATTCTTTATTGAGTAGGTTAAACAACCAAGGTTTTGATGGCATCTCATTTCTTATCTGGTTTGTTCATTTCTGTTTTTTCCGGGTGATATTGTAATAGAGTACCAATTAAATAATAATTGATATTATTCAGAGAAGAATAATATCAATTATTATTTGCTGGTAATTTAATTAATTGAGCCTGCTTTTATTATTATCTTTAAGAAATTAGGAAATAAATGGAATATCCCACTAGATAGATTTAGTTGCCATGATTATGAGTTATCTGAATTTCGAAGTTGGATATATTTGGATTTCGTATATGAATTTTGAATTAGAGTCTTTCTTTGTAAATTATTATAAATAGGCATAGTGCCTCATCAATAAGGGCATGGAATTTTCAGAGGGTATATTGGTATAGGAGATTCTCCTGAGCTGTTTTAAAGAGGAGGTGGGATTATTGCTTACTCTCTATCGTAGAATTTCTCATAGCTTTGTCAACTTGTTTTCTCATATCAACTTTAGTTATCTCTATCTACATTCTCATCAGCTTACCCAAACCTCATCATTGGTATAAGAGCCATCAGATCCAATCTTCGATACTCAGATCTTTCTCCAAACTCTTCAGATTCAATATGTTCCAAACGTGTTCCTCACAAGCCACACAACATTCCAAAGAAACGCCATTCGACGGGAGAACCTGACACACCGGTTCACAAGGACACCAACAGCGACAACGAGCAATGTTCTTCTTAGTGCAACCACATGCCGTGTACGAAGCTAGAATTTCCCAACTTTTCTGGTGGTGATCCAAGGGGTTGGCTTCTCAAAGCCCAAAAATACTTCCAGTACTATGAAACATCTGATAATTTCAAGGTGGAAGTCGAGTGCATGTATCTTGAAGGGGACGCTCTTGACCTTTTCTCTTGGCTTGTCAATGGCTGCACGATTCTCTATTGGGATAAACTAGTAGAGGTATTATTGGAACATTGTGCCAATAGGATTCCAAAGTCCTAATGAGTATCTTTGTAGCATAGAACAAGTGGGGAGTGTTAAAGAATATAGCTTAGAGTTTGCTAAATGTTCAGCACGAGTCAAAAATTGGCCACAACATTGCCTTGGAGTTTTCCCAAGAGGACTGAAGGAAGAATTAAGAGTTGAACTGAGGATTTGTAGGTCCTGTACTTTGTATGAAGCGACTTGTCTAACCCTAAAGTATGAGAAGCTTACGTTATCACATGGGCCCAAGCCAAAGCACTCAAGCACCTAGATTTGCATCGCACAACCCAGTTTTACCACAAGAGAGGATGCACAATACACGTCTGATTCATCAAACCAAAATAAACAAACTATGTCATCCTCGCAGCAACTGACTCAATACACAACATCGTCTTCAACGGGGCCAAGTCAGCTAGATACGAAACCTCAAATACGGAAAGAGAAGGGAGTGTGCTATCAGTGTGGAGACATCTTTTGCCCAGGCTACTATTGCAAATCAAGCTTTTCACTGATGAAGATTATCGGAAAGGTTGAAGAGGTTAGGCTTCCATTAATAGTTGAAGTTGAGACTGAATTCAAATGAATGCTGCAAGAATCTCCTTCAACACCGAAATCTGCAAGTTTTCAGCTTCAATGACGAAGAGTGTTGTCTAGAGTCATAACATTCTAATTCTTGTAGACAGTGGGTCCAAACATGATTTTGTATCCGAAGAATTGGTATCTGGCATGCGTCTTCTTGTTTGGTCTACTATTCCTTTTAGAGTCTTGCTTAAAGTTGTTGATACAACTAATATTGCCTTCCTACCACCTTTGCCTAAACCTCCAGACATACAAGGAAGATAATTTGTATGTTTTGCCTTGGGGACAAGGCAAATTTATAGGGCGGATAATGATAGAGTACCAATTAAATAATAATTGATATTATTTAGAGAAGAATAATATCAATTCTTATTTGATGGTTATTTAATTAATTGAGTTTGTTTTTATTATTATCTGATTGAGTCTGTTTTTATTATCATCTTTAGGACATCAGGAAATAAGTGGAATATCTCACTAGATAGATTTAGTTCTTAGAATATAGGATTATGAGTTATTTGAATTTCATAGTTAGATATATTTGAATTTTGAATTAGAGGCTCTCCTCGTAAATTATTATAAATAGTGCCTCATCAATTAAGGCATGGAATATTTTAGAGGGTAAATTGGTATAGGAGATTCTCTTGGGCTCTTTCAAAGAGGATATGGGATTCTTGCCTATTTTTAATCTTATAATTTCTCATAGCTTTCTTAACTTATTTTTTCATATCAACTTTAATTATCTCTATTTACATTCTCACATAACCTTTCCATCAGCTTAGCCAAATCGGAACCTCATCATTGGTGTCTTATTCCCACAAATAGTCTGCCCTTCTTAGTTTCTCTTTTAAAAAGGGAGCATACAAATAGTTGGTCTTCTCTTTCATTTCCTCTTCTTTTCCCCTTATGTTGTATTTAGTTTGTGTGAAGCGGTTTGCTCCTGTTGCTCTGTTCAGGAACAGATATTTATTCCTTTTCTGGTTGTGTGGTTGTGTGATTCCGTCTACTTGCTAAATATTCCTCATCACTCACTTCATTTGAAAATTATTCTCAGGGAAAGAGAAAGAGAAAGTGAAACGATTAAAGCAATCTAACGTTGCCCAGAACATGAAAGATTCCTTAGATCAAATTGAGGTGTTGGATGACAATAACCATAGTAGCCAAAGCCCTGTAACTGTAAGAGTTCAAACTATTTTTTATCATTTCATTCAGGGGTGAGTTCCATTGTTATCTGGTATATTGACTCACCCTCATATTGCATACAGGAAATAGCCTCAGAAGGAACGTCTCAAGAGTTGAGTGAACGGCGGGTGAGAGTGATGAGTAAACTTGGTCTCGCTGCTCCTCCTGGGTCTCCATTCATATAAGATTGATGCAATCTATTACCCAAGCTTCTTATGGTTATGGAGATAGAGGAAGGAATTGTTGGTGAGAACACTGGTAGATTTAATGTTTTGTAGTGCTCTTGATTGTATTGATCCGAGCTAGTTTGAACTTTCACCTCCTTGTTTTCTCGAGGGTATGAGACGGCTTGAGAGCAGCATGTTGATATTCAAGATACACCATCATCGAATATCTCCCGTTGTTTATTGTAATATAGTCAATTCTTGAAACTTTTTTTAAGTGTGCTTACGGTGCTAATTTTCCTTTTTCTATTGCATAGAACAGATTTGAACTTTTAACACTATTTATTTACCTTGCACATTTGCGATCTGATAGGGATTCTCAGGTATCATGTTAATTATCTTGCTTCTATTGTTGTTCCAACTTCTCACAAGTGAAACGGAATCAGGTCGTCTTGCATTACATTTGAACTGCGTTTTGGATTTTTCTAACCGCAAAACTGATTTACGCGTCAGAAGTCAGAACGCTTCATTTTTTGCTGGTAGTATTAAATAATAGAACTCGTTTTTTCTTTTCCGTCAACAAAATACCGCTGCTTTAATGAAGGGTGAATGCAACAATATTAGGACGTCATTAAAATTTTCCGTGTAATTAAGAAAGGTAATCAGGGTTCACCTGTTTAGGCTATTAAGGGGCATGATGAGTTTAGGTCTGTATATCTTTTAGGGTCCTCCTTTTAACATGTTGGTATTAAATATAAAATAAAATTTATTTATTTTTTATATATTAAGAAAGCTAATTAAATTATTTTAAAGTATTTATATTTTTTATTTTTCTCCAAATTATCTAATTTGTAAATTGATATAATACACAACAAATATAATTTGATTAAATAACTTATCTAGCTTTATCATTTTTTTTAAAAAAAATTAATTATATCATATATTTAGAGGATAGATTGGTTCATATCATATGTACAAATGGATGAGCTGCGAGTTATTCCCTCCATATTACGTAAATATATAGGATCTTGTGATAACCATACAAGACAGTGCCCCCCCCCCCCCCCAAACCACAAAAAGAACGAGAGATTATTAATTATGTGTTATAAAACTGAAGGAATTCTAGAGAGAAGTCGGAGGAAAATCTAGAGAGATGAAATGGATTCTCATTCAAGTGTGTAATGAATGTTTACATGAGACGTCTATTTATAGACCTTCAAAGATAACTATGCAATAAACATCCACACAATAAATATATTCATAACACTCCCTCTTAGATATTTATTGCGAATGTGTTCCGTTAAAAATTTTAACTAGGAAAAACTCAGTGGGAAAAAACCTAGCCAAAGAAAAAAAATACATCATTCATTGATACACTTTCTAATGCTGTCTCATTAAAAACCTTTCTAGGAAAACCCAGTAGGACAAAACCTAGATAAGGGAAAAAGAGTACAGCGTGTATCATCTCTCATCTCTTGATTACATCTGATTTGCTCCCCCTGATGATTACATTATTTTCAATGTTCTTCTGAGCATACCATCCTTTCTGTCATCACGTATTCTGTTGTTCGCTTATAGAACAATTACAGAAACGCCCAATTTGATTATTTATTGAATACCTGCAAAATCTAAATCTTTCAAAAATCATAATAAAATACATTTAAATCTTTTCATACATGTGCATATAAAACTTTTAATAAATGTTCATTTAGATAATGATACTATATGCACTATTATTGCTTCATGCAATATAAGAGTTTAGTTAATTGATTATTCTCGAGAATTTGATATTTCTAGCATCTTGAGTCCTTCAGGGACTTGTACTTCTAGCATATTTAGTCCTTTGAGGACATATGCTTCTAGCGTTTTATGTCCTTCAGGGACATGTGCTTCTGGCACACACTAATATATTGTGGCTCGTGATCCTCATTATCATTCATTACAACATATGTTATCATATAAACATAAATATCGTCAACATTGACTTTATTTTTTCCGGTCCCATCAGGTTTCATTCATAATTTGTTAAGATCTCATTATATTCACATATATTAGGTACCTAGGTCTCTTTTTGGACCACAACACACTCTTCTGGAGCTTTTATTAATTATCCCCGACTTGATCATCTATATATTTTTTATAGCTCATTTTTCTCATTCGAGGATTTTTATCTTTAAAACCGATGGACCAGCAACGCTTCAGGCGTGCTTTATAACAATTTATATAGGAGCATTTGCAATTGGGACATGTGACTTTGTCACTTTCTTTAGGTCAGTAAATGCTTCTGGCATACGATTAACTAAACTCTGCAACTGAATTATCATTTTGAACTCTTAGTGCACATTTCTTTGTACGATGATCAATATGAGCCAATGATAATTCATTCCACTTTATCTCTTTTACCCAATCTGCTTATTTTTCTCCCCCTCATCTAATCATGTAGTGTATATTCATCTGTGTGCATTATAGTGGATCATTGCACATTCAAAACTGTTAAAATGGAATTTATCTGGCTCCTGACCAAAAGCCAATTTTACAGGGAGAATTTTGTTGGCTTATATAATTGCTGCAAATATATATAAACAATGTTCTCATAATCATTGATCTACTCATATATGATTTCTGGATCATTCAATCTGGAAAATTGCGCGCATAATATATTGCAAATTTCTAGTTGCAAACATCACTGCAAACTTTGCAGACTTATAATCTCACATCTAATCTTTCAATTTGATATATTTCCAGAGATCCATTTCCAATAATTATTTCTATTTGAGAACAAGCAGCACATAATATATGACTCGGATGATCAAACAAGTCATGCCAACTTTCTATATGATTTATCAACAAATCTAATATTCATTTTAGGGGAATCAACACAGAAACATTCACAAAGAATTATCACATAAATATTCACACTTGATATATATCATTCTCCCCCTCAAGTGTGAGACCTTAAAAATTAATTCATGGAATTTCCATACAATATTCATTAAAATTTCACAGATTTCTTAATGCATTATCAATGCATAATTTTGTTACTTCTGGTAACAAAATTTTCATTTTCCAGAATCGACAAACAAATATATATTAAATACAAAATCATCAAATAGATCACTATAGATTCACGAGCGCAATACTGTGTAATTATAGATGCATCACTGTGGAATCACAGGTGCAACAACTCGAATTGTCGTATGTATTTAAAGTCAAAAAGGTTCTAAACTCATGCTTTATAGGGAGCAGATCTGCAGAGATTTAACAGGACTGCGCAAATCTGCAGAGATTCAATAGGATTTAATTCGGCTATAAATAGAAGAAGGCAAACGAACATGCCTCACAAACACACAAGCATCTGATAATATCAATTACCAGATACTCACATATTTCTCTAAATTCTATTGCCATGGCAGGACATAGTAATTTTATCCCAGTTTCTGATACATCTGAAACAGCATTACTTGATGTTTTGTTATATGATGATTAGCCCAACATGTCATTTACTTCTTTGTTATCTCCTAATCCTTTTGAGATGTTTATTCCTCCTTCTACTATTCCTCTTTCTGCTTCAAATGTACCTACTTCTCCCCCAATAACAAGTGTTCTTCCTCAATCTATAAGAATTGAAGGTACAACTGAAGCAGGTTCATCAAGAAGACCTGTTAAAAGGTGTAGAACTATGGCCGAACTGATGGAGTCTACCAGTCAAGTTCAACCAATAGTCACAACAACCAATGAGCCAGCACTCACAAGCCAGCAAACAACCACCAGCCAGCCATCAACAGCCAGCCAGCCAGCAACAATTATCCAGCTAACAACTACAAGCCAATTAGCAACTACTAGCTTATTGGAATGTAGTTACTGTCATGTTTTACGGGAAATTATACATACCAACGGACTTCAATATCATAGACTTGAAGTTCACGGGCGGAGGATAGGTATGATTTCTCATGCTGTTTTATATGAAAATGTACAGGATAAATCTTACAATACTGACAGGCTTCCAATGTTTGATTTTAGTAATAAAAATTTTGGAGAAATCAAACATTTTCTGACACAGTATTGTATAGATTTACAAGCATCAGGATATAACTTGATGCGTGATCATGTATTGGACTATCATGAAGTCCTTTGTGTTGGTTCGGAATGGGCTAAAAATCCAAATGAACTACCGCGGAGTTCATTTCAAACCAACATTGAAAATCCATTAGATAAAGGAAAACAGCCCGCGGTTAATATTCTATATGATATATCATCCCTTAATCAGGGTGAATTATATAGATTAACAATGGAGCAACGAAAAAGAATAAAGAAAACAACGCACCATGATTTAAGTGATTATTTTCACTTAACCCTAGATGATGCGAGTAAACAATCAAATATGTCTACTCACACCATACAAAAGATCTATAAAAAAGAGGGTTAACTGAGTGGCCACACAAAAAAGCTTAAGAAACTTATGATGCAAATCTCGATATTACGAAGAGCTTTACCTCATCTGGATCCCATCTCAAGAGAAGCAAAAGAAGAAGACATTAATATCTTCAAAATGAGATGATTAAGGTTTGTAATGGAGTTGAGCCACTCGCTATTAAACTTTGTTAAAATAATATTGCCTTTTGTTTAATTGTTTTATTTATAAATATTCTTTCTCTTGTATTCACAAAAATTGTTATAATTATCTAAACACAACAAAATAGTAAAATAACCATAATCACAATTTATTTATTGCTTCATTCACTTCTGGGAATGAAGTTGGATAAAATTCATGATCCATAATTCACAGATTTGTTTGATCATGGCAAGAAATTAATCCACAATATTTCTTGTCTTTATCAAATATTGCTACCGCAATAGCAAATTGGATATATTTATTTATAATAACAATCATGATCATACAATCCCTTGTCTCATAATTTGAGAGAGTATTTAATGCCAAATTTACAATTTTTGATGCCTTTATACAACTTATGACATACAAAATTTATGGATCAAGCCTCATTTCATAATTTGTCTTTTGGCTTCAGGCTATCTTGCCTCTTAGATTCAGGCTAACTTGCCTCTTAGTCTCAACCCAATTTTTGCCTCCTCATAGTTTCAGGCCAATTTATGCCTCATATCTCTATGACATTTTGATCTCATGATACAAATGACCTTTAACAATTTATCTTGATAAACATAATAAAATGTCAAATTAAATAAAAACAATTAAAAAGAAAAATTAAATCTAGAGATTTAATCAGAGCGTACCTGAATCAGAGTATCTTGCTTCGCTTTCTTCCATTTGACGAATAAATTAAATAATAATAATAATAAGATTAAAATAGCATAACATATTTAACTATACACTACCATGAAGCAAGTGAATTTTCTATATGCTCATCTGCAAATTTGCATGTTTCTTATATATCTACGTATAATTTATATATGCTTACAATTATTATATGAATACATAAAACATTTGGACCTACAACATTAATATTACTACATACTTTGAGAAGTTTGGAACTTCACGTAGAGACTCCAAAAGCAAAAATAATAATTCAAAAGCAATTCAATCATAAACATAAATAATTAAGAATTGGGCCCATTATTATATATTTTTCGGTAGAAGATTTTTTTTATTTTATTTTAATTATTATAATTTATATAAAACATGTGGGATCGCTAAATTATTTTTATGTTTTATTTACTTATTATTATTTTTTTAACAATCATCCGTGACTCTTCCATGATTTTTTTTTTAATATTAATACATCAGCTGCACTATTTTTTTTTTTCAAACCGAAAAGATCATTTAAGATCCCTTTAATTAATTAATCCAATTCCTCCTGCTTGTCCATGTTTGCAATTCATAATCTCATGGTATATATATATATTTATATTAACATATAGATATGCAATAAAAAAAATGCAATTTTAACATGTGGACCGAGATGCAATAAACTATATTTTAATAAACTTACATGCTCCAACACTAATATTATGAGAAGACAGCCAATAATATATTTCCCGTGACCTCTTGCTCTAATTATACACCCCGTGACATCTTGCTCCTTCAATAATATTTATAAATAATATAATATAAAACATATGCCCCACAAAAAGAAAAAAAAAACCAAATAATATATGAAATTAAAGACATAAGCCCCATGATGCAACTGGACAAAAACATATAATCATAATTTTTTTTTTTTCACAAAACATCAGACAACATATAGGTTCACAGATTGAATGATTGTGGGCTGGATAAGATCAATTGGATGTTGGCCCACCGAAATTAAAGATAAATGAATAAAAGAAAGACAGCTAGGAGCATAATTAAAAATGATTCAATCATATATTTGGATTCATTGCATGAGAAATGGGGTTACCTGCTTCACGTGAATTATGCTTTTTTGCTTTTGCTTTTCACCCTTTTTTCAGTTGCAGCAAATAATGAAAGAGGAATCATCATCTTAATCTCTTGAACTTGGATGGTAGGAAAAAGGTCTTCTGCTTCCTCCTATGTTTTCCAGCAACAAGAACAAAGAATGAGAAGTGTCGGTGTTTCTCTCACTCTCGGCCTTTCCTTCTCTTCAAACTCTCTCTCTCTCTCAACTCTCACTCCCTTCAACGCCTCACTCTCAGTTTCTCTTTAACCTTCGGATTGAAACTCACAATGGAATCGTTGAAAACTTAAACAACAAATTTTGAAAAACCCAGGAATCTTCCCCCAAAGCTTTCAAAATTAGATCTGGATGAGAAGTAGCAATCAGCACTCATTTGGCCGGAGATGGAAAGAAGTTATCGCGATCGTGCTGATAACGTGTTATAAAACTGAAGGAATTCTAGAGAGAAGTCAGAGGAAAATCTAGTGAGATGAAATGGATTCTCATTCAAGTGTGTAATGAATGTTTACATGAGACGTCTATTTATAGACCTTCAAGGATTATTATGCAATAAACATCCACACAATAAATATATTCATAATATTATGAGTTTTTTTGTTTTTTTCCATCACACTTGACGTCAATGGCATCATATTGATCTTTGCGAGTGTCAATTAATCTGAGACACCGTGATTTTACGTTTTGAGATATGGACTAAATTGTTTAGCATTAGATTTACATGGCCAAATTAGCTTATGGAGAAAGGATAAATATAAGAAATATAATATAAGGAAAAAACTACTCCCTCCGTCCGATCCTAATTATAAGACATAGTTGACTTTTTTGGAGAGATTAAGGAAGCTAGTTAAATCACTTTAGAGTACTTTTATTTTTATTTTTTTCTTTAAACTAATTAGTCTGATTAATAAACTAATATATAATCTAAAAATATACGAAATAATTAAGGAACTTATTTAGCTTCTTTAATCCTTTTAAAGAAAATCAATTTTATCTTCTAATTAGGACCGGTAACGAGGAGGTAACGAGGTAGTACTAATTTGCCTATGTAAAATCTAATGTTAAACATAAGTAGCATTATATTATTTTTGGCCGAAAAAATGGCGCCCCCAACTGTAACAGATATTGACAGATGATGAAGTAAGAATTACCATCGACAAAGGCAGCTGCAAGAGTTGCATTCGGCGCGCAGGAACGACGGAATAATGATCTCCCAGTTATTTGTCCTGTCACAGCGTGGCGATAACATCGTCTTCCGTGACTGTAAGCTTCCGCTTTCTCTCACGTATCCACACTCATACTTTGCGTTTTCATTTTCTATTACATTTTCTGGATCTGATTATGCATATTGATCCAATGTTCTCTCCTAATTGCATCATTATATGTGATGAACTTTTTTTTAACCTGCTGATCCGAAACGACATTGTTGCTAACTCAATCTGAGAGTTTATGCTTCGAGATCTTACTTCCATTATGATCGCATGCTAATCACTTCGAACGAAGAAACCATAAGTCGAACATTATGTAGTTATGTTTTTGCTATTGACATCTCCATAGGCCAACGCTCCGGCAATCTGCAAATGCTTTTGTGAAGGGCGACTATGTTGGTTATAAGAACATTTTTGCTGGTGAAACAGTTCGCTTGAAAGTTCTCTGTAGTTATTTACCTAGACCCTTTCCACATGGCGTGTAACTATTTCTGCCATACCTATCTCTATTTGCTACCTAAATTATTATTATTTTTTTATTGCAGACCGTGGTGACGTGCAAAAGGGAAGTGCAGAGATATTTTTCCGCAAAGTAAAATTTTGGAAAGATGATGGGAAAGAGGAAGCACCACCTGTCTTTGTAGGTATTATCTTTCCAAATTAGGTAACGTAGTGTATATCTGCTAGTCTTTGAAAAAATGGAACCGCATGTGGTAATTGTGGCATAACTAACACTCGCTTCTAGTTTCCCTGAACAAAATGTTCTACATGCTTAGATACGGTAGTTAATTACAACGGGACATCCTCTCTTTAGATGTCCTGCCCATCACTTGACATGATAAAAGAAGTAAAGAACCAATGTAAACCTTTAAGGACACCTTGTAAACATCCTGGCGCCCCCGCCCCAGACAACTGGTAAGTTAAATGGCCAATCGTACTTATCATTTCCTGGCTTCTTTGATCCATCGATCACCACCAGTATTGATTTTATTATTTTGAAATTTTGTTCAAACTTTATTCAAATTATGTCAATTGTAAGGCTATAACTCTTCAGGTAGAATATGCTAATCTGTATTTCCGTCTTTTTTTTTTTTTGGGGGGGGGGGGGGTGCGGCTCTCAATTGATAGAATGTGGACGGAGTAAACTACCTTCATGTGAAGGTCGTCGGGCTATTGTTTGTTGCAACCACAAGGATTAATATATCACCTTCTTTGGTATTGGAGCTTTTACAAAGGATTGCTCGTGTAATCAAAGATTATCTTGGGGTTCTGAGTGAAGATTCACTGAGAAAGAACTTTGTGCTTGTGTACGAGTTGCTTGATGAAATCATTGTGAGCTTCCTTTCTTATCCTTTTCGGTATCATACTTCTTTCAGCTTCTCCTTTGAGGTTTTCTTGTAGTCTCATTTTCACTTTCTTTTGTCCGTCTCCTTAGCTTCCTCTGTATTTTTACAACTAATCCACATTCTGATGTTCAATTTCCTTTTCCATTTTATCTTTCTCTTAATATTTGGATAGGTTGAACTACTATTTTGATCTAAGATTTCTAGTCCGTCTGTATTATTTACTAGAAATCTTGGTTACTTGGTATCCTGATGATTTTCTTTCTGTAAGGACTTTGGTTTTGTGCAAACAACATCTACTGAAGTGTTGAAATCCTACGTTTTCAATGAGCCAATTGTGGTAGCTGCTGCAGGCCTATCACCTCTTGGGCCTGCTAAACTTTTTGCGGTATGATATTTAATAGTATCAGACACTTGATAGGTATCTTATTTGTAACTATCATCTGCGCATGTGAAATTCCTGAACTTGGTTATATGCAGCAAGGGACAAAAAGAATGCCAGGGACAGCTGTCACGAAATCTGTTGTGGTGACAGAGCCTGGGGGTAAAAGGAGGGAGGAAATTTTTGTAGATATAATTGAGAAAATCAGCATCACTTTTAGCTCCAGTGTGAGTACAATTCACTGTACATGTAACTCTTAATTTTTTGATAATTCATATTTTCATGTGTCATGACAGTTTCAAACGTAGTCTCTATATTTCTTGGTTGAAGTTTCAAGTTTTGACAAAAATTTACAGAAGCTGTGCTGATAATTTTCACGATGTCAACGTGATAAAAATATAATAAATTATGAACCTGGATGAGTCAGTACTTGAAACTTACTAGAGCCAAACGTATTATTGAACCATCAAATTGTATTAAAAAAAATCATATCTATGAACTGTTTGCCTTCTTATTGTAGAGTGGATGGGCTTTGATCCTATAACATAGGATTCTACAATTTCAGATGCTCTTATCAAGTAATGTTTTAGGGCTCTAGTTCCACAGTTATTGAAAAACCTGGTAGAACACATATAATGATCTGCATTTAACTCTTGTCCTTTTATAAATGTATTTCATCCAATTTTAATGCATGCTCTCTGGTTGTCCTATAAGCTATTTATTTATCGGTTTGTCTATTTGTTAATGCTGAAGCACGTGTAAAGCCATGTCCAATAGCTAGAGGCCCCTTGGACTTTTTCTTGGTCGGCAAGTTGTTGAAGTATAACATCATTAATTTTGTGACCACAGATGCTGGTTAACGTTTTCTCTTTTGTACTGTCAAGTTTCACCTGTGCGCTGTACAGATTAGTCTTAACATATTTTTTAGCAGTCTCAAGATATTTTAAATATTTTAACAGGGATATATTTTGACTTCTGAGATTGATGGCACCATACAAATGAAGAGCTATCTTTCTGGAAATCCTGAAATTCGGTTGGCCCTTAATGATGACCTTGCCATTGGAAGAGGCGGACCAACCTATGGTATATTTTTTTCTTTATTGTGGTTTTGTATCTCCGTTTCTTTTTTGGGCCTCTGTAATGGAACTGAACATTCAATCTTAGGGTTTCTTCATTTTTATTTGCTTGTGTGGACTATTGATTTTAGATTATGAGGAAACATTATGTTGCTTTTATATTTTTGAGTAACACTTGATTGATATTCCTTCAGATATGAATCTGAAATATGATGACAAAAGATTTGGTATATTTCTTATGAAATTTTTGAATAGAACCTCTGTCTTTTACTAAAATTTGGAGGCACTGTTGCAGTTCCTTTGATGTCTTACAATGAATTCAATGGTGCCTATTGTTCCTGCCAATGCTTAACAATTCATGTGTTGCCGTGACTTGTAAATTTAAACTGTTTCTGAGCAGGTTATAATAGTTCAACTGGTTCTGGGACAGTGATATTAGATGACTGTAATTTCCATGAATCTGTTCATCTTGATAATTTTGATATGGACAAAACTCTGACTTTGGTAAGTACAGCAGTTTTGATTAATAGTTTTCAAAATATAAACATGTTTTTCTGCTTTGCTTCCTTTAAACTCTAATTTTCTTATGCTACAAAACTTAGATACCACCAGATGGTGAATTTCCTGTCATGAACTACCGTATGACCCAGGAGTTTAGGCCTCCTTTTCGTATCAATACTTTGATTGAGGAAGCGGGGACCTTTAAGGTGATATGCCTATTTTTCGTCATTACTATCATATTCAAGCTTTGTTTTTTTGTTGACTATCCTTTGCACATTTGTATTTCTTGCGATATATTATTCACCACAACAATGCAATGGTAGTTAAGGAATGGTGTTCCGTCATAATTTTATATGTCCTCCTTAGCCTTTATTGTTCCACTGTAAGTCTAACTATCTTTAGTTTGTTACTCCATCTGGTCCTTATTATAAGGCACCAACTACCAATATTTTTTGGTCCTTATTAAAAGGCACCAACTTGCTTTAACTAACTCATTTGTTACTTTTTTCCCATTATGCCCTCATTTTTAACTAACTCATTTAAAGTTATATCATTAAAATAGGGGTGAAGTTGGAAATATTTATTAATTTTAGACCTAATTAATGAGCCAACTTCCATTCCTTGGTTTGTGAGGAAAAGTAGTTGGTGCTTTATAATAAGGACCAGAGGGAGTATATGCAAAGTTGTAAAGGAAAGTTGTACTGTGCATTGGGAAACAATACAGTAAATTGTGAAGAGATTGTTGTTTTCTATTACTAAAAGTGTCTACAAGATACATAGTTAAGCCATTCTATTTCAAATCTTAAAAGTACGGACTGACATTTCTGAAGTGGTATTTGTTTGTAGGGTGAGGTTATTCTTAAAATATATGCCGAGTTTGCCTCTAGTATGACAGCAAATACTATAAAAGTGCAGATGCCGCTGCCTACATATACCACCAGGTGTGATCCTATCCTCTGTATATTTTTAGAATAAACGGACCAAAACATCTTGATATATGTTAATATTTGGTAAGGGAATAATGGAGGGTATTATCTTGGGTTAAGGGTCAATTTTTCATAAAGGGTCTAATTTTGTTATGATCGTTATTTCAGTTAATCTTGACCATTAATTAATCAAATATATTGAACATGTTATCTATTTCATTTTTGTTAAGATGCGAATTTGCGCGGAAGTTTAAAATCTAACTTTGAAAAAAGTGAAGTAGATGGCACATTGACTTCCAAGGCAAATTTGCACCTTAACAAAAATGACGTAGATGAGATGTGAACCGTCAACTCAGCATATTTGACAACGGTCAAAATCAACTGAGATAATGGTCCGGGCAAAATTGCCCCTTAACCCTATTATCTTTATACTCCCTCTGGTCCTTATCATAAGGCACCAACTACCCATTCTCACAAACTAATAAGGTTAATTAAAAACATTAAAGTTGTCATAAAATTCAAATGATTTCCAATATTATCCCTACTAACTACCATAAACTCAAATATAGTACTCTCTCACACTACCCTTATTAAATATGGGCAGACATGGAAAAATGAATTAATTACACCTTGAAAACTTGCAAGTGCCTTATAAAAAGGACAAAAAATAGTTGTTAGTTGGTGCCTTGTAATAAGGACTGGAGGGAGTAGTTAGTTAGAAGAGAGAGAATATGATCAGTGACGTGTCTAGGCAAAGGGAGTATATGTGCTATGTCTATACCTATTCTCTTTGCATTTTGTCGAATGAATTATCTCCTCTTTCTCTCAGTTGATATCACATCTTCAACAGTTTTGGTCATTAACAAGAAACGTAGCAGAAAAATTTTGTGTAGGGAGTGATTGTAAGGTCCAAACTAGATTAAGGGATTGCCAAAGAAAAATTCAGATGAAAATGATCTTGTTTTTTTTTCCTTTGTCACATTAAGAGGGTTTGAACCCTTGTTGCTACCCACAACTCACCTACCCTGCCATGTGAATTAACCCAAGATGGTGAAATAATCATATATGTTATTAGCTAAAAGGTACATGAACCTGTTTTATCAATTTGAATTTGTCCCCACAGGGCTATCCAGCCTTACTGAAATGTTTACTGATGGATTTTTTTTTCTTGGTGTCATAAACTTTCGTGATCATTTGCATGCTCATGTATTTCAAAGCATTTGTCTTGTGAAGGCTGAACAGGTGTCGTTTTAATGGAAGATTTCATGAATAATGGGACCCTTATGACAAATCCATATTGAAGGAATTTCTGACTTTACTTTGTATCATATGCTTGATGAACCTGAAAGTATGTGCATCTAGTAGATTGGGGGCACTTTCTGCACCAGGATGGCCACATAGATCACTCTAATTGCTTTTTTTGGACTATGGTCAAATTACAAAGAAACAACCTGGGGTATGTTCATAATCACCGCTATCATAGTCACTGATCTGAGTTGTTATCTGAAATCGTCTCAGAGTTAGTTTTGAGCTGGAACCCAGGGCTGTTGGTCAAACAACTGATTTTAAAGAAGCAAATAAGAGACTAGAATGGAGTTTAAAGAAGGCAATGTTTCTTGTCAATTCTCTCCCTCTCCTTTTTGTTATTGATTGTGTCATTATTGCTCTGATTTTAACGATGTAGTTCTGGTCATTTATGTCCGCATGAGAAAGGGGTTACTGATAAGTGCGTTGAAACAGATTGTTGGTGGATCTGAGCATACTTTACGTGCAAAGCTAACATTTCCTCCGGAGTCACATGGTATTTTATCGTTATATTTGTCACAGAAGAGATGGTTTGTTGTTTCTTTGGTTGAATGGTCAATATATCTTCATTAATGCAAATTTATTTCTCAATAGGGAATATAACCAAAGAATCTGGACCTGTGAGCATGACATTTACCATACCAATGTATAATGTATCACGTCTTGAGGTAAACACATTGAGGATGATGGATGCACTTAACCTTTTCTAATATACTGTGATGTCAAATGTTCTGCTGGTCTCTGAGTTCCATTTGAAGATACTGAGTGTTTTTTTTTTTATCAAGGAAGATACTTGCCTTGGTGCTTAATTCTTTTAATTTTATGCAGGTAAAATACTTGCAAATAGCAAAGAAGTATGGAACCCATGAACCATATCGATGGGTGAGATATGTTACACAGGCGAATTCCTATGTGGCTCGGGTATGATGATGCAGTTAAGCGACCCTTTTCTTTAATGTTTTGTTTTGTTTGTTATTTCATTTGCTTCATTTTTTATTCTTTATTTGAAAATCACATTCAACTTCTAGGTCAAGTAAAGATAGTTATATGCTTTAACATACCAGCTATAGTGATTAGTTGTTTAGAATTCCATCCTTTTTTGTTTCTTATCCATCACATTCATTAATCACTTGCTTGTGCAGAAGTTTATGAGAAACACACACACCGTGATCTCACTATAATTAAGACTGTTTTTTTTTTTTAAAATAGTAGCACAAGATGTATGTCCTGGTTATGTATAAAAGGAAAGGGAACACGGCAGGATCTAGGATTGAAGAATAAGACAACGGGATAATTAGCAAGACTTCTTGGAGATAAACTTTCCAAACTAATACTTTGTCCGGTCTTTAATATAAGGCATATTTAAAGAGTTTATTTTAGTTCTAAATATAAAACATAGTTTTCATATTTTTCAATCTTTTCTTAATCTACCCTTATTGTTGCTACCTCTTAAACAATTAATGAGAAAAAGGGATGAGAGAATTAAGGAAGAGATGGTTAGATTGTTTTAGAAATTACATATCACATCAACTGACTTTATTAATTTTATCAAATTAGGTAAATGTATCATATATTAAGAATCGGAAGAGTACTAATCAAAATGGTAAAGGATGGTGGTAGCATCAATATAATAACGTTAAGCTAGAGTTTTAAAAACTGTTTGGTTAGGCTGTATCGCTACTTTCTATCCAGATGATTGTTATATTGCCCCTGAACTGCTGGTTTTTACTGTCTATACTAGTGCTTGTTATGGCTTTGTTGATTTCTAACGTGAGATTAGACATGCTCTTATCTTACACTCAAGTATCAGTAATGGCAAATTATTGTTGAGCTCATAAAAGGGAACGAGACATTACAAAAAAGAAACAAGTCAATTTGTAGACCGGTCTTTATAAAAATGTGAATGAAAAAGATAATAACAATGAGAATGATGTTTGATGAAATGATCACAAAGGAAACAATTTGTTCATTCACTGCAACGATTTTGTTCAAACAGTTTTAAGGGGAAGTGATATCCAACAAGAAATTTACTTGATGAATTTTTTCACTAGGCTTATCAAATATTTCCAATTTTGTCAATGAGATGAATTGCTCTTGGACAGTGTAAGTTGCATGTCCGTTCACATTCGCATATTATTATCGTAGGGGGTTTATATTCATGAATTTCACTGGAATTTATCATTATATGTCCCCAATGTTGTAATGAAAGGGGGAAAAAATTCATATATGAGGTGGCTAATCTATCCTGTGTCGTAAAAGACTAGAGACAAATATATGGAAAGAGATCCTCTCCTTAACCATTTTTCTCATTTTCCCCTCATCAGCCCATCTAAGCTGTTGATTGAAAAAGAAAGAGAAAAATTAAAGTAATATTATATTGATTGGATGGATATGATTTAAAAATTATGAGAGATAAAAAGAGAAACTCAACCCCAAATATATATCCACCCAAAAATCAAGTTAAAAAGAATAGACACCGTTAAATGTTGAAAATAAAATCAAATAAGCTTTGAGATTATGTGGTTATTGATTTACATTAATCCCATTTTTCACGCACTATAAAGAAGTCGCGTGCACCTAAAAGATATTTTGATTGGTCCTGAGTGACACATTAGGAATCAAATGGTGGTTGATCAATAATTGAGTTCAATTGAATCCAACCCCATATCCTAATACACTGGCGTCCACTACGAAGAGGTGGTTCACATCTATAGAGGCTTACAAGTGTCAAATTGGTATTCAACTCCACATTCATACGTGGCTCCCACACTTATATGATTTGTTTGAAAATTGAACTTGGGAAGAAAAAATAAACGAAATAAATCAAAGCAAGCGTCCTTTTTGTTTTTGTTTTCACTTTTGTGAACAAACCAAACCCTGAGAACAATAACAACACCAACATGCTCTTGAATTCCCTTTTATATATTTTATCATCCATATCAAAAGCCTCCAAATAGCTACTTTCTTTCTTTTTTGGGCCTGAATTAAAGATTTGATTACTATGAAAGTATATATGTACAAAAATAAATACAGTATTCAAAATGCCAAAGCAAACCACCTAACAACAAACAAAACTAGTAGTAGCAGTAAGAAATCTTCAAACAGCCGATACTTTTTCTCGTTCACAACAATAAATAATAGCTCCAAATCCAACGTCAGTTTCAAGACAAATTTTCCTAACATAAAATTGATGAGACCCATTTTAATTAATTTGATTAAATTAAGAAAGTTAGTTAGATTAATTAATATAATATCCATTTTTTAAAATATCATAGTTATCCTCTTTAATTCTCCATTTTCTCTTCTCCTTAATTATTATTGAAGGAATATCAATAAGAGTAAATTAGCAAGAGATTAACGAATATGATAATTATATCTTATATTTAAAATTAAGATTAACTTCTTAAATATATCTTATATTAAGAATCAGATAAGTAATTAGGTAGAACATGCTCAATCTTCTTGACACTAAATCAAGTATTGGAACTCTGGGAATAATAACATTACGTTAGAATTAATAAACCATTTAATAAGGTCTAATGATGCTTGAATTAGATAATATTGGATATATAACAAGTAGAAGGAAGCCAAAATAAATCTTTGCAGGTAGCTATTTTATCTTGACTTTTCAAAAAGCTCAAACAGTCATTTAAGGGGAGTTTCATTTTCGTTCGGAATAAAAATTCTTTTGAGCTGCACAATCTTATACGCCATCTCCTCATTCTCATAAGAAACTATTAACTTAAATGTGAGTTAAAATTAGTTTAAAATAATAAATATATAAAAAATGTATTTTTTAATTACATCCTTATTTATAAATATTATGAGTGAGAGGGAGTGACTAAAGAAAGAAATAAGAGATGATGAAAAGAAAAAAGGAATAAAAGAGACATATAATTAACTAAGGTTAAAAATGCAAACAAAATGCTTTTAAATTTTCAGACAAACATAAATTATTACTTATATTTTGGACTTGGTATGGGAAAATATTACTTATAAATAGAACCCAGGGAGTATTTACAATAAGTTGGGTATGATTAAAAATGGGGAAAAAATTAGAATTAAAATTTTTAAAAAATGTTAGACTAATTGAGAGTCATTTTCTTAACATGCACATTACAGTTCGCGGTCAGTTTTTAAAAATATATTTTATGATAGTTGAGTTAAATGGAAAAGATATTCTTTTAAGAAAAACTATCTCTATTCTCTAATAAGAAAGACTAAATAATATTGGATAAATAAAAACGTGAAAGAAATCAAGATAAAGATAAGTAGTTTGTTTCTCTCCATTCTATTAAATTAAAGCTTAAAATTATCGTGACTTTTTGCCAACTAAAATTAGCGTTATTAAAAATATGGGTTTATTACTCTTATTTTTACATACGTGAGACTTTTTTAAAAAAAAAATTCATTTAAAATGCACTTTAGATTCGTTTTGTACAGAAAATTTTAAAATGAGATAGATTTAAGCAATAAGTATAGAAACTTTGGTGATGATATTAAATTTTGGCATGCCTGAAATAATAATCCTCCAACTCATTAATTACACCAGTTTGACACAACTATTTTTTATTAGCAAAATTATTACTACATTCGGTCCTAATTATAATTATAGGACATAATTTAATCAACAAGAATATATGAATAATATAAAGAAAATAAAATTGCCGAAAAACAAGAATCTAGATCTAGATCCTCTTCGATTTTAGATAATAAATTGTTTATTGATGATCCAGTTGAAATCAAAAATTATTTTTTGGCACTAAATCGTCATCACGCGTAATCTTTCCGCCATCCACCCTTAATTCATGTCTATATAAACTCAAGAATCAGTCAGAAACTCACACTTTCACAGCTGAGTCGTAGCGTATTATATATCTCCCAAGAAAACTATCAGTGAGAGTCTTGCCTTGCTCCACCATCGATCTCCGAAGAAAACTATCAGTGGGATTCTGAGAAAGAGAGTATAGAGATGATGAACAACGATTATCCATCGTTCTTTTCCTCTCAGATGCAGACGCCCAGTCCCGGATCCACCGTGGAGGTGGCCAAGAAATCTAGGGGCCGCCCTAGAGGCTCCAAGAACAGGCCTAAAGAAGCCGCACGTCCTCCCGTACCCCGCGCCGCCGGCGACGTGATGGCTCCTTACATTCTTGAAGTTCCTGATGGCAACGACATCGTCCGGGCCATTTCCCAGTTTAGCATCAGCAAGAACACCAACCTCTGCGTCCTTACGGCTTCCGGCTCCATTGCTAACGCCTCTCTCCGTCCCTCCTCCGCCGCCTCTGCTCCTGGTATCTCTTGTCCCGGTCATCACGCCATCCTCTCCATGTCCGCCACATTCGCCCCTCACCAATACCCCACTGCAGATTACACCCCCAGACCCCTCACCGTCAGCCTGGCCTCCTCGAACGGCCGCGTCATCGGAGGATTTGTACTTGGAAGTTTGGTCTCAGCCGGCTCAGTCTACGTCATGGCAATTTCATTCAACCGCCCATCCTATTATAATATATCATCACATAAAGATGAGGAGAGCGTGCGAAACATGGCCGCCGCCGGAGGAGAAACTAGGTACGCGCCGCCTCACCTGCCTGGAGGGATTCCTATGTATAGAGATAACCTAACCGCCGTTCATGGGCTTTGGCCTCCAGTGATTAGGTCATCACAACCTGCACCGTTGACTCATCAGTATTAATTTGACCTAGGTCGTCTACATGTATAGTCATGGTGTGTATTGTTTTCTTAGTTTCTTTCTTTGAGTTGATTGGTTTTCAATTTTGTTCCTGGTTTCTTATCTCTGGATCAGGAAAACGTAGTCTTGTTGTGTATAACTCGGATGAATATTTTTTGAAGTCATATACTTAGAATTCAAAATATTTCTTTTTCTTCTCGTAATTAATCTTCAAAGTTATTAACCAAAGGTACTCGATCGACCGACGTTTAAATTTCGAGTATGGCCATATATATGATGGAACAGATTAATTAGAAAGAAATATTGAGGTGTACATGTACGTGATGGGGTGAGCATATATGCTTGTGTGACTGCTACGAATAATGGATGAGGTCATGCACGCACAGAGATTTCTTAATAGGGAAAAAGTGGGAGAAGGTGACTAGGGCTTCTGCTTTCCTTCTTGGTGCGTGCGTTGCTTTATCCTTCCCATCACTTCTTTATCTTGGAAAACTCGAGACAATTCCACCTTTATCTGTCCCCCTATCCTACTTTTGTTTTCCCTATTTAATCTCCAAATTTTCTACTTGCATTGCATGCATTCAGTAACAAAGACGATAAAAAAAAAAAAAAAAAAAAACTCCCCTGCCAATCTCAAAGAAAAAAAAATTATTTAAAAAATTTGGTTTTGGTTTTAAAACTAGGTTAAAATGTGCAAAGCATTAAAATTATAATCTCTTAAAAGAGACTAAAATTAGAACATTTCTTTACATGGGGTCATGTCAAATGGTTTATCACGAATCAAGCTGTTACAATATTCCTTCAGGCCATATGGTAAGAGAAGGTTCATGTCAGATAGCAGAAGGAGGGACACGTCTCCTAAGAGATGCGGAAGACATGAACAAATAGAAATAAGCTAATTTTGTACAAAAACTTGAATTTATTAACTGATTCTTTATTTTCAATCACCCGTCGACAAATATTTTCATCCAAAAACGATGTAGGGGAACATATATCACTGTATATTGATAGGTTTGAGTTGGCAGAATCATTTCCACGGTTAACGTGCCTGCAAGTATATACATCTTGCTTGAATTCTCTACAAAATGCATAGTCTCGTTTATGTTAACCATATATATGCCTTTAACTTTAGCCCTTCGTGCGTGTTAAGTGCCTCGGCGAGCTGTACCTCATCTAGTGGTTTGATCAATGAAGACTGCGAAGCTCATGGTTAAAATGCAAGTAATTAAGGTGGCAAACCATTCATTAATATAACTGTACGTCAATTAATTAATATAACACTTTTTTAACTTACCCCCGTGTTGATCACTTTTCGATTAGTATGCTTTGATTTAAAACACGAAAGGCAAATTGAAGGCGCGGGGTAAATATGAAGAAGAGATAAGGAGAAAAAGATGGTGGAGGTGGTAAATGAGCAGTAAAATTCGTTGAATAAGATATCAAACAGTTGAACAATAACAAGTGGCATTATCAGAGTACAGAGACGAAGTTGGACCATTTATTGCGATTAAGCTCTCCTTATATATGTCCCTGCAACTTGATAAAATATGCCAATTGCCACCACCTTATAAAGAATATATTAGTAATCGTGCGTGCGTGTAGTTCAGAACTGTGTTGTGTCGGTGTAAATGGCAAAGTGTGCACTGATAGCATATGTAAATTTCAGAACATTTGTTATCTTATCTCATGCACGTACGTAATGCTCTCCCTTCGGGGTCGCCTGAGATTTTTTTTTTTTAATATTGTAATTTGATATCCGATTCAGGATTTGTGACTTCCTTCTTAATGTAAATGTCTTTTCTAGAACTTGAAGATATAGAAGGGCTTTATAGTATTTCGTCAATTTTATGTTAGTGCCTGAGAATTGTTTTGAGTGGTTCAAAATAAGTGCTGTACAACACTTATTTTATGTTAGGTCAATTTTGTTTACCAATGCATGCACCAATTTAGTATTTAGTATTAAGAAAGAAAAAGAATTATAATGGTTGTCAAAACAAAAGGCATTTAACATAAGGCCGGGTGGAAGTCAAATAGTCTTGTAGATGATGTAAAGTCTGTTACTAATTTAAAAGCAACATTTTATGAAGGTATTACATTAAGAAAAATTAATTTTTTTTGAAAACTTAGACTATTTAATATTAAATTTTTTAGTCATACACCACTGCCATGCTATAAAGTGTATACTCTTACACAAATTAAGATATCATCATCTTATCTTATTTATAAGATTGAGGAAAAAGATTTTTTTTATGTTATTTCTAAATCACTTACTAATTTTTTTACATGAATGTTTAATTTTATCATCTATTTCTTATTGTGCACAAAACTTAATTTTTATGGGATATAGTATGTATTAAATTAGACTTTAAGAGAGAGTTAATAAAGTTTAATGTTTTTCTTAACTTATATAAAGCATGTTATAAATGATTTATAAATAAGTACAAGAGAGTATTCTGTTTCAATGACTTATTTTTCAAATTCAAAAATTTAAGAGTTTAATTTTAAAAATTAAAAAATTAAAAAATATGTTAAAATAAGGACAGTATTTAATTACACACAAAATTCTCAATTATATGCGAACAGCGGCAAGTTCTCCTTTACTTTTATTGGCTCATTTAGTTGTCAAAATCAAGTTTTTATATAATAAGGAATAAAAACGACACAAAGCATAAAAGTTTTACTATTTAAGGTCTTTATATATGTCTGTGTGGGCGCGAGTAAAAAAATATAAATCTTTAGTTAAAATTCAATGAATAACTTTATATTTAAAATATATAACTCACATATCTATATAAAATATAAGTTCAAATATACAAAAAGAATTTAACAATTTCTAAAATTTACGAATGGATTCAAATAAATCACACATCAACTTATATATCTTCAATGTCCTATATATTCTCTTACTTTTATAACAAGTTCACTTACAAAACTTGGAATGTCAAATCATGACAATCTATAAGTCCTCCACTTCAACTTCAATCAAACTTTCCTTATCATTTTATCATAGGCATCAATATCTAAGTTATTTACATTTTCTCCATCTTCTTCATTTTCCACTATCCAATCATCATCGGATGGAGGATTATCAAAATTATATGTATAAAAGTTTTAAGCTTTTTTTTTTCTTTGCATAATAGGCGACTTCGGCAAGTGCACCGGTCGTTACAAATAATAAAGTAGTGAGAAAGTATCGTCCCATAAGGAATAGTATTTCAATCACTAGTTCGCTATTTACGCTTTAGTTGGATGAATCAAGTAAAAAAAGATGAGTTGTAATCAAACAAGAACTTTAAGAATTAAAGAAAGAAAAAAATTCAAGATCAAGATTCGCAAGAGAATGTTTAGAAAAGATAATCTGTCAAGAAAAACGTAGCTAGGACTTAGAATCCCCCTATACTCTTTCAAGAATTTGAATTGAATTCCTAATTAATTATTGATCCCATAATTGACGATTAATTCTCTAAAGTTAGACCAAGTCTCAATATCTTAACGCTACCTTAGTCCGTTATCTTTGAAAACAACTTAATGTCTTAGTATTGTTTAGGAAGATAGATTTATAAACCAGAATTATAAGACCGTATAAACTCGTCAGCCTATGTCTGGGTCATGCAATTTTATGATGAATTAACGGTTTGGGTTAAATGCACCAACATCTCTATTGTCATACATCAACCTAAGAACAATCTAAAAGGTGATCAGGCTTCAAGAAGGCGTTAAGCAAAGAAAATTCATTCAATCAAGAAAATCAAGATTCATCAAGAATTCAAACAAATACGTTGAACTTGCATAGGGTTCATCTTAGCCTTAACTACAAAAAGAAAATTAGCCAAGCATGACTAGATTAACAAAATAAAGAAGAAAAGGTGAAGATAGATAAATGGTTCTTCAGAGATTGGGGAAGGTTGATCTTCACAATTGCTTTGATATTCTTTCTCCAATGCCGTCAAGTTGTTTTTTGTGCAAAAAGTTCTTCTCTTTTCTTATTAGGGTTGCCTCTTTTTATGTTTCAGGTCTAATTGGGTTTCCAAATCTCAAAAATCCTTAATTTTCCTTCCTTTTTCGGGCCTTGAAAACTTTCTAAAAATTAAAAATAAGCTTTTTCACACTTCTGGCGCCTTGGGCGCCAAAACCTTCGTAAGAGACAGAAAGTTGGCGCTCTGGGCGTCAACTTTAATAGCCCCATACAGAAAGTTGGCGCCCTGGGCGTCAACTTTGGGCTTCCTTTGTGGCTTCTTTTATTGACTTTCTTGGGCTCTTCCAATTAGCTTCTCTCATGGATAAAAATTTACAAAACACGCGAGAATACTTGTGAGGGTATGTTTGACATCAAATCCATGTTTTTTTTTCTTATTATTCTTAAGATTTATAGTTATATTAAATCAATTTCATGCTAAATTTGTGTCTTAAAACATGGTAAATTTTCGGCTCATCATTGCACAATCTTAAATTGGTCATAATAAAAACAACATTTTTATAGTCTTTTAATTTGGGAGAATTGAAAATTGGTAATATAAAACTGATGAAAAGTAAATACAAGAACAAGAGATTTTAGAGAGAGAGAGAGTAGAGAGAAGTTCTCATTTCAGTGTGATTTGAATGTTTACAGAAGGCCTCTATTTATAGAAGGAAAATGGGCCTTTAGTGTAATTTCCACTTTGGGTCATTTGATGCAATATTCCCATAATTACATAACTGTATACTCACGGGAATGCATTCCCGTGAGTTGTATAATTTTGTGCGTGGGTCCCACCAAATAGTAAACTACTATGCAATGGTACTATGCGTGGGTCCCATGTCATCTTGTAATATTTGGAGACCGGGAGTCAATGGACATCCACATAATCAGTATATTCATAACACTCCCCCTTGGATGTCCATTTATGAATGTGCCTCATTAAAAACTTTAACTAGGAAAAACCCAGTGGGATAAAAACCTAGCCAAAGAAAAGAGTACATCACTCATTGATACACTATCCAGTGCTGCCTCATTAAAAACCTTTCTAGGAAAAACCCAGTGGGACAAAACCTAGAAAAGGGAAAAAGAGTACAACGTGTATCAACTCCCCCTGTTGACAACATCAGTATTACTCCCTCTGATAACATCAGTTGAGATCTTTAAGTCTTCGAAGACCAATACCATAGACAAGCTTCTCAAAGATTGCTTCTGGAAGTGACTTGGTAAATAAATCTGCCAAATTTTCTCTTGAACTGATTTGCTGGATATCTATTTCACCATTCTGTTGAAGATCACGAGTAAAGAAAAATTTTGGTGAAATATGCTTCGTTCTATCGCCCTTGATGTATCCTTCTTTAAGTTGGGCAATACATGCAGTATTATCCTCATATAGAACTGTTGGAACCATTTTACCAGAAGATAAATGACAAGTAGTTCGTATATGATGAATTACTGACCTCAACCACACACATTCTCGACTTGTTTCATGCATTGCTAGGATTTCTGCATTATTAGATGAAGTGGCTGATATAGTTTGTTTCATAGATCGCCATGAAATTGCTGTACCTCCACATGTAAATACATAACCTGTTTGTGATTTTCCATCATGTGGATCAGACATAAATCCAGCATCTGAATAACCAATCAGTTCATGTTTAGATACATTTGAATAATATAACCCCATATCCATAGTACCTCTGAGGTAACGAAAAATACGCTTTACACCATTCCAATGCCTTTGTGTTGGTGCAGAACTATATCTTGCTAATAAATTAACAGCAAATGTTATATCAGGTCTTGTGTGATTAGCAAGATACATTAGTGCCCCAATAGCATTAAGATATGGCACTTCTGGACCAAGTATTTGTTCTACACCTTTTTTGTTAATTACTTGGGGTTGGAATGGATCTTTTTCTTTTATCAAAGACCTTACAACCATTGGAGTACAAAATGGATGTGACTTATCCATATAAAATCGTTTTAAGACCTTCTTTGTATAAGTTTCTTGATGTACAAAGATCCCGTCCTTCAGGTACTCAATTTGTAATCCAAGACAAAATTTTGTCCTACCTAAATCTTTCATTTCAAATTCTTTCTTCAAACAATGAATTGCTTTTATAATCTCTTCAGAAGTTCCAATAATGTTGATATCATCAACATAAACAACAATTATAGCAAATTCATTTCTCGATCTTTTTATAAAACTGCATGGGCATATCGGGTCATTTTTATACCCTTCTTTCAACAAATATTCTTTAAGGCAATTATACCACATGCGCCCTGATTGTTTCAAGCCATACAGGGACTTATTTAATTTGATCGAGTATTGTTCTCGTGAATTTGAATTAAATGCTTCAGGCATCTTGAGTCCTTCAGGAACTTTCATATAGATATCACTATCAAGTGAGCCATATAAATAGGCAGTCACAACATCCATTAGATGCAAATCAAGCCTTTCATTTGCTGCTAGGCTAATTAAATAACGAAAAGTAGTTGCATCCACTACTGGTGAATATGTTTCTTCAAAATCTATGCCAGGTCTTTGTGTAAAGCCTTAGGCTACAAGGCGTGCTTTATACCTTGTAATTTCACCCTTTTCATTTCTTTTCCGTACAAAAACCCATTTATATCCAACTGGCTTTACATCTTTAGGTGTATGGACTATAGGTCCAAATACTTTTCGTATTGCTAATGATTTTAATTCTGCATTAATGGCATCTTTCCATAGGAGCCAATCTTTTCGTTGTTGGCACTCTCTAATGGATTTTGGCTCATGATCCTCTTCTTCATTCATTACATCATATGCCATATGATTAGCAAAAATGTCGTCAATGTTGACTTCATTACGGTTCCATTTGATATTATTTGTGACATAATTTATTGAGATCTCATTATTTTCATACATTTCAGATACCTGGATCTCTTCTGGGGCCTCAATATTCTCCTCTGGAGATAATTTCACTTTATGAAGTGGCTCATCCAGAGCTACGCTTTTTTCTTGATTATCCTCGACTTGGCCATCTATAATTTTAGCTTCTTTTCTTTTTCGAGGATTTTTATCTTTGGAACCGATAGGCCTACCACGCTTAAGGCGTGCTTTTGATTCATTTGTAATCGGTTGTCCTACAGGGACATCAATTCGAATTGGAGCATTAGCAGCTGGAATATGTGACTTTGTCACTTTCTTTGGGTCAGTGAATGCTTCTGGCATTCGATTAGCTGAATTCTGTAAATGAATTATCTTTTGAACTTCTAGTTCACATTGTTTTGTACGAGGATCAAAATGAGCCAATGATAATTCATTCCAGCTAATCTCTTTATTCAACTGCTTATTTTCTCCCCCTAATGTTGGGTAAACTGATTCATTAAAATGACAATCTTCAAATCGTGCAGTAAATAAATCTCCTGTAGATGGTTCTAAATATTTTATAATTGAAGGAGATTTATACCCAACATAAATTCCCATTCTTCTTTGAGGACCCATTTTAGTACGTTGTGGAGGTGCTATAGGCACATATACTGCACATCCAAAGGTCCGTATATGAGAAATATTAGGTTCTTCACCAAAAACCATTTGTAAGGGGGAAAATTTTAAATAACTAGTTGGCCTGATGCGAATTAACATTGCTGCATGCAAAATGGCATGGCCCCAAGCAGAAATTGGTAAATTAGATTTCAAAAGTAAAGGTCTTGCAATAAGTTGCAATCGTTTTACCAATGATTCTGCAAGTCCATTTTGCGTATGAACATGTGCTACAGGATGTTCAACATCAATTCCAAGGGACATACAATATTCATTAAAAGTCTGTGAAGTAAATTCACCAGCATTATCAAGACGTATTTTCTTGATAGGATAATCCGGGTAATGTGCTCTTAATCTTGTCAATTGAGCAAGTAATCTCGCAAACGCCAGGTTTCGAGAAGATAATAAGCACACATGCGACCATTTAGTTGATGCATCAATTAAAACCATATAATACCTAAATGGTCCGCATGGTGGGTGTATTGACCCACAAATATCTCCCTGTATCCGTTCTAGAAATGTGAGAGACTCACTTTCTACTTTGGTTGGTGATGGCCGAATAATTAATTTTCCCTTGGAACATGCATCACATGAGAAATCATGGGATTTTGGTATTTGTTTCTGTTTCAAGTTATGTCCACATGAATTCTCTATTATACGTCGCATCATAATTGACCCGGGATGGCCTAACCGGTCATGCCAAACAATAAATATGTCTTTATCAACATGCTTCTGGTTTTCCATAACATTTATTTCAATTGTACTAATACTTGAATAGTACAAACCAGAAGATAACATAGATAATTTCTCCAGAACATATTTTTCACCATATCTAACAGTAACAATTTGTAGATATTCTTTATTGTCCTCATTTATAGTCTCAATATGATATCCATTTCGACGGATATCTTTAAAACTCAACAAATTTCTATGAGACTTAGAGGAATACAAAGCATCATTAATAACAAATTTCGTACCATTGGATAATATTATTATTGCTCTTCCAGAGCCTTCAATCAATCTTGTATTACCCACTATGGTATTGATGCTTGTACTACAATTTGTTAGATGTGAAAAATATTTCTTATCTTTAAGAATTGTATGTGTCGTTGCACTATCAATGAGACATATATCTTCATTCTTGTGTGCAATATTTGAAATGTCCATGAGCTTCATTAAAAGAAAAGAAATGCATCAAAACATATTCAATATAGAAGATGCATTAAAAACATATTTATTATACATAACTGGCAACAAGTCAGAACGAAACAAAATAATTATTACAATTTTTGCAAAACTTATTTAATCATAAAAATCTTCCACCTCCAAACTTATTTAATCATAAAAATCTTCCACCTCCAAGAGAGACATAACATCATCATTTGGCTCATTGACATCATTATCTTTATGAGCCTTATCATCACATTCCACATTATTAACACTCTTTTTTATAGAGGCTTGGTAAAGTTTCGCTAAATGTTCTGGTGTACGACAATTACGTACCCAGTGTCCCTTCATACCACACCGATAACATTTATGTTCAACAACTTTTGAAGGACCTTCTTTATCATTCTTTTGTCCTTCATTGTTCATCTTTTTCTGGTGGGTATAAGGACTATAATAACCTCTTCCACCATGATAAGGACCATGATTATTTCTACCTCCACGATTTCCACGTCCTCGTCCACGACCACGGCCACGACCACGACCGCGACCATGGCCACGACCATGATCATTCCGTACACTCACATTCGCTTCAGGAAATGGAGAAGATCCAGTGGGACGATTTTCATGATTTTTCAATAATAACTCGTTATTTTGCTCGGCTACTAGTAAACATGAGATTAACTCAGAATATTTTTTAAAACCTTTCTCACGATATTGCTGTTGTAAAAGCAAATTCGAAGCATGAAAGGTAGAAAAAGTTTTCTCTAATAAGTCCTCATCAGTTATTTTTTCACCACATAATTTTAACTGAGAACTTATTTTGAAAACAGCTGAGTTATACTCACTTACAGTTTTAAAATCTTGTAACCTGAGATGAATCCATTCATAACGAGCTCTAGGCAAAATCACCGTTTTCTGATGATCATACCTATCTTTCAAACTAGTCCACAATTCAAATGGATCTTTCACCGTTAAATATTCAGTTTTCAAACTTTCATGAATGTGGTGTCGGAGAAAAATCATAGCTTTAGCCTTTACTTGAGGGGACGCATCATTTCCTGGCAATATAGCCTTTCCAAAGTCCTTTGCTTGAAGATGGATTTCAGCATCTAAAACCCATGATAGATAATTCTTCCCGGTGATGTCAAGAGCATTAAATTCAAGATTTGAAAGGTTGGAAGACATGATTCAAACTAAAAATAATAAAAATAATTAGAATCTTATTATAAAAACTTATTATAAATTAAAACATAATTTAAAGAACGGTAAATAAACATGCTAAGAAAATAAAAATAAGATGAGATAGGAATGGGAGTAAACTCACAGCGAGACCTATCTCATCCGAAGGTAAGAAAGATGATGCATATATTATATAATATATAGACAACAGTAAAGAATTAAGATAAACAAATGGAGCCCTATTAGTGCCACCACCATAAAAGGTAAATAAATGCATAAATAAATGGAGCCCACTAATATTAGTGTTGCCACCATAAAAGGTAAATAAATGCATAAATAAATGGAGCCCACTAACATTAGTGTTGCCACCATAAAAGGTAAATAAATGCATAAATAAATGTTAGTAACATAAATTTAAATGTTAGTGGCATAATGTAAATATTAATAAAATCAGTATGGAGCTTAATATCGCCACCATGAAATAAATAAAGCAGTAAGTAAAGAATTTAAATTAAACAAATGGAGCTTAGTATCGCCACCATGAATTAAATAAATAAAACAGTAAAATTAAATTACAAATGGAGCTTAATGTTGCCACCATGAATTAATAAATAGGGAGTGGGAAGAATATATAAACATAAATAAATTACTGTAAATAGTAAAATATAAATTTACCGTGAATAGTAAAGTTACTATTCACAATGAATAGTGAATAAAATAAAATTACTGAAATATTAAATCTAGACTTCCATAAAGGAGTCAAAATGAATAGAAATATAAAATTACTGAAAAAGGTAAAATTAACATGAATAGTAAAAATTACTATTTACTGTGAATAGTAAATAGTAAATAATCTCAAATCTTAACCATGGAACCCGATGTTCAAAATAATCGGTAAAAGTAGAACTTTAATTCCATATCATGGTTAAGATTATCCTAGATAGAAAAAATAAACAAATAGTAAAGGAGATGGTAATAAAATCTTACCTTGGTAGAGTCTTCGTGCTGATAACGTAATATAAAACTGATGAAAAGTAAATACAAGAACAAGAGATTTTAGAGAGAGAGAGAGTAGAGAGAAGTTCTCATTTCAGTGTGATTTGAATGTTTACAGAAGGCCTCTATTTATAGAAGGAAAATGGGCCTTTAGTGTAATTTCCACTTTGGGTCATTTGATGCAATATTCCCATAATTACATAACTGTATACTCACGGGAATGCATTCCCGTGAGTTGTATAATTTTGTGCGTGGGTCCCACCAAATAGTAAACTACTATGCAATGGTACTATGCGTGGGTCCCATGTCATCTTGTAATATTTGGAGACCGGGAGTCAATGGACATCCACATAATCAGTATATTCATAACAGATTTTTATTTCTTTTTTAATTTATTGTTTTAAATAAAAAAGATAAAAAATGTAATTTTTTATAAGTTTTATATTTTTACATAGAATTTTTACCATTTTTTTTCTGTGTACAATTTTTACTTTGCGTTTTAATACATACCCACTTTAATAAGAACGTAACATAAGTTTTTTATAGTAGTATCTGACAACAATGATAACACCCTGTTTCTCCGCTTAGCTGTTTGGGCACGGGGATCTATCATCCAACACTCAGTCAACGAAGTGGAGCATCTAGAACTTGCTAGCACCATAGCATTCAGCGCAGCGACGAACAGGGAGAGAATCATCGATCCTGTAATCCAACCCAAGCTCAGTACAGTCGAATAGCTATGGCTGAGGCTGGAAAGCTGGGATGCGTTGTCGTGGCCATCGATGGCACCGAGGGGAGTATGAGCGCATTGACATGGGCGCTCAACAATCTCAAGCTCCGACCGCCTGGACCTGATTCTTCTTTTGTTGTCCTCTACGTCCAACCTCCGATCTCCATCGCTGCCGGTCTTAATCCCGGTGCTATTCCTTTCGGCGGACCCAGTTCGGTGCACTTTTTATCCTCTTTTTGTTTCGTCCTCCTTTTGTTGCGTGTTTCTTTTGATTGGCCTAGTTACTGAATATCGAAATTTGTTTTGCTCGACCTAATTACTGAGGATTTAACCCGGTTCTGAATCGATTAGGTAGCGTGGAAGTGCCTGCGTTCACTGCTGCGATCGAAGCCCACCAAAAGCGCATCGCCAATGCCATACTGGCTCACGCTTTAGAGATTTGCTCCAAATCAAACGTTGGATCTCATTTTGATTCCTCCCAAGATTCCTGCTCACTCATCCGCAAAATAGTTTTTTCTTTTACTTTTCTTTCTTCTTCATTTCTTCGGCCACGCGTAAAAGTTTTTCCTCTACGAAATTTCTGCAGGTGAATGTCAAAACCCAGGTGGTTGTTGGAGATCCAAAGGAGAAAATTTGTGAAGCTGTCGAGAATTTGCATGCGGATTTGCTTGTGATGGGTTCCCGTAATCGTGGTCCCATTCAGAGGTAGCATCAACTAGTGCCAAAAAAAATTTAGCAGCAGAAAAGTGATACTAAAAATCATATAGTAATTTTTTTTTTTATAGCTTTTAACTTTTTCTAAAAATCTATATCGATGATTTTTCCCCATAAGTAATGTTATCCCAGATAAAATGCACTCTGCTTTTATCGATTGTTTCCGGAAGGTAATATGAAAGTTGAGAGTCCATATTGTCTTGGCATGAGCATAATTTGGTTCAATGTCTATTCTATCACTGATCTTTTCAACGGTCCTGTCTTTTTAACATTCCTATCTTGTCTTGTTCGAAAACTTGAAACTTTCGGCAGTCCATTTCTGGAAGATGCTCCCAGGCCTATTTAACTAAAACTATGCTGAAGTTTTTTACCTTCTTTGTTTTGTAGTGACGGGTGATACTTATGCACTGCTAGTTCTTGATGTTCATCCAAGCATCATGAACTTTCACTTTTAAGTGAACTCCAGTTCTAGTCACTCGTTTTAAGCCTCTTCATCTCTCTGTTTTTGAATGCCTTTTGGGTGGATAGCTTGTACTCCTCCCTAGGTTTTTTCCCCACTCGTGTTCCCAGTAAAATTTATTTAGTCTTGAAAAATTCCAGCCTTTAGTTTTGCCAAAAATATCTAGCCACTTAATTGATCAGTTTGTGATTCAGTTGTGGTGTAGATGTGCAATTAAAATTACTATTTCAGACGAAGAATCTTTTCATTTTGTTTGACTTTTTCTCTTGTTATTAGTTATTTTCTGGTCACTGTGAAAGTCGGAGTACGATCATGTAATTCTATTTCTACTGTATATTATCCATCTGTTTTTTCTTATGGAGATGTTGCTTACTCACTTGCACACTTCATCTTTAGCAGTAAAAACCCTTTTAAACTTTTCTTGATATGTGGATGCTGTGTTAAGCTGTTGATGAATGCAATAGTATTCTCCTTTTTTTTGGCTCAAATTTTTTTGTTACTTCCAGTGATACAAATTTGATTTTACGTCATGTGATATTTTTTTTTTTAAAAAAAATATTGAATTAAAAGGACAAACCAATAAAGTCAGAAAACCCATCAACTACATACAGTTGGTGTAAGGGGGGAAGAGCTGTTGGGGAGTCAAATCTTTCTTTCTAGCGGAATCTCCTTTTCAAAGACACCATTATGAACAATTCGTTCACTTTGATTGAGTAATATTATTTCTGTTACAGGATGTTCCTGGGAAGTGTTAGCAACTACTGCGCCCACCATGCTCAATGTCCTGTTATGATTATAAAGTAAAAGGGCTCTGCCAACAAGACAAACTAGGTAAGACTTCTATTATGCAATATGAGAAGCTCTGGCAGCGTTTGAGATGTATGATTCGGTTATTCCTTTGTAATGTTTGGGGTCTGGGAAAAATAAGCCATATAATTTTTTGGCACAATAGTACCAGGGATCTATCTCTTTTATGTTTGTCGCTAAATCTGATTGTTGCTGACAGGCTACAGCTGGTGACAGTTTGATTTCTGGGCATAGTTGTTTTTGGTTTGTGCTATTTCCATTTTTATTATCCCTTGGTAAAGTTGGTGTTTCCCTTTTATTTTTGTGCGTTGATGATCTCCAATCCTTACCTTGCAGCTGATAGTTAAGTTTGGCCAATTAGCATTCACCATTATAACCCATTTAATTGAAAGAAGGCAGATGCTTGGCATCGGGCTTAAGTGCTGGCAGCCCAAACAAATTATTTAAGTTGTAGTGCTAGTATGGCCTTAAAATTCAATTGAGATATTCATGAGGAGCTCCGTAGATTATCTTTTAATTGATAGATAATTGAAAAACATATGGATTATCAAATTGAAGTATGAACAATGAAGGTAGGAGAAATAGAAAGGGCTGAGGAGTTTTTCTAGCTATTTTCTACAGTTGATGCTTGGTGGTTGTTTCATTTTCTTGTACTCAGATGCTTTTAAAACTAAAGTTACTTCCCTTTCCTTAACATTACGTGTTTCTGATTTTGTCTCTAAATTTTTTTCTAGAACTCTCTGTTGTTAGAGTGCAAGGCTTTATCACCACATGCAATTTGCAAGATGACAATATTTCGAAACAAATCTGATTCCATGTTCTGGTGTGGGTTGCTGTATTTCAGTTGTTGGTGGTGCACCTCTACTCATACATTCATTTGGTCTGACCTCTAGCCTTTTCATGCTCAGGGTTTTATATATGTTTAACGAAACCTTTGTGTAGCTCAGTTCCAATGTTTCTGAAGCTAGTTGTCCGCTGCTGATCAGATTCTGCTACAACCATTTGTTTTCACGTTTTGTGGACTATGCTACTTTGATGAGGTGTGGAGTTATTGCAGTGAACAAGCATTCACTTCCCATGTGATGCACGGGATGAATTATGAATTAACTTTAAGAGTAATGACAACTCCCAACATAAAATTTTTTGCATCAGTATAAATCATTCACTCAAGTTGCATGCAATATACGCATTATAAAAGCTAAGCCGAAAATTAACGCTGGGCTCTTTTAATAAAGTAACAAAAAATGATGATAAGAAATGATGAGGAAATGATGATGAGATGAGAGAGAGTAAATCAGACTAACCTCCTCCCACCTATAGTTTGTTCGAATGGTATATTTTCGGCTTCCGAATTGCAACTGGGAATTTCTTCAAGGGGAATGATTTTCCGATATAATTGTTCTATATAGATGAATAGTATAGCGTAGCTAAATATAATATAGGGCTGCAATTCTAAAGAGTGTGTTATGATTTGTGAAGATGTAGGCAGGGTTCACTGTTGTTGTAAGCAAGTCCTCGGAATCCCCGAAGTCCTGTTTATATAAAGTAAACTTGCCTAGCAATATATATATAATCATCTGCACATAAGATAGAATTTGCCTAATATGATCCTGTATGTGCATTAATTGGTTTAAGTTTTAGCATACGGAAGCAGGGGCAATATCGAATAGCTTAAATTGATCTCGTATATCTGATTGATATGGAGTGGCTAGCCTAATAGGAGTTGCAATTAATACTTGGTTGTTTTCTCAGGAATTATTCAGTTGAAATCCATAGCCATCTATAATATTAGCCTATGATTGATGTGAATGACTTATGATTCATATAAATTATCAAAGATGAAGCAGGCTAAATATACTCTGTAATTTTGCTGGTCACGAAGTCAATCACACATTGAAGTGCAACTGATGAGTCAAAATAATGGAACTACCCATGATCAAGTATTACCTAAACTCCAAGGCCAATAAGTTTGAAAGAAAGAACAAACACCAGAATTTCTTCCTGGCATACACATAAACTTACCACAAGTATATCTTTATGTCTTGGCATTTGGACTTGGATTAAAATGTTCAAGTCCGTATACAGATCCGCTGACGTAGTTACTTGCTTTGCACAAGCCCCTAGAGGTACTCTTGGTTAATCCAGGCTCTGAATCTTCTGATTGTCAGAGGAGCCAGATCAAAGGAAATAACATGTCTTGTATTAAGACTAACCTAATATCATAGTTGAGTGAAGAAGTTAAAATACCACCAACAAATAAACTTACAAGTGCATTTAACTTGTCCATAACATGTGCTCGAGCTTCTAGGAATCCTAGAGAACCTTCTCCATTAACATTAAAATGCATACCATGATTAACTTGGCCGAAGCTGCCATCTTTCCAACCACATTGAGAAGTGCTTGACAAATGGTCCATATTTGGATCATAATTCTCAAATACACGAAATTGGACACTTCGGTGCATAACAACACTATTTCTGAAGTCTAACTGGCTTTATTATTATCAAACAAGACAATAAAAATCAATCCAAATGAAAAAGTCAGGGTGGTAAAATACAGTTGATAACAATAATTCCACTTGTTCAACTTACCATACTGAGGCCAATGAGAGTTAGCACAGATGGTAAGGGATCCAAGACTAGTCCCTTGGGATATGGGTTCGATCTCTTCTGCCGTCGCTAGGACTCCTTTGAGTAGGCAATCTCGTAAGTCCCCAGTAAATGCTTATAGAGCCCAAGGGCGTGTCCTAACCTTGGTGGGGGACTGGTGTCGAACCCTTCAAAACTTTTTCTTGTATAAAAAAAAAAAAAAAACTTACCATACTGAGTGTACGTAGTTGCAAAACTTGGAATCCAAGTTGGCTGTAATATTGCTTATGTCGTTTAATGCAGAACGTCTCTCTCTGCGTTTACAGTTCAATACACCAGTATCAGGTAGTGTGTTGACTTCGTCAGAGTGTGCATCATACAATTTTGGTCTTCATAATATGGACTATGTGCAGTCCTCTCAATGCTTTTCAAGATTTGAGGTTCTAGACTGACCCGTCTTGAAAATAAGTGGGAAAAAGAAATGAATCAGTGATGCCACCTAACTCTCTAGCTAATCCATCAAAGGAAACTACCTGGAATATTACTCTCCGCATGTAAACTCCGGCTCTATGTACTATATCTTTCGTGCTAAATATATATATAGTTGACTTTTTTTTTTTAGAGATCAAGAAAACTAAATAAATTACTTAATTATATCATATATTATATATCATTTGATTATATATTAGTTTATTAGTCAAACTAATTAGTTTGAGGGAAAAATACAAATAAAAATACTTTAGAGTAATTTAATTGGTTTCTTTAATTTCTTTTAAAAAGTCAATATTGTTTTATATTTAGGACAAGAGGGAGTATATTCTTAGAGAGAAAATGAAAGGAGCTGAGAAAAAATAGAGGGAAGAGAAACGAAAAAATTTGTTTAGTCATATTTGAATACAAGATAAGAACACAGAAGAAAACTGACTAGAATATTAGAATGATTTTGGAAAGAACATTTTGTTCGTTAAAATTACTCAACATTTAAGATAAATGAGGGTTTCATATCTGTTTTTTCCCCTGTAATCTTTCTTGGGAAGATCTCTATCAGGGTTCAAGTTATGAAATATTGTCAAAAAAGACCCTAAGAAAAGTCACACGTAAAAAAAGACCTTAGGATCTTTTCTAATATTATTTCAGAAGAAACATAGTTGTTAACAGTATTGATATAGTTGTTGATAGGTAGTTGTTAACTGGACTGATTTAGTTATTAATGGAGTGTTGATATAGTTGTTAACGTTTCCTAAAATAATATCAGAAAAGGTTTTAGGGTCTTTTTTGACATTTGACTTTTCTTTAAGTTTTTTTTTAACAATATTTTTGCAACTTAGCCTTGTGGGGATTTTCCCATCTTTCTTTGGTTGCTTTACTTTTCTCTCCATCCATAGAGTTCATCTTCATCTTTCAATTTGGATTGAAAGCTGAAAATTGAAAAACTGCCATGAGTGTTTTTTAAAATGCCTGAAGAACACTACACAGGTTAAACAATATGGTAATAATGGCAAGGCGATTCACTCAAAAAAATAAAAAATTTTTAAAAAAATGAAAAAATGCAGTGTGATATAGCCATGGTGAGGAGTCCGGGCTACAGGGAGCGTACAAAATTGATGAATAAATTTCCGTGATTTCTCCATTTTGCCTGATGTGAGGAAACAAATAATCAGCTTCGGATTCTTGGGTATACTTCAGTAAAACTCCACTCGTGAAATAGGGCCGTTGAAGCGATAGCTCAGACGAGTACTTGCTTCATCCTTTGGATCTGAAAGCTAAGTAGATTTCTCTGCTACTCCATTGCTCGCTGATTAACAGCAATCACCACTCCAAAATGTGTGACCAATCATGTACGTACGAATTTAATGTCTTAGAAAGCCCGTGAACGACCGCTTCCACCATCCCCTGCTCCGACCACCTGACCTACAAACAGATGACTACTATCTACCACCTCGTACTGTTCCATTCTTCATTTTTACTGCTTTTCTTCTAACTTATCTCCAGCACTTATATCTCCTCCGGCTCCTCGTCATGATTTCAAGTATTAAACACCCTGAAATCTCATCTCGTGAACTAAACTTGCATCTGATTAGTCAGTCGAGTTCTCGTCATAGTCACTAATAATTTTTTGTCTCGGCTTATAATAATCACCAGTTAAATGATTAAATGTTAACAAGTTACAATTTTAAATAAAAATCACAGAGATGCATGGGACTTTCTCTCTCCCCCGACGCGCGTATATTAAAGGAAGCTCTCTCCCATCCCCACGCTCATGCATTCGAGACACTGGACACAATTCCATAACCATGGACCTCAAGTTCTTCCCCTCCTTCCTTCTTTTCTCTGCAATAACTCACATCCTCATCGTAACCACCATTGCTTCAGACCTCTGTGCCTCTGAACCCTTCCACTTCGACGTCAACCTCATTCCCATTTACTCTAAATGCTCCCCTGTCAAACTTCCCAACACTACTGACTCATTATTTAACACCGTCATGGTCATGGCCTCCACAGATTCACAACGCCTCGCTTACTTATCTTCTCTTCTTGCTAATAAACGCTCAACCTCTGCCCCTGTTGCCTCTGGCCAGGCTCTCAGTATCGGTAACTACGTCGTCCGGGCCAAGCTCGGCACTCCCGGTCAGCTCATGTTCATGGTCTTAGACACGAGCAGCGATGAGGCCTGGGTCCCATGTACCGGTTGTAACGGTTGCTCCGCCATCACTTTTTCACCCAAAGCTTCTACTACTTTCAGGTCATTGGATTGCTCTGTTCCGCAATGCAGTCAGGTCCGTGGATTCTCTTGCCCCGGAACAAGATCCGACCCGTGTTTGTTTAACCATTCGTACGCTGGTTCATCCTTCTCCGCCACTCTGGTCCAAGATTCTCTCAGACTAGCATCTGACGTCATCCCCAATTACGCCTTCGGCTGCGTCAATAACGTCAACGGCGGTCCAATTCCCTCCCAAGGACTACTGGGTCTGGGTTGGGGACCCGTATCATTGTTTTCTCAAGTCGGGTCGCTTTACAGAGGAGTTTTCTCCTACTGCCTTCCCAGTTTTAGGTCATACTTCTTCTCTGGGTCGCTGAAGCTCGGCCCCAAAGGTCAGCCCAAACGCATCCGCACCACCCCACTATTACGTAATCCCCGCCGGCCGTCTCTGTACTACGCGAACTTGACCGGAGTCAGCGTGGGTCGGGCCCTTGTCCGGTTACCTAGTGAGCTTCTGAGCTTCAACCCTTACACCGGAGCCGGAACCATCATAGATTCGGGTACGGTGATTACCCGATTCGTGGGACCAGTGTATAACGCAATCAGGGACGAGTTCAGAAAACAAGTGAGAGGTCCTTTTACGAGCTTGGGGGCATTTGACACTTGCTTTGAGAAGACTTATGAGACAGTGGCACCCATTATTACATTTCACTTCTCAGAGCTGGATCTGGTATTGCCATTGGAGAACAGCTTCATACATAGCAGTTCGGGTTCACTGGCCTGCTTGGCAATGGCGGCGTCACCCAATAATGTGAACTCGGTGTTGAATGTGATAGCCAATTTGCAGCAGCAGAACCTTAGGATTTTGTTTGATACTGTCAATAATAAGGTTGGCATAGCTCGTGAGCTCTGTAACTAGCTATTTGCTGGATTTAAAATTCTTGTATTTTCTTGTTCTGTATCCCGATCAACCAGTCTGTCCTGGTGGCTAAATTGTTTGTGTTAAATAAGTGAGGTGGCTCTGGAAGATATTGCAAGAGGTATCTTATCTTTTACCAATATGCGATAGTGTCATCACGAATAGGTTTGATCGTTGTGTGTTGATTTGTAACATTGGCTATGTTTCAGTTCTTTTTTGTTTTTTTACCGTGAACTATGTTTCAGTTCATTCTATGTAGGCCGTAGGATGATTGTTTTGAATTTCCAAGGTGCATTCTTTTTGGTGGATATATATCGCCATCGGAATCTCACTATGTAGATGATTCAAGTCTCGTATATTTCCTCATCTTTTCACGTAAAAGTCCACTCAGTCAATCTATCTCCTTTTTTTACCATAATCAATTTATTACCTAGGATATATAAAAAAATTCATCAAAACCAATTAATATTTATAAAAGGGTTAAAGTGCAAAAATACACATATGTTTTACCTCTAGGAGCGTCCAGCACCATATGTTTTTTTTTTGTGCAAAAATACACACGCCGTTAGGTTTTAGGAGTAAAAATACCATTTCCGTTAGTTGACCGTTAACCATGGTGAAATTACTCTTTTGCCCTTAACCCTTTTCTTTTTTAATTATTTTAAACTAAGGGCAAAAAAGTAATTTTACCATGGTTAACGGTCAACTAACGGAAGTGGTATTTTTGCTTCTAAAACCTAACGGCATGTGTATTTTTGCACTAAAAAAAACATATAGTACTAGGCTCTTCTGAAGATAAAACATAGGTGTATTTTTGCACCTTAACCCTTTATAAAATACACATATACATAGGCTTGGTGTCTAGGGATACTACACTTGAATATAAACCAGCATTTTACACGTATTATTTTAAGTAAAAAGGGAAGGGTTGCCCTAGTACTAGAAGTGTATTGGGTATATTGGTTTGCGACCAATCGATTTTGCGGCGTGCAGAATCATCTTCAAAAATTAGGAAACTTCATTAAACAGTTCATATATGAACACACCCTAACTGCTTCTCCACTCTGCATAATCCAGTGCCCGTTCCTTTCCTTATGAATCCCAAAACGTGACACGTTTTGCCATTCTCTGTTCGGGAATCAGACCTCAGGACGCAGGATCTGATTTTGAACAGAGCCATATCAAATTTCAAGTCTTTCTGGCGACAGCATTAACAAATCATATCCGTCGACATGGGTCTCAAAGCATTTGTTGAAGGCGGCATTGCTTCCACTGTTGCCGGCTGTACAACTCATCCACTCGATCTCATCAAAGTTCGCTTGCAGCTTCAGGGCGATAAACACTCTGTTCCTGTGAGGCCTCAGCCAGTGCAGAATCTGCGTCCAGCTTATGCCTTTCACTCTCATTCTCCGGCAATGGTTGCTCCTCCGGCGACACTTGGTATTCAACATCGCGGTGGACTCATATCGGTTGGTGTTCGGATTGTGCAGTCCGAAGGCGTGGCTGCCCTATTTTCCGGCGTATCCGCCACAGTGCTCCGCCAAGCACTTTATTCCACTACCCGTATGGGTCTATACGATGTGATCAAGCACAAATGGACCGATCCAGATACGGGCAAGATGCTCCTGACCCGAAAGGTAGCGGCGGGGCTAATCGCCGGTGGGATAGGTGCAGCCATTGGAAACCCTGCTGATGTGGCCATGGTTCGGATGCAAGCCGATGGTCGGCTTCCGACGGGTCAACGGCGCGGTTATAAGAACGTGTTCGATGCAATCGCACGCATGGTGAGTCAGGAAGCAATTGCTAGCCTGTGGCGTGGTTCGGCTCTTACGGTGAACCGTGCGATGATCGTGACAGCTTCTCAGTTGGCTTGTTATGATCAATTCAAGGAGATGATTCTGGGGAAGGGGCTGATGAAGGATGGCCTTGGAACCCATATAAGCGCAAGCTTAGCGGCGGGTTTTGCGGCAGCGGTGGCATCGAACCCGGTGGATGTGATAAAGACAAGGGTGATGAACATGAATGTTGAGGCAGGGGCAATCCCACCGTATAATGGAGCCTTGGATTGTGCATTCAAGACATTGAAGGTTGAAGGACCTATTGCTTTATATAAGGGATTTGTCCCCACAATATCTAGGCAGGGACCATTTACCATGGTGCTATTTGTGACCCTCGAACAAGTGAGGAAGTTGCTGAAGGAATTTTGATTGGGATTTAAAAAGGATTGTTGACGGGATGATGACGAACAAGTAGCTTAGAGTAAATCTTCTTCAGGTTTCAAGTTGAAATTAATTTTTTTTTTTTTCGGCCAACAAGATTGATATAGAATTTGCCGCTTGCCCGCTTTGATTAAATAGTCATTTTTATTTATCTGTCTTCGATGATCTCAAACCGACGAAGCTATGATAAAGGTTTCTGCCCTTTTGAATTTGCGTAGAAGTTATTTTTCTAAGGTGATAATTGTCTGGGTGTGCATAAAATTGTACTCTGATGCTAATTCGAACGGCCCTTAATCTGAATTTATACACTGACAAACTAACAATATTGCATTCACCAAAGTGGTAATGAGATTACAAAACCACAGTGCTTTCACCATGACTGCAAGAATCAGCAACAGGGATAAAAGTTCTACTAAATCTAAAGAGGGATGGTCGAACCGTGCCTTGCACATCCTAAATTCAAGTAAAATGGACCTATATTTTCAAACCGGCCCTGCATCAACATGATCAAACGAGTTTCTCTCCAGACTCTGCTTTTTTATAAACCCACTCAAAACACAGTGGAAGACCTAAGCAGTGCCACGTGTGTGATAAAAGAACAAAGCTAAATCATTGCAATGGCCTCGGATCATCTGGATTTGTAAAATGAAAATGGCGTTCTAATTATCGACCTTTATCCACATTATAAGACTGATGACCTTCCTCTTTCCATTTATCTGGATGGAAGGTTGACTGACCGTCTGATTTTCTCATTTTGTCTGAATTTTGGAGCGATTCAGGTTCTTTGCCCGAACTTTTATCTGCGATTGAGGGTGGCTGGGAACTGTCCATGGCTCTACCCTTTTCTGGGTTAGACACAGAATGAGCTTCAGATCCTCGAGGCTTATTATTGAGAGGTGGCTGTGACTGCTGAATTTGATTTCGACGCTCCTTCAGAAAGTTTAGTCTGGTGGACAGCTTAGTCAGTCTAGAAGTAGTGAAGTTTGATACCTGTTGCCGTTAATTAAGGAGAATAGGTTAGTTCGCCTCGCACTTAGTTTGGCTCTGCCATATAAAAATGGCTTTTTCTGGTTTCGTCTAGGGATGGCTTCTTATCCACTGTTATTGCACATATTATACTGAATACACAAAAAACAAAGGAGACTGATTCATAACCAAGTTCATGAAACATACCTCGACCTTTGCCCCAACTTTTTTGGGAGTAGCTTGAGGTGCATATTTGTTCAGCAAAGATGTTGGTACCGACTTTTTCTCATTCTCACTTTCGGTTCCACCAAACTGAACGTCCTGTTGCACCAAAGGGGAAAGGTTAAAAAATTGATTGAAGTTCAATAAGGCTTCAAATGATAATAAATAAATGAAAATTATTCAAAATTTGACCTTTTGGTTTCTGAGAAAGCTGTAAGTGTATAATATACTTCGTTTAATTAGAATATAGTAGCAGCTTGAGAAATTATCCCATTTAATTTTCTGCCAGATGAGGCTTTATAATACAAATCCTTGATCCTAGAATCTGCATACTAGAGCATTTTAGTTAATTATTTTGTTTCAAATCTTCTTTTGTCTCTCTGCTCACACATAAAATAGTTATCTCAAATCATATAAAGCAATTATAAATGTAGAAAGTCGGAACGTTGGATAGCAAATGGACAACACTTTCAAAATTTCAATATATAAATTTCAAAATTTTATTGCCTGGGAGCAGAACAATGTCCTCAAATTGTGTGAAGTTGTCTACAGTCTTTCATCACCACAATGATACTGATATTCTTAAAGAACATTCTAAATTTTGTACCTTGCGTTTTGACCTTTCAATCTGAGACTGAGAAGTAACTGCATCTTCGGTATCCAGCTTATTCTTCCTGTCAAAGTTTTCCCATAGAGAAAGGAGTAAGTGATATACATAGAGAATCAAGTGCAAGCAAACAGCCATTCTTCCCATACATTCTATTGGGAAGTGCTCAATTACTCAGTATGTGGAAATTGGAAAAGCAATATTGCTAACAAATTTTATGAGAACTAAACCAATTAGGAATATAATATTGTATAAGTAAGAGCAAAAGAATATGCAGAAATAAATTCGTAAGTGACTAACATACAATGTTGTTTCGTGATTTGAAGTGTGCTCATGTTGTACATTAAACCTCCTGCCAACATCATCGATCCGCTGCCATAACTTAGTGAGATCTGCTTCTATGAGAGCTATTTCCTCAAGGTCTGCCTTAATCTATCGCAGGTTTTTTATTAGTATTTTGTTATGCGTGCTCAAAAAACCACTTAAAAGTGAGATAGACTAACCTTTTCATCACTGGTTGAATTGGATGTGGATCCAGGAGAATACTTGTTCCCTGCTTCTAGAGTTGCCCAATAATTCTTCTCCTTTTGCAACTGTTCCCGTAGTCTAGCCACCTGTAGAAAGAAAAGTTAGAGAACAAAATCTAAATTTACATAAATGACTTATTGGAGGAATGGGGATTTATATACTTGCAATACGAACTTACATCTTGTGCAAGAGCCAGCCGGCGCTCATGCATGAATTTCTTTTGTTTTTCCAGATAAGATTGCAGGTTTGCGTTAGACTACAACAGAAAGTAGAATGGATAGTGGAAAATTGCCAACCAATAATACTTATGCCCATATCAACATAACTATCAAGAAAGAAAATCGAGTTCTTACCTCCTCTGTGATTTTGTTTTGCAATTCTACCTTGATAGCTTCAAGATTCTCCATCTCAGCTCTATGAATGGCCCAAAAACATAGATTAGTAAAGATGAAGAAACTAGTCAGAGATGTATACTCTAGGTTGATGTTCAGCACAATTAACACGGCATGGTCTGGAATCAATGAAATGAACGGTGTGGACTCCTAAAAGTTAAAAAATCAGGAGGACTACGGACTGTTCTATGAAATGTTACTGCTTATAATATATTTGAGTTCTATCTCACTTTTCTCTAACTCTCTTGTCCCCCTGCTTTTCTAAACAGCAGCGAATAGGTACAATTGGAGCTACAAATCGAACAGAGGAAGATAAATTAGCAGTCAACAGATGCCAATTACTCACGCATTGGTGGAAGAATCAGTAGTTTCCGTGGCATGACTCTTCATTGCCTGGACATATTACAAAAGAATAAGAAATTAACTGGGACTTAGTAGCATAAAATCAGCAAAACAAGGCTCCAAAAAGGAAGAAAGTAAATGGACATAAAAGTTCAGCGTCAGTTGAGAGTTTTAGTCAGTTGTACGCACGTGAGAAATGAATCAATGCCAAGATCAGAAAGACACATAAAAATTCACTTACAGAAGTACGTCCCAATATTGTGTGGCTCGAAGCATGTGCTGGATCATCAGATATGTCTGTTGATTTGTTGTCAATAGAACAACTTGAATTATGTACTGTACTCTGGTCAGTGGAAACAACTTCAACTATGTTTGCAGGTGTGCTGGACTTCTCCGCACGAGCAGTCCTGGCTGAACTCGTCATATTTTCACAGCTCTTGATGTCAACGTCCTGAGATAGTGAGACTTCCATAGGCCGTGATGATATCTGGTTGACTTTAGGATCTTCCTTGTCACCTGAGGGTTTTAAGTCTGACCTTGAGAGATCACGGTTCTGCACATTTCAAGAAATTAGGATAAGGGTAGTTTCACACTTCCGCTCTCCTCCCATATGCCCTTCCCCAAAAACCAGACAGAACAATCATATAAACAGTGAATTATTGCCAAGAATAAAAAGGTTATTTTATTATAACATGAAGGAATAAAGATGCAGATTGCAGCGTCCTATGACACTCTTAGAGGGGAAAATGCAAGATATGTACATTAAGATGAACAAAATGAGACTAACCATTTAGTAAGATCCAAATAAACATGATCTTATATATGAAGAATAAAGTTTAAGTGTTTGGTAAAAGATGGAATTGAAAAAGCAACTTCTAAATTTTCAGCAGAAGAAAAAAGAAGGGAAAAGTTATTTCAGATTCTTTTAAAAAATGAAATTCTTTATTTTTCTAATAAAGAACTCTTTATAATAAAAAACATGTTTGAGATTTGAAAGAAAAGGGAAAAAGCAAGGAAAACTAATCCAAAGAGGCACCAAGTCAATTGGGACATGGCTACGGAAGAGCTTGTTAGACAAACATAAGATAGGCTAAGATCTCTTGAAGCAGTAAAGGAACACCTGTTAGAGGTAAAGGTTATTTTAGGGTGCCACCAAAACTTTCCCAGAAATACTTCCATGTTACTACTTCCAATCCTAAATATAGGAAATAGTTTGTAATATAATTTGCACTACAAACTATGTCTTATATTTAAAACTGGAAGAGTACTTCCTCCATTCCTTATTATAAGATCCTAATTTTTTAATTGATCAGTCCCCTTTTATAAAATCCACTTAGGTTTGCTGGAATATTAAATGCACTTTTACCCATTTTACATTTTATTAATACTCTCTCTCATTATCTTTTTCCTATATATTCTCTCTCATATTTTTTTTCACTCTCACCTACCCGCTTATAAATAAATAAGGGCATATTTTGAAAAAATAAAATACATTTCCACTATATTTATTACTTTTAACTAATTTTAATAGTTTTCTTGAATCAAGCAATTCGGTTATTTAGAATCTTATAATAAAGGACGGGCAAAGTATTTCTTTTGCTACATCTGCACTGTATGTGAAAGCTTAATGGACAACATTTCTCCTTTTGGTCCATTAAAACATGATGTGCTGGGAAAATTCTTTCCAGCACAAAACCAATTGACTGAATCTTTGTAAATGTGTTATATAATTCGAGAGCTACATAACAGTTTACTAAATTTTCTTCCTATTATAGTGAAATAAATTTAAAGGGACAGAAACCTTATCATCCTCGCCGCCTGAGTCTTCAATCTCACTGCCCTCTGCATCTGCATCTGCATCGGACTCTTGTATTGATTCTTCATCACACTCATCATCATCATCGTCATATGATTCATCATCTTCAGTACCCTCCTCGCTCCCAGATCCACTCTCTTCCGAATCAGAGTATATGCCTGGGGATCCAGATCCTTCCTCCTAGAACCATAATAACAGCAACAAAAGGATGGTGGGGAAGATTATTCATAAATAAGAGCAAAAGAAGCACGTATTCAGCATAGAGCAAATCTTCTTTATGGAGCCCAAAGTAATAAAAGATTTACACAGACGTTTACCCTCTTGCAGTTAATTTCTAATTTGGTAAGACACTTTAAGATTGAAAAGTCCCTTGGGGAAAGAGAAATCATAATACCATATTTCATATAAAAGCTTATATAAGACATAGCATATTCACAAAAGACCCAACTGAAGCGGAGATTCACCATAAGAATAGGCTTTTCAAGAAAGCAAGCCATACTTCACAAGCATCTGATTATGTCCTTTAATGAGGACAAACTTAAAAATCCAATAAATGAAAAAATAAATATATAAATACATAAAAAGATCCCTGGTTCGAATGTAGACAAGGAAGAAAGCAAGCACGACAGGAACAAATGTAAAAGAAGGCAATGACACAATATGTAGCTAAAGACTGATACAAGAGATGTATGTGCTCGGTGCTGTCATGGACGCATATATTATAAACAAAAGCCAAGGAATAAATATATATAAAACAATAAAACTTACCCCAAATATGCCGTCATATTCTTCTAATAATGTCATAACAATTATTTGAGCATGGTTGGCGGCAGCGGCTGCTTGTAGAAGTTGGACAGAACCATCACCACCCACATCGAAGTCATTTTCAATGTTACATTCCCCAGCCAGAAGGGGACGAAGAAGTAAGGGTGCCATGCAAGCTGCCACAGCAGGGGAGCTCATTCTATTCACAGTTTTGTGGGAAGCCACGGTTTGCATCATTTGGAGTATTCTGAAATTGAAATTAATATATCCATAACAAAAAATAATTGGATCAAATCATGGAAATATATACTGTAATCCTTGTCAGTGCAAAAACTGAAATTTAACAATAATTCATAGGGTATGCTCAGTAGCTTCCATAGTTGACAAAGTTAATTGCAAAAACAGGCGAATTAGGTTAAAAATCTGCTCCGTGTGGAATGATCATCACCAAACAATACATAGATATAATGCCAGAACGACTTCCTCTAACATTATTTCAATGTGAAAATTAAATATTGTTGCTCAAGTTTACTTGTTAAAGTCTTGGTAATCCCTTTTCAATTTGTTTTTGGGTAAATTAAATAATCAAATACCTTTGCAATAAACGGCGATTTGGTTCAGGGAAAGTCTCACATATTGCAGCACGGACAGCAGAAATCCTACCAGCGCGTTCAGTCTCTAGTAAATATGCCAAAGATGAAATAAATCGACCCTGGTCATTCCGTTGATTCATGAACCAATCTTTATTCAAATTCAATTTTATTACATTATTCCGATGCGATAATATAACTTATTTCAAACAACTAACTAGAATGCCATGAATAATTTAGTAGAAATTTCTTTAATTGTTCAAATTCTCTATGCGCAAACCCGGCAATACAAGTGTATTCAGAGATAGATATTGAAAAACCCCACCCTGTTCCTCCCTATTGCCAACCAAAGTTCAGAACAACCAGAAAATGACAATTCAATTGCATTAAATCCCCTATTTTCAAATTATCTTGCCTAAAATGTGATTAAAAGTAAAAGATGTGTATCATCACAAAGTAACATTCTCATTGAACTCAATAACTTTAAAATGCAATCAAAAAAATAAAAATCAATTAAATTCTACAAAGTTTAAGATTTATTCCAAACACAAAATAAGTCTTTAGTAAGTTGCTAATTAGTATATTATAGATAGCGAAGGATGAAAAAAACCAAACACTTACGGCATGCTTCTAACAGAGCCTTGCAGCAAGATGCAGGGACTGGAGATGAAAGTAATTCCCTGAGTACATACTGAAAAAGTGTGCAATAAATTATATAAGACCCCTCCATAAAAGAACCAGATGCTCAGTTTATATGAAGATACCTTCAGACAATCGGCAACAACATGCGGATCCTCATCAGCAGAGAATTCAGTTTTTCCTGCATCCATATGGTGTGTCAAAGAACAGTAGACTCGATCAGTGATTAAGAAAGTATCAAAGATGTATTTGTGACAGGAACAGTGCTAAAATTCATATCCTGGGGGATACTATTATATGTAGAAAGAGGGGGCTTCGAAGCTCAAGACTCATGGAGATTAGGGGAAATTCCAGGGCATCCAATATGACAACACGTTAACTGACATATTTTAGAAGGAATTCCGTTCAGTATATAACAATCCTAAGGTGAGACCTCAATATAGTTTGCCATTCATGGATGAAGTTCAGAACACAATGTAAAGAAATTGCAAGCATACTATAGCAGACGTGACTAAAGAAAAACATACATAAACCAAAGGCTGTGCAAAGGAAAAAGTACTGACCCTGTTCATATTCCCGAACTCGACATTCAACATCATTAACAGAAGCTGCCTGTCGCAAGATCCCTTCAACTTTGACCCCTGGTTTATAATATTCAGAAGATACATATGAAAAACAACCTATGTCATGTGTAAACAATGTTAAAAGGGACCTAAAGACTCAGTACAAAGAACTGACATAAATCTACTGCAAAATCCCCTACCAAGTAACATTGAGAATTAAATATGCCAAATAGGTTGAAGCTATCTTTGCAACAAATTACCAAAGTAAGCATTAGCACATTAATCAGAAGGCCACTCTCAAGTGTCATCTAGTGGAGGTATTTTGCAAAAGGAAAAATCTAAGACTCAATCCTCAATTTTAACACTTTACCCAAAAAAATTTACATCCGTAAGAGGAGGAACAGCTGTGCGCTCAGCATAAAATGCCATTTATGATGTCTCATCAAATTGCAGTAACAAAAGGAATTCTTCAAAGAAACAAAAACATAAAACTCACCATGATCTTCTATGAACCTCAGTGCTTTCTCCAAAAACGAAGGAGCTCCATCATCCTCCTCCAAAGCAAGTAAAATTGGCAGGCCAACAACTGTAGATTTTGGTGGTTCTACATTCTTCGCTACAAGAGTTCAGAAAATGCATCAGGAAAGAAAGCAAATAAGAACTCAGCCAAGTGCCATTATAAAGGTGAATCAAGTCAAAATGAAAATTGATGAATTTCAATGGATCAAGGACATAACAAAGCAGAGACCACACAAATATACAAAAGCGATAATCAAATGTCCATCTATTTTTTATGCAACCTGGAAGATATAAAAATCAATATTACTGCCAAGTGACATTACATAGATATGTTTTAAACACGCATACCATTGATCATACCAGAAAACAAACAGAACTCAGCATTATCTGTTCCAACAAAGATTAGCATGCTGACAGCTGAATAAGTACACAGATCATGTGCAACATACACAGTGTTTGCACAGGACATGAACTGTGGAATCAGCATATAGAAAGCACAACTATAACAAGAGCATAAACTGGTACAAAGAAATATCAATTGAATCAGTCTGATCGTTCCTAAAGATACCATTTTTGTCTGTTACATCAGAGGCACCCGGGGCTAGGGCCAAAGCATTCTCAAGTGCAGTCTTCCATTCATGTAAGTCCTCTACAGTGTCAGCCTGCAGTAGCAATAAATAAAACCATAGAGTAGCAGAAAAGAACAATATGCATATTCTCATTTCTGAATCTATCTTTACCTCAATATGTGTTAAATTACAGGGAAAAATTGTTGAGCACATATGTAAAATAGCCAATATTAACAAAGAATTACAATATACCATACAAATATAGACAAATCATGAAAAAAAGTGAGGCAATCATTTTCAAGGCATCCTATATATATATAACGTCCTGTAAATATAATGCAACACAATATGTCACTAACTCGTCAAGGAAAGAGGAAATTTCCAGGAGGAAAGATATGAGAGGGAGAGAGAGGTGAGGCACCTTAAGTGTGAAAGCTCGTCCATCAGGAAAAAGCACAGTCAAAAGTTTCTTATCTGCTTTGACAACAACACTGAAAAATTGGACAAAGTAATTTTCTAGTGATCAATACATTTTACAAGGTATGCTATGTTCAATTATGAAGAGGAAAATAATGCAGATGATTTTAGCATTGAAACAACAGCTAACCTGCCTGAATTGTTGAGGTCAACGCCACCAAGCGTTAAATTCACTTCACCCCCCTTTTGAGGAATAATATTCTGACAAGCAGAAAATAAAACGATAAAACAATAAAAAGACAGAGGCATGGTGGCACAAGAAGAAAAGCATCCATAAAGGACTCTTATACAAGAAAGCTATTGGAAATATTTACTACAGAAACTTGAAAAGAAAAAAAAAATGTAGGGACAGGAGAAAATATTTTAAAGACAAAAAATACAGATTCACTCCCAAGCTCCATTAGGCTATTAGCCTTCTTTTACCTAGAGGGTTCAAAGCTTTATGGTATAAATGGATTGCATCTTCGACAGATATATCACCACTTCTTAAGGGGGTAAAGATAAAGATTAATCCATTCCAATTCTGAATTAAGCTGTTAGCCTTCTGTCACCTAAAGTGCCCAAAACTTCAAAATATATAACCAATATATGTCTACTCCAGAAAACTATGATTGAATCCACAGCCATATAAATAAATGAAATAGATGCCAAAACAAAAATGCTTACCGGATCACTTCTGAAGAAAACCAGTGAAGTGCATGTTAAAACAAACCACCGTTTCTTCCAAGACGTCCATCCAATTCCTACACATCAAGAATTCAAAAAATAAGGATACTTTTTTAAAAAAAAAAATACATGATCACATAGGAGGGTTTGAACCCTAGTCACTACCCACACCTATCCCATTCCTTACTAGTTAACCCCGGGAGGTTTGGGAAGGACGAAAGAAGGAGAAGCAAAGAGAAAGGATTATAAACAATGCTGAATTTGCAACATCTAGGACTGCCATTATCTTCGGATCAGAATTTATTTCCCTTCTTAACATTTGCTCGACTTTTTCTTCATAGCTTTCCTATCCTTTTGATATTCAATTAAGGTTCTTTCTCCATAACAAGGTATATAAAGCATCAGATGTCATTCTAAAGTGTAGAAGAGTGCAGCAGCATCATGTTTTGTGATATATTTAATTAAAAAGCAAAGGGAAAGAAACATTACCACACCCATTTTCTCTATTTACTTGAGAATTTATCACTATCATTTGTGTTATATAATAAGTAACTAATTCTGAGATAGATTGGTCCAATAGAAGCGCATGCATAAACAAGAGGAGCAAAACTCACCTTTTGAAGATATGTAAAGTGGCCCATTCTTGAAAATCTGCAAGAGATGACAGGTATTTGAACTGAGGTGATTGAGACATGCAACTAACTCCACGGGAGGAAGAAAAAAGTGGAATAACATGAATACGGGGGAAATGCACTTGACTTAAACCAGCTACATGTAAGAATGATCAGAATAGTTCCAGTTTGCTTGTTTCTTGTTATCGAAGTTGGCACTGTTAGGATATGCTTGTGAAAAATTTATTGAGAATCACTATACAAAATTTTCAAATCGTCATGCCCCAGCGTCTTTACGTAGCCATGTAACCAGCCAGACGAGACACAAAACTTGACACCGATGCTAATTTCAAATTTATGCCGTAATTGCGAGCAACTATTACCGTATTGCCATTGCTGCCATGCGAACGCTGATGCTCTGGTGGCCCAGGCTGAGAGTAGGGTAGAGAAGTACCGCCATCTCCCTACAATGCACAGAGAACCAGATTTATGCAACACTTATTATGATATTTAAATATTCTAAGGCATTATGCCTCCTCGTTCTTAATTAATCAAGGATTAAGTGTACATTCACAAATGCATTGGCAAGAAAAATGGTTAATGAATGGAAATGATCCCTTTATTCCTGTGAAAGAAGATTATCAATTTTTCACCTGAGACACTTCCGGAGTTTTGTTAGTCATATCTGCGATCCCAGAATCACAGATTCATATCCAAGACGGCAGATGTCACCGCATCTAACAAAACAATTTTGCACCCACGTTCATCAAAATGGCAATGTAGCTCAGGGAACATTCATGGAGATTTTAAAAAATAAAAATATCGTCAATCTGCATTGCAGCATACCTCGCCAGAAATCGAAAAGAAAAGAGAGGAAATAGGAGAAAGCGAGGAAGTGAAAACAGAGATTCTGTGCGCGCGTGGGTTTCTGTCTTGTCTTCCAAATGAGGAATCAGAAATGCAAGGAAACGGAAACGATGGTGATGAAGACAAAAGAGCGGGTCGTCCTCATCTGCGGCAATTGGAGTTGTACACGTCAACCCTCCAAAACGAAGCACCGTGTTGGAGGGAAAAGACGTGGACGACGGAATAGGAATACAAGGACCTAAGTTTTCCTGGGTCATCCTAGCTTCCAAACATTCCCTTTCTTCAGCACCAACGTCTCCGAAGTCGTGCGTTTCTTGATTCGTTCCTTCTTCAATTTTCCTCCAATACATCCAGCTGACACGTGGCCCCGCTCCAAGTCACGCCAATGGAATTCATGGGTCCCGCCACTTATCTATTATGGTATAGCTGAATAATTACCTTTATCACGTGACGAGAACAGACCCGGGAAAAGAAAAAAGGGGAAAACACCAAAACTATGGATAGAAAAGTTACGACACTGGTAAATCACGGGCACTTGATTATGCTCGCCTTGTCTAGCTCCAGAATTGAATGCATGACTGAAGGAAAAGAAAACAAGTGCGACTAATATTAAGAGTATACTGTGGCTTGTGGGCTCCCTCACACCTTCGGCCCAAGTGCCTTAGATCTGAACGGTTCATATTTTGTTTTTTTATAATATTTTACTTTTTAATTTTTCAAGATTTTTTTTACTAATAGTCACTATTTTAAAATATCTTTCTAGTACCAATTACTGAAACATTTTTTCAAAATCCTCATATAATTTTTCAAGATCATGAAGTATTTTTAAGTACTCTAAAGTATCTTTTTATTAGTAATAGGTACCCTTAAATATTTTGTTATGATCTTAAAAAAATATTTTAAAATACTAACTGGTACTAAAAATATATTTCAGGGTATGATCTTAGAAAAATTTTTAGAGTACTAATAAATACTAAAAAAAATATTTCAAAAAATAAAAAAATTATAAATTATAAAAAAGGAAAAAATATGGACGATCATCTCATTTACAGATATGACCATCCATATCTCCAAGACGCTCGCTCCCCAAGGGACGAGCAAGGCAATTGAATCCCCCTCATACCATGTATTAAACACCATGGTTGGTTCGGGTTGGGTTTCTTTCATTATCTTTCATAAATCTCTAAATCATATTTACCCACTCAATATAATATTACTTTAATTTTTTTCTCTCCTTCCCAATCAACAGCCTAGATTGGCTGATGAGGGAAAAGGAGAAAAATGGTTAAGGAGAGGATCTTCTTTCGGTTGATTCCCTAAACCGATTGAGTTTAGCGATTTCACACAAAAGTCAGATTTCCTACTCTTTCCATCCTTATATATAATGCCCTCTCAACCCAACTATGAAGTCCAATAAAACAATTAAAATGAAGGGAAAGAGGTATTTAAATACTATTTAAACTTACTGTAATACCCCAGATTAATAGTGGGGATAAAGGAGTAAATATTGCTTGTGCCACAAATCAACATAATTAAATAATGTTTTTTTATACAAAATACTCTACGCTATATATTTAATAAAACAATGAATAATTCTCTCCAAAAAGTGATAAAGAATATATTATATTTGCACCCATTATTTTATAATTATTTTTGTTTTCTATCTGTTACTTTTTGAATGTATAGGATAGTTAATACAGCAGAATAATAATAATAATAATAATAATATAGGATTATTTTAATTTTATTGGTTTAGATTGATTTAATTAGTTTAGTAAGTTTAGATAGATTTAATTTTATTAAGTTTAGATTTATTGATTTAATAGAATTTAATAATGTTTGTATTGTTTTATGATTTTTTTTTTTTAACAAGAAAATACTTATCTCTATATACAATATAATTTTTTTTTAAAAAAAAACTGTACTATACATCAAAATAAAATTATTCAAACTTGTATATATCCTATATGTGGCTAAACAAATATGTTTATCCCGCAAGGATATTTTATGAATATAAGAACATATCTGTATGTGCGGTATAATTTTTTTAAAATAACTGTACTATTTATCGATATAAAAATATTTAAATTTGTATATATCTTGTATAATAATAAGTTCAACCAATATATTATATAACTATAAGAATATAATGGCAAATTCATTCTTCTATTTCGTGAAAAACCTTGGAATGTAATGGGTTTATCTATATACAAGACAAAATCTATAATTATTTATTAATTGTCAATCTAAAGAGCCCAGGGTCCAACCCATAGCTAAAACCCTAAAGTTTACTTATAAGTTTAGGTCTAGCCGCCTAACCCTAGTCATCGCTCATATTTCTCTTTTCTCTATTTCTCTCCTTGTAAATTCTCTGCGGCAAAATTTCTCTCCTTGGAGTTTAGCAAACATGAAGACCAGGTAATCCTAATCCCTAAAACAAAATTTTCCTTTTTGACTAAACATAAATGGTTGATTATGATTTTGTTTATACACCTATATCTCCCTCCTCGGTTTGCATAGGTCCCAACCTTTCTTCTGTGCGTCCCTACAACCTTTTAATGTATATACTTTAGTTTTCTTCCTCTTTCATTTATATTCATAACATTATTTTCATGCTTGTTTCGTTACTTATTGTTATGTTTTGAATTAATAAGACGTAGCTGTCAACAATTATTTCTCTCTCTTGTTTTACACTTACGAGCGACATGTTTGGGGTTGCCTTCGGGTAGATTGATTATTTCCGAAACCAATAGGTCCTTGCAAGGACGCTGGCCATACAGTTAATGGGTTTATTTCTAGAGAAACCGAGAAAAAAAAATATGTTTAGATGCATAGGCCTTAGGGTAAATAAAATAAATAAATGAATAAATAAAATGCTTGAAATCGTTAGATTGGAAATTTCTTGGAATAATCAGTGTAATTACCAAATGGGATATGTGTTATGAATTTCTTTGCGGCACTCGTTTGTGATTTACAATCAATCTCGAGTTATTGGTAGTTCCGATCTGGATTGTATTGGTCTGGACTATATTTCGTCTGCGTTAGTTTAGAAGATGAAGTTTGGAACCTGATGGAGTCATTGTTGAGTACAATAAAGAATCAATCTGAAATTTTTCATCTATAGTGTAACACCCCGGATTTCTAAAGTTCAAATAACATAAATATTCCAAGGGTTTTCATAAATAATAATAGAAATCCAAAATAATCCACATCCGGAAGGTGTCACCGCCGCACTTGTATGGAACAAGTGCAAGGCTTCTTATTACAGGAAATGATTCTAAACTTAAACATTATTTGAAAAATAAAATTAATGAAAATAAATGAAAGTAGATAACTAGAGTTTATTGTCCGTCATCCTCACTTCTCACGGCTAGCCCCAATTTTTGAAACCTGTTCACTGAAACTCTGCTCCCCCGAAGGATCATCGCAGCCCAAGAATACACAAATCAGCAAACGCTGGTAATCCCAATTAATTAAGGGTAAAATGAAATAAAATAGAACAGAAATAAGTAGATAGATAAATAAGTTTGATATAAATTAAAATAAAATAAATTAATCATAAAATAAAATAATTTAATTCCAATAAATAAAAAAATAATTATAAAATAAGATAAATTAATTATGAAATAAAATTAAATAATTGTAAAATAAATCAATTCCAACATAAAATAAAATAATAAAAATAAATTAATTGCAAAATAAAATAGCATAAAGGCATCATATGTGTATATGTATAAACTAAAAGGTATCATGGTTTTTAGAGTTTTCTAGTGGGAAGAGAACCATGGTAGACCCGGGAAACCCTGCCAGTCTACCCTGTGACCCGGGAAACCCTGTCAGTCACAAATCATCATAATTTGGCCATATCGTAATTTTCTTCCTAGTGTGCACACCTCTTCCCAAAGTTGCTACTAGTACCCCGGATATTCTGCCAGGCACCACTTTGGGAAGAACGGATATATCGGTTCACATCAAATAATTTTCTTTTCGAAGGCATAAAGCCTTAAAAGTGTGTGTTCATCACTTTGGGAGGTACCATCCCAAAGTTATCCTCCCACTTGCTAATTGATTATAAGTTGTAAAATAGTAATAAAATCTTTTATTTCTATAAGAAAGGGTTGATATTAATTTCACAAACCCAAGAGCTATAACGAGCTCGTGAGTTTTCCCAATCATAATCATTAAAATGTTGTCTCTATTTTATTGTAGGGTTTTCCAAATTAAATTATAAGGTAATTACCCAGGAATATAATTTAAATCCTAGCTATATATATATATATATATATATATATATATATATATATATATCCGACACAAAGTAAACACACCAAAAGACAAATGGAACTAACCCACGCAAGGCATAACGAATTTACATCATTCCAGCAGCCAATCCAAGGTGAATAAATGAATATATAATTGTACAGGTTGCTAAACGAAACTCAATTGATATTTATATATCTAAACCTATAACCAATCATCAATTCATCCTAATTAAATCATGTGTGGTGTAGAGCAATTCTGCAGAAAAAAAAGACCTGAAGGTGCAGGCATGCATTACGCGAATCGAGAATAAATAAAACGCAACCCAGTCCGAAGAGGCACTAAGCATGGCATATTACCATTCAAATCAGGAAGGATCAATGTGTGTGTATATACATATACAAGCACGACATATAACAATATTCAGTTGCGTAAATTGAGACAAAGGAACGTATATATATATCTGGATGCAAGCACGGCATATAATATCTAATTGGGCAAATCGGAAAGGGAAATGTATATATATCAAGTATCTGTATGCAGGAGGTAGATAACTCATGTTGCAATTAATTTTCTAAATTTAGATCGACCTAACACACCTAAAATTTCTATTGGGATTAGGATTACAATCAATTAATTCTAATCAACGTTCTAACGCTATCAATAATTAATTTTTATTGCTCAAGGGATTAGGATTACCTGGCCTCCGTGGTTGCAGAGCTCCTTGGAGAGAATTTCTGCCGCAAGGAATTTTTAGGGAGGGAACTGATAGGTGATGGCTAGGGTTAGGTGACTAGTCCTAAGTTTATAGTTGAAATTAGGGTTTCCTATGGGTTGGGCTCTGTGGGTTGAGTTTTAACTATTACTAGTTTAATAAATAATGGCAAATCACCTATTAGATTCTTATTTAAATTTTTATCTTTACCTATCCATTTATCATTATTATTATGATATATATATATATATATATATATATATATATATATATATATATATCTACACACACATTACTTTATTATAAATTTTAAATTTTAATATTAGTATTATTAGTATTTATTATCATTATTATTATTATAAAAAAAAAATAAATAAAGAAAGTAAAAATCTAGGGTATTACATTCTACCCTCCTAAAAATAAGTTTCGTCCTCGAAACTTAAATATATACCTTCTTCGAATAAGGACGGGTATTTGTTGCGCATATCGTCTTCTGCCTCCCATGTTGCTTCTTCTACCTTTTGACTCCTCCATAGAACTTTAACTAGCTTGATTGACTTGTTCCTCAGCATTCTTTCACTCCTATCAAGGATCTTCATGGGAAGTTCTTCGTAAGTAAGATTCCGATCTATCTTGATAGACTCGGGCTGAAGCTCGTGTGAAGGATCTGGTATATACTTCCGAAGCTGAGATACGTGAAAAACGTCATGCACATTCTCCAACTCCATTGGAAGAGCTAGCCTGTATGACACTTCACCAACTCGTTCCAGAATTTCATACGGGCCAATGTACTTTGGACTCAACTTGCCTCTCCTTCCAAATCTCATTATCCCCTTCATCGGTGATACTCTTAAGAACACTTTTTCTCCAGTCTCAAATTCCACGGGCCGTCGTCGCTGATCTGCATAGGACTTTTGCCGATCCTGAGCTGTTTTCATCTTTTCTTGAATTACCTTCACTTGTTCCATTGATTCTTGAATCATATCTGGGCCCACAATGCCGGCTCCCCGAAAGTCATTCCAACATAATGGGCTCTTGCACTTCCTACCGTACAACGCTTCATAAGGTGCCATGTCGATGCTTGCATGGTAACTGTTGTTGTAGGAGAACTCGACTAAGGGTAAACATTTGTCCCACGAGTGATTGAATTCCAACGCACAAGCTCTTAACATGTCTTCGAGAGTTTGAATCGTCCTCTCTGTCTGTCCGTCTGTAGCCGGATGAAAGGCTGTACTATATTTGAGTTGGGTCCCAAAAGCTTGTTGAACCTTGATCCAGAAGTTTGATAAAAACCTCGTATCCCTGTCGGAGACTATGTCTTTTGGGACTCCGTGCAACCTCACTATTTCTCGCACATAGACATCGGCTAGCTGGTTCAAACCCCACGTGTTCTTCATTGCAATAAACCTTGCGGTCTTAGTCAACCTGTCAACTATGACCCAGATAGCATTCTTATCCCCTCTAGTCAACGGTAAGCCTATGACGAAATCCATAGAGATCGACTCCCATTTTTCTCTTGGAACCTCCAATGGTTGTAACACTCCTGCAGGTCGTTTGTGTTCGATCTTCACCTTTTGACAAGTCAAACACTTGGCCACAAATTCCGCCACTTCTCTCTTCATCCTAGGCCACCAAAAACTCTTCTTCAAATCTTTATACATCTTCACTCCTCCCGGATGAACAGAATAGGGTGTGTTGTGAGCTTCCTCTAAAATCTTTCTCTTTATACTTTCATTGTTAGGCACGCACAATCTACCCTTGAACTTCATTGTTCCTCCCTCATCAACTTCAAAGTCTACAGCTTCTCCCTTGCCCTTCTTCTCCTTGATTCCTTGCAACAAAGAATCAGACACCTGCGCTTCGCGAATCTCCTCAAAGATGGTTGGTTGAATGGTGAGAGCATTAAGCGTAACTCTCTGCTTTGCAGGTAAAAGCACTTCAATCTCCAACCTCCTGAACTCTTCATACAATTCGTTAGGTATCACAAAAGCATTAAGGGTGTGTCTCGATTTCCTACTAAGTGCATCGGCCACTACATTGGCCTTGCCTTCGTGATATTGGATTTCGAGATCGTAATCCTTAATCAACTCTAGCCATCTCCTCTGCCTCATGTTAAGCTCCTTTTGAGTGAAGATATACTTCAAACTCTTATGATCCGTGTACACCTTACATGTCGAACCATATAAATAATGTCTCCATATCTTCAGAGCAAAGACCACAGCAGCCAACTCCAAATCATGGGTGGGATAATTTTCTTCATATGGCTTCAATTGTCTTGAGGCATATGATATCACCTTCCCATGTTGCATCAGAACACAACCAAGTCCATTTTTGGATGCATCACTGTAGATCTCAAATCCACTTGTTCCCGACGGCAATGTTAATATCGGAGCTGTAGTAAGTCGTTTCTTGAGCTCTTGAAAAGAGGTCTCACACGATTCGTCCCAAAGAAACTTTGTCGTCTTGCGTATTAACCTTGTTATTGGCTTAGCTATCTTCGAGAAATCCTTCACAAACCTTCTATAATAACCCGCCAAACCAAGAAAACTCCTGACTTCCGCAACATTCGTAGGCCTAGGCCACCCAGTGATAGCTTCAATCTTTGCTGGGTCAACAGAGACTCCTTCTTGAGATATTACATGGCCCAAAAAGGCAACTCTCTCCATCCAGAATTCACATTTTGAGAGTTTTGCATACCATTTATTCTCCCTCAGAACATCCAATACAATCCTCAAATGCTGCTCATGCTCTTCCCTTGTCGTGGAATACACCAAAATATCGTCTATGAAGACTACCACGAATTGATCCAAGTACTGCTTGAAGGTTCTATTCATCTGGTCCATAAAAGCTGCCGGAGCATTCGTTAAGCCAAAAGGCATGACCGTAAACTCGTAGTGTCCATACCTAGTACGAAAGGCCGTCTTTGGGATGTCATCTTCCTTGATTCGTACTTGATGGTATCCAGTCCTCAAATCGATCTTTGAGAACATTCCTGCTCCTTTCAGTTGATCAAACAAGTCTTCGATCCTTGGTAATGGGTATTTGTTCTTTATAGTCACCATGTTCAGTCCTCTGTAGTCAATACACAGCCTCATACTCCCATCTTTCTTCCGTACGAACAAAACTGGAGCTCCCCATGGCGAGACACTTGGTCTGATGTACCCCTTGTTTAATAGCTCTTCAAGTTGGGTCTTTAACTCCTTCAGTTCTGTTGGAGCCATCCTATACGGTGCTTTTGATATCGGAGCAGTGCCGGGCATAAGGTCGACAGCGAACTCAACTTCTCTAACAGGTGGCATACCCGGAATCTCTTCGGGAAAAACATCAGGATATTCCCTGACCACGGGTATCTTCTCAATCTCCTCCTCAAGTGTTAGGTCACGCACATTGCACAAGTAGACTGGGTGTCCCTTTATAAGGAGGCTCTTAATAGTCATAGCAGAGACTATTTGAATGGAAGGTTTATGTATGACACCTTTATAAGAGAGGTATTTCCCTTTCGGTGTCTTCAACGATATCTTTTGCTCCCTACAATCGAGCTTAGCCCTATACTTCCTAAGCCAATCCATACCCAAAATAACGTCAAAGTCAGCTAAGTCGAACTGGATTAGGTTAGCTGGTAGCTCAGAACCAGCTATACTAATCGGGACATTTTCATAAACATTGGAGCAAGGGACGACAGCTCCAGAAGGTAAGGTAATATTCGTTAAGAAAGTTGAAGATGGTACCATTCTCGTCTTCTCAACAAACGAAGACGAGATAACAGAGAGTGATGCACCGGTGTCGAACAAGATGTAAGCAGGTACAGATTGGAGTAAGAAGGTACCTGTGATGACATCTGGGTCCGTCGCAGCTTCAGAGTGGCTCATGACATAGATTCTTCCTTGGTTCCCTACGGTTTGATTCACAGCCGCATTCTGACTGGTTGCTCGATTGGCTCCTGCTCCATTATTAAGGTTGCCAGTAGTGGCATACTGTCGATTCCCTCCACTTCCATTCTGAAAGTTTTGTTGGTAGCGCGGCTGACTGTCATTATTCCTACCCCCTTGGTTATTGTTCCCATTTCGTCCTCCATCTGGCTTTGGCTGTCCTCCCTGAGGGCCTGTTTGAGGATTAAATCCTCTAACCGTACACCGGTCAGCTTTGTGCCCCTTGCCACCACATTGGAAACAGGTTATAAGCTCTCCATTGCACTTCCTCCCAGGGTGTGCCTCCTTGCCGCATCCTTTACAAGAATACGGTCTTGTTCCCTGAGCTTGGCTTTTGGGTTGATTCCCACCATAATTACCCCTGCCAGCGTAATTCTGTCCTTGTGGTTGTTTGCCACTCCAGTTGTTGTCCTTGTTATCATAACGAGGCCTCTTGTCACTATTAGCTTGTTGAGGACCATTGCCGGACTGTTTTCTTTTGTTCCTCTCCATGACTTCCTCTTCAGTTTGTAGAATATCGAATACGTTCAGGGCTCGTTCATAAGCTTCTTGGAAGGTCTTCGATGGTATACCTCCCAAGGACTTCTGAATTTTGAAGGTTAGCCCCTTTTCATACTTCCGTGCCTTGTCCTTCTCCGTAGGAATGAGGTTCGAAGCAAAGCGCGAGAGTTCAATGAACTTGTCAGTGTACTCCTGCACTGTCATCTTCCCTGTCATTCTGAACCTTGCAAACTCCTCTTGTTTCTGCCACTTAATTGCATCGGGGTAGAATCTACTGCGAATCCGTTCCTTGAAAGCCTCCCAGTCAAATCCTTCCTCAGTTAAGTAGCCCGTCTTCACCGTGGACCACCAACTGTCTGCCTCCTCCTTCAGGTAAAACGAGCCGATGCTAATCTTCATGTTGTCCGGGCAATTTGTCACTTCATACAGTTTCTCCATATCGCGAATCCAGTTTTCAAGTGCGAGTGGGTCGATGGTCCCTTTGTAAGTAGGTGGATGATGAGACGCCACTCTCTTGAAAATGGTATTCTCAGCGTTCGCTTGTTGGACGTTTTGTTGTCCAAGAGCCAAAGCAAGATTCTCAATGGCCCTCAGACGTCGGTCCATTTCCTCAGTGGCACCGTTGTTTGCAGCCATTCTATGGTTACGACGAGTATAGTACCTAATCATGAGGCGTATGTTTTTAAAATCCTAAGCGTTTGAGTTAATTCTAACAATCACTTACTATACGCAATCATACTATATATCAAAATTCAACCAGTACATAATGCAATCTAAATTAAAACGATAACCAGTATGGATTCAAAGAATAAATCAACATTCTTTATTAAAAAAAAATAATAATAATAACATCCTTTTTCATTGTTCTTAAGAAATACATAGATAAATAAAATGAATAACTAAATAAACAAATAAATAAATAGACAAATAAATCTAGAAGGAACCCCTTAACCTATAGGAAATTCTACCCATTTGCTCCCATTCCCAACGCTTCCTACGGACTAGTGGCGAAGGTGGTTCTAGCCTCTCTAGTTTTTCTTCACAGCTCCTTAACGCGTCTTTTAATATGCTACTTCGTGGTCTGGGGCGTTTATGTTGTCCAGTTATTCTTAATATTCTTTTTATCCCAGCTTCCATCTCTTGAATCTCCTCCTCAGTTTCGCTTATAAACTCTATTACTTGTTGATAACCATAAGGAAACCAACCTCTACGAGGGATCTTCTTTTCTAGCATCTTTCTCACTCTACCAAGGCTTCCATCCTTTGGTAGTGCCCTAATTAAATACTTAGTCCTAACTTCAGGGGTAATCCTGCATGGTCCATGTTCTCTATCGTATGCCTGAAATGTGATCCATAGCCTTAAGGCGTTTGTCTCTACTGACAATCCCTCGTCCCATTTGTACTCTGACGGCCTTCTCCTAATTACCTCTCCTGCACTCCTTCTTAGGTTCACCATTTGCTAAAATAAAATAAAGAAGAATACCAGGAAATTTACAAGTCAATTAAAATTTTAAATCTCAAGGTAGTTTCAGACATACAAGTATCATAATTCTAAAGAAACAAATCATTCATAAGATAAGAAAATAGCCCTTAACTACCCATCTCTCACGTTATTGATTGATTATATATATATAAATTTTTATTTATTTATCTTTTTTTTTCAACCTTTTTAAAAAAAAAAAAAAAAAAAAAAAAAAATACTCTGGGATCTTTGATCCCTGAGTTAGTATCAACAGCGAAGCTAAGCAGGATCTTAGCCTCTGATACCATTTTGTAACACCCCGGATTTCTAAAGTTCAAATAACATAAATATTCCAAGGGTTTTCATAAATAATAATAGAAATCCAAAATAATCCACATCCGGAAGGTGTCACCGCCGCACTTGTATGGAACAAGTGCAAGGCTTCTTATTACAGGAAATGATTCTAAACTTAAACATTATTTGAAAAATAAAATTAATGAAAATAAATGAAAGTAGATAACTAGAGTTTATTGTCCGTCATCCTCACTTCTCACGGCTAGCCCCAATTTTTGAAACCTGTTCACTGAAACTCTGCTCCCCCGAAGGATCATCGCAGCCCAAGAATACACAAATCAGCAAACGCTGGTAATCCCAATTAATTAAGGGTAAAATGAAATAAAATAGAACAGAAATAAGTAGATAGATAAATAAGTTTGATATAAATTAAAATAAAATAAATTAATCATAAAATAAAATAATTTAATTCCAATAAATAAAAAAATAATTATAAAATAAGATAAATTAATCATGAAATAAAATTAAATAATTGTAAAATAAATCAATTCCAACATAAAATAAAATAATAAAAATAAATTAATTGCAAAATAAAATAGCATAAAGGCATCATATGTGTATATGTATAAACTAAAAGGTATCATGGTTTTTAGAGTTTTCTAGTGGGAAGAGAACCATGGTAGACCCGGGAAACCCTGCCAGTCTACCCTGTGACCCGGGAAACCCTGCCAGTCACAAATCATCATAATTTGGCCATATCGTAATTTTCTTCCTAGTGTGCACACCTCTTCCCAAAGTTGCTACTAGTACCCCGGATATTCTGCCAGGCACCACTTTGGGAAGAACGGATATATCGGTTCACATCAAATAATTTTCTTTTCGAAGGCATAAAGCCTTAAAAGTGTGTGTTCATCACTTTGGGAGGTACCATCCCAAAGTTATCCTCCCACTTGCTAATTGATTATAAGTTGTAAAATAGTAATAAAATCTTTTATTTCTATAAGAAAGGGTTGATATTAATTTCACAAACCCAAGAGCTATAACGAGCTCGTGAGTTTTCCCAATCATAATCATTAAAATATTGTCTCTATTTTATTGTGGGGTTTTCCAAATTAAATTATAAGGTAATTACCCAGGAATATAATTTAAATCCTAGCTATATATATATATATATATATCCGACACAAAGTAAACACACCAAAAGACAAATGGAACTAACCCACGCAAGGCATAACGAATTTACATCATTCCAGCAGCCAATCCAAGGTGAATAAATGAATATATAATTGTACAGGTTGCTAAACGAAACTCAATTGATATTTATATATCTAAACCTATAACCAATCATCAATTCATCCTAATTAAATCATGTGTGGTGTAGAGCAATTCTGCAGAAAAAAAAGACCTGAAGGTGCAGGCATGCATTACGCGAATCGAGAATAAATAAAACGCAACCCAGTCCGAAGAGGCACTAAGCATGGCATATTACCATTCAAATCAGGAAGGATCAATGTGTGTGTATATACATATACAAGCACGACATATAACAATATTCAGTTGCGTAAATTGAGACAAAGGAACGTATATATATATCTGGATGCAAGCACGGCATATAATATCTAATTGGGCAAATCGGAAAGGGAAATGTATATATATCAAGTATCTGTATGCAGGAGGTAGATAACTCATGTTGCAATTAATTTTCTAAATTTAGATCGACCTAACACACCTAAAATTTCTATTGGGATTAGGATTACAATCAATTAATTCTAATCAACGTTCTAACGCTATCAATAATTAATTTTTATTGCTCAAGGGATTAGGATTACCTGGCCTCCGTGGTTGCAGAGCTCCTTGGAGAGAATTTCTGCCGCAAGGAATTTTTAGGGAGGGAACTGATAGGTGATGGCTAGGGTTAGGTGACTAGTCCTAAGTTTATAGTTGAAATTAGGGTTTCCTATGGGTTGGGCTCTGTGGGTTGAGTTTTAACTATTACTAGTTTAATAAATAATGGCAAATCACCTATTAGATTCTTATTTAAATTTTTATCTTTACCTATCCATTTATCATTATTATTATGATATATATATATATATATATATATATATATATATATATATATATCTGCACACACATTACTTTATTATAAATTTTAAATTTTAATATTAGTATTATTAGTATTTATCATCATTATTATTATTATAAAAAAAAATAAATAAATAAAGTAAAAATCTAGGGTATTACATATAGTTTGAGCTAGGTTATTATATGATATAGCCACTATATTAAATATTTTGGAATGTCCTTGGCCCTACGTGTAATACCTATTAACTAATTGTGTTGGCTTAGTCTTTTTTTGTTTTATTCATGATGATTACCTTAAATCATTTATGTGCTTTTGTTTTATTTTCATTTCTATTCTTATTTTATTATGTGATTGAAATAATTTAATCGTGGGATGATAGCTTTGAGATGGTACATCTTAAAGTGATGAATACACTTTTAAGGCTTTATGCTTTCGAAAAATTATTTGATGTGAACAGATATATCCGTTCTTCCCAAAGTGGTATCTGGCAGGGTTTCCTGGGACACTAGTAGCAACTTTGTGAAGAAGTGTGCACACTAGGAAAAAATGATGATATGGCCAATTTTGATGATTTGTGACTGGTAGGGTTTCCCGGGTCACAGGGTAGACTGACAGGGCTTCCTGGGTCTACCATGGTTCTCTTTCCATTAAATAGACTAACAGGGTTTCCCGGGTCTAAACAAATTTAAAAAGATAATGATTAATGTTTGATGCAATTTTATAAACAATGACGCCTTTAAATTATATATATATGATACTTTTATTTTGTTTTATTTTGGAATTATTTCATTTTATTGTATAATTATTTTATTTTAATGCAATTTATTTTAAATTTATTTATTTATCTACTTAATTATTTTATTTTATATTCTCTTCACTTAATTAGGATTACCAGCTTTTGCTGATGTTTGTATTCTTGGGCTGTGATGATCCTTCGGGGGAGCAGAATTTCAGTGAAACAAGTGTCAAGGGTTGGGGCTAGCAGTGAGAAGTGAGGAAGACGTTCAATAAATTCTCGCTATTTATTTTTCTTTTAGTTCAGATCCTAAATAAAATTTTCTGTTTAGGTTTAGATTTATTTAATGTAATTAGTAGCCTTGCACTTGTCCCAATACAAGTGCAGCGGTGACACTCCCCGAATTTGGCTATTTTAGATTTTGGTTATTATTTATAAAAAATCATTGAAATTTTATGTTATTATAACTGCTAAAAATTCGGGGTGTTACCCTTACAAATCTTAAAGAAAAAGAAATATGCTGATATGAGGAAATGGTGGAAAAGTGATATGGTAGGAATCTAAAATTCTAAATTTGTGTATTTTTATCAAAATACCCCTAATGTTTAACTTTAAAAAAAAGAAAAGAAAATGAACCACTCTCGCCAAAGCACAACCGCTGGCCTATCGATGTAGCTCGAGTGCTAGCCAGCACTCTCTGGCTGCTTGAGCTCCAACGCCAGTGGCTACATCATTGGGGAAGGACTTTTTTTTAAAAAAAAATAAAAAATTATGGAGTCAAAGGTGGTGGAGTGGGTTCTTGGCTACTTCCAAAAGGCGGTCATTGGGCTACCAAGCACCCTTGATATATATAAGCATAAGAATGTATATCTATAATACATATAATATTCACTAAACATGTAAACGAATTTACTAAATGCGTAATGGTATTGATTACAAGTATAACAATATTAACTAAAGGTATAAATATATTGACTAAAGACATAATGATATTGATTAAATGAGTAATAAAAATTACTAGTGGCATTGATTAGAGGCATAAAGATGTTTAACTAAGTAAGTAATGATATTAACTAAATGCATAAGGTTATTGACTAAATGAGTAATGATATTGACTAGAATAGTAAATGTATGAATACCTTTTGATCTTTAATCTATATCATTACACATATAATCAATATGTTTATGCCTTTAGTTAAAAGCATTACTCATTTAATAAATATTATTATGTCTTTAATCAATATCATTATGCTTTTAGTTAAGACATTTATGCCTTTAGCTGATATATTTACACCTGCAGTCAATCCCATTACGCCTTTAGTCATTTTCATTATTTGTTTAGTTAATATCATTACACCTCTAATCAATATTTTTACGCTTATTGTCATCTTAATTACTCTCTCAGTCAAATAACATTACGCCTTTACATGTATTATAGATATATATTCTTATGGCTATATATGTTTTGTGTGTGTGTGTGTGTGTGTTTGGAATCAACCAAGGTAGGGTAAGTCCAAATCCAACATCCACCACCTTTTGCTACACAGCTTTTTATCATTTGGACGCTGAGCTATTTTTCCACAGGATCTCCCCTACAATATCATCACAACAGTGGAGTTTAACCATTAAATTTGGGATGGATTGGTGTGGTTCCTCTATGTCTACAACATTAGAATATCAAAGCATGAATGAAAAAAAGCATGAGATAAGAGCGTATTGGCTAATGATTGTGAGGACCCACATATTTTTTAAAAAAATAAAAATCCCTCAAACAACCACTGTCACCAGAGCTCTAGTGATGCGCTCGATGAGGGAGGTTTTTTTTCTTTTTCTTTTTAAATTTAAATATTCAAAGCATTTTGGTAAAAATACACAAACTTTAAAATTTTAGATTTCCACCACATCACTTTTCTAACATTTTTATGTGTTAATAGACTTTTTAAAATTTCATAAATTCATCTGGTATTTGAGTATCTTTTTTCCTGAAAATAATTTAAAGTGGTATATATATATATATATATATATAGAAAACATGAGTTTTTTTCCCTCTAAAACACTCTTATTTATGAATAAATAAGAGAGAGTAAAAATGAGAAAATGATAAAAGGAATGTATAGGGGAAAATGATGTGAGAAAATGAAATGGTTTAGCATTTTAATTAATGCAAGGTATGAAATTAATTGAAGATAAAATAAATGAATGAATGAATTTATTAATTAAAAAGAAACAAATTATTTTTAACAAGAAACAAATTATTTTTAACATCAATTCAAATGGGACGTGATAAAATGGAACAAACCCATTAAAAAATGGAACTTTATGTATAGGGATGGAGTATATACTTCCTTCTCTTGTCTTAATTAATAAGGCGGACAATAATACCTCCAGCATTAAATATAGGATAAAATTTATAATGTAATTTACATTAAAAACATTATTCTATGTTTAGAAACGGAGGAAATAAGATTTTAAAACGTTACACTATGCTCGAAATTTGAGAAGCCGGTGAGTTACGATCCACTTCAAAAGTAAACGACATGAATCACGTAATTTTTAGGTATAGGAAAGGCACCACTTTGTGCCTGTATTTTTTTTTTTAATATATATATAAGGACAAAATGACTAGCAGTGCAAAAATCCACACAAAATTAAAACCTCATGCATAACTTCATATCTAGCTAGGTGTGGGGTTGCATTGAAAATTATGTGAGAATCGCTTTTCTTGCATAAACAATGTGATTTTCTATGAAATATATGTATTGAACGTGGTCGTTGATGTTGATTTAATCTAAAGTTCATTTTTATATTTTAATTAGTTCACGAATTCCATTCATCCATGTTAAGACTCTGTAACTTGTGTCCATTATGTTTCTTGTGTGGGTGTTTCATTAAGTTCTGGCAGGAATGAATAGTATATAGAATGGAGAATATGCGAGGAAGAACTGGTTTATGCCGTTTTTGCGATGAAGAGATCAGATTGCTTCCACGAGTTCTCTCTAAATCTTTTCCTTCTTTTTGAAAGGCTTCGACTTGTAACATCTCACTTTCTCACTGTTGCATCATATCGCTCCAAATATTCTTTGTTTTTTCTGAGAAAATATAATGATCAAGACATTATATGTAAGATATATTAGTTATATGTACTAGAAGAGATAAAAGCATATATTGCCTCCAAATATTTAAGTATGCTCCATAATAATCATATAGAAAAAAAGAATTTGATCACAGGATGTTGAAACTGTAATTTCCTTCGTTTAATATTGTTCCTAATTTTACAGTCTCATAGATGCATCTTTTACATTTTCAATATTGCATTGATTGAGAGACTAAGAAAGCAGACCGATGTAATTATTGGTAAAAAATAATTAAAAAAAAAAGTTATCGGCTCGTGCACAACTACTTGTGTGTGCTCCTTTTAGACGCACAAGCAAGACGTAGAGCCTAGTTCAGGACGTGGGATGAAAAACATATATGCTCGATGAACAGGTAATTGCGTGGAGAAAGAGAAGAAGCTGCTTCAAAGCGTGTCGTCAAAGTTAGTTAGTACAGGGGATAAGACGGAATTAACGATACTAAAATGTGAATTCAGTTCGCTGTATCGATCGCAGCATTCTATTAATGACAAGTGCAATGATAATGCATGCATGGTTAAAATCTCGTTTTATCACTGCGATTTTACGTTTTTATGATTTTTTTTTTCATTAAAACGATTTTACTAATTTTCCAAAAGCTTTTATGTTTTTACGATTTTGTACATTACGATTTTACGTTTTACAATATTGTACCCCTCCTCTGATTTTACGTAAAATTTTGATTTTTACAACCTTGTCATGCGTATTTTTTGTTTTACCTAATTAAACGAGTGTTTGGTTTAGGGATCCATGTGTAAATTTTTTTTTTGCCCATCTGATTTGTAAAACACATTGGTTCAAACTAATCCGAATTTTTCCTATGTTGAGCCCATGGTTGTAGGGATATAGCTCCCAAACTCATTTTTTTCTATCCACATGCTTCAAGAGCGCATTTGGTTTGAACGGAAGGAAAAGGAGAGGACAAAAGAAGTAATTGTCACCTTATTTAATTTGTTAAAGGGAATAGGAGGGGGAAAGATCATTTATTCACTTTAAGATGGGAGGGGAGGGTAGTTTAAAATTTAGAATTGAGTTTCTCTCATAATCCTTTTTTCATTATCCCTCATAATTTCTAAATCATATTCGTCTAATCAATCACAATATTACTTTAACATTTCTCTTACCTTCCCAATCAATGAATAATATAGATTGGATGATGAGAGAAAAATTAGCCGTAGGGGATCATTTTTCCGTCCCACTCAGCCTCTTTCCACTGATGGGTATTGGTAGCCGCGTGTAATTCAATCAGCGAGTAATGTGTGCTCCTGATATATGGGCAAACAATCTGGGTCCTAATAGAATGTTAATGCTTGCGCCCAGTATATCAAAATAAGGAAAAAACAAAATAGAAAGAAATGCCCAAAAAGAGAATTGTAGCAGCAGAGAATTCTTGTGCGTCATAATTTCACATAAAATAAAATTCAATTCAATTTAATAGTAGATACGCAATAGAAAAAACACATCAATTTCATTGAAGATGTGCCTGCTCCTTTCTAATCCGGGAAGGTGAGGATGATTTATTGGGTGTTTGATAAACCATAAAACCACAGTTTTAAAAGTTATTTTTTTTAAGGCAAAACAAAATTTCTCTAATATACTTAGGCCCCATTTGTTAGGAAGAAGATTGGAGAAAAGAAAGGAAGATTAGAATCTTCCCTTGGTTTTGAGTGTTTGTTACACAGAATTCCTCTTTCAGTGAGGCAACATCTTCCTTCATCTATGGGAAGATTCCTTCTTTAATCTTCCCTCACAATTTGGATGGAAGATAAAATTTTCTTAGAAAGATTGTGAGCAAATTCTCATTAGGTCTCTTTCTTCTTCCTCTTTTCTCACCGTCTCCGACTTCACCTTCTTCCTCTCACCTTCGGCTCTCTTTGTTGCCGGTGAAGACTTCCTCCTTCACCGTCGGAACCCGCGGACGACCACCACCGGTCGGAACTCGCCTGAATTTGATTTTTTTTCCTGGCTGTCGTGGGGACGTGGGATGAAGAAGGAGGAATTTTTTTTCCTGATGTAAAGGGTATTTTGGGAATTTCAAATTTTTTATTTTTTAAAATTATCATCTTCCATCCCACTTTCCATATCTACCAAACAGTTTAACTTTTTAAAGTTTCCTCTTAATCTTCCTTTCTTTTCCATTCCTTTCCCTCCTTAATTCTTCTCCTTAACAAACAGGGCCTTACTTCATAAATCATAAAAATTATTCTTCAAAAATTAATACAAACGTGGTTGACCCACAATCCACATTCCCTCCCTATTCTATTGTTATTTTTCCTCCCTATTTTATTGTTATTGTTATTACTAAGTATTAGTATTATGCCTTTGTTTTGTGATACTGTTTTGGCCTACTAGGGTCTATTTAGATTGATGTTAAAAAAAATATTCACCTCAGTCAAGACAAAAAATCTTTTTATATATTCATCTCGTACCCTATAAATCACATTGAAAAAATAATTTCTATCGTTAATTCAAGCATACTTATACCGTTTAGTCATCAAGTTCTTAATTAGTGTTGGATGACATGAATTGTTTTATTGGCCAGGAACAAACTACTCCCTTTGTTACAGTTAAATTAATAATCACATGAACTTACCTTCCTAAGAAGGATTCAGTTAAGCATCAAACTATTTAATATAAGCAGAGATCTTCTGATCAACTCGTAAATTGACATAATTTTTTTCTCTTAGTGTTTGAAAAGACAAGTGTATGTTTTGGTAAAAAGAAAGAAAGAAAAGACAAATATATGCCGCGAAAGAGTGCAGTGAAAAATAAATAAAGCGACTAAATAAGAGAATTATATATTTGAATGCTTTGGTAATTAGAAAGATGCAAATTGGGAAAAAAAAAATTAAAAAGGTTACTTACGTGGCAAGCATCAACCAACTTGGGCGCAAACGGTTTTATGAGACTTACGGGTATAGAAGATTAGAAGATGAGTTTTCCTGATAATAGGGGAATATATCTTATATACAAACCAGAAAACCCCACGTACACGGAACCAATGAAATTATTAATATGTTTAGTAGGCATGAAAATAGGCCAGGTCAGGCTAGGCTTTGACTAAATAGGCCTGAGCCTGCAATGGGGGTAGAAGGCCTGGGCCTGGGCCTGAGCCTTCACAAGGCCTGGTCGGACTTGAAGCCTTTTTAAAGGCCTACTTACAATATAAGCCTTTGAAAAGACCTCATATTGTAGGCCTTGGAGGCTAGAAATAGGCTTTATGCACTTTAAGCCTATCAAAACCTATTTAAATATAATTTGAAATTAGAATATAAGAATGAAAAATAATAAATATTATATTATTTATATGATATAAATTCAATTATATTTATTTAATATGTAAATAGGCCAAGCCTGAAGGCCTAAAGGCCAGGCCTTAATAAAATAGGCCTAGCCTATTTACATATTTAGGCTTTTAAATAGACCTTGGTTTAGCCTTTTTGACAAACAGGTCAGGCCTAACTAGGTCCTAAATAGACCAGGCTGTAGGTTACCTGATAAGGGCCTGACCTATTCTCACCTCTAATGTTTAGTTTAGGAGCTGCTATCATTAGCGGGTGATTAGGGTGAAGAGTTAAGCAAAATTACCCTGGAGATCTATCGGCATATTCCATGCCCTGTCCTGAGCTATTGGATTTTTTCCCTTTGACCATCAAGCATATTCTCCATTGAGCCTATAAAATATAAAATAAAGTTGATTTTAATAAAATCAAATAAAAAATTTAATCATATTATTTATTTATATCCTTAAATTATCTATCCGTTTATTATTTAAACTAATTAATTTTAAAAAATAAAAATAATTTAACTAAAATCACTTATGTTTTGTATTTAGTACGAGTAGCAACTAGAAAAAAACGAGGAGTAAACATGCGAATTTCGTGTAGTTGGCATCAAGTGCCCAAGAAGCTCAAGCTTGGGTTTGAAAACTTGGCTGTTGGCATCATCTGCCCAAAAAGCTGAAGCTTCTTGGTCCCGCCACCCTTTTTGTCTCACCTCCGGTCCACCACCACCGGACGCTGCTCCGCAACTTGCATGGCCAGACAACGATAAAGCACATGCCTGTTTAGCTGCTTCCATAATTCTCCGTCTTCCTGCGTTATCAGCAGCTGAGGCGCGGGTAACTGTTCCAGTTCTTCTTTCTAGGGTTTCTCAAATCAAGATGGACGGAGGGGGATTCCACAATTAATTCTCTAATCATTAACAATTAATCGTGTTTTCGTTTCCTACTATACTCGCTAGAGGATCGGAATCAGGGAACTTGTGGCCGCCGGGATTTGTTTACAGCACCCTTGCGAGTCGTTGGGACCTTTAATGGAGGTCGAGGTGCCCGATCCGAAACCCATTGTCAAAATTCCGATGGAGAATTCGGATGAGGATCGGGTTCGGATCAGGAGGAAGAGCTTGCAGGCCGTGCTCGAGCAGTGCCAGAGAGCTCTAGAATTGCTCAATTCAACCAGCGGTAGTGGTGACGATGAGGAGTGTTGTGAGGGTGAAGCTACAGTGGCTGGTGAAGAACGTCGACTTGAAGGCTCATCCTCCATGCAAGCTGATCGAGAAGCCGAAGAGGTAGATTCGCTTTTAGGCGGGCTTTTATTTCGATGATATTTTAGCATTTGACGATTTGATTTGAGAACAAAGATGTTGGTTGAATAAAATGCTGTGGATTTAACCTTCTTTGAAGCGATCTTTGTTTGAATTTGTTGTTTCGATCGTGATTCGTGAATTAGTTTATTACGTTCCTAAACTAGGAAAAGAAGTTAAAGAACGGGCAGACCTCCCGAGCTTTAATATTTGAGATTAGGAGGTGGTTTATTCTTACAGCCCGAGCTTTCTGCTTCAGCATTTTTGCTTGCATGTGTCTATGATTGAACTTAATACGACGTAGTTTGTATCTGTCTTTCTAGCACATCTATAATATGTCAAGCTTAAATGATATTAATGTCACGTTCCTCTTATCTGCTCAATACTTATCTCGGAAGAATTTTTTCTTATTTTAGTTTGTGAAATGGCGTTTCCAGTTGCATTCAGTAGACGCCACTTAAAGACAAATATCTGTTACTGTTGGTATATGTATAGATAGTACAGCAATACAAGTTGTTGACAGTTGATACTATCATTCTGTTTATCCTCATGTTAAATGCGGTGAAATCTTTAAAAATCACGGATGCTTAATGACTCGTTAAGGAAAATATTGCCTTAGTGTTGCTGAATGTCCCTCCTAACAGATCGTATCGTGTGCCCTATGCAGTTATGTGATCTTCTCAAATCTAGGGTTGAGTGCCCTGCCTTCCTTGAAAAGTTAGAGTGTGCCCAGGCATCAGTTTCACAGAATGCAGCTGGTATTCATCCACTTATAAATCTTGTCTTCTATTTGGTGGTTGAGTTCTGACATAACTGAGATTTCTGCATTGATGTTTGAGATGACATCAATCTTATTTGGAATTTATATAAGCCGTTTTCTTAATTGATACAACAATTTTCTTGGCCTTTGACAGAAGATGGCAATTCTTGGGATATGATCAGTGACAATGATTTATGGGAAAGTGAAAATATTGATTCAGACCAAGAAGATTATGTCCTTGTTAGACAAGAGGATATAGTAGAGGGCATTGCTTGCTTCATGGCTGCATATTTGTTATCTCTTAAACAGACCAAGGTATTTGATTTGTCCGCTCTCATGCAGGAGGCTTTTGGCCTGTAATATTTTTGGCTCACTTTTTATTCAATAACTAGATGTATGGTAGATGACTAGATGCATTGAAATACAATCTTAATGATATTATCTGATTATAACTTGACAGTCATGTAGATTTCTGACTCTTGGCTTTAAATTACTTTCTGGTATGCTGTACAAATAGATCAGGGTCTTCTACTATCTGCTATGAACATTACTAATAGGTCTTTGTGGACTTTTGACTAGAGATCTAACGCCCACTAATACCTATGGTTTTTGTGCCTCAATTGAGATGCAAAATTGACCAAAATTATGACTTTTTAATCTTTTGTTATTTTCCTAAGAAGATTGGCAAATTGTTCTTCCCCAACCATGGATAAAGATTCTCTCTCTGCTGCAACATCGAGAATTCATACCATTTGATATACAAGTCTATTCTGGCATATAGATGTTGGGAGCTGCATTGCTTTCTAATTTAGACTTAGAAGCTTTTCTCATGCTGTTGCAGCCTAACAATCATTCTTGCAGAATTATATGATTTTTCTTTCTCTTCATGCCAGTTAACAATCATTCTTGCAGAATTATATGATTTTTCTTTCTCTTCTTGCCAGTTAACAATCATTCTCACTGACTGATTTGCTCTTGGCAGGATTTAACCCCTAACCAACTCCAGGACGGTGAGTCTGATTGCTTCATTCCTAGATACAATAAATAAGCGGCTTTTTTTTTTTTTGCTAGTTTATGCTCTTGTCGAACCAGTAAAGCTTAAAGAGACGGATGAACACTTTTTAACTTTCCCTTTTTGTGTCTTGAATAGCGCTCAGCAAGACATTTTCGACGAAAAAGAAGAAGGGAAAGCTTCAAAAGGCATGGGATGGGAGCAAAGTTATTTATAATGTTGCATCCTGGGGAGCTACTGCTATTGGGTAAGAGGTCCCCCCTCCCCCTTCTGTTTTTTAACTAAAACCACCAGAACCTGTTAGCAAGATGTTAGTACTCAGGGAACCTGCATCAATTTTACATTGAATGCCTTGCTTTTGTAGCTCCTTGTTTGCTGTTCGTGTGAGCTCATTCACATTTATATCTGTATTTATAGGAAGTCACTCTGATACAACAGTTCCTCCCTCCTGTTCAGCTTATCCTTTATTTTCCCCCCTTTCTGACCATTTTCCATTTTACATCAGGATATATCAAAATCCTGTTATTTTAAGGGTTGCAACTAAAGCATTCTGGACTTCTTGTCACGTTATTTCAAAGCTTCTCTAATTCGCCAATGCAGCTTAGAGCGAAGTTGCGACGAATTTCAACTCTGTATTTATGCTTGTGCTGCAATTCAGCGTGGTGTTCCACAATCTGTGCAGTTTATAATCCTATTCTTTGCACTGTAGTTAATTTGGTTTGGATGTAGTTCGATTTGATCTTGTAAATATCTCTTTTCATCAAAATGCCTGAGTGCGATTCAACTTCTTCCTGGGTGTTTCCTGGCAAAAAAAAAAAAAAAAAACTTCCGGGGGGTGTTGTTTATCATTAATATTTGGTGCTGTTTTTAATTGTCTAACTTTAACCAGAAAGAAAAAAAAATCGAGTGAGTATTGTCCCAAGGTTAATTTTTGACTCTATCTTTGCACCCAGCGGTTCTTAGTGTACTATGCATCGAGAAAAAGTTGTGTCCAATGCTCTCCAAATCTAACAGAAAATTCTTGAATCTAGGATATGTTTATAGCCGAAGTCGAATTTTTAAAGAATGAAGAGATAGATAATTGAATAAAAGTGAACATTTGGACAATTTTTTATTAGAAGAAACACGGACTTTGATATATGCAAAGGCAGATCTTGATACAACATGGACGGATGGTTGAAACATAACGCTTGTTTGATATGAGGGGAGCCTGGAATAGGAGGGGTAGGGAGCTTATGGGAAATTATTTAGGGTTGGATTTAAAAGAAAAAAAGAAGTGAGGTTAAAAGTTTAGTTAATTTCAAAGTATTTTAATTTGAAATCTGATTATATTAATAAGAACACATAAATGTGTATATATATAAATATATATATCTATATGATGCTAAGATATAAGAACACATAATTGTGTCAATAGTAATAGAATGGCAAGGAAAGATCCCGCATGGGGGAGTATATTAGAGTGGCTAATTACATTACAAAATTGATGACGACCCCCTCGCTACCATAAATCCAGGATTTGTGCCCTCTTTACAAAATCGAGCTTTTCTATAGACAATCTAGCAAAGGTAAAACTGGCATTTGTCATCTATTTGATCTGCAAAATCATCTCAGAAGCTGTTATCATGGCGTATCAACCTCCTTTTATGTACAGGTATAATAAGCCTAATAATAGAAAGAATTATCCTTGAGATTGGGAGCATCTTTGCAGAGCATTGAACGAACTTCCATGATAGACCTGGGCGGCTCCAAGTCTTTCTCTTGCAATGTGTTTCCTAGAAGCTGCTGCATCTGTGAGGCAAAGGCATCGTCCAAAATCTGCACAGAAATCTTCAGGTCAGAGATCAGAAGGCATATGACAAATACGGAATTTTCATAATCAAGAGTTTTCTTAATCATTGGATCCCCACTTATTGAATTAAATTGGTTATAACATTTGATAGAATATCATTATCCAACAATATGACCGCTTGCTTATATGCCAGAGGTCAGAGAACCCTACATTGGCACCATTCTCCAATGCTGATGCGGGGATTCTCTCAAGCTACATTTCTAGAAATGTCTCTAGAAGCATCTAGTTAAGTGGATACTCGAAGAACACAGTTTGTGATCTTTTGATCTGATCATGGGAATGAGGTTAGGTGAAGCAGTCTTCATGCACAAATAAACCCATAAATAGAAACCTATTCTGGGCAGTAAAATGGGAGAACCATGGACGGAAACCACTAAATTTTTGTATTTGTTAATAATAAAACAAATCCAGCAAAATGCACACAGCACTGTCTTTCATCCCCTATATACAGACAAGGAACATTAGTTACTGGTTAAATGGATCACTATACTTACAGAGACTGCAACCCTAGAGCCTTTATACCATGATTTATTCTCTTTTCTGTTCTCCAAGAAACTTAAAATTTCCTGTTGAAACAAGATATAAACCAAGGACATTGATAAGAAACGATTGAAAGCATGAAATCTGCAATTTCAGCAAGGTAAGGAGGTCAAACATACAAGGGAACTTACCTGTCCCATTCGGTCCCAATAACCTCGACAGATGGCAACGAAGACCTGGGTCTCAAAAATACTGTGAGCGTGACTTATGGTATTAATCAACTGTTCTTTCAACGGCTGCATTCTTGCCCTTAGATCAGATTCCACCACAGTTTCCTTTGAATCTTGAAGAATCTTTTTCAATTTTGTGGCATTCTGTAACTTTGTCTGGGATAACAAAAAAGAAGCATCATGAATATTAAGGACACAGACATGGCTTGACTAGAATGAAATATCTTGAACAGCAGGTTCAGAAAAAAGTAACCTCACCGTAGCAGAGACTACATGGTCAATTGGATTCCGCAATGAATTAAGGTATATACTACTAGCTATATACAAAGAGTACCATAAAATAATGATACTCACATTTTCAGCAAGTTTCTCCACGATAGCCTGCACATAGTTCCTAAACTTTGCTCTCAGCATCACTGTCACTTCACTGAGTCGCTCACCGGGTGCTATGTTTCCAACATTTGGTATGCACGAACCCCATGACCTGAACTGTGATTCCACCCTGGGACGCAAGATATCAAGCATTCTCTTCATGGAATTCAAAAGAATTCCAAGCTGAAAGAAGCAACAAAAGTTTGAGTATCAAAGTACAAGTCTAGAAAACACTGCAGTTTCAGGAAATTCTACTCACCTCAGAAGGAATGACATAAGAAGGTGCAGATCGTTTAGTAAGCTTCTGCACATACTTGAGCCCAAATTTCTTAGGGTTGATGTTTTCCTTGATTGGAGATAGTACATCTGCGTACTGTTTGTCTAAAGCTTCCACTATGGCTTTTTCAATATCAGCGATGGCCTGTTGACACATACCAGAAAAATAGGAGTGCAATTAAAACTTGCATATTCTCAGTTCTTTTTGGATCTATCAAACAATATCAAATTCATGTAAGAGACCCGGAGAATAAAAAGGATGACAAAACAGGTTAAATGAAGATTGCTACAGACATACATTCTCTAGAATCAAGGTATATTCTGGCCAGCGGCAAATGATGACTTCATAGTCTGTCAATGTTTCTTTCAGCCGCTCATACATGTCATCAATAAAAGGAGTAGTAGAATGTTGTGTTCTGACTCCTGACCATTTCACCTGGCAAGAATGAGGCTTTTAGACAATACTTTTGGTGTGCAGATTATACTACTGGATAAAGAAGTCAGATACATGATCAATTTCAAATCATCTTTCATACATGATACAGATCGAGGAGTATCATGCAATAGCAGTACATTAAAAATAATAATGTACCTTATCCAGTTTGCACGACTCCAGCAAAGCTAGGCGTTTATCTTGGATCCAGACAAGAACATACAAGTGGAACAATTCTTTTGCATCTACCCCGCCTTTGACAGGACTGAGAAAGAAATTGGGTAAAAAAATATTATTCAGTCATCGAAATTTGATTGCCAACATAAAAGGGTTATATATATACTCTAGGCATCAATAATCACCTAAGATTCCAGCTGATAAGATCCCTTTGAAAATCTGACGTTGCGATAACGAGTTGTGCTACATGTGCTGAAGGGCCTGCGGGTGGACAGGCAATGAGGAAATCGCGTATTCTATTGCAAAGTTCAGTGCTGTATATGGATGCAGAAAGATTTGGTAGGTCCACGAAGCTGCAAAAATATATGGAGTATAAAAAACAATTTAGAACCTTTGAGTGCTTCACAATCTAAAAGAGAAATGCATGCGTCAGTAGAAGCACTTCAAATGCTTACTTTCCCATTGCTCTTTTTGGTGTATTTTAACTAGAAATGCATGCGTCAGTAGAAGCACTTCAAATGCTTCTGATAAAGAGCACCAGAGAATAATTCCTTTGTAAATGAACTAAGTCTCTTAATGCCAATTAAATTAAAGATCATAATATCAAAGTAATGTCTCAACAAATGAAGATAAGTAAATACACCAAAAATTGCAATAATTGTAATTAAATTAATCAAATTTTTAGTTAAAATAGTGAAACCATCCTCCTCTTCTGTTATTGTCTATGCCTTTGAGAGTGACATCAACTACAACCTAATTTATTGTTGTTTGCTTCTTGTGTTTCCTGATCAGATAAGGCTACAGAAGTAGTGCCACAAAAAGACATGACTGGTAACCAAATTTCAAACTAGTTAGAAACAGACAAGATGACTTGAGCAAAAACTAATACCTGGGAAGTATATTTTGATTCAAAATCTGGATGTCAGCAAAGATCTCATTTCTAAGATTCACACAGAGGCTTTTCATTTTCTGGTAAGCAGTAGATGTGGACACATTGTCCATTAGATTGCCTTCATAATTGTTCGAAACATATTCATCTGTTTCAGTCAGGAACCTTTTGGACCTCTTTTTTGCAGCAACCTAGGGAGATAAAAGTAGTGAGTGAAGCAAATACAGCATATACTTGGCAAGCATCATCATCATAATCTCAAGTTTCACACTTTCACAAACCTGAAAATAGTGACAGAAAGCTGTTTGAGCCTCAGGAGATAATATATCATGAAGAAGCTTGTAGAGTTTGACAGCAGGCTCCAGTGCAGGTGCCGCAACACCAGATGCAGGTCTGAAACCCTCCGGTATACCAGAAAAAGATGATTCATCAAGTGACTTGTAATTCTCAAAAACAAGAGTGAGTATCTGTTCAATTTGATCCTTGGTCTCTCCAAGTATTCGGTTCTGATCAGAATAACCAAATCCAAACTATGTTAGGCCAAACAGAGCTAAAAAATATGGACTAAAAGGTCAATCATGTTACCATAGCATTATCAAGAAAACTGAAAAAAGCAGAGCAAACAAAGTCTTAAAGTTACATCACTTGACTGAGATATTTCAATAGTACCTCCTGGTGGCTCAGAGAAGACTTGCTGTTGCCCTTCATGATAACAGGTGATAGCAAATCATACACCAAGTTGAGGCAGTCAGCTGTTGGTGTAGCCACATCCATTACATAAGATAGTAACCTAATTACATAGAAAAAGGGGAACACCACAAGTGTAATGAATGAGGAAAAGCGTCAAAGAGCAAATTCATTAAATTTAGTATTTATAGTATTCAAGAACAGATATAGCAAATTAACATCAGATTACCTTAACCTGGTATATATGTCAGACACCCCATAATATGATGCAAATTCTGTTAAAAGCCATTTCCATGGACCATGTAACATTAAGTTCCTCTGTTGAAAGCCTTGAACTTTCATTGCAACTTCTAAAACTACGTCATATGCTACTGTCTCTGCCACAGAGCCACACTATAATCACAAGAAAGAGACAACTGTGTAACTGCCTGAGACAGAGTATAACAAGAAACTCATAATTTATATTATAAGATGTCATTTAGGGACAAAAAAGTGCTAAAAACCAAACGGTTAATAAAGTCTTTTTTTGCCACTTCATAAAGCTTTTATTTTCCCTCATCTGATAGTTGCCAAGACTACAAGCATACATCTTATGCTTTTCAAATCCAGATTTCTGGTGGGGATTTAGTAGGATCTAAAAACTTGCATTTAATACTTTATAATATCTTTTTGACAGTGCCAAAAAGAATGTCTCTCAAGTAACTTTAGTAGAAGAAATCATATCACAGCTTCTAACAGTAATCAATAAGAAGATTATATCAGAAGGCCAAGGAAATTATTTGGAGAGAACACCACCTTTTAACTTTATGCAGTTTCTTAGTTCCCATTTCATGGCAAGTATGCAAAATGAGGAGGTAAATCCCACGTCCATTGCGCACAAATGATGGTAAGGCCATGATTTAAGGCAAACAGCTCATAAATGCTGCTTATGTTCATAGTAGCTAACCTTGGGATGACTGTTGTCATATGAACTTGTTGAATAATGTATATAAAGTTGTATCTTGCCCACAAGGTTGTGCTCTTGCCCGTGATAAATGTTCCACCAGCGTAATTTGTCAGCCTGCATTCAGATTACACGAGTTCTAGTGTAATTATCATCATCTAATGTAAGAATGCACTGAGAGTGTATTGTGAATGTGCTTGCTGGCAAAGGGTATTTATGTATTTTGGGTATCTAAAACGTACAGGTGGTGTTCTCAGTTCAGCATGTGCCAATTCTTTATTTCCTCAAAAAAAAAAAAAAACAAAAAAACAAAACAAAAACAAAAACAAAAACAAGAAGAAGCATGTAAGAAGATCTATAGCCATATAATGCAGAGTGTGCTCAGGACGCATTTTCTTGATTTCCATCAATTCTATTATTTGATTCTCTACTTTGACAGACACAAATAACACCACCAAAAAGAAAGTGCTTCAAAAAATATTACCGGGTCATCAGCAATATTAGCCACTTGAACAAGCACACGGCCAAAATGCTTCCCCTTAGAATCTTGGACTTCAACAAGCAGATCATCTCCTAGGCTGTCTGGAAAACTGTAAAGTACTCAGCAGTTTGTTCAGAAAGTACAGTCATAAAAGACAAAGAAAAACTACTTACAACATGTGGGTTTCACATGACCCAGGCTGCATTCTGATGGCATCTTCTTCAGTCATGCTTTTGAGTCTTAATAAACATGAGTATGTTTCTGGACACATATTACACATAATAGAAAGAAAAGTTTATGAAGGATAAATGATAGATTAATACTTTACAACAAAAAAATGAGAACGGAGCAGGAAGGATTTCACAGCTATTCTGAGTACATGTAATTCATTAACGCAGACAATAAACATGCAAGGGCATAGAAGTGAGAATTAAAGAGTGAAGACTTCCAGAAACATCCAAGAAATGGTTACATTGTTACGATAAAATATAAAATAAAAGAAAAATTAACGAGAATATTAATACAAGCTTGCCTGACAGCACAAAAAGAAAATCGTTCCAAATTTTTTTTTTGGAAAATCATATGCTGCTCTGAAGGAACAACAATGAAAGATTATTCATAAAATTTGCACTTTGAAACCACTCCCTCCATTCCAAAATGTTTGTCCCTTTGGGGTTTTTCAGACAGACCAAGAAAATAGATAGATAGCTTAAATTATAGTAAAATATATTATTTTACTAAAATATCCCCTCCTAGTGGGATAAGGCTTTGTTGTCCCTCTTGTCACAACTAAAATATCCCTGAATACTCTTAAACTAATTTATTGGAGTATTATCTTGAATGCTTCATTGAAATTCTAAAGTAACACTCATTTTGAAAAAACACAAACCCCGAAGTGACAAACGTTTAGAGTGAAAGGAGTACTTAGTTGCCCATATGAATTCTTCAACACATTCAAATAAGAGTAATATTTCAGACAGGCACACCCACACCAAAAAAATAATACTTGTTGTACAACATATTGCCCACATAAAATAAGTCGGCAGCTTAGGTATTAAGCACCTGATGTCATTCTAAGTTTCTTGATTCTGTGACTTACAATTCTTAAAATTAAAAGAAGCTCATAAGAAGAGTTGGCAGCAGCCAAGTACAATAAGAGACCCAAACTCAACTAAGCTAACGCATCCTTGTGTTAAGCACAGGGTCACATACAAATTATAAAGAATCAAAGTTACTACATAAAAAAGAAGGAATTTCTCCAACAGTACCCCACTTTCACTGAATCAACTGTGACATTTTACAACTCAAGTAACTCTCCGGTGAGACTAGGGCAGTAGGAAAGAATAAAATACCAACCATTGGAATCAGCACCCACAGGAATAAAAATGCACAGGTTACAAAGAAATCTTGATTGGCTGCAAAGTAGTGCATAAAAAATTGCATGTTCACATACCTTGCACAACTTCATATGATGATGGAGAGTTTCGGAGAGTTTTAACACCAGCTTTCAGGAGTCCAGAAACCTGCTGTATGTACCGGCTGCTGGCATGGATATATGCCAAACTTTGCTGTGCAAAGGAACCGTTCACAGGTACACGTGGGGAAAATCGAACTTTTTTTAGGGATTGCCATCCGGAAGAAAGTGTAGACTGCAGACTGGAAAAATGATGTTGCACAGACTCCATTTTAATTTTAGGCGCCCTTAAAGATGATATGCTACAGCCAGAAGGGGGTTCCAGGCCCAGTTTGACTTTACGTACTGCACAATAAAGCAATATCAACGACTTGATGTGGAGAAATTAGAAGAATGAATAGTCAAAACTGACATAAAAATCAACCTTGCACTTTCATCTTTCCAATGAGTTTTTTATGTTTTGGTGCAACACCTTCACTGGAAAGCTCTGAATTTTGTTTCAGCATTAGTTCATCCTCCGATTGTAGTAGGACTTGCCGCAATCTAAAATTCAATATATATGGAGAAAACAACAACACATAAATGAGAATCTCAGACTAAAAGCCAGAACCATGGTTACCGATATATAATTTCAGCAATTCTCAGACCAGAGTTAACCAAAGATTCCTTCTTATAGAATTATCAGTACATGACAATGATAAACATTTTATATCTATTCTAGCATCTTGTATGCCCAGACGGATGCTCCCCAGCCTCCACTTCAAAAGCCAGACCGTGTTATATGGGTTTATCTCCTCCAAGGATTAAATAGCACAATAAAGCAAGGTTCATCTTTAGATGACAGAATCAATGACATCAAGAGAAAGAGTTCAAACTCACCCAAATGCATCCCTTAGTAACGAACATTCATTTTCTAGAAACATAGGAGCTTCCATGCATTGTATTGCCCAAGCATGAAGACAAAGACGCACACAAGCATCATAGGCTATAACAGCATGCCATGGACCAAGGGCGCTGAAATGGATTAACATAAGCACATAATTAATGGATACAAACTAGAAGAATACCTCGCTCAAGCATCAGCCTAATTAACATAAATGATACCTTGCATGAAAGGTTGGAACACGAGCAGAATGTGAACTTGAAGATGCAACAGCCTCTGAACCAGTAGCAGTTCTGTAACACATACACTTCAAAATAAGTTGATACTGAATTTATAAAGGCTTGCACATGTTGTGTGACTAGAAAGTCAATGTATTTTGTAGGCAGAAAGAAGAGCCTAGAGTCATGCTTGTTCTCGTCAAATACACAAACCTGACATATTGGTCAAGATTCTCATTTCCTTTACTGTTCTCTATCTTATCCTCAGACATGGATTTGAATGGGCTTGATTCGTTCCAAGCAGAAAACCCCTGTGAATCAGCAGTATGAGCTCTAGAAGCTGTAATTTTCTCAGAAACTTGCTTGATTTCTTGACCAGAACTGCAAAATGGGGGAGCACTGGGAATGTCTTCATCATCACCATCAGACAATCTTCCATTCTAGGTATTTTCATACAGAAATCATGAGTGTAGGTCATTTTCTGCTATAAGAGAAATTATATTTGGAAGTGGTAGCAGGTAAGAGCTTAGAAGCTAAAGAAGAGAAAATTCTTAAAGCACATTCAAAGATGACAATAATGCCTGAGCAAACATTAAGTAGTTGACTTTCCTTAGTCTTTTCCTTTTCCTCTTTCTTTCTTTGCATTTTTTTGGGGTGAAAGTTGCACACAGGGAATAACCATTTTTGCTTATTCTCACTATTATGCGAGTCCATAATCTTCTAAGCAAGATATAACAGGTCCAACAAGACAATTGACAATCGTACAAAACAGATAAATGAAAATTAATAATCTATCACGTTACAGCCCTGCACTTGATTTGATTATAAGCAAGTCACTGCATACCTTTTCAGGAGCATGGTACACATTCATCCTTGAAGGCACACTAGAAGTATACCCCTCTGAAAGATAAGCTCTTGTCTTTGGTACAGTGCCATTGACGCTTCCTACAGGTGTGGTAGAAAATTCTGAGCTCGCAGCAGAATCTGATGACTCGTCCTCCGTAAAATTACTCTGCATTGCATTCCTAGTTCCCGCCATCTGGAGATTTCTCACAGAGCCAGGTCTTCTAGCCATTGTTTCCTTAGAGGAACTCACCTCAGAGAACGTATAGTCACTACCGTATTGGGACGGCCTTTGCGAGAAATTCCTATATCTGTGATCGGCGCCATTGGGGACTCTATGGTCTTGGGGAGACGAATCCAGTGAGTATCTTCCACCATAATCTTCTTCTTCCGAGTCAATGGCATCATTATCAGAATTAGTGCCACTATCATCGACCCCACTAGGAATTGCATTCGCAGGAAAATGACCACTTCTGAATTTCGCTGGCGGTGGTAACCCAAATCCTTTAGCACCACCGCTCTTCAACCCGCCAACAGGATCAATTCGAGATCTTAAACTTGAATCAGAGAAGGGAATTTCCTTCTGGACACCAACAAAATCAGGACTTAGAGAAATCAGTATACATTTAGAGAAATACATGCTATTATTCAGAAATCCAAACTTCGATGCAATAACAAGTGGAATTTCTTTAGATCGATATCTATCTTTTACAATAGAATGTTGGGAGAAAGAGAAAAGGAAGAAAAAAATCAATGAAGCTGACCTCTCGAACCCATCGAAGTGAACTCTTGTCAAGTCCTTCAGTAAACATGGTCGTGGCTGAGTCTTCTCCTGCACCAGCAACCACACCCAGATAACCTTTGCTCCAAATTCGCAACCTCGGCCCTCAAGCAAAATGTACATAAATGTGAAGCTTGGGCTAAAAAAACAATACTTCAGAGATGAATTGAAGTAAAGGGATTTAATGCAGAGAGAGGCAGATAGAAGCAATGCCAAAGCAAAGCTTTGAGATTCAATCAGCTTAAGAACACTGGAGTGCGGACAATGGGAGATTCGAGTGGAGACAAAAAAGGGTTTGCTTCCTCATAAAGCTTTCTTCGTTCAGCTCTCTGAGAAGGAGAGACCCACAAAAGCACCTCTACGACCCTCTTCGTGAGTTTTCAGTTCTTCTGTGCTCTCGGACTCGGTAAAACACTCTCTCTCTCTCTCTCTCTCTCTCTCTTAAGGGCAAGAAACATATTTCGACCTTTGACAGATTTTGCTAGATCTATTCCCGATAAAAAAAAAAAATCGCTAAATTTCCTCAATCAACGCCCCCTATAAAGAGTACGCTTGTAGCATTTCAATAGCAGAGAAATTCTATTTTTTAATAATAATAATAAAGAGAAGTAAATTGCAGGTCGGTGAGGGGGTCATTTTTGCCGTATGAAAACGACGGCGTATGCCAGCCAAAGGAATGATGATGTCTGTAGACTGTATTCTGTGTCTTACACCCAACAAATTAAAATGAAGGTTTGTTCAAAAAAACAAATTAAAATGAAGGAAAGAAGAATCTTAAGTGGTCCGAAAATAAAGCACACGTAGTTTATACTTTCACGCGAGTAGCAGTGAAAGTAAGAAAAAGTAACAGAAATTTCTGACGTGGCAAAGCGATGGGCGGTTTCTAGAGGTTTACAATTAATCCATTAATTAATTATTATCCTTGCATGACTAAACAGTCGAACGTTGTAGTGTGGAAAGGAAAGTGCAAACACTCCGGAAGGACGCCCCGCTAGTCGCATTATGCACATGGTGGTGGGTCCCGCCTTATTGCCATTTTTATGTCTCGTTGCTGTTGCGTCTACTCAACAAGCTAACCGCAAAATTGCTGCTGACTAGTTGCCCTAACCCGAGGTTGTAAAAGCATAGTTTTTACATAAAAATGGAGGGCGGATGAAAAATTGTAAAACATAAAATCGTAATATAAAACATAGTTTTTACCTATATATATAAATAAAAAAATTTAAAAAAAGTAAAGCATCTGTCATCACCCATACACATACTGATCAATACAATATCAATCAAAATATCCAACATTGTCATCAAATATCATTCAAATAAAGACAGTTGTCATTATCCATAGTTTCATACATATATTAATCAATGCATTTCCAGTTGTAAATACAGATTGAGAATTTTTATTATAAATATAGCATTTTTCAGTTGTTAATATAACATTTCTAATTATAAATACGGATTGCGAATTTTTTAATTAATTAGACTTTTTTGTAATTAATTCTGCTTCTTGGGGCTCAAATGTAATTTTCTCTTCAAAATATTCAACATTGGGCCTAACTTACATTTTTTTCAAAAAAACCCACGCTTTTACGTTTTATGGATGTGTTTTTTACGTTTTTACTCCTTATGCGTTTTTTTCCCAAACGAAACTCGTTTTGCTTAATTTAAATCGTAAAAACGCGTTTTTAATAACCATAAACCTAACACTAACAGCTCGATGTGGGTGGTCCGTTGGATGAACCGACCCGATACGATAAATTGGTTTGTTATTGAGTCAGACGGTGTGTCGTTAGTGACATGATTGGAGGTCGGGCCGCTGAAAGAACTCGGATCATGCCCCATGACGATGACCCGAGGGAATATGTGAGCGAATAAAAGTGGAATCTTGACGACACTTTTCATTTGAAAATTTGTTTAATGGTCATCCGATCACGAAAGCAATATATAATAATGACTTTGATGTTTCTTTTTAATCCATTGATTCTCAAGACTAAAATTATGAGTTTGACATGATTGAAGCAGCAGGTAGGTCCTTACGCATTAAGCTAATGTTTCCTACAACGCCACCAAACATTCAGAATGATGAAAAAAACATGGGATACAATTTAATTCAAATGGATTTAACCCTGCGTTCTCAGGTCAAGCTCCTGCAAGTAAAAGGGGTGATGGGACTGGGAAAATTATTGTGCGTCCAAAGCGTGTTCAGAACTGCACAGCATATATGAACACCGTACCACTCTCAGCTAGCGGAAAACCTGAACTGATGAAAAGTGTAGATTACATTTTGTGAGCAATAATGCAAAGCACAGCCCATGCACCGATTCTTGGGGGGTAAGTCATAAGATGAGCATGTGATATCATGCAACAGATTCTGTAAAACGGAGGATGATTAATCACTTTTTCAATTAATGATTTATTGTCAAATATAAATGAACAGTGAATGGTGGGAAATTAAACCTAATGAGCAAGCTTCAGAAGTTTTCATTCTTTTGATGTCATCATGTTTGTCAATTCAAGACATCAAAAAGGCATCCAGCTAGTAGCCATAAAGCAATATTTAATTCCACAAGGATTATATTGCCAGCTACGGGTGAAAGCGTCCGCTAGCACTGACCTTGAGAGGTCAAGATAACAATATTTAATTAATGATTACAGTGACAACATTGTGGGCCTTTTCTTCTTGGCTTGGCCGGCCATCGCATATATTGCGGCTTTTACAGTGCAAATTGCGAGCTTTTCTTGTTTTAGTTTATGGAAGCACAAAAGGACAGGACCGAGAACAATTGATGGAGCAAGAGATAATGATATTGTCGTGTTTCTATCCCATGAATGGTGTTTCAGGTTAGCAACGTTGCCAACTTAGTCAGCAATGACGAGGCAATGAGAATTGATTCCTTTTTTCAGTCCACATACTCAGTAATTTTTTTTTCCAATTATTAATGGTCAGCTTTTTCCCCAGATTAATAATAATAATAATAATAAGGGTTAAAGTGTAAAAATACACATAATTTTTTTCCAGGAGCACCAAACACCAAAAAAATTTTTTTAAAACAAAAATACACATGTGATTATTATTTGGAGTAAAAGTCACATTCCACTATTGAGTCACTATTCATCATAATGAGAGAGAAAAATATAAAGTGAACAGTAAGATAACGGCGGTAAACAGTGACTTAACGGTATGATGTGACTTTTGCTCTAAAATAGTAACTATATGTGTATTTTTGCTCCAAAAAAAAGTTCTTGGTGTTGGGCGCTCTTGGAGAAAAATCTTAGGTATATTTTTGCCCCTTAACCCTTATTATTATTATTATTATTATTATTATTATTATTATTATGGGGTATTACAAGTCATATTAAGGACATATTTGGTTTGAGGCAAGATAGTTAAAATCAAGATTTTACATAAAATTGGAAGATGGATAAAAAATTGTAAAACATAAAATCGTAACATAGTAAAATCATAAAAATATAAAAGTGTTTGGAAAATTAGTAAAATCATTTTAATGAATAAAAAATCATAAAAACGTAAAATCGCAGTGATAAAACGAGATTTTAATTACTATAGTTTGAGGGGAAGGAGGTGAGAGAAAATTTTTACCTTATTTTAAGCAAATTGTCTATATGAATTTTTCAATATTTCATAATTATACTTTAAAAAAAAACATTTTTTTTCATTAATAATAATTTGATAAAGGCCTTCACTCCCATCTCATCCTTTCTCCTCCCCTCAAACCAAAACACACTATAATTTATGTTTAAAATTGTGTACAATTCCCGTCAAACATGTTTAATTAATGTTAAAATTTATATTTTTGTCAAATTTGAACCCTCATGATGAAAATTACGGTAAATCAACGCAGATGTTGTCCATCACACCCATGTTTTTATTGGAGAATCCTTCAGAGCTTTTCACGTCAGAATTTACCGAGCAAATAAGGAAATATAATATCGTCAATCACTAAATAACATCAATCAAATACTACGAGCGTGCTTGATTTAAATACGGATTAATAATTTCAACTCTATGAATGAATCCACTTTCCCTTGCTCCTCCCCATTGGGACGAGCACAGGGAGATCTGGGTGGTCCAGATCTCCCCATGAGATCAGGACTGTTCAATTTTTTTTTTATTTTCATAAGATTTTTGTGAAAAAATAATTTTTTAAGTACTAGCTAGTATCATAAAATAATTTTTTAAGTAAAAGTTAGTATTCTAAAATAATTTTTTAAAATTCTAAATACTTTTAGTCTCAGTCAATACTCTAAAAAATTTTTTGACAGTACCCTGAAGTACCTTTTTAATCTCAGTCACTCCCTTGAAAAATTTTATCATCTTAATAAAATTTTTTAGGGGATTGATTGAGACTAAAAAGATACTTCAGGCTACTGACTGGTACTGTTTAAAAAAAAATTAGGGTGCTGACTGTTGCTGAAAAATACTTTATAATCTTAAAAAATTATTTGAAGATTTTGAAAAATTTTTTTAGACTATTGAATGCTACTAAAAAGATATTTCAGGATACTTACTGGTACTGAAAAAAAAAATCCAGATAAAATTTTTTTACAAAAATCTTATAAAAATATAAAAAAAAAAATTGGGTGGTTCAGATCTCATGGGGAGATCTGGACCGCCCAGATCTCCTTGCGCTCGTCCCAAGGGGGACGAGCGCTCCCTACTCGTCCAAAGGACGAACAGAGAAAGTGGATCTGTACATGAACATATCAAGATGAGCTGGGAAAGTGGATCCGTACATGAACATATCACCTCATCAATCAATACCATTGAGGTAGCCATGAGTTTCTTTGTTAAGATACACTCTACAAGTAGCCGAAGAGTTGTCACAGTCATGAATTAGAGTTCAGTTACAGGAGTAACGAAATCTTTGCTTCCGGCCTCCTAAACTCGCTTCCAGATGAATTTCCAAGGTACAAGACAGCTCTATATAATCCATATGCTTCTTTTACAATCATGAAGGCAGTTGAATCAGGTGTGCATTTCCAGCACTATTTTTGAATAACTTCTTTATGCGCCTTATATGACAGAATGACATTCCATATCAAAGATACAACATTAGCAGCAAGGACCTGCAATTGATTCACACAACAGTTCCATAAATTAATCTGGAGGGAGAAGACAGAACCAAATATAGATGCTAGATATGGTATATCGCGTGTCAAGAAGACAGCATTTATGGGGATAGAGGTAACAACATGATAGACTAAAGGATTAGCGTAAGATAATGGAAGTTGCGGAAAGTTGAAAATTTTAGGAATAAATATTTGTTAATATAATTTTAGATATTGTTTATTTTATTTAGGAATTAATTATTAATTGTTCGTTGGGAGAATTACACTCAGGTCCCAAGGACAAAAAATAATTACCAAAAGGTCCTGTGCCAGAATTCAATTATAAAAAAGTTCTTGGGACTTTTTAGTAATTAATTGAATCCGTATTTATAACTGAAAATGCTATATCAACAACTCAAAATACATTTTCAGTTGTTAATATAATATTTTTAGTTGTAAATGCGGATTGAGAACTTTTGTTGATGTTAATATAGTATTTTCAGTTGTAAATACTGATTGAGAAATTTTCACTTAATTACAAAAAAGTCCCAAAAGACTTTTTTGTAATGGAATTCTGGCATGGAACCTTTTGGAAATTATTTTTGGTCCTTAGGACCTGAGTGTAATTCTCCCTTGTTCTTTTTAGTAGTTGAGAAACAAGTGGAACATCCACAAAGTACAAGTTAGTTGCTAGAATCATGGGTTGTTAACTATTTGAATTTCGTATTTGAATTTTGAATTAGAATCTCTCCGTAAGTTATTTTTATAAATTGGCTTTTGCCTATTCAATAAAGTATGAAATAGATATGGAAAATTATTAGAGAATTACTTCTCCAATTATGGGAGATTCTCTTTGGATTTTAGTAATATCAGTATCATGAAAACTAATTAATTTGAGATATTTGGTGAAATTTTTTTTTTTCTAGAAAACAACATATAATTTAAATATAAATAAATACAATATATAAAAAAAAATTAAAAAAAATATTCCCATAGGCACCTAAGGGGCACATAAGGTGCTTGGCACCTAATGTGAACTCTCTATGAATTCTATTCTCATTTTTGTCCAGGAATAATCATGATTATCGGAGTCCACATTAAATGTTTTTCCTTATGTGCTTGTTACATATTTTTTTAAAAAAAAATCAATGAGGGATTGGTACTTTTTTTTTGTTTTTTGCTTGAAAGAGAAACTGTATAAGGAAAAGTAAAGAAAAACATGTAACAAGCACATAAGGAAAAACACCTAACGTGACTTTGATTATCGTTGTTGGTGTCAGATGACGACCAAACACAAACAGATATGGGCATAAACTTTGGATTATTATGGTAGAACTGCAATGGAATTAAACCAAACCGGCCTGTATACTAAAAAAATCGCTATCTTAAACTCACTTTACGTTATTTGGCTGCGCAATATTAGTGGAGGAACTTGCTCCGGAGGAAAACCCTTCCTTACCTCATCATGGTTCTTTTCTTAAATATCTGGAATTATCCGACAGATGATTGTTTCTGAAACGAAGACGAATATCGCGGCACATTTTAGACGTACGCGGCACGCCGATAGACACAGATACGAAGGGAAAGCCAGGACACCAATCCTGACCTGATTTCCTCTCCAATTTCATATACCCAGACACAGCGTCGAAGTTTTCATTCAGTTTCGAAGCAAATAAGCCTTTCTTTCGGTGTTTTTGAAATTCAACATGACGTGGGATGAGTGGGACAATAATATCCCAGAAGGTGCTCAACCTGACCAAGATTCCCATCTCAACTTCGATTTCTTCTCTGCTCTGTTCAAGCCCAAGGTAAATCTGGAAGATTTCGAGCGCTGACTCCCATCCTTATGTTTATACCTCTGAAATTTCATCTGTTTTTAAGATTTATTTCGTTCTTAGGGATTGTTTACTCTAGTCGTATTCGTCCGATGTGTGGTGTCCTGAAATTCTGAGTTGTATTTCACAGGATTATTACAAGATTCTGGAAGTAGATTATGATGCCACAGACGACGCTATTCGTTCCAATTACATTCGTCTAGCTCTGGTGTGTTGTCCAGTCTCTCAATTTCTATCATCTATCGTTTTCTTAGTTGGGTTTCGGGCTAAGTGCTGATTTTCACCGCCGAGCTTAGGGTTAACCTTTCTCTGCTTCTTTGGGCACAGAAATGGCATCCGGACAAGCAGAAAGACCAAGATGCCGCAACCTCACAATTCCAAGAGATAAACGAGGCTTATCAGGGTCAGTAACCCTTCTTTTTTAGTCTCTCTTTTTAATCATGTAATTAGATGCCTATATTGTACTGTAAAATTTTAGGGTTATTCGTGGACATAAAAATATTCCTATCTAACTTGGGCAGTTGTTGATGTCTCATTGTTACTCATGAATTGTGATGATGGATGGCGATTGGCGGAGATCTAGACTAAAAATTGATTATTGTTTTAAGTGAAATGTGAATAATTGGTCTATGAACTTGGTGATATGTCTTAGATCTTCAACATAAATGCTTTCCTCACTTGGACAATGAACTTGGTGGTGTTATTGCTACTACTGTCAATAGAGAGCCTTCACCTAAGCTTCAGACCAAAAGTGTAATAAGTTTGATTCTATGCATTATTCATTTCATATGTTCTATTTTTTTTATTATTTGAATTCAACAAGGCAAGTAAAAGCTTGATACAGGTTAGGAGATTAGAGATATAAGATTCACTCTCCTATCATGTGCATATTGAGATGCACAATCCAAAACAAGAGAATCAAAATACATGGGGGTAATGTCAGCACGCATTCATAGCCGAAGGGTATGCACATATGACATATCATTGCCTCTCAGTGTGTGACGAAGTTGGAAGTTCAAAATCTGCAATTTGCAAGTGGATTTCTTGAATGATGTCCCATAGGGGGTGATCTTGATTTCCATCTCAGAAGAATTTCATATGTTCTTGATATGGTTGCCTTCTTCTTTTCCCCTTTCCTTTTGCTAAGTTTAATTGACTATCATACTCAAGAAGCTTAATTAATGATTAATATGTTAATAAATCAATAAATCTTCTCTCTGGATGATCAGCACTTAAATATTTAAAGACTGATGGGCACATAATCAATGAGGAAGGTGGGTCTATTTGAATTTTGAAGGTTTCGAGAATATATAACGCGGTTTATGTACCCAGTCGTGAAAGAGCTTAGATTAGGTGTTCAATAAATACGGCTAAGTATTTTGCTGTTACAATATCAATCTACTGGGGATTTTGTAGATTTTCTACTCTTCCTTTGTCTTGCTTATGCCTGTTAATGTATACAACACTGTAAAGATAGAGCATGATTAGAATAACATTTCTTTTGCTTTATTGAACAGTCTTGAGCGATCCTGCCAAAAGGAGAGAGTATGACGAAAATGGGATGCTCTATGTCTACGATTGCAATCTCATGGTAAGGGCTTCCATTGTAATCTGTCACATGAGCCATGCATATGAAAAACGGTTCATTTACCAAAAGAAATATATATATTTTTTCAGAATGAAGCTTTGATATTGTCATTTTACATTTTTCTTTATTGTTTGCCTCAGGATTATCTTAATCGTTACAAGAGCCTTATATTGACGTGTAATGGCCTTGGGATGAAGCAATTCATATGGTAAGCCAAATCAACACAGCGTGGAAATCCTACTAATGCATCTGGGACAAAGGTTTTTTGGGGTACCTGTCTCTGCATGACATACTCAGGAATGAAGGAGACCTGCTTTTGACATGCTTATGATGTACTAGGATGTCTTATTTCATGCTTCTGTATAAAAGTAGTTAGGAATTGGTTGCCACAACATTTAAGGGCCACTCCCTGCTGTCAAATGGATGTTTCTTTCTTGCGACTTACGGGTAGTTAGTATGTTAATGGATATCTGAGTTCATGCAGCTTTTCTACCATTAAACCAGATAAACCCCTACAATCATGACATGGCAATTTTAGTCTGCAAGAACAATCGGCTGTTGCCTAGAAAGATGAACTCAGAATTTGGGTAAAACAATATGTGATCTTGATTCATATGTACTTTCTGTATTATTGGTTTATATAACTAGTTTTTTCCATGTTAAATAAAATATAACTAAGAACTCAAAGATCTTTGACAAAATGTGATTATGGTGTCAACAATTTAAACTTTGGTAAGATGCATGAGAAGAAAAGATGCCAAATGAATGGAAAAAAAAATAGTGCAGGAGTTCATGGTCATGACTCTTGAGACACTAAATATCCAAACGATTATTCTCTAGGAAGAGTAAAAAATAACATGAAATCCAGAGGAGGAACATAGACCCGCATAAAATGAGCTAGCAACTTTCAAAAATAATAAACTACTCCTCTTATCTTTGATATAAGATACATTTAAGGAGTTAGTTTTGATCTTAACTATAAGATATAGTTTACATATTTATCTATTTGTTCCTCATTTACCTTTATTTATACCCTCTCAACAATAACTAAGAAGAAGAGGGAATGAGAGTATTAAGGGGGATGATTAGGTTATTTTAGAAAATAAATATTATATTAATAAACTTAACTAACTTCCTTAAACAAGTATCTCTTATATTAAAGATTGGAGGAATATTAATAACAAAAAAAAAAAAAGATTGGAGGAATACATCGTAAACACAACCAAGCATTTTCGACATTATACTTGTTTATTTGGAGCCAAATTATTATGTTACATATTTTCGTGACCGGTTTCCTGGGTTGAAAATCTTGCAAGTGTTTGCCCTTTTCTGTCAAATTGCTCTATCCAAATATGGTGGCCTTATATTTTTTGACTGCGCTGTTATAGGTTCATAACTTTTATACATCGATTCAAAAGGGTGGTCCGCGCAGTCAGGACTTCAGAATGAAGAGGACCAAGATTAAAGGAGACACCGTTCAGAGTTCACATCAATTCTAATGAGACCGAACATACATGTATGATTCCCAAAAACAAAACTTCGGAGAGGCCCTCTTATCTCCACCATTGCATCAATATACGATCGATCCAAAGAACTAAATCTTTCAGTCATGTCCGACGAATGGACTAATTTGAAAACTTAGAAGCAATATTCGATTGAACTAATGCGGCTGGGTTGCACAGACACATATTGATGGGAAAAAAACACCAATGTAGTAACGTTTATAAAAAATTGTACCCAATTAGAACACTTTAAAAAAGAATTATTAAAATAATATAGTTAAAGGCGGGCGTCAAAATAGTTGATGTCACTAGGTAGTGGCGTCAATTTAACTGACACAGGTGGCGACAATTTACAGGTGTCAATTAATTGACGCCTGTGACGTCATTAATTGATACCATTGTTGGTCAACTATTATGACACTACTCTAATGTTGTCAGCTTTCATGACGCCCCATGATTCCTCACGCCACTCATAACATTTTAACGGGTGACGCCTTTAACTGTATTACTTGGGTAATTCTTTGTTAAAGTACTCTAATTGGGTAGAATTTTTGATAAAAGTGGCTAAATTTGTGCTCTTCCCCATATTGACGAGGAAGTTGTAATGAGATGGACTTTTGAGTCTTTTTTTTTTTGGGGGGGGGGGGGGTGGGGTTGGGAAGGAAGGTGTGTGAACTTGGCCGGACTTGATTATAAATCCCATGACAAACCGACGATGGTGCTTAATAAAAACAAACAAATCGGCAAAAAGTGCCTGACGTGAAATCACAAAGAACGATTACTCATTTTAATATAACAAGTCTAGAAATTAGTAACAGCAAGCAGAATTCCACAGTACACTGATCCACCATATCATAAATTTACAGTGCTCAATTCTCGTTACCAATTTGTTTGGACAACATGTGAACTTAGTCTCATTTTTATTTGGTCAGCCAGCGTGCGACCTTATTTAGCAGACAAAGGTGGTTCCTGTGATCAAATTCTATCGCTAAATTCAGCAGTCACTCCCTTGTGCTTTCTTTGATCCATTCTAGGTATTTAAGATTGCCCCCCGTGATGGGTAAAGAGATCACTTCTGGCACCCTAGAGAGACAAAAAAATGTCAGAAACACATAAGAACATCAACCTGTTTTACACTCAATCCTAATATATTCAAGTGCTCTTCAAGTTTAGTTTTACTGTCAGATACAACGTGCGACTCAAACTTTGCAACGCAAATTTGAAATAATAGTAATTGATCAGAAGCATCGGCCTTACTCATATTCGTGATTTGCTCTGACATGCTCCGTCAGTGCTTCCAAAAGAGATTGCCTAGTCTTGATTATAAGAAGTTCCTCCGAATCAGTTTGAATCTGTCAATTTGCAACACACAGCTGACATTGATAAGCCACACCATACTGTCAATTTAACTATGCACTATTTTCACCAATTGTCAATGAGGAGAGTAATGAACAAAAGAAAATTTGAAAAACGTAATGATAAATGGAAAAGTTCCTCATGAGGAGCTCTAGCTACGCCAGCATTCTCAAGTCAATATGGAAAATGAAGCTCATACCTCTCCTTTCCATTCATACACAGATTCAATACCTGCATTAGTCGGTAAAAAAACCCTCTTTAGACATAATTCACATTCACATGGTTATAAAATTCTGATTAGAAAATGCAATCTTGATATTTAGCTTGCAAATAAGACTATTGCAAAGTTTTTAACTCAAGACCATCTTCTTGAAATGCCTCCAAAGTCATGGCACAGGTGCTTGGTAGTCTGATAAGCCATATCGAAAACAACCATCATAGCAGAGGTTATCCAAATCCTGAGAAGAAAGATCCTTTCATACCCGGAACCCTATTTACACAAGCTGCAAGTCTCTCTTTCACAATGCTTTCGGCCAACTTCTTGCCTGCAGAATCATGCGCGTTTATAAAAATTTGGACCATATAAAGCCATAAAAAATACACCTTAGACAAGGACGACAGAGAGTATTATAATTAAGATAAATAACATGATTTAACTATGTTTTCAAAGTCTTCAACCCTTGATACTAACTCAGCCCAATTCTTCATGGGCCAGAAGCCGAATGACATGTGATGTTAGTCAGTAATCCACAATCTCAATTCTCAACGAATCAATTGCGCAAACTGGAACGAACCATTCCTGCAAGGAAAATGAAGAAAAACAAAACAGTGCTCAAACCTGCTTCTTTGTTGGGAACAGTGACATAGACAACAATGCTTGGAACAGTGGCGCTTTTCTCTTCCATGGCTTTGGTACCAACGCTGGTGGCAGCGGAGTGCCTACGGAACTTTGATCTGAGACGGAAGGAAACAATCGCGCAAAGAATGAAAACAAACGAATAATAAAATAATTCGAAACAAGTAAGATGATTCGGATTCAGAAACAGAAGCAATGGATGAAAATTCGGATGGCGACGGCGTCGTACTGTAGGAGAGGGAAAATGGGGAGAGACTGAGCACAGCCCGTTTTGGAGGGAGAACAGATGCCCGAGGTGAAGAGGCAGAAAGCGCCAAGCAAGGGAAGACGGCGATGCAGCGAAGAGGCAAAGACGAAGGAAGCTTTGGTGGAAGTAGCGAGAGTGGAAGCCATTTTGGGCGATGCCAATGGCGTCAATCATATAGGGTGGTGCGCGTGTCCATCACCCCTCATCGGCTTTCTCTTGCTTGATACCCTCCTCTTCCTTCATTCGCCTACGTGTCCAGCTGTCGTATGGGCCACGTGTATATACCTCTCCCATGCTGGAGGCCCCCCCGGGGGGAATCGCCGGATTTTAAGTCAAGGTTTTCATAGAAGCAACCACAGCTTACAGCTAAATGCCTCGCAGACAAAATTATTTTTTTTAAAAAAATTATTTATTAGTATGAAAATTAACCAAAATAATTTAGATAAAAAAATGGTAGATATAAATATTTTAAAATAATTAAATTATTATTTTTAATATCTTTAGAAAAAATGTAACCCTCTCTTATATTTAGAAATGGAGGATTATAACTTTGTATCGCACGCAACTTATTTTCAATGACAAATGTTTGAAAATAAAAATAATTATATATTTCTGCGTTATATCTTGATACGCAACACGCGCTACTGCTGGCCTCATAGTCACATTGCCCACGCAAGAAGGGCAGAGGTCAAGTTTTAATGGGTCGCTGAGGCCCATGAGCCATGCAAAAATAACTTTTTTGGGTGGACTCTAAAACCTGCCTGCCTTGGTATCTTTTGTGTGTGTGTGTTTCGACGGGTTCAGAGAGAAGTAAGGATGGCCACAACTGAATGGACCATCCATGTTTGGGATTAACCCATTTATGTTCAAATCCACAGCCAGAAAACAAAAACAAAAAAGCAGTTCTAGTATTATCATGTTTAATAGTACTACAGTAACTTTAACTTGACTAACACTCAAATAATACTTGATCTAGACTTATAATTAAATACTTTATTCATTCAATGAAAACTGAAAAACAATAATTGTTCGGAAATGGAATTGATCACTTATATATATAAATATAAATGGAGGTTGTAATATATACACGCAATTTTTTGACATTCAGTGTAATTAGGAGTAACATGAACTTTCTTCCTTTCAAATAGTCATTGTTTTTATGTAGATTGAGAATTATAGAATTGTCATGTGACCACCTGTCACGGTGCCAGTGAATGGACGAGATGGGGGAGCAAACTCCCAAGAAGGCAAAAACAAAAGGCACCAAACAGCATCAATTACAAATTTTGGACGACAAATAAACTACTGCATATAAAAAAGTGGGAATAGAAAGAAAACAAAAATATAAAAGGTTTGGGTGGTCTGATAGCTCCCACAAATTTCAATTTAATTTTTTACCAACGTTATCACACTATATACAAATAATACATACACACATATCTAACATTTAATAAGATTCATATCATTTTCAATTATTTTTTTTCATTTCAAATGACATTTCAAACAATATTCTAAATAAAAGCTTATTTTGATAAAAGTCACTTTTACGATCGGTATCAGTGTATGTTTGGATGACACTCAAAACTTATGTTTTGTGTAAACTAAGACAAAATTTCTCTCACATACTTATCTCATATTATGCAAAATTTAGATTTTGAAAGGTTTCTAAATCTTAAACACAAATCACATTTATAGTATAACTTTTATATTGTTTTCCTGTGTAACCCATCTAAAAAAGCATTTTTACTAAAACAACAAGAATGGAAAGGTTGAGATTGATGATGGAGAGCGTGGCTTGCGTGAGACTCAAAAATAAGTTAATGAGAGTTCAGAGTGATTTGACTAATCCAAATTAAACCCTCCAAGTTGGATTGGATGGATTCTAATGTGTGTTAGGGAATAGGGAGTGAGAGAGAAGTATGAATGAAACAAACGTCTTCCTGTTATGAATATTCTTATTATGTGGATGTCCATTGACCTATAATCTCCAAATACAGGATGACATGGTATATATGCATAGTAATCTACTATTTGCATCCTTCTATAAATAGAGGTCTCCTGTAACTATTCATTACACTTGAATGAGAATCTATTTCATCTCTCTAGAATTTCCTCTGACTTCTCTCTAGAATTCCTTCAGTTTCATAATACGTTATCAGCACGATTGCTGATTCTTTCCCTATCTTCAGATCTGCATCTTCCCCTTTTTCATACGCCTCAACCTCTGAATTCTTCCTTCCTCCTTCTCTCTTATTTTCAGCTTAAATATTTCTCAGGGCGTCAAACACACCGGTACCACTCCCATTGGTGCCATTATCAGTAATCTCTGCTTCACCCTTCTTGCTTGCTTCAGTGCCGTTATGATATCCATCATTATTTTCTTTTGCTCCTACCTTTTCCTCAGTTCTGAAGCTTATTTCTTTATGCTCTCCTTCAATTTCAATAATTTCAACCTTTTTCCAACCTGCTTATCTGCTTCAAATTCCTTCAGCTCCTCAGGTCTATTCAATCTTCCTTGGTTCGCGCTTCTCTGCTTCTAATTCCCCGTCTTGCTCTTTGCTTCCCTTTTCCTTTGCTTTAGGTTTCCTTATTAATTCCTCCATTCATTCGTGGGCCCAGCTGCTGATTCCTTTCATTCATTAATTGAATGAATAGTGGGGTTGGATTATAATATATTATAATATGTGTAGTGGGGTAGAGTTAGGTGAGATGGGCCGTAAAGAATTAGAGGGGGAGGAGAGTTATTTGTTTGTATGTTTGGTGTCTTGTTTGTGGGTTGCAATTTTGTGTCCGTGATGATTGAGAATAGGCGAACAAGTTGGTGGATATGGTCCACACGTTTTCCTTTTTGCTTCACGTGTAGCATAGGACAATAATTATTCATGATTGAAGGAGGCACGGTTCAACAAAAAAAAAAAAAAAAACTTAGGGATGTGTTAATTCGTTAATTAAAATAAATAAATAAATAAGGGGTAAGAAGTGTAGCTATTGACAATCCAAGGTAAGTAGTATTAATGTTGTTAATTTGACTCCATATTGGAAGTTTAGATTTAATATTTCCTTTTAATTATTTTAATTTGAGATTTATTGTTACTAACATTTTCTTTTACTTATTTACTTTTATGTAACTAACATTTATGTCACTAACATTTAATTTTATTGCTACTAATATTTATTTATTTTTCATGGAGACACACTAGTATTTATTTAGTGGGTTCCAATTATTTATTTTATTTAATATTTTTTTTTTATGGTAGCAACATTATAGTGGGCTCCATTTATTTATTTTAAAATTTTAATTCTTTACTGCTCTATTTATTCTTCATGGAGGCACACTAGTATCTATTAGTGGGCTCTATTTATTTATTGCGTTTATTTATCTTTTATGGTGGTGCACTTTGTGAGCCCCATTTATTTTATTTAAATTCTTTATTGTTTTATTTATCTTTTATGGTAGCAACACTAGTATAGTGGGCACCATTTATTTTATTATTTACAGCTTTGTTTATTTAAATTCTTTATTACTTTATTTATCTTTTGTGGTAGCAACACTAGTATAGTGGGCACCATTTATTTTATTATTTACCGCTTTGTTTATTCTTCATGGTGGAAACACTAGTTTAGTGGGCTCCATTTATTTATTATTCATTTACAGCTTTATATCCCCCTTCCCTTTTATTTTTATTTATTTACTGTTTTCTATATATTATATATATATATTTACATTTGCATATGCATCCTCTTTCTTACCTATGGATGAGATAGGTCTCGCTGTGAGTTTACTACCATTCCTATTTCATCTTCTTTTTATTTATTTACCACGTTTATTTCCAGTCATTTATTTTATTTTTATTTATTTATTTACTGCTTTATATATATCCCCTCCCTTTTATTATTTATGGCAACGACACTAGTATATACATATTAGTGGGTTCCATCTATTTATTTTATTATGTTTATATTTTATTTATCCTGAAGATAAACTGTTAAAAGGCCATATATATTATGAGATCAAAATGCCATAGAGAGATGAGGCATAAATTGGCTTGAGACCAAGAGGCAAGATAGCCTTAATTTCAGAGGCAAGAAATGCCATAGAGAGATGAGGCATAAATTGGCTTGAGACCAAGAGGCAAGATAGCCTTAATTTAGGAGACAAGATAGCCTGAAGCCAAGAGGCAAGTTAGCCTGATAACAAGAGACAAATTATGAAACAATATTTGATCCATAAATTTTGTATGTTATCAATTGTATAAAGGCCTCAAAATTGTATATTTGGCATTAAATATTCCCTTAAATTATGAGACAAGGGATTGTATGATCATGATTGATATTATAAATAAATATATTCAATTTGCTATTGTAGTAGCAATATTGTGGTAAAGTCAAGAAATATTATGGATTAATTTCTTGCCATGATCAAACAAATAAGTGAGTTATGGATCATGAATTTTTATCCAACTTCATTCCCAGAAGTGAATGAAGCAAATATATTATTATGGTTGTTTTGTGATTTCTATTATTATAACAATTTTTGTGAATACGGGAGAGGAATATTCATAAATAAAATAATTAAACAAAAGGAAATATTATTTCAACAAAGTTTAATAGCGAGTGGCTCAACATCATTACAAACCTTAATCATCTCATTCTGAAGATATTTAATGTCTTCTTCTTTTGCTTTTCTTGAGATGGGATCCAGATGAGGCAAAGCTCTTCGTAATATCGAGATTTGCGTCATAAGTTTCTTGAGCTTCTTGTGTGGCCACTCAGTTAACCCTCCTTTTTGATAGATTTTTTGTATGGTGTGAGTAGACATATTTAATTGTTTACTCGCTTCATCAAGGGTTAAGTGAAAATAATTTCTTAAATCATGGAGCGTTGTTTTCTTTATTCTTTCTCTTTGCTCCATAGATAACCTATATAATTCACCCTGGTTAAGGGATGAAGTATCATAGGGTATACTTACTGCAGGTTGTTTTCCTTTGCCTAATGAGTGTTCAATATTGGTTTGAAATGAACTTCCATGGAGGTCATTTGGATTTATAGCCCATTCCGAACCAACACAGAGAACCTCATGATAGGCTAATACAGGATCACGCATCAAGATATATCCTGATGCTTGTAAATCTATACAATACTGTGTCAGAAATTGTTTGATTTCTTCAAAATTTTTCTTTGTGAAATCAAACATTGGAAGCCTGTCAGTATTATAAGATTTATCCTGTACTTTTTCAAATAAAACAGCATGGGTAATCATACCTGTTCTTCTTCCGTGAACTTCAAGTTTATGGTACTGAAGTCCGTTGGTATGAATAATTTCCCGTAAAACATGACAGCAACTACATTCCAATAAGCTAGTTGTTGCTAATTGACTTGTTGTTGATGGCTGGCTAGTGGTTGTTGGTTGGCTAATTGTTATTGGCTGGCTAATGGTTATCGGTTGGCTGATTGTTGCTAGCTGGATCCTGGTTGATGGCTGGCCGGTGGTTGTTTGCTGGCTTATGAATGCTGGCTCATTGATTGTTGTGACTATTGGTTGAATTTGACTAGTAGACTCCATTAGTTCTGCCATAGTTCTACACCTCTTAACAGGCCTCCTTGATGAACCTGTTTCAGTTGTACCTTCAATCCTTGTAGATTGTGGAAGAACACTTGTTCTTGGGGGAGAAGTAGGTACATTTGAAGCAGAAGGAGGAATAGCAGAAGGAGGAATAGTAGAAGGAGGAATAAACATTTCAAAGGGATTAGGAGATAACAAAGAAGTAAATGACATGTTGGGCTGATCATCATACAACAAAGCATCAAATAATGCTGTTTCAGATGTATCAGAAACTGGGATAAAACTGCTTGGTCCTGCCATGGTAATAGAATTTAGAGAAATATGTGTGAGTATCTGGTAGTTGGTATTATCAGATGCTTGAGTGTTTGTGAGGCATGTTCGTTTGCCTTCCTTTATTTATAGTCGAATTAAATCCTATTGAATCTCTGCAGATTTGCGTAGTCCTGTTAAATCTCTGCAGATCTGCTCCCTATAAAGCACGAGCCTGGAATCTTTTTGACTTTATATGCATACGACAATCTGAGTTGTTGCGCCTGTGATTCCACAGTGATGTGCCTGTGATTACACAGTATTGCGCTCGTGAATCTGCAATTATACACCTGATGATTTTGTATTTAATATATATTTGTTTGTTGATTCTGGAAAATGGAAATTTTGTTACCAGAAGTAACAAAATTATGCATTGATAATTCTTTGTGAATGTTTCTATGTTGATTCCCCAAAATGAATATTAGATTTGATGATAAATCATATGAAATGTTGGCATGACTTGTTTGATCATCCGAGTCATATATTATGTGCTGCATGTTCTCAGATAGAAATAATTATTGGAAATGGATCTCTGGAAATATATCAAATTGAAAGTTTACATATGAGATTATAAAGCTGCAAAGTTTGCAGTGATGTTTGCAACCAGAAGTTTGCAATATATTATGCGCGCAATTTCCAGATTGAATGATCCAGAAATAATGTATTAAAGTATCCATGAATGGATAGATCAATGATTATGAGAACAAAATTTATATGTTGTGTATATTTGCAGCAATTATATAAGTCAACAGAATTCTCCCCGTAAAATTTGGCTTTTGGTCAGGAGCCAGAATAATTCCATCTTAAAATGTTTTAAATGTGCAATGATTATTAATCTACTTCAATGCACATAGATGGATATACAAAGAAAATTGATGATTTGATGAGGGGGAGAAAAATAAGCAGATTGGGTAAAGATTTACTAGAATGAATTATCATTGGCTCATATTGATCATCGTACAAGGAATTGTGCACTAAAAGTTCAATATGATAATTCAATTTCAGAGTTTAGTTAATCGAATGCCAGAAGCATTTACTGACCTAAAGAAAGTGACAAAGTTACATATCCCAACTGCAAATGCTCCTATATGAATTGTTATAAAGCATGCCTGAAGCGTTGCAGGTCCATTGGTTTTTAAAAGATAAAAATCCTCAAAAGAGAAAAGGAGCAATAAAATATAGATGATCAAGTCGAGGATAAGTAAGAAAAGCTCCAGAAGAGCCATCTCCTGAAGAGATGTTATCTCCAGAAGAGATATTACAAGAAGAGTGTATTGTGGTCTAAAAAGAGACCCAAGTACCTAATATATGTGAATATAATGAGATCTCAATAAATTATGAATGAAATCCGATGGGACCGAAAAATAAAGTCGACATTGATGATATTTATGTTTATATGATAGCATATACTGTAATGATGATAATGAGGATCATGAGTCATACTATATTAGTATGTGAATATTTATGTGATAATTATTATCTGAATAAATATTTATGCACATGTGTATATTTATGATTTTACTTGAAAGATTTAGATCTTGCAGGTATACAATGAATACTTGATGATAGAAAGATAATGAAGCAATGTGGTCATCAGGGGGAGCAAGTCTGATGTAATCAAGAGGGGGAGACGATACACGCTGTACTCTTTTTCCCTTATCTAGGTTTTGTCCCACTGGGTTTTCCTAGAAAGGTTTTTAATGAGGCAAAACTCAACAGTGTATCAATGAATGTTGTACTCTTTTCTTTGGCTAGGTTTTTATCCCACTGGGTTTTTCCTAGTTAAAGTTTTTAACGAGACACATTCATAAATGGACATCCAAGGGGGAGTGTTATGAATATTCTTATTATGTGGATGTCCATTGACCTATAATCTCCAAATACAGGATGACATGGTATATATGCATAGTAATCTACTATTTGCATCCTTCTATAAATAGAGGTCTCCTGTAACTATTCATTACACTTGAATGAGAATCTATTTCATCTCTCTAGAATTTCCTCTGACTTCTCTCTAGAATTCCTTCAGTTTCATAATACTTCCCTTCTTGTTTGGAATTTTTTGATGATTTTCATAAAGACACTGCTCCCCTGCCTCCCTTTGCCAGCTCATTCCATGTCCTCTCCCCGACTTTTTATTTTATCTTCTCATTTTCCCATCTTCCACCCAAAACCACGTTCTATTGGTGTAAACCCCACATGTGGGCCCTCCCTCCTTCCACGCTGGACCCATTTATTTTGATATATAAAAGTTTTGAAAGGTTCAACACCAGTTCCTACCAAGGCTAGGGCACGGCCCCGGGCTCTATGAGCACTTACTAGGAATTTACGAGATCGCCTACCAAAGGAGTCCTAACGATGGCAGAAGGGATTAAACCTACGACCCAATGACCTAGTCCTGGATTCCTTACCATCTGTGCCAACTTCAATTTTAGTTCGGGTTTCGTTTGAGTTCCTATTTTAATACCATTACTGGGTCTCACTGGAGATCCGGCGGATGTTCTGGACGCTTGCGAGAGGCATATGCTTCTATCACCATATTCATTACAATATGCTATTCCTTCTCATATCAACACACACACACTTGCCCATTTTCTTTTCTTTATCGTTTGTCTTGGTAGCTAGCACACATTTCTTTATCCCATTATTATTATTATACACGAATTGATTAATGATGCCTTGTTTATTATTATAGTGAATCTCAAGAACTCCCTTCTCTGCCTCTATTTTCAGCTTCTTTTCCAGTTCAACATGTTCAAACCCAATCCAACATTGCCCACTTAATAAATTATGTCATATATCCTACTCAACACCAAATATTTTGAATTATTGCCTCGTCTTATCATTGGTTATTTTCCATGGAAATATTAAAGCTTTTCCTTGTCCGCACCTAATTGCGCGTTTGTATATACTACTGCAACAGCCACTGTATATTCATTTTGCTTAAAAAACTGGAATGATTTATAATTTGACTATTGCTGCGAATAAATAAAGAGACCAGCCTGAAAATATCCATTAACGAAACATACAGCACAAGGGACAAGAAGCGGACTTAGTAACAGGTGTTCTCGCATTTTGTTCCGTTGTTATGTGTTCATTTGTTAGTCCCAGGCAACCACATGCCTTTGAACTCACAACTGTGTGCAAGTGACAAAATCTCTAACATTGTGTGTGATCACGAGGAATCAAATCAAAGTTTGTCAAATGGAGCTACACTGAAAAATAATAAGAAACAAGAGAGATGGGAAGTCATAAATAGGCATGTGAGGACGGAAACAAAGGCAGGAACGTAAAAAGGCAGGCTTTGAATAGAAAGTATAGTAACAAGTGATGAGGAAGCAGCAGGCAGGCATGCTGAGCACAAAGCATAAAAACGATGCGGTCAGAAAAGGAAAAAAAAAGACAGTAAAATAATGGGTAAGTTAAAATATTACAGAGATTTGGAAACAGGGTCATATGTGCAACATTTGACTGCGACCAGAAGCAGAGTAGTAAAACGAGGGAGCGATAAGAGACAATGAGTTAAAAAAATGAAAGAGTTAAGAGTGGGGTGTGTGTGAGGGACACTCTGTGAAGCTCGGATCTCAAACAGTGACCACTTCTCTCTTTTAGACCATAACCGAAAGTCTTACCAGCTATGCATCCGTTATCATATGCTTAAAATAAGACTGGGTGGGAATATAGGCTTTGAAAACTGAACCACAACTGACACCAACCATATGCGATTAGTGTTCGCTGTTTCAAAAGCACGTTTGAAAAAAAAAGGTTTCATTTTTTCAGAGAGCATAGAGGGAAAGGAGGATTTCAAATATTGGATTGGAGAAAAAGGGTTAGAAATTTGTGTCGTCTAAAGTCTCTTTTCGAAATCCAAGTTAAAGGTAGCACGTCTCTTGCTTTGCGTATTGAATCCAAGAAACTGGCATCCTAAGTTAAAACTCAAAAATTTTACTCACATTAGCTTTTTTCCTTTTCTAACGTCCCGTTTTTACCATTTGAAATTTCTCATTATTGGTCGTCCAAAATGATGATCTATCTATGGTCAAGTCAAATGGCTACAAATGAACCGGGGATCTTATGCAACATTTGTCACTTACCTTGTGTTTCAACGGGTAACTGGTCATACAGATTGACAGGCCATAACCCATAATGATGATTCAAGACTGGAAGCTAGCGAGTAAGAGTCAAGATTCGTTGATGAGATTATCCCTCTTAATTGCAGTGAGGGTACTCTTAACCTGCCATGGAACCAGCAAACAAAGACAAGTACGTACCCTGTGTAATTAATTAAAATCATGATAATTAGAAGTACACATCTTTCAAAGAGCTGGGGCCAAAATAATTTGGACTCCGGACAGATATGTTTCAGAATTGTACCCACCATTTTTCTTTTGAAATGAGAGTTGTACCCATTTTTAACCAAAAGAAATATAATGCATTACATTAAAAAAGAAAAGAAAGATACTGTACCGTGATTCCTATATTATGCATATTATAAAACGAGACGAGGCTGTTGCTTGTGTTTTTCCTTTAACTCCTTTCTATATATATCAGCAATCCCTTCACTTGGTGCACATAAACCAAGCTGCCATCGACGTGTTTATTGTAAAAAAAGAAACAATAACACAGTGCGCTTTCTTTGATATTTGTTTAAGAGAAAACCCCGAAGCAAGAGAATCATTACATGGAAATAAAGAATATATAATATCGTGAATTATAGAAAAAACAAGCAAGTAATCGATGGGAGGAGCAACGCCTAGTCGAGGCGCATCTATAGAGAGTGATAAAATAAAATTCAAAACATGTTGGACCAACATTGAGCACAAAATCTAATCGATCGATCTCCACACACATTCAAAACTCTTTCTTTGCAAATTCCCATGGCCGAAGCCCCACCTCTGTTTCCATCATACTAAAGAGACTGATAACGCCATTACCAATGACACTCAAGAGGGGGTGGCATGATTGACATGAGAAACACGTCTGGGAGGTGATTAGCTTGGCTCATTACAATCACATTACTAACCAACCGGTTATTACACAAACTAATTAATAGATGTAATTAGGAAACCAGAGAGCTTATTTTCCTGTCAGGGATGGACAATTCATCGGTTTTTGGTAACGTGAACCAGCATGGTTGATGAGTAGGCATGCATATTGAGTGTAGAAGATCTGGTGGAGGGGAAATTCGCATATATAAACCAAAAAAAAGAAAAAATTATCAAAATAATAGACCAGTACCCAAAACAATTTCAGATCTAACCTAATTGATGGCGCCACGTGGCGTGCCCACGTGGCACGCCACACAAGAGCGTGGCGCCTCTTTAACAATTTTTTTTTTACTTTTTAATTTTTAATTATCATATTTTTTTTTAGTTTTTAATTATTATAATTTTTTTAAATTTTTAATTATTATAATTTTTTTACTTTTTAATTATTATAATTTTTTTCATTTTTAATTATGATAATTTTTTTTATTTTTAATTATTATGATTATTTTTTATTTTTAATTATTATAATTATGTATTATTATATTTAATATATATTAAATTTAAATTTAGTGAAAATAAATGAAAACAAATTTAATATAAATTTTTAAATAATTCTGAACTTTTTGCACGTTAATTCTGCACGTTACCACATTCCCACGATCCTAAAATTGTGGGAGCAGTTTAAACATATAACGTGCAAAAATGGTGGGACCAAAAATTTGGAATTATTTTTTGAATTTAGTGAAAATAAATGAAAACAAATATTTTTTGCACGTTATATGTTTCTGCTTCCGATCCTGCAAAAATAATTCCGAACTTTTTGTACGTTAATTCTGCATGTTACCACATTCCCACGATCCTAAAATTGTGGGAGCAGTTTAAACTGCTCCCACAATTTTCACTAAAATCAGTATTTAGTGAAAATTTAAATAATCTTGCACGTTATTTATTTTCACGAAATTCGAAAAATAATTCCAAATTTTTGGTCTCACCATTTTTGCACGTTATATGTTTAAACTGCTCCCACAATTTTAGGATCGTAGGAATGTGGTAACGTGCAGAATTAATGTGCAAAAATGATAATAATTAAAAATTTAAAAAATTATGATAATTAAAAATGAAAAAAAATTATAATAATTAAAAAGTAAAAAAATTATAATAATTAAAAATAAAAAAATTATAATAATTAAAAGTAAAAAAAAAATTGTTAAAGAGGCGCCACGCTCTTTCACTAAATTCGAAAAATAATTCCAAATTTTTGGTCTCACCATTTTTGCACGTTATATGTTTAAACTGCTCCCACAATTTTAGGATCGTAGGAATGTGGTAAATTAACGTGCAAAAATGATAATAATTAAAAATTTTAAAAATTATGATAATTAAAAATGAAAAAAAATTATAATAATTAAAAAGTAAAAAAATTATAATAATTAAAAATTAAAAAAAAATTATAATAATTAAAAATTAAAAAAATTATAATAATTAAAAATTAAAAAAAATTATAATAATTAAAAATAAAAAAAATTATAATAATTAAAAGTAAAAAAAAAATTGTTAAAGAGGCGCCACGCTCTTGTGGGGCACGCCACAAGTGGCGCCCCACATGGCGGTGCCACTTTGTGGCGTACCCACGTGACACACCACGCACAAGGTCGCGCTATGTATGACGCCCGCTGACGTGGCACCACCAATTAAGGTAGATCTGAAATTTTTTTGGGTACTGGTCTATTTTGATAATTTTTTTTTGTTTATATATGCGAATTTCCCTGTGGTGGAGGTTTTGGAATAGTGATTAAGTAGTGGTTAACGTGTTTAAAAGGAATTTGGTACTTGATAAACCAAAATTAACAGATTCCTGAAAGAGGCGCGCCTAAAAGTGAGAAAAGACCAAAAGTGCATCTCTTTTTGCGATTGTGTGCCCATTGGCCAAACATAAGAGACAACACTTTAGTTTTCCCAACACGGACACTAGTGATTTGGATGATTTTGACCAGAGTTTTTCGATCTTCATCTTTATTTTTTGGAAAATGACTTTTCATTCACAAAATGCAATACAAGTTCATCCCCACAGAGAGAGAGAGAAAGAGACTGTCAGGAAGCAAAGTATACTATTAAGTGCTTATTCACCAAAAAAATGAAAAAAAAAATTAAAGGTATTCAATGCGAAAATTGGCCGTTATACTCAATAATTCTTGTACTAGAAATTATAGTATTTAGTCATTTATATGGGATGTATAATATCATTATCAGCTACGGTACTCAGGCATGTGCTTGGAGGTATGAGGATCTTCTCATGTGGAATTCTCATTTTCTTTTATGGAAATGGTAACATATATCCAAGGGCACCTTAAATATGTTTTGTCGTTTTCTACATTTTGATTTATGAAGGAAGTTGACTTGCAGGCCTAGCGTTTTGACCGTGACGCCATTTTTGGGAATTCAATAGAGCGAACGGTGTTAGATTTTAATGATATTGCTAATTGCATCATTAATCATTAATTAGAATGAAAAGTGCCTTCCGCATTTTCTTTTGGGGTCACACTCCCACTTAAATCGTAGCTGGTCTATTCGTTTTCTTCTTTCGTTGAGCCAAGGAGCTAAACAGGGGCAAGAGTACAAAATTACCAGCTGTCATTTTGCCATGACCAGGAATCCTACGCTACTTTTTTTTTTTTTTTGGTTTGGGGGTAAAGTTGTAACTTAAATTTGAAATATAGGGGGAAAAAAAAGGCTTTATTTTCATTCTGTACCGCGCATAGTGCATGCCTTGGTGTTTGGTGTTATTTTCAGAAACACCTTAATGACGAACACGACGTTTTTCCAATACAAAAGACTTTTTTTTTTTCAAAAGATTTAACATTAGTTTGCTTCCGTTTATTATTTTGGTTTTGTTTTTGCGAACTTCAGTTTATTGTTATGTAGTAGTCTGTAGAATACTCCCTATTTTTCAGAGTTAAACCGCTTGATTTTAATATATCATTTAAATAAATTCATGTTAAATTAAATTATTAATAAACTTCTATCTAAATATAAATCATATTTTTCTATCCATTTTAATTGATAAAAATATATTCAAATAAAAGCTACTACTACCTCTAATAAGTTGTTAATTGAGGTTAAACAAAATAGACTTACTATTATAAAAAAATGCATTTATTAGAAAAAGTAAAAAAGGTTACCAAATAAATAAAAAAAGTATCACATACCGGGGGTGAACAAGACCAAAAATAGTGAAGAAGTGAGAGGGGGAGAAACGGAGATTTGCAAGTTTGCAGTGAGAGCGATGGTTCTTTGTGACACGCGTCACAACGGGAAACCTCCCATCCTTCTCCCTTTTGTTTTTTACGCTTTCGTCCCTCTACCCTCCTTGTTTTTTACTGTGTCCCCACATTTCATATCTGCGTGAACCTTTCTTTGTACATCAATGAACCCAAAATTTTCGAGACTTTTGACAAAAAAAAAAAAAACCCAAAATACTCGTACCACATTTCCTATCAATTAAATTAAACTAGGACATCATGCATGATTAGTCCCTCTTTTACAATCTCCTAATCTGCTCAAATTATCTACCTCCTCTTGATCGGTTATCAGAAGAAACACAGCATAATTTCGCATTTTATCATTTTATGTCCTCCTCCTTCTTGTCTCTTGCATTCAACATCACATTGACAAATGTGTATATACTACTCTTAATATTAAATATAAGATAGAGTTAATTTTTGTTGAGAGATTAATGAATTAAAAAAAATTACTTAATCATATTATATATTGTGCATTCTTGGATTACATACATATTCACAAATGTGTATATACTACTCCCATGATGTTTTTTTTTTTGGTCAAAACTCCTACGATGTTAAATATAAGATAAAGTTGATTTTTTTTAAAAGATTAAAGAATTAAATAAATTACTTAATCATATTATATATTATATATTCTTTGATTATATATCAATCTATAAGTTAACTAAAATAATTTTGATAAAAAATGATAAATAAAAATATTTTAAAATAATCTAATTAACTTCTTATCTTTTTTTTTAAGATTAATTTTATCTTATATTTAAAATTAAAATTACTACTCCCTCCGGTCCTAATTATATAACAACATTTAGGAGTTGATTTTTGTTCTAATTATAGGACAAAATTTAAATTTTTGTCAAATTTTTCCTTAAACACCCCTATTTTATTCTCTCAAATGTGTTTGGTTTTTGATAAGTATATGCATCTAGGTGTATAGAATTTTCTAGTTTATAAAACTCTTAAAGATTATTGGATTTTAATTTGTTTATTGATAAGTTGACGTTAATTTACCTATATATATATATATATATATATATATATATATATATAAACACATATGCATGGACACACATATAGACATACTCACGCATTATATTTGTGTGTGTCTATATATGTTGTGTACATACTCACACGCTTCTACACACATATATTTGTGTGTATGTGTGTATTTATGTATATATATGTGTGTGTGGATGTGTATACATGTGTGTGTGAAGGTAGATATGGGGGTTTGTATTTGTATGTGTATCTCGGGGGTGTATATGTGTTTTGGGGTAGATATATGTGTGGGTACATCACATACATGCATATGTGTGTACATATACACACATATATGTATATATAACAAGACCATCATTTCAATTAAAAAATATGAAAAGGAAGATTCAAAGTAAATGAAATATGTTAATGTCATTGAAAATTTATATAAGGGCATTTTAAGAAAATGATTAAAATTAACTAATTTAACTTTCTTTCTTAATTTTCTTAAAATCAATTAAATATATCATATAATTAGAACGAGTATTATTATTCTCTCTCCCCCTCTAACATATAATATAACAAAATGGTAATTCTATTAATTGGTCGCCAATGAAGTAGTCGGTCATATCCCTCTGAATGTCACACCACAATAGGGTCCCCACTGCCCCCACCCTCTCCCCGGTCTCTGCCTTTTACCCTAAAAAGAGGCGTTTCTGTTGCTTCATAAGCTCCTCTCCCTCGGCAGCCTTTTTCCGCTCTTTCATCTTTCAAACACTGCCTCTAATGTAATACGACAGCTTGCATCCATTCTCTTCTTGTTCTTATTTCCCTCCCACATTCTCATTCCTGCTTTCATCGCCCCCCTCACCCATCTCCATCTCCTCTGCTCTCTCTTAAACAAAAAGGAACGCCCAATCCTTAATCTCAAAGATTCTTTTTTGTTTGTTTCTTTGTTTGTTTGTGGTTCTAGTTTTATAATACTGGTTTTGCCTTGAACGGCCGTGACAGAGGTTTACGGGCCTTGTTAGCAATGGCACCCAGTTTCGATTGTATCTCGGCTCTTCTCTGTGCAGAAGACGATAGCATTTTCGACGATAACGATTATGGAGCTACTACAGAGCCCTTTGAGGTTACGTGCGGACTCCATAACCGAAACCCGTGCTTTCATGATCGAGACGATGGGTTGCCATTGCAGAGTGATGAGTGTGTAACGGAAATGGTGCAAAAGGAATGTGACCACTTTCCTACTGGAGATTACTTGAATAGGCTAAAAACTGCGGATTTGGACTTTGGGGCCAGGAAGGAGGCCGTTGATTGGATTGAAAAGGTGGGTTACCGGCTGTATTTCATTTTTTAGCTCCCGAAACCAATCAGTTTACTTAATCGACGAAATATTGTCCTTGCTGCAGTCAATATGGCCAACTTCTATTTCCTTCATTTTTAAACGGATGTTTCTGAAATCTTCGCATTTTCCTTTAGGCTCTGAAATCTTAACAACACAACAAAATGTATTTTTGTGCGAATGGAAGCGTTTTGTAAAGATTTCAGTTAAACAAACAGTATCCTCGTTGTGTGTTCGATGGTGGGTCCTTTACAAAGTTTCATCTGCTTAGTGTGTAATCAATGGATTTTCCCTGTATTCTAAAGCTGATCCGATCGTTTGGTTTTGATTGTGTTCAGCATTTCTGCCGATTCCCCCCCCCCCCCCAATGTTTAAATCTGCTCAGACATTTTGCCTTTTGATCTTCGAACCTGTATTAAGCCATCATGAACATGCGGCCAGTCTCTGGGCTGAAGACGAGTTCATAATGTTTTGTTGGTATTATCCGATTGTCCTATGTCGTTGTCTGCCACCCGATTAACGGGAATACTTGTTCAACAGGTTCGAGAGCACTTTGGCTTCGGTCCCCTCTGTGAATATCTGTCCATAAACTACCTGGACCGTTTCCTTTCATCATACGAATTACCAGTAAGTGTGCGAGCATGAAAAATCAATGCTTTGTCCTTTTCCTGGTTTGCATTCTCCTCTGGTTTTGATCTAAATATGGATCCACGTGCAGAAGGGAAAAGGCTGGACAATGCAATTGTTGGCCGTGGCATGCTTGTCTCTCGCAGCCAAAATGGAAGAGACTGAAGCTCCCCTGTCTCTTGATTTGCAGGTACAAAATGGTGTTTTTTAATGCTTAAAATAATGCTCGCTAGGCTACGTAACGATCAAAGAAGCAGCGATTAACGTTGGGTTTGGTACAGGTGGGCGGATCAAAGTATGTATTTGAAGCGAGAACAATACAAAGAATGGAACTTTTGGTACTAAGCACACTGAGTTGGAGAATGCGAGCCATCACTCCATTTTCCTTCATAGACTATTTTCTGTGTAAGGTGGACGATGACCAGAGACCAGAAAGAAGTTCCATAATGCGATCCATCCAAATTATATCAAGCACAGCGAGAGGTACGTACGGAATTGGTTAATACTATTTGCTTTTATTTTTTTTCTTTTGCTCGAAACTATTTGCTTTTATGGAGAAAAGCAACTAAAGATAAATGATTATTGAATGTAGGGGTTGACTTGCTGGAATTCAGGCCCTCGGAAGTTGCAGCGGCAGTGGCAATATGTGTATTGAGGGAAACCCAAACGGTGAATTCCGATAAAGCAATTTCAGTGGTGAGTCAACATGTGAAAAAGGTACAAAAAATAGTAATTGCCCCTGCCCTTCGCATGTTGTCGATTTTGATGGAATAGGGCTAAATTTGGGCACATAATTGAATTGAATTGAATTGTTTTGGTGTGGTGGGGCAGGAGAGAGTGGTGGAGTGCTTGCAGATAATAAAAGAGGTGGCAACATCAAACAGAAGACCACAGAGTCCAATTGGGGTGTGGGAGGGTGCATCGTGCTTGAGCTATAAAAGCGAAGGATCAAGTAGCTCATGTGCGAGCCCGTCACGGTCACGTGATGTCCCAGATCCCAAAAGGAGGAAATTAAACAATAGTCACTGTGGAGAGGGGCTGTTGTAGTGAATTTGGAGAAACTCTGTTTTACTGTAACACACTGAAACAAAGGAGGCTGTGCTGGTGATGAATTTTGAGATGAAGGAAGTGAGTTTAAGACGATGATGGTGTGGGAAAGGGTTAAATTCTGAGGAGGCCAAGAAGATGCAGAGTAATTAAGGGGCCACCTATAAGCTCGTCGCTGTTGCTGTTAAATAATTTTACACCCCTTAACAGCTAGCTACGGAACGCCATGCCATTTTGTTTTATTTTGAAATTTTTTACTCATCTTTCTTAATGAAATTAGAAGGGGGAAAGGCCAGAGGCACTAGCATCGGATAAGTTTGCCACAAATACTACTGTCACTTTTATATGTCCTTGTTTTGATTTTTAACATCGTATTTTCCAAAATAAAAGATTGAGCTAAACTGTTGGAGTCATCAAGCAGGTCCTATATATATTGCAAAACCGTGCTTTTGGGGAATATATCTTTTACTCTTTGTCAATTTTTTCGAAGAAATTAAAAGCTTTATTTGACAAGCGGGGGATTTATCTAAGTACTAAATTTTATAAGGTGTAATTTTATTTATTTTCGAACAAATAAGCAATAAAATAATACTTTTTCCTTTGTAAATAAAAACCTGTTTTTTTTTTTTTTTGCATCAGATAATAAAACAATTTAAAACTCATGCTTTCCAGCTGGAAAAATGGTGTTGCATGACGAAATGTCTTAGTATTTGTTTGGGATGTAGATTATCCATTTGAAAGTATTTATTTACATAAATTGAAATAAAATTTATTTTACATACTTAAACTAAACCGCAAATTGCAGCTGAACCTTTTTAAAATGTTCCAATCACTAGTTTGTGTTTTGGGGAAAAACTCAAAAGCCAAAAAGGTGAAGAGTGATGAATGAAAGATATGAAACTCGCTCACCTTGTAGGCTTGTATATTTTGGCATAAATAAAAGGCTCGGTTTTATTCGGAAGAAAAGGGAAGGACGGCAAATAACTGGTCTGCCAAAAATATTAAGTTTTTAAACTTGAGCATCATATAGGAATTGTAGTAAAAAACATCAGACATTGAAGTACCATGGCCAGTACTGTTAATCATAACATTAAATGCAGCACTCTCAAGTCATACACCAAACCTTCCCATAGAATGGTGACCAAAAATCAAACCTGTTAAAAGAGAGGGAGAGATTAATGCTTGTTTGGGATCACCTACAGGTTTTAAAAATGTTTATTTATGTAAATCAATTAAAATTATGTTACATGTATTGTAAATTTTGATTGAAAAACTATTTTTAAAGATTTCAATTGCTATTGCATATGAGCAGTACTACTGTTAATCGGTAAAGTGAAGATGAGGAAAATAACAATAAAAGCAATGTGGATACAATACAATTGGGGGTGTATTAATGAGTGTGGATGACGCAGATAATGAAAGTAAAAGGAGTATAGTACAGGACGTGAAAACTGGGGTTGATGTTCCACTAAGCACAGCACTGGATACGTAGCCCATTCTGTTAAGTGAATAGCAGACGTTCGACCTAATACTAGGTTGGCCCAAATCACTCCCATCTAACCCCTGCGGGCTTTATGTCATGGCAACGAAAGCTTGGTTGCCCGCTTCCGTATTGGGAATCACGTCAACCCCATATCGGCATCACCTGCCTATCTCTTCTTAAGTCGCACCACATTTGCAGAAAGAATTCAGGATAAATTATAAAGTTCAGGACGTGGTTCCTCCTCATCCTCCAAAATTTAATACAAGACATGTTTAGGAAATTTATTTTGATTCTAAACATAGAACACAGTTTTCTGTCTTTTCCGAATTTACTTTGGTGAATACTCCCTTAAGGTGGAAAAGGAAATTAAGGAAAGTGATGAGGATTTAGGTTTGAGATGCAACAGTGGTGTGTACACAAAGAAAGAGAAAAGGGCATGGGGTTTGAGAGATTGGATCGCCTGTCAAAGGAAGGCCGCGTGCCCCCCCTCCCTGTAATCTTCACTTTTTCTTCTCATCTCCATTATTCCTTAAAACATGCATGCACGTCACTTTCAGTACTCATTTCTTATTTGCTTTCACTCTCTCCACTCCCTAAAGTCAAAGTCTTACTTACACTGTTTTAGGCTTTTAGCCCATTCCCTCGCCGTTTCTTCTTCCCCTGCTGCTCCTGTCCTGTTTGTTTCAGCAATGCCATCCATTCTCATATCTGTTCTCCTCTGGTGTACGCCTGCTCCTTCACACCCATCCGCGTGCTCTCTCTTTTAATATACCTTCTGTCATTTTATGCCCTACCCATACATAAACCCCCATGTAAAAATCCTCTTCCTTCATTTTATAAGCTTCCTAAATCCTAAATATATATAGTATTGTCATACATTATCATTTCTAAGATCCTGTCCTCGTCTCACGAGCTACGAGTATGACTGCTGTGTGTACTAGACAAAAATATATTAATTAAAAAGGCAGGTAATGAATCATTGGCAATATGGTTTCTGGGATGTCAAAATTTCAAAGTAAAAAAGATAGTAAAGCCATGCAATGTCTCAGTGAGCGTGGTGTACGACTACGACCGACAGTCTACAAAATGACAAAAACCGTAGACTTGGACGCGTACGTACTACGTAGGCAGTGCTTTTTCCATTACTCTCCACGCGCAATCAAGTTTTCAGTGAAATGTGCTCTTCACCCATTTAAATCATTTTCCACGCTATAAGTTGAATTTTTACGTTTTAAATAAATTTTACTGAAAAGTTAAAGTAAAATTAAAATTTAAAATAATCTTGTAATTTTCACTTCTCCTAAAAATAAATAAATTATTTAAAAAATATAAAATATAAATCATTTAAATTGAAACTATTGAAATCTCATTAAAATAATTAAAAATTAGGTGTTCATTGGTGCAATTAACACTTAATGGGGGACCCAAGTTTCCCACCCATTCCTACATTCGACAAGCGCTTCCCGACAAAAAATGGCAAATCTCACGTTAAGGTGCTCTCTCTCCCATCTTTCCTCTCTAGTAGAATCAACGTCGTCGTCATCATTATATGACTCCTAAATTAATTACATATCATCACTGGTGACTTTGTTTTGACTTTACAATACATTGGCAAAGTTAAAAAGCTAATCCAATCCTCAGGTATACAACGGAGGGGCCATCAGCCTCAACTAGCCCACAAAAAATAATTAAAGACAAAAACCATAATAATTATGGCATGCCCCATATGCATCCCGTTCTTTGCCACGCTTTAGATTAATTAAACCATATGATAAATTCATAAGTGGAAGAGTAGAGTACAAGCTGCAGGCAAGGCAATCGATCGATATGAGGTTTTAATAAAGAACATACATAGTGGAACTGGTGATTCCCATATTATTGCTGTAAAATGAGCGCACGGAGAGACTCATTACAACTCGTAAGCCATCGATTAGTAGCCCCAGATATCACGCATATCATAATATGCTGTCCACTACATTTTTTGGGTGACCCTCACATCGCATATATATATAATAACCCCTTTGAATGTTTTATATTATGTGTTAGTTGCACACTTTTGCGCTGCCCAGCTGCGATATAGCACGTGGGTTTTGGGAATTAATGGCTAAGCTCTAGTAATAATGTACAATAAGATAGATGCTAATATAAAACAGTTAAAGAGAGATTAAGAAAAGCTAAACAAACTATTTAATTACGTCATGTTTTCAAGAAGGGTGACACAGAGGGAGTCATGAATATAGTGAACAATGATCCAACGCGCACAGTATCTTGCGTACGCAACTCTCTAGCTCCCAACTAATATGCTTGGGTTTGTGTATACGTGACACTCGTGGTGGGAAAGATTTTAAGCTATCTGTATCTTTTAACATCAAGTGTGGTATTTATCGTCTCAAAGACTCTATTTTCTTGCGTGCACCCTACGTGTGCAGACGCGCACAACTTTTATTCTCCGTTATATTTATGTCTAATAAGCACTATGCTCGGACGTGGTGGTCTTCAATTCTAAGCAAAGATACATATATACAAACACATGCTTTGAATCCAATGGAAGAATCATAGACAAGGATGAATAAGGAAGTGTCGTGAAAATAACAAGCAGGCATGCGCATGTGTGATCTGTGATTGATGATGAAAGTCCTGAATATACGCCAAAACAAATGATGACTTCATAAATCCGCCCATATTAACCAGCTAGCTTCCACACTCACGTTTCCATTAAACTAAAGAAAAAGAGATGTGTAGTGTGTGTTATTTTTTGGTGGGATGAAAGATGAAATTTTTTATATATTTTTTGGTTGGGAACGGTCAAAAGAAAGAAACGAGTCGGGGGCGTGGGGGGGATAAAAGTGGAAGAAGGTGGGTGAAATTGAGAATAGACAGGAGTTGGGGTTATATATTAAAGAAAAAGATGAAATTAAAGAAGAGGGTGTTGTGGGTGCAGGTAGATGAAGGAGAGCTTTCGAAGCGTGGGATGGTGATGTTGGAGGATCCACAACCAAATGGCTCCATTGCCTCAAACCATCATTTGCTTCTTAATGGCCCCCTACTCAGTACTCACCCCCCTTCGTTATCTTTAATTAATTCAACTTGATACAGAGCACTTTCACTGTTTTTGTTCTGCCTTTCCACGTGTCGCATGATGGGGCCATTGAACCGGGGCTTGGTCGCGCTACTTATGCATATGATAGCCATAGGATAAGGGGGGCCCCACTCGAGGTTTAATCTTGTTGTTGCGGGTGCCATTATTACGCTCATGCACCTCTCATCAACACACGTACTAAACATATCTTAGTGGCAGAAAACACGGAAACCCCATGTTTATATATATGCCCACTCCATTACCCATTTTACAGTATCAGTCTCTTTTCTAATCCATGTTACTCCACGCCTTATTATGAACTGGATAGACCCTCCCGTGAAAATGGTTTATATCAGAAATGCAAAATTTTCGTTCTTATTGGAATCATGTGCCAGTTATTTCAAGATGATTTATGAATCTCCTTCGGTGCATGTTTCCAAAGCCTCTTCTATGTATTGAATTCACAGCAACGATTGAAGTAGACAAGTAGTGAATCACGGAAATGCAGAGTTGAATTTTATGCGCATTAAATAAATAGACAACATAGCATGCCGATCTCGTTTGTCGTATTTGTGGAGACTGGGAACCTCGCATGACGTAGTGGATAGTCAATGGAGCATGCAAACGACTAGTAAAACGCACTCTCATTAAACATGAAAAAGAAATGACTTTTCTGAAAGTATGCTGCAGCCACCGCTTTGAAATTTTAGACCAGACCAATGACACCCCCAGAAAGAGAAATGGAGGACTTGCGTGAGAAAATAAATAAATAGGGGGAAATATGCTGATGAGATCACAATACATAGAATATGATTTGGTGGCTTGCACAGAATGATGATATCGCTTTTCTACTTGCTCGCGGTGGGTGTGGTGACAGAAGAAGAAGCTTCAGCCAGGCCCATCCTGTTAGTTAATGTTATTCTTCTTCCTTGGGTGGTCCACACACCCACCAAGCTCATATGTATATGTAATACCCAGTCAACTCACATTAATTCAATTTTACACTAAAACAAATGTCAGGCTGCGCAAATAAAGTGACCATAGAATGATAAAATAACAGAGACGTGCCAAAGAATTCAATTTAAAAGGGAATGGTTGCTTTCCATGTGGATGGGCAGGTTAGTGTGATTGTTTTAGTGCCACCAGAAAGTTTAGACCCCATTGAGGGTGAAAAAGGAACCATTTGATTGGGCTCCTTCATTGTTCCCTCCACTCCAAACAAAAGGGCATGACGACGCTCTCTGTGTGGGTGTGTCATTCCCTTCATTTAATAAACTTGTATAGGACTGAAGCTAAGGTACCCTATCCTATGGCCGTCGATCGATTCTTCTTATCTGTCCATAAGATCCTGTTCAGGGGATACAATCGCGTCTCGTGCTCCCATTTCATATTTTCTTATTCACGGCATGAACCATACCCTTTTAAATCAGAGTCAGTAACGTGGCTGGCTGGCTTTAATTAAAGGAATTGTTGGGTGATGAAGGGAATTGCTGGAATGAGTGGGAGGGGGTAATGATGGAATGAAATAATTGGAGGGTGGAAAGGGAAGGGGTAGGGATGACTAATTGGAGGGCTCATCACATTCACATATCACATCGATTAAAAGCACAACTGTACTGCTAGTGGCTATTCAACTTCACTTTTCTTCCCACCACCACAAAAATCCTAAAGCTGGGTTATCCATGGTGACCAGGGCCAGGGCCAGGGCCAGGCTAGCTAGTAGCTTCCACCACCACCATGTGCTCCTTAGTGGGTCCCTTCCCCCACCTTGTTGTATCACAACGGGTCAAGTAAGCCCACCATACGTGAATTTCGATTCCTTGCTTTAATACTACTTTTGTGCTCAGCGTTTACAATTTTATTATCAAGCCCAGCAATAGAAATGGTTGAATTTTTGGGTGACATCAATTTTGTTGCTTTGGGGAAAGATTCAAGAGAGAATTATTACAGGGTCTATTAAAAATTCTCAATGACACATAATAATTTGTCATTATATACCCTTCAGTTATTATCTGCTTTCTTGGTGGATTAAATCTCTTTTTCGAGGCCTTACAATAATTTCCAATAAGTTACTGTGAATTGTGAAAGAGAAGGGTAGGGAACCACAGGTTGTGGTTTCCTTCGAATACGAACTCGAACAGGGGAGAGAGAGAGAGAGAGAGTAAATGGAGGCCAAAAAGGATGAAGAGGTGATGATAGAAGCACCCACGAGGCCACGCTCACTCACACATCATTGGACACTAATCCCTTGCGTGTACTCTTCTCACCCCTCACGCACGTATCGAGACTTCTTTTTATTTTTCCGTTTTTTTAAAAAATATATATTTTCCTTCGCCTTTTTCTTAAATGCAATGCTATGGAATGAAGGGGCCAGTGTGTCCGTTCGTGCCTATATAATTCAGCCTTCCTCACTCTCTTTTGGCCTAGAGTCTCCACTTTGACTGTGCCCATTCACGCTTGATCTGTTCCCTCTCGCTTTCACCCTTCTCACTCACTCCCCCTCTCTCTCTTCCTTCGCCTACCCTCTTCGCTTGCCTTCTGCTTTTCTCCTGCGATTTCGACCTCTACTCCCTTTTGTAAGTTTCCTGTTCGTTTTCTTGTGCTTTAATGCATCTTCTTGGTTGGCAATATCTGATTATATTCAATGGGTCAAACCCTTGTTCCTGGGGAATTTTTATTTCTGAGCCGGAAGCTCAATAATTCACATGGGTACAAAGCAAAATTGGCTCCCTCTCACACTTTCCTCTTTTCCTCTCTACGCTGATTTTTGCTTCTAAAATTTTCAGCACGCTGTTTTATAGTTCTTTCCTAGCATCAGTTTAAGGGAAATTGCATGTTTTTGTTGAAATTGGCTGCTTAATTGCTTTCCCCCCTCCTCCTTAAGCATCGACTGGCCAAATCCTAAATAAATCCGTGGAAGAAACGTTCTGTTTTACTAATATGATGTAGGACACGGCAAATTCTTATTTTACGCGCGATTATATTTTAAGCTTCACCAAATGTTCTTTTAATTATGTATCTGTACATATTGTGAGATGATCTTTGATGTTCTTGCAGGATATTAGAAATGGGACCTAATGGAATAGTGGGAGCTACCTTTTTGGGAAGAAGGATAGAATAGCATGAGGTGGTTGCTTAGCCTATCTGTTGATGTATTCCGAAAAGTTACTTCCTTAAACCTGTATTGCAAAGTCATTCTGTAATTTGCGTCTTGTGTACGAAAGATTCCAATTAACTGTCTTGTTTTACCTTATTTCCATGGGATCCAATTTCCTAGTCGTTGTTCCTTGTTATGTTCGTCAGATTAGCTGAAGGGTACCAATCTCAACTCAGTAGACTCTTCTGATCAGATCCTTTTTCTTTTGCTTCCATCAATAATATATTAGTCCTTAGTTCCAGTTCGTTGTTCTCTTGCCGTCTAGTTTTTCAATCTGTCTAACGGCTTACCAGTCTCTTTCACAACTTGCGTTGGATATTATCCAATTCTTCAACTCGTGCGGGAGCTTTACATTCACTGTCCTTGGGAAGCTTGTGTTTCTCTTACTTTGAAGGGTTGGAAAGTAGTTATGGTGTGCCAAGCAGCGAGTCAAACGAGATTTCGTGCATTGAAACATGAAAATGGAACTGCTGGGGGCTCAACCATTATAGTTAGAGTTATAGCATGCTTTCAACCTCTCCGAGAATGCCAGGTATGTGACTACCTGAGACTTTAAATGTCTGGGAAATGTTTGATGATATTATTTTTCTTGGTTGTATTATTTCACTTGCCTTAGAAAATTATCAATGTATGTGATGTTCATGTTTTCTTTATGGTAATTTTTCAGGCTGAATATTTCCGTCAATTGCTCAAGCCTGTCACGTAGAGTAGTTTTGCCTCTCTGTATTTGGTTTATAAGCTGTTGCTTTTAGTTAGCTTAAGTATACTTATTCGCCGAAGAAACAGATAGTAACGGATAGCTTTTGTCAGGAGTTCTTTTTCTTCAGGTACACTCTAGATTTTTCGTTCATTGATATTTGCTTTTTATTACTTATCTCGTGTTTTGTTCTGATTGTTTTTTTTTTTATTATTCATATGTTGTCTGTCTTTTTTAAATCTTTATTAGGTGATTGTTCTGGTTGAATGGGAGAAGATTGTGGAACCTGGGAGCCACAGAGGCGTTTGGATTGGCGATCACCCAACCTAAGCTCCTTTAGGGTTCCATGTGAGCGAAAGCAGACTGGTGTTTCTACTTATATGAACCCTGGCATTGATAATATGGTCACTTCTAATGAGGCAATGCCAGCTTATGCATCTTCTGTGCTGCCTCATTTGCAATTAGGATATACTAATGAACCTCCTCATGGTTGGTTTTACTGTTTACCTCGGTTTCGACAGGCCTTCATGCCTGCTCCTAACTTCTCCGCGAAGGAAAGTCTCCCTGCTGGCCAAGTCAAAGAGTTGGGAGGGGAAACTGTCCCCAATCGGGAAACTCAAAAACAATTCCTTGTCATTGATCAGACAGGTGATCAGACAACTTTCATCTATAGTCCTCGGCTGGACTCTTGGCATTCGAAACACCATGGTCCAAACAATTTGATTAATGTGAACGAGCTTCCTTTTAAAAGAGATGTGAACGATCTTATTGGATCAAGTTTTCCAGCCAAAGTTGATGAAAAGCAGGAAAGGGACGTGGAAAGTGAGATGCATGAAGATACGGAAGAAATTAATGCGTTGCTTTACTCGGACAGTGATGATTACTCTGTTGCGGATGAGGATGAGGATGAAGTTACTAGCACAGGGCATTCTCCTAGCACGATGACCACTCATGATGATGGCAGAGAAATGTTTAGAGCAGCCACTGAAGAAGTTGGGACGTCCACTGGAAAATCAAAGAAGAGGAAGCTGTCAGACTGTGCTTATGATGACACTGCCTCTTCTCTGAATCTGAAGGGACCCAAGGAGCATGAGGGTGAAGATGATGCAGAATCGAGATGCTCTTGTGTAAAGAGCCAAGGGTCTGATGAAATGATTTCCTTGTCCGGCAATAAGAAGATGAGAAAGGAGAAGGTACGAGAAGTTTTGAGCTTTCTGCAGACCATAGTTCCTGGTGGGAAGGACAAGGACCCAATTGTGCTTCTCGATGAAGCAATTCGCTGCTTGAAGTCTTTGAAACTCAAGGCTAGAGCTCTCGGACTTGATGCATTGTTGAGTTCTTAGCCAGCTGCTTACCACGTGTGCAGAATAAACAAAGTACAAGGTTGGGTGGGTTGGGGAGACGGGGGCTCGTGTTTGGGCGTTTACATTGTATTAAAAATTAGTTCAGCAAATATGATGGGGAGTATTAGAGACTGAACTCCACTTGGGGATGATTGAGTCAGAATGGGATTAGAGAAAGGAGATATGAATCATGAGTTCACTGCCTTTGGTTTTGGAGGAAGTAAAGTGTCGGAATCAAAGCAGGGCGTGGGATGGGAGTTTTTCTTTGAATGAAGAGTGGTTAATGCAGAAAAGGACCCGAAAATGAGAGGGCACTCCTCTCGGCTGACAAGGGATCCAGTCTCTCAGGCGTCCACTTCTTGTAATCCCGTCATTGTTATTGGGTTTACTTTCATCTTGATGGAACAGTCCTGGAACTCAGATGAGGAGAACGTTGTTTATCTGTGTTGGCTCCTAATGATGTTATTGTTAAGTATACGGTAGTGTTGTGTGTTTTGTATTGAATTGAAACGAATGTACTGTTGTTAAAGATGATATGGATGTAGGTTGAATGTAATCTAATGTGGTTGTTGGTTTTTTTTTTGGGGTCAAATGTGGTTGTTGGTTACTATATCGTGTTTATGACAAAGCGACTGTTGAGTCGCATGCTCGCATTTAATGTTTGAGAGAAAAGAAAGGGGTGTGGGCATATTATGCAGTTTTATTATTAAGAATGATTCCTGATTTGGTGAAAAGTTGTTGCTCCGGTATGGCCTACGAGGGGACCACGCCGTTGAATTATTAGGTAGGACGGAGCAGAATAAGCGTTCACGTTTTGAGAGTCACAATTATCCACCGTCAAACGATCCGGGAATCTTGTACGGTCCTCTACTGTTTGACTCTCTCGTTTATGTTTTACACTTGGGGAGGAATCATAAAAATCCCGCCCACCAACATAATAAATAAGAAATTCCCAGGTATTCCCACAGCACTAACTCATCATTATTTCTTATGCCTTGTTATAAATCATTCGACGAATCAAATGTGAAATTTTCACTTGATATGTTAGAACTTCACTACATTTGTTCTTTCCATGTTTCCACTTCTTTATAGGCACATAAATCCTTCTATTGGAGGCAATTTATTAAGGCATTGTCCATAGCTATTTATTACAACCAATGTTTAAAGTTTAAAGCATACTCTAGAACTATTAGTAAGTGCACATGTAGGGGAATTATGTGCAACGCTTCTGGAGACTTCCTTAAAGGATTCATGTAGCAACTAGATAATGGGGATGAGCTTTCTGTAGAAATTTGGGCATGTCTTTTGACGCTAAAATCTACATGAGAGATGGGGATGCGAAAACTGTGGCTAGAATAAAACTCTTCTGAATGTCTTCAATTAATTCTTCATGCAGGGCAATAATCACCGTGACTCAGACATCATCAACAAAGTCCAACAATTACTTTGAATGGACTGGATAACGAAGTTAACCTATGTGCCTCGGATTTATAATTCCGCAGCAGACTATTTAGCGAAGAGGGGTCTTGAGAGACTAGAAGTGATTTTATGTCAGGATTGTAATGGGTGGAATAATCCCATAAGTGTTAATTGATCGAAAAAAAAAGGGTTAAAGCATACAATTATATATATATATATATATATATATATATATATATATATATATATATTGTCATTTATTTTCATCAAAATGGGCCTTACCTTGTCTAGACGGGCCATTTGTACTTCATAAAAAAAAAATGCTGCTTCTATTTCTATAGGCAGAAAAGAGAGGCGGCTTGGGGCTCCATGAATTGGATGATCCGTATTTTAAATTATAATGTTCATCTGACTGGTCAGACTCAGACAACGTGCAGGAAGCAGTAAGAGTTAAAGATACTTGCTTTTACTCATCTTCAACACAACTACTCATCACTTTTTCAAACACGTGGTTGTCCGTATCTATATATCTATAGCCATCTCATTTCTGTCTCAGACACAGCTCGCGTGCTATTATTGTACCCTACCCTCTCCATTCCTCTTTGTCCAGTGACTTGGGAATCCAATAGCTCTCCATTCAGCTTCACCATTTGATTGCCAGCAATCCAAATACGTAGGTCCCTTCCCAAAGAAAACAATTAAACAACACGAGATGCTTTACTTAAAAAAGTAACAAGTACGTAGAACCAAAAACGTGGGGTTATAGTGGAGGTGACAGGCCATGCTTTTATGATAATATAACAGAGGCCGAACATAGAGCACGTTACTATCTGTGAGAAGCATTTGTACTTGTATGGGGTATGAATTGAACTACAGCTTAGGAACATGAAATATGCAGATGAACTCTGTTTTCTTCTGTTCATTGTGCATCAGTAAAACTCAAAAGAAACTAATATTATATAGCGTAGAACACTTACATTCGATTATATTGGAGTGAGCGGTGCACATTTCACATGGTTCCTAAAGTGATGGAAAGATAATACAGCTCAAATTTGAAGTTCCTTGTCTTTTGGTGTTGCTGTTATGTTTTCTTCCTACAACTCTTCTCAGGCTCTATAAATGTAGTTTGGCTGTTTCGTAGCAGTTCCACTAGTATGACCATTTTTCCACCTCATTATGAACTGCTGCTCCCCTTGCATGCTCCATTAGCAATTTGTCGTTTTCGGCTGTTATGGAGTAGAACCTTCATATGCTTTGCACGCAAGTGCTTTGGAACTAAATTGGGCCGTTTCGATCTCCAGATTTCACACTGAGTAGCTCCTAAATTAAAGCTGATCTTCTGACATTTACTAATATGGATTGCAATGCACGAATAGTCAATGATTTGTATATTCTCTCAGTGCTTGTGAGTTTTGTTTGGTTAGGGGCCGTTTTATTCTGTTTTGCATAATTATTAATCACTTAAAAATATTGTTCGAAAACACCAAGGAGGGTCAATTTTTTATTTTTTATTTTTACAGCACCGCCATGAATTGAAAGGCCTTTTTCCCACTTCTCCCTTGTTTTGTTAAAACAAAGGATTTAGGGCAATCTTGCCCCTCCCATAGTTTTTATTTAGGAACAATTTTGTTTTGAAAGTTTTTTTAAAAACGATTTTGTCTAGGAAATTTAAAAATAAAGTAATTTTATCATAACCATTAGCCTGGTTAGTTTTGATTATTAATCGACTAAATACGTTGATTTTACATTCCACATGTCATCCAAATAATTTTTGTAAATGTGCAAATTTACCTCGAAATTTTTAATTCAAATTTTGAAAAAAAAAATGAAGTAGATAACACATGGATTTCTATGGTAAATTTACAACTTAACAAAAATAATATGAATAATATATAGACTATCAGTTTAATATATTTGATTTATTAACAATCAAAATTAACTAAAATAACGATCTGGGCACAATTGCTCCTTAATGAAAACTTTCAAGACAAAATTGACCCTTATCCCTAAAACAAAAGATAACGAAACGTCTGAAAATTGTTTTTTCTCTTACTTTTTTTAGAACATGCCTATTTTCTTATTTTCTTGTTTCATAATAGATCGCCAACAACATACACGTTCTCAAAACAAGAAATCAGGCTGGGCTTGATTTTGCTTAAACTGTTTTGTCGGTCTTTCTTTTTCTTTTTCTTTTTTTTTTATCAAAACAGGGCTAGTAAACATTTCAAAATGCAATATTACCTCTACCGGCCGAAAAAACCAAACTGGAAGAGCTCTACTTGATATTTGAATTATTTATAATTTTATATTACCGATATCAGTCACTTGACAAAAACTTGAAGGTTCGCCTTCCTCAAATAGGACCACACATGTTTTATCTTTAGAAATATCATAATAAATTAAACGTAAAATCTGAGCAAGAATACAATAAGAGCCTAAGTGGACAAAGTTTGAAATATCCACACACACAATAATATCAAGTAATAGTTTATACAAATATCTGATACTTCATATTTTTGAGCATAGGGGGACAGCTTTTTTATTTTTATCGTTGATTTATACTTGACAACTTATTACCTGTCAAATATATCCGTTTAATCCAAGTGGCCTATTGCTTTTCAACACTTCTCTGTGAGAGACCTTTCCCTCTCTCCTCTGTGAGAGTGGTATCCGAGAGTTTCCTATCTCCCGTGTTTTTCCTCAGACTTCGACCCTCGATCACTTGGTTCTCTCTGGGTGATTATCCCATCCCATTTCCCGCCTATTTCAAAGCAATGGAGAAAGAAAGTAATAGTAACGGTAGAAGAAACACCAAAGCTGTGCAGTTGAATCTAAGTGCGTCTGCAAATGATCTGAAAGGAAGCGCTCTGGTTGGACGTCTGGAGACCGACAAAAACCTCAACAAAGGAATAGTAATTTCAATGATCAAGAAAGGATGGGGCCTGGACAGAGGAATGGAAATCCATGAACTCCCAGACAATAACGCGTTTCTATTTCGGTTCCCAAAGCAGGAGGACTATTAGAGAGTGTTAAAAGGTCGCCCATGGTCAATCCAAGGAGCTCTCCTGAATCTTCAACATTGGGATGAGTTTACTGTGTTCCAAGAAGTTAATTTCGACTGGAGTCCGTTTTGGATTCAATTCCACGGCCTTCCTCACGTGGCTTTTGATCATGAGAATGCAATCATACTGGGCAATGCTGTTGGCCAAATCAAGATGTACGAAACTCCTAAACAACAGGAAAAGTTATCAAGGACCTTCATTAGAGCTAGAGTTCTTGTCAACATCCGAGAGGCTCTTGTGTCAGGATTTTGGGTTCCAAGGCCCCAAAGAGATCCAATCTGGGTAACACTGAAGTATGAAAGGCTTCTCAACTATTGCTATGATTGTGGAAGGATAGGGCACGAGGCAAGGAATTGCAAATTTTCTGTTGGAAATAGTGATGACGATGATGCAGGAGTTAAACCAGGTAATAGCTTGGGGACTACCAATGTGAAGACCATTGAGGACGTTGTGGTTGTGGTGGACCAGTTCTGGGCAGAAAAGTGGGGGCTGAGATCAAAGCCGTCGGCGACGGCGGCTCATTCTGGGTTTCAGAGAACAGCCGATGAGTCAGCTCAATTAGGAAGAAGCGGATTTCACGGCCAGGATAATGGGTCCACATCATTACACAACGTGATTTTGGGTAACGGTCAAATACTATTTAATGATGCAATTAAGGCTCACACGACGCAACAAATCACCATTACTAAAATTCCATTATCGGATCCATCTCTCAAGATCCCGATTGCACCACCGAACTTAACGGAGAATAATTCACCTCCAACGGCTAATCCCCAAAATTCCAGGATCCAGAACCAGACAATTCAAGATCCAAATATACCCGTTAACCTGGAACCCGGACCCGACGTATAAACTTTTGAATACCGGGTTGACTTTCCACCAGCTGAGACTGAAGCCCCTGCACCTCTGGCTCCACTCATGGGTCTATCTCCACTCTCCACAGTCACTTCTGGCCTGAATCGGATACACCTCAAAAGAGAACTGGAACTTACAGAAGATGACCCAACTCTGAATCCAGCAAAAAAGAGATTGACTTTTCTGGAACCCGAAGAAAGTGGTGTGCTCAGCCCCCAGCCTCATGCGATAGCAGCTGGGTCTCAATATACTAATGTTCAAAAGCTCAAGAAGACCATCCGTGGAAATAGAAGCAACCGCCCAAACACGAACCAGGCAGGAAAAACAGTGGCCAAGAAAATCACCCATGACACCTCTGCTCAAGCTTTTAATCAAGCAAAGAACTCAAATGAACCTCGTAAATAGCAAAGCTAGTCCCTACAAAGCCGATGGTTGCCACCAAGCAACCATGGGTTCACCATAAGTCTGCTATATTGGAACTGCCAGGGATTAGGGGTTTCCTTGACAGTCAAACACCTAAAAAAGGTTTGTAAAAATCAAAAACCCCATATCGTCTTCTTAATGGAGACTAAGAAGAAGTGGTCCTATGTCAGCAAAATAAAGAAAAAATGCGGCTTTGATGAGGAATGGATTATAGATCCTCAAGGAATTAGTGGCGGTCTGGCTTTGTTTTGGATGAAAGATACTGTTATCAATATCCTTGCCTCATCCAAGTATTTCATCCATACCTCTGTTTTTTATCCTTCTTTTGATTTCCCTCACCATATTTCTTTTGTCTATGGCTCCCCTATAGAAATTGAAAGACTCAGTATATATGAAGAGGTTACTATCTTTGCCAAAAGTAGATCAGAGAGTTGGGTTTGTGTTGGGGATTTCAATGACATAGTATCTCACTCGGAAAAGCAAGGAGGGAACCCAAGAGCTATACGAAAAATTATTAACTTCCAAAAATTTATATCTGATTGCTCACTCATTGATTTGGGCTTTAATGGATCATGGTTTACATGGTGCAATCAAAGACAGGGCGAAACTACAATTAAAGAACGTATTGACAGAGCAATAGGGAATGATCTTTTTTGCCACCACTTTCCTTTTGTTCAAATTTTTCATATTGATCCGTTAAGATCCGATCATCATATGTTGTATGTCAATTTCCATTATGTCTCCTCAAATAAAATAAGGCCCTTCAAATTTGAGAATTATTGGACGACTCACTCTAATTTTATGCAGGTTATTCATGATAGTTGGAAAGTGGATGTTCTTCAGAATTGTGATTATATTAACTATTTTGCTCTAACATTAAATAAAAGCAGAAAATACCTCATTAAATGGAGCAAATAGAATTTTCCAAATCGCAAGAAGGTGATTGAGGACTTCAAATTATGTCTTGCCAATCTCCGTCAAAGCTAACAAAATGAAGAGAGTAAAAAGGAAGAGGCCAACATTCTGCAACGCATTGAGACTTTAATGGATCAAGAAGAGAGCTATTGGCGGCAAAGATCACGAATATCATGGCTTCAAGCAGGGGACAAAAATACCAAATTTTTCCACCTCTCTACGCTTATTAGAAGAAGAAGAAACTCAATATTAAGCATCAAAGATGAACTTGGCGAGTGGACCAGAGATAAGGTTTCCATTAATAACATGTTTATTAATTTTTTTACTAATCTCTTCTTCTCCTCAGGACCAAGACCTCAATTAGATGTGATCAACTCAATGGATACAAAAATAGATGATGCCACAAATGATCTTCTTCTTTGCCCCATTACTCATGAGGAGGTTCGCCTTGCTGCCTTTGAATTGGGAGGTTCCAAAGCCCCAGGTCCAGACGGCTTCTCAGGTAAATTCTACCAATGCTCTTAGGCGAAGGTAGATGATACAATAGTAAGTATGGTTAAAGACTTCTTTGAGAAAAACACTCCCATCTATGATATAAATGGCACTAATATCACTCTTATTCCTAAGATTGACAAACCAGAGACTATTTCTCATTTTCGTCCTATTGGCCTCTGTAATTTCTCATATAAAATTATCTCTAAAGTATTGGCCAATAGAATGAAAAGCTTTCTTGACAAGTGCATATCCCCAAATCAGGGTGCCTTTGTAGCTGGGAGATTAATTCAAGATAATATAGTGATAGCTCATGAAGTCTTTCATTACCTCAGACGCAAGAAGGCTGGTAAGAAATATGAATTTGCTCTGAAAATGGACATGAGTAAAGCCTATGATAGGATGGAATGGGATTTTCTTCGAAACATCCTGATTAAATTTGGTTTTTCCACGAAATGGATTAGTCTAATCAGGAATTGTGTTGAAACTGTGCATTTAAACTTATGCATATTAGGGGAGAAAATTGCTTCAATTACTCCAGGTAGAGGTCTTCATCAAGGAGACCCTTTATCGCCGTATCTTTTCATTTTGTCCCTTGAAGCACTATCTTGCATGATACATAAATCACTATCCCAAGGAAAATTAACAGGAGTCAAATTAAATTACTCATGCCCAATTATATCCCATAGTTTCTTCGCGGATGATGCCTTGTTTTTCATGAATGCAGATATTCAGAATTGTCAAACACTGGCTCAAATTACTAAAAGCTATTGCCAAGCATCAGGACAATCAGCAAATCTAGATAAATCAAGCATAGTTTTCTCAAGCAACACCCCTCCACAGATTCGATATGTTATCTGTAGTACCCTGGGCATTGAAGAAAATATGGATCAAGGCAAATATCTAGGCATTCCAAGCGTCTGGGGGAAAACCAAGCATCAAGCCCTTGCCTATGTGCACGAAAAAATTAGTAAAAAGGTACTTGGCTGGAGCTCCAAACACCTATCTTTCGCAAGAAGAGAAATCATGATAAAAGCAGTGATCAATGCCATTCCAGTGTTCCCAATGACATGTTTTAAATTTCTGATCAAAACATGTAAAGAACTTGACAGCATGGTGGCAGACTTTTGGTGGGAAGGACAAAACAAAACTCATTGGGTGGCATGGAGGAAGCTATGCAGGCCCAAATCTGAAGGAGGCATCGGGTTTCGTGACTTCACTAAATTCAATGATGCCTTATTAGCTAAAACTGCATGGCGACTTCTACAGCACCCAAATGACTTATGGGCCCAAGTTCTTAAAGGGCTTTACTTCCCAAATAGCTCTTTCCTTGAAGCAAAAAAAGGCCATAGAGCTTCTTGGCTTTGGTCAACCATTTTAGAAGGAAGAAATTTCATAAGTAAAGACTTGTGTTGGCAAATAGGAAATGGTGAGTCAGTGCGTATTTAGCAAGATTAATGGATTCCCTCCCTCCCTTCCAGCTGCCTACCCACTGAAGACGAGTCCCTCAAGGCATCCAATCAAAGAGTGTCTTCACTTATCTCCCGCACTAATGGTATTTGGGATCTCACTCCACTTAGACCCCTCATATCCGATGAGCTATGTGACACTATCCTCGCCATACCAATTCCCAGCACACGCACTACAGACCGAATGAAATGGAAAATATCAAACGATGGAGAGTACTCGGTCAAAAAGGGTTACTACAGCACAAGCTCCTCTCTCAATCCAAGATCTAAGGAAGTAGGAAGCTCGGCTTTTCTCTCCAGTAATATATGGAAGAAAACTTGGAACATAAAGGTGCTCCCCAAAATTTCTAACTTCCTATGGAGAATCCTTTCCAATGCTATAGCTACAAATGCCGCGCTAAGTGACCGAAGGAGGGATAAATCAAATGCATGCCCTATTTGCAAAAACGCAGCTAAATCTATAGAACACCTATTTTTCCACTACCCGTGGGTCCGTTGTGTTTGGTTTGGCTGCAGGCTTACCATGAAAGGCGATCTAGAAAGCATCCAAAATTTCAGAAAGTGGTGGATAGACCTCATGAACATCCAGGGTTATCTCAGTGAGTATGATCAAGCTCATATATGTTGGCTACTATGGTTCATATGTAAAAGCCGAAATGAGAAGTTATTTCAAGATGCAGATCCGGACCCCATTCAAGTGATTGAAAGAGCTAACAACTCACTAATTGCCTATTGGCAAGTGTGTCACCCAGAACAGAGCACCGCCGAAACCGTGGAATCAAACAATAAAAAAGCCACCTGGACCCCTCCACCAGAGCATTTGCTGAAGATTAACTTTGATGGGTCTTTTCATGAAGCTTCGAAGTCAGCTGCCATAGGAATTATTTGCCGTGATAACCGGGGTTGCTTGAAGTGGGCCTTTGTGGACAAAGTCAAGTCAATTTCGGCGTTTATGACGGAAGCACTTGCTCTGAAACGTGCCTTGATGATCTCGCAGGACTTGGGCAACAAGAACATTATCTTTGAAATAGACTGCCAATTGCTGGTGTGATGCATGAAAGAAAATTAGCCAAACCTTGGCGAATGGCAATCTCGTGGTATCCTTGTTGATGCTCTTGGATCTCTAAACTCAGACTCCAGCTTCTCTCTCAACTTCATCCCGCGGCTAGGGAACAAAGCAGCAGATTACCTTGCTGCATCTGCTTATAAGGGGGTGTGCCTACCAGGGTGGGTAGAAATACCCTTACCCCCTTTGTCCTCAATCCTGGAAGAAGATGTTAGGAGCTCCAAAAACTCAATGAACCAAACCACGCCTTGTCTTCAGTGTTTCGACCCTGGATGATTTTTCTCCTCAAGTTATGATTGCATGGTTTCTGTTTTAAATTTGCAGGGTTTTAGTGGGTCTTTAATTACTTGTCTCGAGTCCTGTCCTCAGTTTGTGTCTCATGTACTTGGTCTTTTGCATTCCATTGTATTAGCTTTTCTATCTGGCATTCATGCCCTTTTAGCGTTGTAACTCTGGTATTTAGTAGTAATGAAAGTATCTAGAATTGTTCAAAAAAACAAAATCCAAGTGGCCTATTGGACAACAGTAGCTTCCAAAGCTACGGCAATTTTATAGTAACAAGAGGCTCCTCATTTTTAGGCTTCTACTAAAGAAAAGCCCTAAAGTGTGGAGGGAGACCATGTTCCGTTTATAAGTAATTAATTAATTAGCATCTCATCACTTTTGAACTTTTCTTGTTAGAGCCGTTGTGCTAAAGTGAAGAAATGAATTGAAGGAGGCTTGTACGTTATGTCAATTCCATAACTGCAAGCAAAGCCTTGCTTGGAAATGTTTTGACCACAATTTTAGGCCTAGCTTCAGCTTATCACCCAAGTTTTGCCTCGTTATATATCAACAATTTAACAGAAAGTAACTCAAAAGAAGCAAGTGTTTCCTTGTTCTTACTTTTTTACTATCACAAATGGATGGACCCTACGGCTCCGGAAACACACACACACACACATGGAAGCAGGTATAATGGAGGGAAGGATATGATGTCTCAGTCTTAGTCTTGAATACCTGACATGAGTTTGTTGGTTGTGGCCAAATCTATCAATCATAAGAGCCACGTTGTGCTTAATGAGCCTTGCATGCTCATCACATCACATGAATAAGAATCTGTTTAACCTACTTCGATGTATTTGGTAAGATATCACGGTCTTTGATTTGATACCGCCATAAACAGAGAAGAATCAAATAATTAAGAATTTCCCATTAATAATTGGTGATGGTCATTATAAGCTTTGCTAGCTCGCTCCAAAAAGTGGGAGTGGCAAAACTACAGCAAAACATCACAATAATAATAACAACGTACAACTTATTAGCTGTATATATGGGTATTTCTTGTACCGGCGTTTCCAAATATTCGTCATGCGATGAGGCTAAAAACAAGGAAATTATCTAACTGGTTCCTGCATGGAATTAATGGGGGTTGAAATGTTTTTGTTTTATTGGTGTAACCATTTGAAATGTTCATCCACAATTCTCTTTGGAGACTAGCTACGATGACTTGACCCTGTGTGTGGGTGTGGCCAATTAAGAGCCCATGACCATGACCCCGTCCTTAGAAATTTGGAAATATAGAATAGAATGGGACAACGACTTATATTAATCAAAAATAGAAAAGAAAGGGGTGGCTTCAGAGTAGAAATGACGTCCCCATCTTACTTGCCTTACCCCTAACGGCCACCATAAATATTAGTATTTTTTTTTTTTTGGTTTTCCTGTAGCGATAAGAAATTGCCATTACATATATGACCAACTTCCCCAACACGACGACCTGGGAACTCAAACCCCACCCTCTTTATTTATATCCTACCCGGGCGATGCCAATTCCTTCATCGTCCCTCTTTCGATGAAGAACAAGCATGACCTCCAAACCCAAGCCTGATGAGTGTTGTATGTGTGGCGATTGCGGTTTCTCCGAGGAGCTTTTCCAATGCAAAGTCTGCCAATTCAGATCTCAGCACAGGTATATTAATATATATACGTGTTCTGTACGAATTGAATTCGATTCTGTTTTAATTAATTTGATCACTTGTATTATCAATCTTGCAGATACTGCAGTAATCTTTACCCGAAGGTGGACGCAAATGGAACTTGCAATTGGTGTTTGGTCCTGAAGGATGACGTTAAAGAAAAGTCACCGAATTCTTCGAATTCCTCTTCATCCTTTAATAATAATGGGAGCGTGGGCCATGAGAGCAAGAACAAGAGATTCAAGAACAACAACGTGAATTCTCCAAAGATTGGTGGCAACAAGGGTGAGGTCCCTACAAAGAACAAAGGCATCCAGAAACGGAGGTCGCCGGAGGGGACATCACCGCCGCCGCTGCCGCCCTCGGTGGTGGTGTCAACACGGAAGAGGATCGTGACAAATGGCGGTGTAGAGAAAAGGCTGAGGAGAACCATGTCTGAGGATATATCCAACACGAACAGGATCATCACGAGACAGGTCTTCAGGAATAAAGTGAGAAGGTATAAGCTTTTGGATGAAGTTTCCAGTTGAATAAACCAGTTTTTAAATTAGAGAGCTTTCTGTCAGAGATGATGAAGCCATATTTGCTTCTTCTGCGTTTTGTCTTTTGAAACTCCTACCTCCAGGCACAATGTATAGAATACATAACAAACAGGCGAAATGAAACAAGAACGACCGATCAATGTAATGTATCTGTTTTTACTCGTCAGTTATTACTAGACCATGATCAACTTAATTGGAAGAGAAACTGTAGGATTTAATTAATCTGCCAACTGGATCCTTAACAAATGCAGTCTCAATGGGTTGTAAAGTTAATACAGTGAAAGTTGGATCAAACTCATATACGATCATAGGATAGCAAGAGATTCTGTAAGGAGCAAGCAAGGAGGATAGGAGTGTTCAATACGTCCAAAATTGATGGCTAATTAGGTCATTTGATTCTAGTTTCTACGATGACTATCATGCGCCACGCGTCTTTATTTGCGTGCCAAATGAGTCGAAACTCGGAAGGAGATGGGAGAGCGATTCGAGATCTGAGGAGAAATTTCGAGGCAACTTCGTTCTTCTGCACTTGCTTGTAGGTGGGACTTCCACATTCTCACGCACACAGAGAGTCAAATCTCATAGGGAGGGTCAACTCCTACATCTAGACGTTAAAGTTTTGAGCCACCCCTTTGAGATGCCTTACGTACACCATGTTAGATTTTTCCTCCAGGAATTTCAATTTCTTGCTTTTGCGGATTTGGAATTTGGATTGAGGCCCTGCATTATTAGATTCCTAGGAAGATCCTAGAAAGACAAAGCAGTAATTTTGGAGCTAATTGATTGAGAAATGTAGAGGATGATTCTTTAGAACAAGTTGACTCGGCAAAGTGCGTGTATAATGAAAACTCGGGCTAAACCAGAACCACACGAGTACATCATGAATTGCCAAAAAATTAAAGAGTGCTCCAAGCATCCCCTTGTTTTAGGCGGCTTTACTTTTTAGAAATTGGGTTAATAAAGTGACGGAGCAATTAGAGCGTCATGCCAAGTTGGAGTCATTAAGAAGGCGAGCACATACTTTAGTTTGTTGATTAATTAAAGGATTAAAAAAAGGGATTATAAGCAATGCTCTTCTATAATTGGACGAACATGGGACCGGTGAGACAAGTATCGTGCATTCTTCTCTGGCAAACTCGTACCTACGCTCCCTCTTTCCATATAATTAACAAGTCATTGTCTTAACGACATAATGATGATGATAAGGTTTATTAATGTTTGATTTGTGCTAAACATTCACGTTCTAATTGGAAGGTTTTCTCTGCTACATGACAACACTGCAGCCCCTTCCATGATCATCAAGTTGGCAGATCCTGTGGCGATACTTTTCTTTTCTTTTTCTCTTTCAATGGGAAGACTAATTTTTTAAAACCGAAAAAGAAAGAAAGAACAGGCCTTTGATTGCAAAAAATTACAGTGAAACCAGATCAAAAGTACAGAAGAAGCTCCCAACCACCTCGTTTAAAAAAAGTCCTTCGGATCTTACTGTAAAATTCAAATGGGACAGAATAAACCAGATTCCGATTCCTCATCCAATTAAATATCTTGACCAATACATTGCAGCAAGTGAAACTAATTCTGCACCACAAGTTCAAACCGAAAGGTACGGAATTAGATGTGTTTAGTTTGACTTTCCACAGTATCTTTTATTCGACGTGAAACAAGTCAGTGTTAAACATCATTTATATTTCTAACAAAATTGTAACCGTCGCTTAATAATTTTTAGAAAATAATTTAATTATTGTTATTACCAACTATCTATCGCAGGAATTCTTCGAAAGTGTTTTCATGTTATGAGGGGAAGAAAATACATAAAAAGAGGAAGAAGAGCTCCACGTGTGATATGTGTATACCATCTCTAGGCTTGCCATAAAGTGATTATATTCACCCTCACATGAAATGAAGTCATTATTATTATTTTTTATATATAAAAGTTGAGGTGGGTAAACACATAGCCGGATTTAGGAGTGGCTCCCACCCGTCTATTTTTTTTTACAAAAAATATATATATTAGAAGATATAATTTGTTGCCTACGGCTTATTTTAATATTTTGATTACACACAAATATACTCATGTATAACAGAAACTTATTACGTATAATTTGTTTATCTTTAGATCATAATATATAATAGTTTTGCATAATTGCTTGTGTTTGGTCTTTAACTCTTAAGTTTGAAATTGTCGTACGTTAATAAAAATATAAGGAGATAATATATGTATATACAAGCTCAATAAGCTAGGCTTGTTTGATTTTATTGTATTTCATCATTTGTATTTTGAAAATTTAGTTAATACTCCTCCGGTTCCAAATATAAGACATATTTATCTAATTTAGATAGATTAAGGAAATTAGTTAAGGAAGTTAATTTGACATATATTTTCTAAAACACCCTGACCATCATCTTCCCTAATTTTTTTATTCACTATCTTCCTTGATTATAGTTAACAAATATAAAAATTATGTCTTATATTTAGGATAAAAATCAACTTCCTAAATATGTGTTGAATTAGGGATCAAAGGGAGTAATTTGTTGAAATATACATAATCCATTATTGGTAGATTAGAGCCGCCTAAGCTCAATGTAAGTGAGACTGTTATGTGATAGATTTCTTTAAACTTTTTGTATATTAAATTTGTATCATATTTCAAGTACTTTTATTTAACATATGGTTTTTTTTTTTTTTCACCTCCCATCACTAAAATTCCTGGCTCCGCCAATAGGGTAGACATCGGTAAACCACTAGGGTTCAAGCATGTCTCCAGGCTCGTAGAATACTTACAAAGATGCTTATATATTGGCCACCAATAAAGTCCTCACATTGATCAAAGGGTATTGAATTTCCTTCCTTTTTGGATGAAGATCAACTCTTTAGCCAATTGTATCACTCCTTGTTAGCAAATGAAGTCATTACATGATTCAACTTGTGCTTGAGGAGATAAAGATTCCTGGTTTTAGTTTAGGTTGGAGGAGAAATGACACAAAGTTGAACAAGGTCTGGCCTGATTTAAAATGCGGGCCTGGGTCGGATGTAATAGAAAGCCCAATGACATGTGACTATAGGCCTGATATCATGAGACCCTCAGACCCCCCTGGTCCAAAGACTGTATGTTGAGGATGTTATTCATGTGAAGTTGGATCGAAACATTATATCAAAAAAAAAAAAAAAAAAAGTTGGATCGAAACACAAATTTTTATGTTCTTGATTCAGCGCCAGACCACATGATGTCCGATAAATGATGACGTAACCGTATAGGATTATAGGGCCCCTTGAATAGTCACCCTCCCGGCAAAATTTTGGGAAAGAGGTTGAGATGATCGGTTGTTAGATATTTGTTCTGTGGAGAACAATTTTAAATAATTTCTTGTTTAATCATGGTCATGTTTGGCAATCTTGAACGCCGTCAAGGCTCAAGTCAATAGTTGCTACATGAAGTTCCTAAATTCAAATTCCTGTTACTCTATTCATAATCAGATGGAGACGGTGAAAACAGCACCTTAGTCAATAGCCCGACATAATTCAAAAACTACTGTTATTTTCAGCATGCTCACTGTTCTCTCTTTTCTCTTAAACTAATTAATGCAAAGCTATATGTTGGACGGGTTGTTGGATCTGTGGAGTACAAGAATAAGAGATGGAAAAGAAAAAATTGCATAATATAATGTCTCCATGGCGTGTGCAGTATTCTCCTCTAGATTTAATTTATCTCCACTTATATCTATCTTTTAGAGTGTAAGTTGGATCTACGGCCACATTTTATGCATAATACAATGAAGACCTTGAGTATAGATTGCACTCCCAATACTTAAGCAAGACAGTAATGACTTTTAAGAAATGATAATATGACTTTATCTCTTTGTGTGTACTCAAGGATAAAGACAATGAGTTTAATATCTTGTTGTGTTATTTATGATATCTCAAAATGATTGACGGTACTAGGTATTTATAGTTCATGAAGCTGTATCTCTTGAAACAACACATTTTTAATTAAAAGTCATAACGATTTGTTAAATTTATGAATCTCATATGTTGATTCATGAACAGACATATGAAGAGTTGTATTTTTATATTATATTGAGTTTTCTCATAAACACAACACAACTTTTTACCAAGTGCAACTTCTTAAGATATATAACCTTGCCAACTTTTCGTGTTATAACTATTTATACAACTCTTTATAAAAATCCTTTCATTTAATGAACATGACTTTATAAAAAAGTATATTTGATAGGGGCATAATATAGAGCCTAAAACTCTACAAATGTACAGGGCATATCAAATAATAAAGAGTGAGTAAGATATTGTTCTTATGAGGATTTGATACCAACAATGTAGTTGACTAATAACTTTCCACTTTTGCTTAAGTTGAGTCAACACAAATTCATCGAATAAAAGCTAATTAAATTAAAAGAAAAGGAAATGAAATCTTACTAAATGGCAACTTGAATTATCATAGTCTTTCTTACTTTTTAATGTCTAATTTCTCCCCATAATTGCATTTAAAATTATATTTTTTAGTCTATAACTTTTAATTACTTAAGAGTGTCTTTCAATCCACTAAAAGACATTCCAATTATGTTAATCATTTTATAAAACTGAAGGAATTCTCGAGAGAAGTCAGAGAAAATTCTAGAGAGATGAAATGATTCTCATTCAAGTATCATTGAAATGTTTGCATAAGGTCTCTATTTATAAACCTTCAAGGGTTACTATGCAATAAACATCCACACAATAAATATATTCATAACACTCCCCCTTGGATGTTTATTGTGAATATGCCTCGTTAAAAACTTTAACTAGGAAAAACCCAGTGGGATAAAAACCTAGCCAAAGAAAAGAGTACATTATTCATTGATACACTTTCTAGTGTTGCCTCATTAAAAACCTTTCTAGGAAAACCCAATGGAACAAAATCTAGATAAGGGAAAAAGAGTACAGAGTGTATCGTCTCCCCCTCTTGATTACATTAGACTTGCTCCCCCTGATGACTATATTGCTTCTATGTCATTCTGAGCATATTATCCTTTCTATCATCAAGTATTCTGTTAGAAACGCTCAGTCTGTTTGTTCATTGAATACCTGCAAGATCTAAATCTTTCAAGTAAAATCATAATAAAATACATTTAAATCTTTTCATATATGTGCATATAAAACTTTTAATAAATATTAATTCATATAATGATACTATATGCACTATAATTGCTTCATGCAATATATGAATTTTTTTAATTGATTATTCTCGAGAATTTTGATGCTCATAGCATCTTAAGTCCTTCTAGGACATATGTGTTTCTGGCGCCTTACGTCCTTTAAGGACATGTGCTTCTAGCACATACTAATATATTGTGACTCATGATCCTTATTATTATTCATTACAGCATATGCTATCACATAAGCATAAATAACATCAACGTTGATTTTATTTTTCTGGTCCCATCGGATTTCATTCATAATATATTGAGATCACATTATATTCATATATTTCAGATACTTGGGTCTCTTCTAGGACCACAATATTTTCTTCTGGAGATATCTCTACTGGATATAACATCTCTTCAAGAGATGGCTCTTCTTGAGCTTTTCTTAATTATCCTCGAATTGATCATCTATATTTTTATAGCTCCTTTTCTCATTCGAGGATTTTTATCTTTAAAACCGATGGACCTGTAACACTTCAGGCGTGTTTTATAACAATTTATATAGGAGCATTTGCAGTTGGGACATGTGACTTTATCACTTTCTTAAGGTCAGTAAATGCTTCTGACATTCGATTATCTAAATTCAACAAATGAATTATCTTTTGAACTTTTAGTGCACATTTCTTTGTACGAGAATCAAAATAAGCCAATGATAATTCATTTCACTTTATCTTTTTACTCAATCTGCTTATTTTTCTCCCCTTCATCGAATCATGTAGTGTATATCCATCTATGTGCATTGTAGTGGATTAATAATCATTGCACATTCAAAACTTTTAAGATGGATTTTATCTGGCTCCTGACCAAAAGCCAATATTACGGGGAGAATTTTGTTGGCTTATATAATTGCTGCAAATATATATAAATAATGTTCTCATAATCATTGATCAACTCATATATGATTTCTGGATCATTCAATCTGGAAAATTGCGCGCATAATATATTGCAAATTTCTAGTTGCAAACATCACTGCAAACTTTGCAGACTTATAATCCCACATCTAATCTTTCAATTTGATATATTTCCAGAGATCCATTTTTAATAATTATTTCTATTTGAGAACAAGCAGCACATAATATATGACTCGGATGATCAAACAAGTCATGCCAACTTTCCATATGATTTATCATCAAATCTAATATTTATTTTAGGGGAATCAACACAGAAACATTCACAAAGAATTATCACATAAATATCACAAAGAATTATCACATAAATATTCACACTTGATATATATCATTCTCCCCCTCAAGTGTGAGACCTTGAAAATTAATTCATGGAATTTCCATACAATATTCCATAATAATAGCATATATGATATCTATTTCATTAAAATTCCACAGATTTCTTAATGCATTATCAATGCATAATTTTGTTACTTCTGGTAACAAAATTTCCATTTTCCAGAATCAACAAACAAAGATATATTAAATACAAAATCATCAGGTGTATAATTGCAGATTCACGAGCACAATACTGTGTAATCACAGGCGCATCACTATGGAATCACAGGCGTAACATGTATCACTGTGGGATCACAGGCGCAACAACTCAGATTGTCGTATGCATATAAAGTCAAAAAGACACCAGGCTCGTGCTTTATAGGGAGCAGATCTGCAGGGATTTAATAGGATTGAATTCGGCTATAAATAGAAGAAGGCAAACGAACATGCCTCACAAACACACAAGCATATAATAATATCAATTACCAGATACTCACATATTTCTCTAAATTCTATTGTCATGGCAGGACCTAGCAATTTTATCCCAGTTTCTGATACATCTGAAACAACATTACTTGATGCTTTGTTGTATGATGATCAACCCAACATGTCATTTACTTCTTTGTTATCTCCTAATCCTTTTGAGACGTTTATTCCTCCTTCTACTATTCCTTTTTGTGCTTCAAATGTACCTACTTCTCCCCCAAGAACAAGTGTTCTTCTTCAATCTACAAGGATTGAAGGTACAACTGAAGTAGGTTCATCAAGAAGGCCTGTTAAAAGGTGTAGAACTATGGCCGAACTGATGGAGTCTACCAGTCAAGTTCAACCAATAGTCACAACAATCAATGAGCCAGCACTCACAAGCCAGCAAACAACCACCAGCCAGCCATCAACAACCAGCCAGCCAGCAACAATTATCCAGCCAACAACTACAAGCCAATTAGCAACTACTAGCTTATTGGAATGTAGTTACTGTCATGTTTTACGGGAAATTATACATACCAACGGACTTCAATATCATAGACTTGAAGTTCACGGGAGGAGGATAGGTATGATTTCTCATGCTGTTTTATATGAAAATGTACAGGATAAATCTTACAATACTGACAGGCTTCCAATGTTTGATTTTAGTAATAAAAATTTTGGAGAAATCAAACATTTTCTGACACAGTATTGTATAGATTTACAAGCATCAGGATATAACTTGATGCGTGATCATGTATTGGACTATCATGAAGTCTTTTGTGTTGGTTCGGAATGGGCTAAAAATCCAAATGAACTACCGCGGAGTTCATTTCAAACCAACATTGAAAATCCATTAGATAAAGGAAAACAGCCCGCGGTTAATATTCCATATGATATATCATCCCTTAATTAGGGTGAATTATATAGATTAATAATGGAGCAACGGGAAAGAATAAAGAAAACAACGCACCATGATTTAAGTGATTATTTTCACTTAACCCTAGATGATGCGAGTAAACAATTAAATATGTCTACTCACACCATACAAAAGATCTATAAAAAAGGAGGATTAACTGAGTGGCCACACAAAAAGCTTAAGAAACTTATGATGCAAATCTCGATATTACGAAGAGCTTTGCCTCATTTGGATCCTATCTCAAGAGAAGCAAAAGAAGAAGACATTAAATATCTTCAAAATGAGATGATTAAGGTTTGTAATGGAGTTGAGCCACTCGCTATTAAACTTTGTTGAAATAATATTGCCTTTTGTTTAATTGTTTTATTTATAAATATTCTTTTTCTTGTATTCACAAAAATTGTTATAAACATAGAAAATACAAAATAATAGTAAAACAATCATAATCACAATTTTATTAATTACTTCATTCACTTCTAAGAATGAAGTTGGATATAAATTCATGATCCATAATTCACTGATTTGTTTGATCATGACAAGAAATTAATCCACAATATTTCTTGACTTTATCACAATATTGCTACTACAATAGCAAATTGGATATATATATTTATAATATCAATCATGATCATACAATCCCTTGTCTCATAATTTGAGGGAGTATTTAATGCCAAATATACAATTTTGAGACCTTTATACAACTGATGGCATACAAAAATCATGGATCAAGTCTTGTTTCATAATTTGTCTCTTGGCTTCAGGCTAATTTGCCTCTTGGTTTTAGGCTAACTTGCCTCATAGTCTCAAGCCAATTTATGCCTCATATTTCTCTAGCCAATTTATGCCTCATATATCTCAGGCCAATTTATGCCTCATATTTTCATAGCGTCTTGATCTTATGATACATATAGCCTTTAACAATTTTTCATCAGGATAAATATAAATATTAGCACTAAAAATAAAACAATTAAAGGAAAGATTAAATCTAGAGATTTAATTAGAGCGTACCTGAATTAGAGTGTCCTGTATTGCTTTCTTCGGTTTGACAAATAATAACAACAACAACAACAACAACAACAACAATAATAATAAAAGTAAATAAGTAAAAGATTAAAATAAAAAATAAATCTAGATTTCTAATATGGAGTCAAATTAATAACAATAATAATAAAGATAGAGTTGAAAAATATACTCACCTTGGATTGTCTTACTTCTTGTCCCCTTTTATAAAAATTAAAAAAAATAATAATAATATATTTTTTTTAAAACTGTCGGCCCGGAAACATTAGTTATTTTTATTTTTATATTTTATTATTAATACGGCATCTGCACTATTTCCACTTCCACCTGCTTGTCCAATCATGATTGCAATTCATAATCTCATCGTATATATATTATTTTATATTAACATATAGATATGCAATCAAAAATGCAATTGGACCCAAGATGCAATCATTTAGTTCTTCCCTTTTTGTAATTTAAATCAAGTAATGAAACACATGGGCTAATCTAGTATTATCACGAGCTAGCTTTAGGCATTTAACATATATTATAATATATATGATTTCTTTTTCCCGTGAATGCACATAAGTATATTAAGCTTGGATAATGTCAAATAATCAAGGGCAGAGGAGGAAGAGAAGGGTACAGTAAGAGCGATTAAAACAAAATAATAAATTTTTTTTAGTACTATTCTACCGACAGTTTTTTTTTATATTATAAATTAATTTGTACACTAGAGGTGGACCAAAACAGCACATATATATAACATGATATAATTGCGTACGTTTTTTTTTCTCTTCTTTTAAATATAATAATTTAATAAAAACATATAAGGCCCACGAGAAATTTTTTTTTTCAACATACCTGTGATCCCCGTGACTCATATCCTTGTCTTTATTCTTTCTTTTTCTTTTCCCTTTTTCTTCTCTCTCCTGTCGGCAAGCAATGATCATTGAGTTTGGCCAAATAGGTTATTCAGGGGAAGGGGTCAGGGGAAGGGGACTTCACTGCCGGGATCGATGGGGTTGAGAATGAGATCATGAATTTGGGTATTGATTATGATGCTGAAGAAGGAGAAATGAATTATGATGGAAATGATCGATTGAGAGAAGATACAAACAATGATTATGTGTATGAAGAAGTAGAACTGACTGGCTCCAGCTTAAAGAAGAAGAAAAAGGTGGTGAAGGGGCTTGAAAAACCAACTTGGTCAATTGAGAGAAATGGAGGCTCACAGATGCACAACACTGGACGGCTGGGTACGATTAAGAAGCAATCGTGCTGATAACGTTTTATAAAACTGAAGGAATTCTAGAGAGAAGTCAGAGAAAATTCTAAAGAGATGAAATGATTCTCATTCAAGTATCATTGAAATGTTTGTATAAGGTCTCTATTTATAGACTTTCAAGGGTTACTATGCAATAAACATCCACACAATAAATACATTCATAACAAATCACTAGTTTTTTAGGCAATTAATACTTTATTGAATTAATTTAAGTGCAAGCCTAATGACTATGTAGCACCAATAGGTATATAGTTATCTTACAAGTAAATTAAATCCAAAAACCTAATCCTACACGATTTTATTGAAGGTCTAATCTAAATTCCTTTTGTCTTGACTCATTTAGAATACCAAAATAATCTCAATCAGATGTCTACTATTTCAGGATAATCAAGCACACAATTAAATCAACAAATATAATATTGAAGCAATTAACGACAAAAAATATCATCCACAAATCAATAGTCAAACTAAATAATCCAAAATAAAGGTTTAATTATATAAACTGAACAGTATCATGACCAAAATAATAACTAATCAATGACAAAATAGAAAAGAAAAGAAACAAGAGAAAGATAAGTTGAAAAAAACTTAATACCAAATTTTCATCCAAGCAGTAGATCTACCGCATTTTTAAACTTTTATCTCTCTCCATCTAATTTTTAAACTCTTGTGTTGTTGTCATCAACCAAATAATTAGAACACACATCCTCTTGCTATGCCAAACATGTATAAAGGTATATATTGCCTTTCTTGGTCTATCTCTTTTTTATCGATTATCATATAATATATTATATTGATTTTTTTGTTTTCACTTAAATCTTATAATATCTCTTGCAAAATAAGTTATGATATGAACATATTTTATATTAAAATTAAATATAATTTTAATTAGCATATAATTAATTAAATAATAGTAAGATATATAAAAGATAACTAAATAAGTATAAAATATTAACAAATTTAATCAAATATATCGTAAAATCTACACTTATTTAATTATAAAATATGTACTTCTCGATGTATCTCTTTATTTTAAAATATTTCAACACCATACACATAACACCGGGCCGTCACAGAAAGAGCCACAACCTAATAAGAGTTTTCGCATTAATGTAGTTTAAGAGGTTCGTTTGACGTGTTTAAGCAGTTTGATTAATCCCTCCAACTAACCCCTTTACACCACTTTTATCATTACCATCATATTGCTACAGTAAATCCATTTGTAATTGTACGATGAATTCCAAATCATGGAAACATCAGCTAAAGAGGCAATTCCGTGTGGCTGATCATAAATATGGCGACGACACATGAAGGAAAAGTCAAGTGTTTGTATGATTGCATAGGCAAAAAATTAGCCATCATAAGCAGGCAAGCGCTGCAATAAGCGTGTTTAATTTTGAACAAGACTAGATGTGAAAATGGATATCCCCAGTAGTAACAGGGACGGTGAAGTTGGTGAAATTGCGTGTGTTTTCAATTTCTATGACCTTGTAAGTGATCAGATTCATAACGTGGGGCCAAAAAAAAAAGCAAGAGGACTCCAACTTGAATGGTTAATTAAACAGTTATAATGGTCGGCAACGCAACTAAATGTGCAAGCTCAAAATCCAAATCCGGTGTTGTGGATATCTTGTAATATTTATATGTAGAGGGTCCCACGAAGAGAAATGGTAGGATAAAATGAAGTTGCAGCTTGGACATGGCAGGTTGGTTGAAAGCCACCCTCGCCAGCCAATATGCAGATGGTGCAGCCACCAACCTGAATTTACTCGGCACTTCACACAACCAAATTCATCATAAATTAAATATCACCATTAATTATCACACAAGAAACCATTAACCAAATAATACAGTTCATTTTCATGGGACTGAGGCTTCCTATGATCGGCACACTCCGTTTACTTCTTTTCAATGCCTGTTCATTTTTGGTCCAAACATCTATATTCACCAAAAAGGGAAGAAAAATGAAAAAGAATGCCACCACGTACGAGCATCTCAAGCTCAGCTGGTCGCTATAATTATGCAAGTTTGTCGTATTAAGTTGTAATGTGCGCATGCGCGCGCCTGTGTGTGACGGTAGGCCTTCAATCGTGGATAAAGTTGGAAATTAGGGTCGACCCTTAACAGACTAGAAGTAGAAAATAAAAATACAAAAAAAAAAATGTTTTTCAATACTAGTTCGAGAGCATTAGGGCCAGTACGGGCCTTACAAGGCCCAAAAATTACTATTTTGAATTTTAACTATTTTTTCTTCGCTTTTTTCCTTAAAAAAATTATAATTAGTAAATTATAATAATTAAAGTTTTAATTTATCAAATAAATATTGTCAATATTAATATCCAAACAACACGAATCATTCAACAAATATATATATTAACTAATTCGTAATTAAAAGCAAATTATTGTCTATAAATAACTCACATAAAACACAACAAACATATCACTAAAGAACATAAGTATGATGACTATCAATGTCATCTTCTTCGCCGCTATCATTAATTTCAAAAACATTTGATTATGCTTCACTTTGATTAGTAAGTTTTGCTTCATGAGTAAAAATATTATGAATTTCTTCTCTCTCATCATAAACATATTCATTAAAAAGACTTGTAGAGCTTATTTTATTTAACTCCTCTAATTAAGGGCCAATGCTTAAATAGGCTGCCCCGATGGACCTAATTTCGTGACTCTACTAGAGGTTTGGTTATGGTCCACTTCCTTTCCCATCCTTTTCTCATTAACTTCTTCATTTCAGTCGTTTGATTGAAATCTTAACGGTTCAGATATAATTATATATAAAAATATTAATAAAAAATTAAATTATAAAAAAATTATTTAAAAATAATATTTTATAAATTATCAGATCTGAACCGTTGAAATTTCAATTCAATGGTTGAGATAAGAAGTGAATGGAAAGAGGATAGGAAGAAAAGTGGACCATAGTCAAACCCCTCTACTATGAGGTAATCTGATTGATTAACATGTCCCTACATATTGCTACGGGTTCACATTAGGTGTTTTTCCCTTGTATGCTTCTTACATGCTTGTCCTTCTAATTAGGGGGACAAGCAATTTTTTTTTAATTTTTTTTTAATTTTTTATATATTCTATATATTTAGATTAAATTATATACTGTTTTCTGAATTTTTTTTAGCCCACAATATCTCAAATTAATTAGTTTCTAGTATACTGGTGTTGTAGGACATATTTATGAATGTAGAATTGGAAACTAATTAATTCGAGATATTGGGCGCCAAAAAAATCTTCAGAAAGTAGCATATAATTTAACCTAAATATATAGAATATATAAAAAATAAAAAAAATAAAAAAAAATTGCTTGTCCATAAGAAGCACATAAAGAAAAAACACCTTATCTGCTTCCGCTTGCTGCTCATTTGCAACTACAAAATCAGGCTTCCTCGAACTCTGGGACCCCCCTTTTTAATTTATATCGTTTTCTTTTCATCCATTTAATAGAGTAATTGTTTGCCCATATCCATCTTAGAGATTATGAGAACGAAATCTCCCATAAAGTTATTAGACGCATTTATTTATTTATTTTATCTAAGTTATTAAACCCCTTTATATTTCTTTATGTTTTATTCAATTTCTTACTAATTTTGGATGAGTGCAAGGTAAAATTGTCCCTTTTATATTATGAAACTGTTGCACCCGTGGCGCGGGGAGTCGCTGCTTGTTCATTTCAAATAAGAACAGGGATTCGCCCGCCCATACAATGAAAAAAGTAGGGATTTGACTAATTTGATCATATGACAACATGAGATCATGAAGCCAGAATATGATCTGGGTGTGTTGGTATTTGTATCAAGTGAAAGGGGTTACAATAACCAAGGAAAGTAAGAAGCAGAACTGATTCCTGAAAAGCCAACATGGGAATAACGAAGGGCACAGTTCGTTGTTTTCTGTAACTTCAACTTCTTTCAAAACTACAAGGTCAAAAAAAGACTTCTTTCAAAACCACTATTGATCCACGTGGACGCGGAGATTTGGAAAAAAAAAAAAAGATGATTGGTGGTATTCTGTGGACCAAAAAATAAAAATAAAATAAATCATGGATTGATTTCAAATATCGTCCGCCAAAGCTGAAAATCTCATAATCATACACACTACTTTTAAACGCCACAGCTCTCTCTCTTTCTCTACAGTCATGGCTATTGCGGCTCTCTGTTTTACACCACTTCCTCCTCCCCCCTCTCCCAACCAACCTTCACAACCACGCGCTATAATTTTCTTTCAAATTATTTTACCCCTCATTCATTTCTCTTCGTACCCCACCCTCCATACTTCTTCAAATCCAACTACTCAAAAATCATGGGCTATCTTTCTTGTTATGATGCTAAGTCTGCAATCACCACCTGCCAATGCGATCTACTCTGCTGGGACGTAAACACATTCCCAAAAGCAAGGAAATCTAAGCGGAATAAGAAGCTACCGGGGATCAGAAAGTTTGAGTATTTAGACCTGGTGGCAGCCACAAACGGGTTCTCGGCAGATAGCTTCCTAGGCAAAGGCAGCCACGGCAGCGTCTACAGAGCAACCCTCGACGACGGTAAGCTCGTAGTTGCCGTCAAAACATCAACATTCAAAAAGACATCGGCGACAAGCCTCCTTAATCACAGCCTCAAACGTACGGGCTGTACCAAGTGTACCAGCCCTGCAGAGAACGAGGTCGAGATTCTTTCCGGAATCCCAAGCTCTCGCCGCATAGTCAACCTCATCGGCTTCAGCACGGACTCTAACCTCAACAAATTGATTGTCGTCGAGTACATGCCCAACGGCTCCCTCCACCTTCTCTTGCACTCCGCGCCCAATCCGCCAAGCTGGGCCCGACGTGTACGGTTCGCATTGCAGGTGGCAGAAGCGGTTCGGACTCTCCACTCTTCCAACCTGCCAGTGATTCACCGGGACATCAAATCTTCAAACGTTTTAATCGACAGCGACTGGAATGCGAGACTGGGCGATTTCGGCCTCGCTCTCAGGGGGCACGAAAATGGTTTTGGGGGGAAAGTCACTCTGCCGGCGGGGACTTTAGGATATCTTGACCCCTGCTATCTGACGCCAGGGGATCTAAGTGAGAAGATCGACGTGTTCAGCTTTGGGATCTTGTTACTGGAGATAATCAGCGGTAGGAACGCAATCGACGTGAAGTACAGCCCGCCGTCGGTCGTTGAGTGGGCCGTGCCGTTAATAAAGAAGGGTGAATTTGAGGCAATCGCTGACCAGCGGATGGGAACGCCGTCAGACCCGAGGGTGATAGAAAGGCTGGCGGTGTTGGGGGCGAGGTGCGTGAGGTGGAAGGCGGAGAAGAGGCCGACGATGGCGGAGGTAGTGGAGTGTTTAAAACAAGTGAGGAAGAGGATTTATGGTTGGCCAATATGGAGGAGCGTGAAGAGGCGGGTGGGGCGGACGGAGAAAACAGAGTCGCTAATAAAGATGGGAAGCAGAAGAAACGAGAAGGTGTTGAGTGTGTGTGTTGCAGATCATGACACGAGTGAAGCTGGGAATGATCAAGAGGTGAGGTCGAAATCGATTCGTTGTGAAGGGGAGATGAAAATGCAGCGTAATCAGAGTGGAAATACTCAACTTGGGCTGTTGGTAAGAAGGAAGGAGGAAGTGGAACTAAAAAGGTCGAGGTCCGGGGGAGTTTTACACAATCCACGGCTTTCACCTTGCTGGACAGAGCTTTATAACGATGATGATGATAATCACCATTCCATTCCGCAGGTGGAATTATAATGTGGGATAAGAGTATGAGACCAAGACACGGGCACAACAGCAACGTTAACGACCGAACAGATACTATTAGTAATGGCAGTATACTGTATATGCCATAATTGTTTGTTACATAGTAATTTTCTTCTGTGAAAATCTGGGCTTGTTTGGATGCGGTGGCGAGTGGCAACAGAAGAAACACGGGTTCTAACCCATGTTCATCCACCAGTCAGTACTACAGGTGGGACCCCAACATTTAATAAGTTGGGAATTGGAATGTACTTTCCTGTTGCCAATTAATGCCTCGTAAATTCAAGCGTGCCTCCCCAATAATACCGGATCGAGTCTGCCCGTTATGAGGTTTATATCATTGAATGGAGGTTTTTTTTCTATAGTGTCCCTTTTTAGGAAACTATTTACCAAAATGCCTCTACTTCGAAACTATTTCCCATTATGCCCTCCTCTGAAAACATATTCTCAATCTACTCCCTTTAGTCGACTAAATCAGGGGTTTAGTCGACTAAATTTCGAAGGGTTCAAATTTTTTGAATCCCCCCGTAATTTAGTCGACTAAACCCCTTGGTTTAGTCGACTAAACGGGTTTAGTCGACTAAACCAAGGGGTTTAGTCGACTAAATTACGGGGGTGGGCGTTAAAAAGCCCACACCCGACATTTAGTCGACTAAACCACTTGGTTTAGTCGACTAAATTTCGACGGTGAGGGTTTTTAAACACCCCAAACGTCGCTAATCGACTAGATCTCCCCCCCCAAACCCCTCCCCCATCTCTTTTTCGCCAAAATCTCTCTGAATCCGTTGGTGGGTTGTGAAGAGAACTTCAATCAACTTGCATTTGCATCAATTTCGGTATGTTTTCGTCCCATTTAAGATTTCCGTCGTCATTTATGTGTTTATGCGAACCCCCATTTGCGTTTTTGCATTTTGTGCTTTGATTGGGTTGTTTTGTTGTGTGTCTTTGCTTGATTTGAGTATTTCATTCCTATTTATGGAGGAAAATGATGAATATACATGTGAAAGTGAAAAGATTTACATCGGTTGAGTGATTTTTATTTTTTTGAAGAATATCACTTCGTTTTTCATAAATTTTTTTATTTGGTCAGCTAAAACCCTCCATTTTGTAGCTAAAATTCTGGTGTAAAAAATGAGTTCAAGTTCAAACACTTACATGACTATAATCTACCACAGTAGGAGGTATTTTGATGGTCCCGAAGGTGTTCAGTTTGAAGGGAAAATGAAAATGATAAAAATCAAACGGGATACTACATACAACGAGCTGAAAGAAAGAATTTACCAAAAATTAGGACTACATGGCAGCCAATGCATTCATCGGTTAATTGCCAAAGTGGAGACTATAGTGGGTAAGGATAATGTATACAAAATGAGGTGGATTGGGTGGAGTCTCGGCCCTCAAGCAGTCAGCAAAGATGTAGTAATTGCCACCAAGTCGGTCATAATATGCGCACATGTCCAACGAGGAATAGGCAAACTTGAAGTCTATGTAAAATGTTTTGTATTTAGGGTACTATGAGTTGTGTTGTTAATGGCTTCGAAATTTGGACCATTCAGTTGATTGATATGTTGTATGGTATTATTGACTCATTTTGGGACATTAGCGGATCAAATGTGTAATGAAAATCACAAATTGAAGCTACTAAACAAAAAATCATAAAGTTTCAATGTCTGAACATAAAACATAAAGTCAATGAAAGTACATAAAACATGAACACCATAAATCTAATCTGCATGCTTTGGATTCCCATCATCCTCCGCGTGCTCATCAGCCACATCATCACCCTCGGCAGCATTCGGTGCTCCTCTAAGCTGCATCTGACCAAGCGTCTCCTCTACCCACTTCATCCGAGCTTGCATCCACCTCCACCTTTCATTCTCTATCTTCCACCTCTTTTTCTGCATCCTGCCCTGGTGTTGGATGGCCTGCATGACATCACTAAGGGAGAATCCACCCTCCGGCTCAGGATGAACATCGTCGCCGTCATCATCATCGACCTCAGGAAGAACAATAGGTGGACCCTGACCAACATCAGGTACAAAGGGTGGACCCTGGCCAGCAATAACATCAACATCCTCTTCACCAATGTAGTGCCACCCACCATCTGCACCCTTGGTGATCTTGCACTGCTCTAGGAGGCGCTGTCCAAAGATGACATTCCTTGCTTCCTGTTTCACCATCACCTCATCGTCCATAGAAACACCAAATTTCTCCAAAATCTTCTGAACCAAGTAGGCGCATGGGAGTGCACCTTTATGTCTTGCCTTATACATATGCCAACAGATATAATGTCTCCAATTAACCTCAATGCCATTCCGGATGGACCACATAATGGGGATGTCACCCTCCAACACTCGTGAATGATTGTAGGCCCGAGGAAACAATATGTGGGTGATGACGTAGAAGAGGATCCGAGAACTAACAGTCAGTTGTCCCACAGTCACTATAGGTCTATGCACTCCTGGCCTCCTGAACGCATACACAGCCTCATCTCGAACATATCCCTCCATGACAAAATTGGTGTCCCCATCAAACTGGTATCTATCACCAGCATCAAAATCAAATCCAAGAAGATCCGTCCACATGTCAGCCGTCACCAGAATGTCAACCCCGCAGACACGAGATTGTAGATCACCATGAATGTAGATCATGTTATGGTAGACAGCTCTCACCATAACCTCTGAATAGGGACAACTCATCTCCGCCAACCCTACCAAATGCGAAGTTCCCAACAACGGCACAATGTCAAGGCCCTCACGTGCAAAGAATGTCATGTCTAATGACTTTGGCTTAATGATGGGTCTAGAAGCAAAATCCCTCACGAATCGTTCATGCTCTGCTTCATTATTTTCAAACAAATATCCAAACGGGAGGTCAACAACGGGCTCAGGCTCAGGTTCCGGTGCATGTTGTTGCCTAGAGGAGGATGCCCCGCGCGATGCTCAGTGCTTGATCCGTCTCCCACGCACATTGCCGGTGTCAGCAGGAGCTTGTCTACGACGCATGATGAGAACAAAGACCTACAAAGGGAGGTTACAATCAATCAGGAAACAAGAAACATTCATCATTCTCAATTTCACATTTATATTCATCATTTTCACTAACAAACACTTTCAACATAAACAAGAAATACTCATAAACACAAAAAAATTCGCATAAACGCAAAAAAATTATCATAAACATGCACATTCATCGTTTTCCTCTATAAATATCAATGAAAAACTCAAATCAATCATACATACACAACAAAACCACCAATTCTTGATGAAAAACGAAGATAAATTCGTCCAAAAATAAAAAAATTCGCATAAACGTAAAAAAATTACCATAAACATATACATTCATCGTTTTCCTCCATACATATCAATGAAAAACTCAAATCAATCATATATACACAATAAAACCGTCAAATCTAAGCACAAAACAGTAAAACACAAATGGGGTTTGCAATAACACAATGTCGACGGTGAAATTCCGAAAATGAGACGAAAACATACCGAAATTGATGCAAATGCAAGTTGATTGAAGTTCTCTTCGCAACCCACCAACGGATTCAGAGAGATTTTGGCGAAAAAGAGATGGGGGAGGGGTTTGGGGGGAGATCTAGTCGATTAGCGGCGTTTGAGGTGTTTAAAAACCCTCACCGTCGAAATTTAGTCGACTAAACCAAGTGGTTTAATCGACTAAATGTCGGGTGTGGGCTTTTTAACGCCCACCCCCGTAATTTAGTCGACTAAACCAAGGGGTTTAGTCGACTAAATTACGGGGGGATTCAAAAAATTTGAACCCCTCGAAATTTAGTCGACTAAACCCCTGGTTTAGTCGACTAAAGGGGGTAGATTGGGAATATGTTTCCAGAGGAGGGCATAATGGGAAATAGTTTTAAAGTAGGGGTATTTTGGTAAATAGTTTCTTAAAAAGGGGTATTATGGGAAAAAAACCCCTGAATTGATATTGATCTTCTATTGGATGTTGTCGCGATTCTTGCACGTTTATTTCAAGAATCCAAATTGTTTAATTTGTTTGAATGTTTAATTTGGAAGCGGCTTTCCACAATTAGAAGGATAATATAGAAGGAGGGAACATGTGGATCTTAAAATAACGAGTATTCTTCTGATAAAAAGAAACGATAACACTTTATCTTGAAATCTCATGAAGTTTGAACTGCGCTTCCTAAGGTCATCTTCCCAAATCCCACCAGTTTCAATTTTCTTTTCTTTTCGCCCTCCCCCTCTTCGGTTGCTTCTTCAAATAAGCAGAAGCCCACTAGTCCGAATCAAACATTTTTAGCGGAATTGAATAATGAGCCCCAACTCTGGTTATGCAGGTCCAATCCAAATAATTCGGATGTTTTAAAGTACGCTGGCACGGATTATTTTTATTGAAGGTTTTTCTGAACATACTTCTGACGAGCCTGTGGAGAAGTATCTAGTCCCAGTCGTCAGCTCTCTGTGGGTTTTGTCACGATGGTATAGAGGATGTACTGCACATTCCGAGAGACTGCCCTCATGCCAAAAATGTGGCGGACGCTTATTCATATAAGGTATGCTTCTCCTTTTTTCTTTCCAGTTGGGACTGAGGGATAGGATAGCTATGAATTTAAAAAACAATATTGGAAGAGATGTGGGAACAAATTGGAAGCTAATATTCGGCGTTGCTATATATCTATAAATTATGGGGATGGAGAAATCATCAAGTCATATTTTTAGAACAATTTCTTTAAACCCAACAATCCTGAAATTGTTGCTTTACAGTTGTGGATGAAATACAAAACGTACAATAATCCCGTTCCAGATTCTTCATGCACAGGGTTTCTGCATTCCACGTTCTGGCAGAAACCTCCTGTTGGATGGTTCAAAATTGACGTTGATGAGGCGGTAATTCGTCCGAGGCAAGCTGTGGAGGTGTCTTGAGAATTCCAACCCCGAAAGCCTGAAGGTAGTGAAAATCAATGAGATGATAGGCAAAAATTGGGAGGTACTTTTAAGACAAGGGAGATTAACCAAGTTGCAGATGCTTAAGCAAAGTCAGCTATTTTCAAATCTTCCATTTAAAATGTTTGTCCTGTTCACTTAAGAACATGGGTAGAGGATGTGTGTCTGGGATAAATTTTCCTTCTATATAATTGCTTCGTTGTGCTGGCTTTAACCATCTTATATATATATATATAAAGCTTCATAGTGACTATCAGGTTGGGTCTAACAGAAATGATATTTTATAATATGACAAACTAATGTTTAAATCTCGTTTAGGAGAAATGTCTATATTTAATTTCTTCAACAGGGGGTTACATTTACTTAGAAAAAAAATAGCTACATAATCTAGCACCAGATGAATTATATACCTATGTACTGGCAAAAAAAGAAGATGAATTGTGATATACATGGACGGATAAGAAACAATGTGTTCAACTGTTTGAATTTGCAATGACGGGGAAAATGTTGACCAACGGTTGAAAATATATGTCAAGGAGGTGTTGAGTAGATAGATCTGTAACAAGGGAAGTGAATTGCGCATGAGTGAGCATCGGTACAAAGTTGATGGTGATGGGAAAGTAGGACTGAAGAAGAAAGAAAGTGGGGAAATGGAGGAAGTAAATTAAAAGGAATGGGTAAATAGAGCTGAGGGAATGTGAAATGTGAAATGAAAAGAGAGACAAAATCCTGATTGTATGGGGTATGTTGGTCATAGTAAAATAAAGAGAGGGACACTTGAAGGGTATAGTGTAATGACATAAGACTCCTTATAGCAGAGAGAGATTAGGTGGAATGAAAGGTAGAGAGAGGAATGATAAAGGGCAAAGAAAAGGCTGCCATAAAGCATCCAAATGGAAGGTGAGAAGGGAACAGATCCCCCCACTCTCCTCTCTCGTATGGTCACCGTCCCTTTCCTTCCCTCCTCATATCTCACTGGATCCCTCCAAATCCCCCTAAACTCCATTTCCAGGAATCCTATTTCCACTACTCTCTCCACTTTATTCCCCTCCACACACATATGCTCATCTGCTTTTCAAGTCCCATTTCTTTTCTGCTTTATGCCAACATCGTACTCCCCCCTCCTCCTTTTTCTTTCCTAATCACATCACTTAATCATCATTGAATATACACGTACCAGTCCCATTTCTTCTACTATTATCATGTTCATTATGTGTAGGGTGCAACAAGATGCCAACCTAGTTAATAGCTAGGACAAGGGAATGATAAAATGTAGAGCAAGCTAAGGCAAGTGGTGGGACTTGGGAGGGAATCCCCTTAAGAACACAGATATCTAGCTTTGGAGTGCTAGCGAATGTTTATGTTGGATCAAGGTAATCTTCTAAGGAGTTCAAAGATGAACACCAAGGGAATGAAGAATGCCTAAGAGTATCCATGGAGAGGATGCTGCCAAGCTTTCAAAGATCACAGTGCTACACGATGGTGGCTGTTGCCACAGGGGTGGGGTGTGTATACTGTGAAACAGAATGTAAAATAAATGAAAGAAATCCTTATACTTGGAGGGTAATCTCCTATTTATAGAAATTACTTAGGGTTTCATTTTCTTTTGGAGTGCATGGAGGCAACGCGCCTCCATGTCCTGACACTGCCTACTCCTTTATCCAAGTATGCCTGCTCCACTATCTGTGTGTACCTGCTCCACTACCTGTACTGTCTAATATTAGGGGTATGATTAGTGGAGATTAACGTTTTTACCTACTTAAGGGAATTATGGCAGAAGATTTCTTTATTGGGCTTGCCTTCCAAGCCCATTTCAGCATTCTGTAACACCTTCCTATCCATTGTATCGTCTCTTTGTTCTGTAATGCCCTTCATCTCTTTTCCACCAATCCCTCGCACCATTCACATTCTCCCTTCTCCATCTTATTACAAGATCCTTGTCTATATACAAGTATTAGTGTAAAGCCTTTTGTTTCCACTTTTAATTCTTTTTCATATTTTTCTTAACTGGGCAGTTTTTTAATCAATGATTTTAAAATTACAAAACCAGTAATAGTTTCTGAACTAAATGATGCTTTGATTTACATTCAGTTGATGACATGTACGTCCTTATAAAAAACCGAAACAAAGTAAAGGGATTGGGTGGTTGCCGGTGCCGGAGGCTTCATTTCAATGATGAAATTGAAAGGGGCTCGGGATCAACGGATGAGGATGCGCGTGGGTGGGAGAATCACACTAGATGTCAGATGACAATGACATAAAGCTCATCATTTTCAACGCTTCGAAAAATCTTAAAATATAACAGAAAAGGGTTAAAGTTCTCTCAAGAAAAGGTAAATGACCGAAATGCCCGCGCATGATTCATACGTAACTAAACTGTGATGACTTGCAAGTTGGGTTATAACTTATAAGAAGTTCACTTACCAGTGAGTACTAAATTTTAAAAGCTCAGTTATAAATAGAAAGAGTTCAGTTACATGGACTAAAAATCTTCACTTAAAAAGTACATGAATCAAGCCTGAGACTCTTTGGTCTATCAGCACGAGATGTACCCTTTATTAGAGGCGAAACCAGAAAATATTTTTAGTCGGGCCAAAAATAAATATGTTAAACTATTTATGGAATAATATCATATAATGTTAAAAATTTAAATAAATAATAATCAAAAATTATAAATCAAAACAAGATAAAAGATGATAATATTTTTAATAGGTATTTCAAACAAGAATTTTGCTTTATTTTTACAGCTCAATGGATAATGAACCAAATATTATATTAAAGATATCACAAAAACAATCATATCATTATAAAATCATAAGATAACCAAATAATAAATCCAAACTGATTAAAATTAGTCATTAATCATCCTCTACATATATATAGTTATCTATTGTAAAAACTCAAAACTATACCAAAATCATTATCCCAGAATTTTCACTAATTAACACAATATTACCCTCATTAAAAAGAGTAAAATACATAGAATAAAATACTTAGATGAGACCAAATTATTGGCCAAAATAAAATATTATATAATATATATATGTAAATACATAAGATAAGAGAGGGCCCCAGCTAACCAAAACCTAGCTCCGCCAGTGCCCTTTTATATGTAAAATCTGGGGATGATCCCTGCTTTGTAGGCATTGCACCTCCCTTCCAAATTTTGAAAAGAAGCTACATTGACCAAAATTAAAATTTGGTCAAACTAAAAAGGCAACAACACAAAGATTAATCTTTTAATTTAAAATTTGTTTCTTGCTAGTTTGTCATCATTTATAAGTAAACTGCTAGCATCTGCAGTTGAGCCCTTACAATTGACAAAACTTCAAAAATTTTAGAACTCGCTTAATTATAACTGATCTCCGTGGATTTGCGAGTAAGCTTCTGCGGTTTACAACTCAAATCCTATCATTTGAAGCTAAAGTTATGTGCTATTCCTTTCGTGTTATTTATCAGGAAGAGACAGAGTACTATTTTGTTTCACTAGTACGAGTTATCTTATTCGATTTAGTACTAACTCACCCCCTCATCATAAGATCACAAATAACCAAATTATTTTGTTCAACCAGACAGCTAAAAGTTTAGTTAAAATCAATAAATATATAAAAATTCACTTTTTTTTTTAATATGCCCTTTTTTTATTAGTGAGGTAGGTGAGGGTGAAAAAAATATAACAGAGCATGCATGAGAAAAAGATAATAAGAAAGAGTATATTAATCAAGAGTAAAATGAATAAAAACACATTTAATATTTAGATGAACAGAAAATAAATTTTATAACAGGGGACTCGAGCATATGAAATTATATGAAATCTTAGACTGTTATTTTTTGAAAGTACATTATTAATCATTGTCAAAAACAAAAAGGATTATAAAACAGAACAAATGATCTTTAGTGTTTTTATTTGGTTAGAAACATGTTAAAAGTGTCTTATAAATATATTTATGAGGAATAAATGATATTACTTGGGTCCTAATCATAAAATAAAGTTGACTTTTTTTTTGGAGAGATTAAGGAAATTAAATTACTTAATCATTTTATATGTTATGTATTTTTATATTATATATTAGTTAAACTAATTAATTTGAATAAAAAAATAAAAATACTTTAAAGTAATTTAATTAGTTTCGTTAATCTTTTAAAAAAAATCAACTATGTCTTATAATTAGGACCGAAAGGAAGGAGTAATATACATACGAACATTCTCGCCCATTTATATATTTCATCATAGTTGTTTTATATTAGTTTGAAAATTGATGATAGTTTAAGATGATTAAGTTCTTTGGGGTTTCATATGCCTATTATTCATGATTCTCGCTGGTTAATAACCCAGAAATTAACCAGAAAACGAAGACAATGGGGGGAAGATCACATGGAAGGGGCGGGACAAGCGGTACATTGGCAGAAACCCACAAGAATCGCGTACACCTCCCCCTCCCACAGGGGTGACGTCATCTCCTGTCGGAGGAGGACGGCACGTAGGCATCTCAGCTCCCATAAATGCCGACATATTAATTTTTCCGATGTGAACCCCCCCGTCCCAAGTTTCTGCCTCCTTCTCCTGCATGCCCCTCCTCTTTTCATTCCCATTTTACCCCTTGTTTTCACCATTTTTATTCTGCGGATCTTTTTCATATAACCCGACCTCCAAGGTTTTCACTTTTTTTTTTTGCTTTTACAAAAAAAAAAAAAAAACAGTTAAATTGAATTGAGTGATCAATATTTATTCTTTTTTGAAAAAATCTAAGGAAAAAAACTATAGATTCGAGGACTAAATACTTTAAAACAAAAAATGTGAAAAGAAAAGGTAAAATGTGTGAAACATAATAATAACAGAGGTGTAAAATGGCAAAGCCAGGGAAAGGGCTGGGAAGTTAAGAGTAAGACACCTGTTTTGTGCAGACCGAGAATTGATGACCACATCCTCTCCCGTTCTCTTATCTTCCACTCCCCCACCTCCAACAGATTAATGTTTTTGTTTCATGTATTCTTCATCCTCATCAAACATCTACTCCTTCATTATTAACCCATTTATGTACTCGTATTTTACTCTGATTTAATTAAATTCAACCCCCCCTTCTAATCCTCGGTCAAATTGCTTCTGTTTTATCACTCTTCTCACCCCCTGCTCCTGTAGATCATCCCCGTTTCGTTCTGCAGCACAACCTATTCCCCAATTTTACAAGCTCACCACTTACTGACCTTAAGAAATTAATAAGTGGACAGCAACATGGAATTCGAGGAGCAAGATCAGGAGCACGAAGAGTCAGAGGAAGAAATGGGGATTCCCGTGCCCCCGACCAGTAACGACACGGCCCGGTCCAAACCCGAGGGAGGTGCATCCGCCCCGACTGGTGGCAGGAAAGGCGGTCCGATGGGAACAGTCAGATACAGAGAGTGTCAAAAGAATCACGCAGTCAGCATCGGAGGCCACGCCGTTGACGGTTGCGGTGATTTTCTGGCGGCGGGAGAGGAAGGAACGCTCGACGCTCTCAAATGTGCCGCCTGCAACTGTCACCGCAACTTCCACCGCAAGGAGATCGAGGGAGAAACTAGCTCCTTTCACCTACCGCAGCCGCACCACCCCCAGTACCACCATCAATTTCCTTCTTACTACCGCGGGCCGCCCCCGCTGCCGGGCGCAGGGTACCTCCACCATCATCTAGCAAATCCGGCGATGGCACATCACCTGCCTTTGCCTCTACCAGCCGCGGCATCCGGCGGGGGACTGAGTAGAGAAGAGGAAGACATGTCCAATCCGAGCAGCAGCGGAGGCGGAGGCTTCGGCGGCGGAGGGAGCCGGAGTGAAAGGAAGAAACGGTTTAGAACGAAGTTCACGCCGGAGCAGAAGGAGAAGATGCTGGCATTTTCGGAGAAGGTTGGGTGGAGAATCCAGAAGCATGACGAACCGGCGGTGGAGCAATTCTGCGCGGAGACTGGCGTCAAGAGACAGGTACTCAAGGTTTGGATGCATAATAACAAAAACACTCTCGGTAAGAAACCCTAACTTCAATTCTTTCTTTTCATTTTTGAGTCCACAGGAGATGAGTGAGACAGAGAGAGTGAGGATAAATATTTGTACTGTGAAATTTAATTAATGCTAGGGTTCTTACTCTTGCTCATTATTTCTGCTTTTGCCTAAGTATTGAAATTAGTTCCATGCCATTTGTTTCGTGGTTTCTTAGTTTTATTTTGGGTGGATTCTGATGATGATAGTGATTTCCGATATGATATGTGTTCACAACAAGCTTGAGCTAGCTGCAAGCTTCACAGGAGGTTCAGTATAACAGGAAGAGTAATTAATAGCGAAATGTCAGGGAAGAAAGGACAATTAAAAAAAAAAAAAAAGAGTAAGTAGGAAGCTATGGAAGATTGAATGAAGAAGGTGGTGATTTCATGTGATAATGAATGTAGGGAGATGAATCCATGGGAACTCAACGTGCAAAGCATGCAAGTGCAAAGCTGTTGCATTTCTTTGGCTTTGTGTTTATTCACATCTGTCATCTTTTCCTGCTTTTCCTCCGGGCCTTCTCTCATCAGTCATCACCGCTTCATCAGTTTTCTTTTTCTACCCCTCATTTCTCTCTCTTATTAATCTCGCAACCTCCTCCTCTGAATTCTAGATACTTTCCAAGTACGTCACCGGAAAAAAATCACTTTCTACAACTTCAAATCAGATCCAAGCTAAGTAACCGTAGTCCGTTAATTTACACTCCCCTAAAATCCTTCACTCTGGTAAATATTGGAGAGAGAACGAGAGATGTGAATTCCAAATCTCCAACTTCTATCTGAGATGATCTCTGATCTAAACTGTGTTCTATAGAATTCATAAACATTTATATCGGATCGGAGGATCCCGATGTCACATGTTGTATGCGTGAAAATGAGCCGTATATTCTCTAGCGTTGCAACAGTAGTTTATGTTCATTCTTTACATTATTTTCTAGTAGTTGGGTGAACGACAGATACCTCGTCCTCCATTAATTTTTCTATGCACCAACTTTCAATAAGTTTCTTCCTTTCCTGTTGGGTCGTTGTTATTTTATCTTTCCGGGGTGGCAAAAAAATAAATAAAAAAAATTGAGAGCTCTTGAATTTGAGCCTTTTCAGTCAAACAAAAATCTATGTGGGTGCATGGTGCGGGAGGAACAGGGATGGACTGAACTGGATGAACAAAGTTAAGAAGTGGGTGGGTATTCAAATTCATTACAGTTTCCCTGCAAACTCGTACACTGTTAACGTGAAGTCGCATCATTGATCGCAGCAGCTTGCAGATGTGCAGTTTTGTTTACAATTTCGAGATGAACAGCCCATTATTGCTGCTTTGTCTCCTTCTCGTCTGCATCTATTCTTGTTCATTTCTTAACTGGTTAATTATATTTTGTAAAAAATTACTCACCCACAAGTTATTTCTCTTCCTGTGGTTTTGTAAATTTATTCCTGAAGTTCAATTGCAATATTCCTATATAAAGAAAATTAATAATGACTCCACGGAAATGGGAAAATTATGCCTGATCTTCTCAGTTCCCAGCTTGCTGTTTCGAATTCTTTGGTAATAAGCACCGATCCTCAAGACATTCAGCCTGCAGCTGCTGGAGGGCAGGCTACGTGGCTAATCGATACTTTGATCTTCCTCTTCGATCTCTTGCAAGTTTGAGTTGGTCGAGTCGATCCAATTTAGTAAGCATATTCAAATTGATGGGATATCGAATCGAAGTTGAGCATAATATAAATAGTAAGATATTTAGTGTGAATTATTAGCTTTGATTTGATGCCTGTGCGTATCGCATTTGTGTTATGCGCGTGCATGCATGCAGCTTAATATTTAATTCAGAAAGAACGATATCCATCAAATCAAATCATGGAAGTTCTTGGGCTAATAATTGATATGGAGTTTTGGTTTCTTTTTAAAAGTGAGATTCTCTCTATAACCACCCTTTTTACCTCTCAATTAACGACGACCTTCGGCTCACACGGACTTACTCTCTCTGATCCTTATTATAAGGCATCAACCACTATTTCTCACAAACCAAGGAATGGAAGTTAGGTCATGAATTAGGTCTAGAATTAATAAATGTTTCCAATTTTACCCCTACTCTAATGATGTAGATTTAAATGAGTTAGTTAAAAATGAGGGCATAATAGGAAAGTAGCAATAAATGAGTTTGTTAAAGTAAGATGATGTCTTATAATAAAGACAAAAAAATATTGGTAGTTGGTGCTTTATAATAAAGACCAAAGGAGTATTATATAAAACCAAGAGCCACAAACACTGTTATTGGACAAGATTGATGCGATGGTGGAGTAAGTTAACTCATTGCATTACAAGGATTGTTGGGATTGATTTGGTCTGATTGATCGCGCGTAGTGATATATATTTTCTCATATATATGGAACTAGTAATTTAGATTTATATTACAAGGATTGGTTACGTAGAGAGCGTGACGATAGTTAGTTATTTATGTTGTAATTAAAACGATGGACATGGTTTAGATTGAGAGAAAAAAATGGGAGAGATCAAGTCCATGATATCAAGGATAATTAAAGATAATTACCTAAATGATCTTTATTAATACTTTCTCAACAATATACTCTTTTTCTTTTTTACAAACAATATATACTTTTTCAGTTCTTAATATATAACATAATCAAAGAGTTGATGTTGGTGTACCTATTTCTCATATTTAATATTTTTTTTTAAAAAAAATCAACTCTATCGATACTCACTAAAAAAAACATCATATTATCTATGGAATTACCAATGGAAAAAATTCCATCAGAAATTAATTATCCAAGAAATTCAGTGGGTAATTTGGGCAAGTAATTAAAGTTATCCACGTAATTTCGTGTATAATTTTTACCTATAGAAATTATTCATATAATTCAGTGGGTAATTTTCAATGAAATTTTTTTCATGCTTAATTCTGTGGGTAATACAATGTTTTTTTGTAGTGACTCTCTCATATTAGGGGGAGAGATAGTTAAAAAAATATAGTTAAGGTGTTTTAGGAAAAATGTCATATTTATATCAATTAAGTAACTCATCACATTTCATTAATTTAATTAAATTGGTTAAATATGTCTTACATACAGGAGGAGTGGTAGCCAAATTTGAGGGTTTTAGTTTTAAACAAGGGTATTTTAGAAAAATATATCATATTTATTATGATTATCTAACTAAACTACCTTTTTAAATTTAATTAAATTAGTTAAATGGTTCTCACAAGGACAATTAAAATAGGGCTTTTTGTTTTTTTTATATCTTTCCACCAACAACATTCGCCGTTTCTTGTCTCCCTTCATCGATGTCAAACAATGCATCATCAGTGTTTGCGGAATTTTGTTTTTATACGGAAGAAAAGGAATCGGGTGTAAATTAGCCAAAGTTTTCCCAACTTTCTTCAATAAATTATAAATCATTTCTATGAAGTATCCCATTAGATTGCAATATATCTCCTATCTTTAAATCTATACTTTACGTTTATTTATTCCCTACTAATCATTTGTGTAGGCCAACATAATTTTCTAAAAACCTAAATTTCTAAATAAGTATCATATCTAAACATGCCCAAATGAAATAAAGTAAAAATAGCAAATAACGTGTTTCTAAATATGTTAAAAAAAGAGGTTATGTTTTTTTTTATAATTAAAAAAAAGATTAAAACACGACACAACTTTGTAGTAAGAAAGGAATAGTTATGAGTCAATAGGCCTCTTTGGAGTATAGCGTTAGGAGTTTTTTATGTGGTAACTTTGAAAAAAAGTCAGTTAACGTAGCCAGCTGATTTCGAATCCGTTTGAGTTAAGCTTAAATTCACTGAATTAAAGCTCAAAAAGCCCGTTAAGTGAAAACCTCCACCGGAGAGCTTTTTCCAAAAAGCTCTTAGCTTTTTGAATGAGCCTTGCCACTTTTATCACCATCAATCCAAATACAAATCATTATCTAAAACCTTATTTTTTAAAGTTATATAACTTTTAAGCTATTGCTTCTATCGCCAACCCAAACAGACCCAATAATTATTGGGTAGCTGGAGGTGAAGGTGTGTAAAATAGGAATGAGTTGTGAATAGAGATTTTTTTTTTTCGATAAATAAATTTTAGGAAAGAGGTTGGGTTCACCCACAATCTAAGGACAGGACGAAATCTCCCTTCATCCAGGTAATACCAATGTTCGGCAGGGCAAGTCATCTATTACTCTCAGGCGTTTACCTAGACACCTAAGAGCTAGAATGCCTCCCCCAACACCTTGATCAACTTCATGATTAAACTCCCTCCCTTTAATGAGGATGTCCGACCCCTTTATAAGTTGAGTTGAGCCGAGGACGGACGAGGGGTGTGAAGAGAGATTGTAAATGGTAAGGTGTTAGGTGCGCAGGAAGATGCTTGAAATGATGTGCATTTGGACCTACCCATGATTTCATCTTCTCAGAATCTCATCAATACTGCCAGCTGTATTTGGGCCACACGTGTGGGCCCCATTAGGCATCATCCAAACTAATGATTTTAGCTCCGAAGAGGATCTACGGCAAATGAAACACAATTACGGTTAACATGAATCAACTTACCAAAGAACTTCAATTGAAGGGATCCAATCATCCAAATACGAAACATCTTCGAATTGGTTATTTTATCTTCTTTTTTTTAAAAAAAAAAATACACACACACACACACACACATTTAGCCACTCTATTAGAGAATTTACCGCCACCAAACTCCAGTCACTGCCCAGTGTCACCGATCAACCTCCGTCAATAGCCACCACGCAATCTTCAATGGTCACAGCTGACAAACCATGGTCAGCCGTTGTGGCCACCGCCAACATCCAGTGCTACTCAACAGTATTGGTTGCCTCACCGACTTCTACCACTAGCTGTTTCTATTGATAACCCCAGCTACCACAATCAAACAGACTTTTTTTAAAAAAATATACTTTTTAAAACAATTTATAAAAAAGTGTTCAAAAATAGTAGTCCTATAAAATTTATAGTGCAAATTGTTCTATAAACTTCATTTGATATTTAGATTTGCATTATAAACTTTGTCTTATATTTAGAATAAGAATTAATAGCTTTTAAGAAGTGACCGCCTGGATATTTCCCACATGAAGACCCAGTAAAAGGGAAGAAAAAATGATGTCCCCGGAACAGAAATGCTGAAGGATAATAGGATAACCGAACCATGATATTCGTTCCATTAACAACAAACAAATTGATTTATACTATCAAATAGCAGTTCTGACATTCACGTATAAATCCCATCACATGGAGCACTAATAAACTTTTTTACCAACTTTAAGACAATAAACACTAACAAGAAAGATCTCATATTGTGACAAACCATATAATCAATACAATGACTTCCCCCATAGTATAGTACAACAAGCTCCAGAACAGGTCAAGGATATTTCATCAAACACCAACCTACATGGTGACAACCTTCGCATAGGGGTGCACATCAGTGATGTTGTAAAGCTCCTTGAATACTTTTAACAGCATCGTCATAATGCAGAAAGCCCATGAACCAAAACTCATGGTTGTCAACAGAGATAGTCTGTATATATTTCTCTGATGGTTTGCTTTTACTTGTTGATGGATTTACTGCTCTCAGCTGATGCAATGGAATAACCACCTATGCACGCGGCCAGACAATAGTAACATTTCAACTTATTAATTAATTAATAGAAGAGAGATAAAGTATAAAACTTTTGGGTTAGCAACTCTGACCGAGGGCAACCTCAACTAATATTTGTCAAATGAAGTTATAGAAAAGTAAACCGTAATTTACCTCCGCCAAGTAGTCTATTTTAAGAACAATTTGTATTACCAACCAGTGAAGTACAAACAAACTTAGCTACTATATAGTGAGAAACTAATCAAGTAGCCTTCAGACTATCAAATCTCATTTTTGTTTTGTTTTTGGTTGGGGGGGGGGGGTGTTTAGGAATTCCAACATCATGTTTGAAAGTCCACAGAAAGAGAACATTAAAAAGCAGATATTCTCCAACTCAACAAATATTAATTCTCAATAATCTATGTCCATCTCATAAGTTTTACAAGAATTTAAATTAGCCAATCCCTTCATATTTGTTTTCAGACAATCAGAGTCTATAAAGAAATAAATCTTAAACGCTCCCTTAATACTTCTACCACATCACAACCATTCACCCAAAAAAGTTTGGATAATCACGTGTGAAGGACACATTAATCTTGATTTTAAATTTCACATTGATTGGTTAGCACGTGGGATCACTTCCGCACAATCAAAAAATCTTACACATAATGAATCCACTATTGCTGAAAGTTGGCAACTAATCTTAAGAATAATCTTGGCAAGTGACGCTGATTATAAATATTGAATCGGTGACATCTACTAATTTGGAAAATGTATGTTAATTTTTTTTATTAGAGGATAATGCCACGCAAAAGCCTCCAGGGTACCTTATAATAGCTCCATTGACTCTCCTCACCAACTTTGTAAGAAAGTGGATTGTCACTGCAAAATGCCAGCTTTGCTGTCGACAGATATAAAACTCCCATTACTGGTCCCGCTGAAGTGGATAGGTAGCATGCAAATGTTTTCAAAAGTTGCTCCTCCGGAGCAGTCTCAAAAGTTTGTCTAAAAATCTTTTCATAGCCACCTTCAGCAAGAACTTTTGTTCCCTGAGCAATCCTCCCCACGGCAGCATCAGCAAAACTAGGACCTGTTTTCACTGTTGCAAAGATGATCATCCGGTTACACAGCAGAAGACAGTTCAAGCAAGAAAACCAATCAATCTAAGAGGCACCAACAAAGTCCAGGACCAGGGAAACATGATATGATGCAAGTACAACAACACGGCATTATACAGTGTTTATAATTCAAAAGAAATTTGACATTTTGTATCATCCCTAATAATAGCCGATTGCCAGCAACTGAAGAAATTTACTCTGGACAACAGCAAATAATCGAGTGCAGAAGAAAATTGAAGACAAAATCTACTGATAACCATATTCAGAAGAAGACGACCAGACATCTAAATATTACCATTTCAGTCTCCATTCAGTTCGATGTTATTTTTGAGATTTTCGGGGTCAAGTTAACATTATTTTGGAGTCACACTTTCTCGGCAAAATAACTAAGGGTGCTATAATATTATAATTTGAGCCTCTTTATTACAAAAGGGACGTTCATAATACTGTAGACGAGAGCATAAAATGATTAACAGTCAACATGTAATAAAAGAATTCCCAACAGCAGCTATCAACACCACAAGATTCGAAACATAGCAGGAATAGTACATACAGTGCTGCCACATATTCCCAGCAAGATCCTCGGCCTTCTTGGTAGCCTCCGCCGCTTTCTTCCCCCATTTCCCAAGAACATCTTTCACCGAGTCTAAAGTATCTGCACAAAACAAGAACCTTTAGTCATTCTCGACGCCCACAGCGTCCAGACTCAATGGGACTTGCATATTTGCGAGTACAGGAGATTAGAACATGGGTTTCAAGTTGGGGAAAAAACATGGATTTCAATACTCACTTTTGACAGAAGATGAGGGTGCCAGCGCCGGTGCAGGAGTCACGTACGGATTAGATTCTTTGGGCATCGTTGTTGCAGCATCTTGGGAAATCGGGGCGCGTACTTCGGGGGTGGAAGTAGCGTTGACGGGTTGCTGGGAAACGGAAACGGAAGTCCAATTTTCCTGAGGTGGAGCAACATCCTTGGGATCGAGTTTTGGATACGGAGCGTAATCGGAGGTGTGAGAATCTTTGGGTTGTGAGAGATTGGATTCTGATGATGGCTTGTTGGAGTCGATTTGATCAGCACTCATGTTTTATGCCTTTGAGGTTTCCCTGCTTCGGATCGGAAGTTTCCGGATCTTACCTTTTTATCAGCGGGGAAGATGATGCTGATGCAAACCCCGGTTTCAATTATTCTGGACTTCAACCCGTATCCTGACAAATTTTATAGGGGGAAGATTCAGGAGACGAGGAACTTCAATTCAAAACTGGGAATCTCAGATACCCCGATGCATAATAATCGAATAATTGAACTTCCGTCGCACGATACCTGAAATTGGATGGAATAAACAGAAAATTTTAATAGCCCTTAGAAGTTGAGCCCGAATAATATGACGCGCTTTCCACTTTTTTCTCATATTTCTTCTGTGGAACTGCGCCGTTTTGGGTTGGCTGCAAAATACATTTTTCATTTTTTTTTTCAAAAAAGAGCACTCATCATTTTTAAATATTTTATTAGCATCTATCATAACCCTAAAATATTTTTTCATAATTATGAAATATTCAGTATCTTGATTTTAAGGTTTTTTTTAATATCAATCAGTATTTTAAAATAATTTTTTTAAAATTATTCATTTTTTTCAGTATTCTAAAATAATATCATTTAATACTCTAAAAATATTTTTTTTAATATTCTAAAAACCTTGACATATTTTAGGATCTTCAGAAAATATTTTATGATGCTAACAAGTAACAAGTACTAAAAAATATTTCAAAATCATGAATGCTATTTTTTTAAACAAAATTAATCGTATGTTTTTTCACTAAAATGGTGTAAGCTCTCATCTTCTTTTTTATCTCATTCGTTTGATTGAAATATAAACCGTTCAGATTTCAATCTAGCGATTCAGATAAAGAAGAGAATGAAAAATGGATAAAAAAATAAGGACAATAGGAGTCAAAGGCAAGGGAGGATAAGGAAAATGTAGGAAAACCACGTCCAAATGATATACTCTCCCTTGGATTGCCAGCTAAGCCTACGTCATTAATTTCACATATTTATAAAATATAATAAAGCTTTAAGCACTCATCCCCTCCCTCCCTCTCCCAAAACGTCAAAATAATATATTCAACGAATGTTAACTATTTCAGTGGAATAGTGATAAATAGAAAAGTTACAAATGTTACTTTCCTTGTGGTTATTATAATATTTTAATTAATAATTCTCACAAATCAATAAAATAATTGAAGTCATTAAATTTATTCTAAAATTTAATTAATTTTTAATATTACCTTTACTAAATATACTAAACTCTAATATCATATTAATTATTATTCTCACTCACTATCTTTATTAATTATAGATATACATAAAAAAAAAATGAATACTCTTTAAAAACAAGCTAGTGTCTTATAAAAAATATCAAACACATTCGTTAGTTAGTATTTTATAATAATAACTAGAGGAAATATATGTTATTAAAGAAAGCAATTGTTGGGAAAAATAGCACCCCTAAAAAATGTTTGATTATATATTTAAGTTGAAAAATATTGCTTTGGCTAGCTAGTATGATAAAAATGGGGACATAGGTGATGGTGAAAAACGGTTGAAATCTTCAAATTATTAGTGCATCTCACTTTTAATATATTAAGACTCGTTTCATAAGTTCTACTCCAGAGATTTTTTTTCCTCCCAGTTGTATAAAAAAGATTTAATTATTAAAAAGTCACAAGTTAAAAATAAAAAAAGATTAAGGTGCAAAAATACACATAAACTTTTTTTTAAGAGCGCCTAGCATCACGTGCATCTTTTTGAAGTAAAATACATACGTGGTTATCATTTTGGAGCAAAAGTCACATCTCACTGTTAAGTTATTGTTCACCGTGGTGGGAGAGAAAGAGATTATGTGAACAATAACATAACGGCGGTGAACAATAACTTAACGGTAAGATGTAACTTTTTCTTTAAAATAGTAACCACGTATATATTTTGGGAGTTGTTTTTCTCATGTTCCATGAGAAAAACAAGATTCCTACATACACATGAAATGGTGGGACCCCCACACATATATATATGTGTGTGGATTTCACTATTGCATGTGTATGTGACATGAGAAAACACTTCTCCTACAACATAAGAAGTGTTTTTCCCATATATTTTTATTCTAAAAAAAACACATGGTGTTTGGCGCTTTTGAGAGAAAAGATAATGTATACTTTTATACTTTTGTACCTTAATCCCTTTACTTATCAGTCAGACTTATTGGTAATTAACTCCTTTTCTTAGGACAGTTGATACTCCAATTTGTCCTTATTATAAGGCATAACTATCTTTTTTTACAAACCAAGAAAATTGAAGTTAAGTCATTAATGAGCCTAAAATTAATAAAAGTTTCCAACTTTATCCCTACTTTAATGAGATAGATTTAAAAAAAGTTTGTTAAAGTAAGAGCATAATAGGAAATAGTAATAAATAAGTTAGTTAAATGTAGTTGGTGCCTTATAAAAAGGACAAAAAATTTTGAGTAGTTAGGGTTTTATAATAAGAACCTCGGAGTACAATTTGCGCAAAAGAAAAACCAAATTAGGAGGAGAGGGTGTTGGCGTGTTGCCACGGGGGCCCGCCGTGGACCGTCGATGAGTAAAAAACGGCTAATTCAACGGTGGATTTGGCTTAGGACACGTCACTGAAAACACCGTGTATATTTCAAAGAGCCAAGCAATGTGGAAAAGATGTTGTGTGAAGAACGAATCCGAGTCCGCGCATTCCTTTCCAATTCGCCGACTTTCATTTAGCGTCTGTTATTGTTTTGCGACCTCCGTGAAGTTCTTCTTAGCCATCATTTTTGTTTTAGGGCTTCTATCTTCTTCGATGGCTGCCAATTCGCACGCAGGTGGTTCCTCTTTTGGTCATGCTTCCCCTTATCGTTCAAGGTAGCTTTTCTGTTCATCTTGAGCCAATTCACGAATAAATTCTTTTTCTTTTCTTTTTGGAAATAATTTCCAGGGATTGATATAATTCCTAATACATATCCATATATGAGGATGCAGAGAGGGCCTCACCACGAGATCTGTTGCGGGTTCAAATGAAATCCAACTGCGTATTGATCCGATGGACTTGGACGACGAGATCAGCGGTCTTCGTGGCCAAGTTAGAAAATTGAGAAATGTATGTTTTGATCCGCTTGACAAGTTTTTCTTTTCTTTTCTTGCCCTATTAAATTAGTTTTCGCGAAATTATGAAGGCTGATAAGCAACGCGGGACAAAGTTATTCAAATTATGTAACATACTACCGGCGTCCTGCCCCAACTCCTTCGTCGGGGTACTTTACCGAATTGGTAAATGCGGTGTTATTGATCAAAATCCATTTGCAAACATCTTATAGGAGTTATTCTATCTGTGTATCCCATCTTAGTGGAATCTATTTAGAATTACACAACAGAGAGGAGTCTTGATTTTTGTGGATTATTTGAGCTTTGAATTCTGGACTGTTATATTTGAACGTTCTATTGACACTGCTCTGTTGTTTAAGAGGCCAGAGAAGAAATCGTGCCCATGCTTTAGCTATCATTCTTATTTAAGTATTCTTTTTCATTGAAGTTTGAACATTTATACTTCATCTATTTGCAGCTCTTACAATTTTTCGTTATTTCAAAGGAGAAAACTTATACACAGTTTCTTACATCTTTGCTATCAATTTTTCCAATGAAAGCTTGATATTTGTGTGGTTCTTGCGAAGAAGTGTATAGTTTATTAAACTATATAATTGTCATTTTTTATTGAAAATTCTTATACGTGTTATATATTAATTCAAAAGGATGGTAACAAAGATGTGAGGAATTATATCTAGGTCTAGTATTTTTAAAAACTACCATTTCCCGTGGTTTATTTTTTTACTATGAAGGGATGCAAACACAGCAAATGGACTTGGATTGAATTATACTTGTTGAAACTCAGAAGGGAAGATTAATCCATGTTTTTGGTTCGGAGAAGAATCCGTGAATATATATGCTTGTTGTACTCTGTACATATCTACCAGATGTTTTGTTTTCCATCCTACAATATATTGCTCCTTATGGAACATCGTATGGATTTTCTTATTAGTGATGCTTTTTTTTAAGTCAAATTTCCATCCTATAACTATTTTTTAGCGACTTGACTTGTTATTGAGTTATATCCTGGTTGATATTTCCTTTTCTTATATGGAGAATAATAAATCAGGACGTGATTCAAAATTCAAAATTTAATAAGGACATTTAATCTGTCAAAATTCGTAAACATTGGAAGTTTTGAGTAGTAAAAAATTGGGTGTTTTAGTAGTGACAGGTCTTTCTTGGACATTAATTGTTTCGTCAGGTCCTAAATTGTCATTCTCCCTTTATTTTATCTAATCCTATGAAGCTGCATTATGTTTGAAGCTTTTGCTTCCCTTTCTGCATCATTAGGTTGTCATACAACTCAATATTTCTATGGTGCAGGTTGCTGAGGAGATTGGGACAGAAGTTAGGCAGCAACAAGATTTTCTGGAACAGCTGGTACATCAATTTTTAAATAATCTCTGTTTGGCTTTTTTCCATAGCATTTAAAATGAAGAGTACAGCATGCCTAAAGTTGCTCATTCATGAATCTGGCTAAATATATTCATAGTAGGAATTTTGATGTTTCTCTACTCTGTGTATCTAAAGTGCTAATTATGGCAGATGTATCTCAAACGGAAATGTAGGGTCAGTTGGGTATAATGTTCAAGAGTTCAAGGGAATAAAACAGCTACATGGTGCTATATATCGTTTGAACCTTTGACTTAAACACTGAAATAATTCTTCTCTGTGAATTTTCAATACTTTTTTAGGGTGCTAGTTAGAATTTGTGTGGATTACAAGATGGTTGAGGAAATGATCAATATTAGCTGCCTTGTGGTGTTTGCCTATAGAGATGAATTGATGATAAGTTTGTCCTACATTTTGTAAAATCCACGTAATAAGTCTTAAAATTTTCTATTAGGGAGCGGAGTAAAAACTTTCAGCTGTTTTCTCTCTTTAAATGAAAGGGTTCATGTAAAAATCAGCTTACATGTGACATGGGGATGCCAACCCTACTCTATCATCACCCACCACGGTAGCATAGTAAAGTGGTGGTTAATACAAGGTACAAAAATCAAAATCTGTATAAGAGACATCCAAGCTCAAGTATCAACATTAGCCTCCAAGACACAATCTATGAGAACCTCCCATTTTCTCAAGCACAGCAATTTAGCTTTATCTATTATATCCTGGAACAGATGTCCTTTGATGTCATTATATTTGCTGGCTCTTGCTTTTGAATGTTTTTCTTTGTAATTGTTGCGTCAATGGTCCGCTGTCTGATATTTAGCGGAATACTGTCCTATATTGTTGCCATTTGCTAACATGTCACTTGTATCTGTTTTCTCTACAGCAACTGACAGTGATAAAGGCCCAAGCTGGGGTGAAGAATAATTTAAGAAGATTGAACAAGAGTATAATCCAAAATGGTTCAAACCACATTGTTCATGTGATTGTCTTTGCATTAGTTTGTTTTTTTATAGTGTACCTTTGCTCCAAAATGTCCAGCAGATGAGGGATAAGGGAAGTTTGGCTGTCTGGTTTTGTGAATGGAGGACCTGACTTTAGGAATTCCTTCTGACCATATGACCACCCTCATGATGCCTGATTCTGTTGTAAAGTACAATCCTGTAGTGTAGAGTTTATAACTAAATGTGTACCTGTAGTCCCCATATTGATGAGAATGTTTGATTTCCTGTGCATTGGTTCTACGAGAGCAGAATTTCCTTGAGTGTCGCGTTTATCTTGTGTACGGTAACTTATGATCTTCCCCCCTAATCACTCAGATGACGATGTCTAAAACAGCTATAATATTCTCATTCATCCTTTGTTCTGTTCGGCCGATAGACCTATTGATAATATATAATTGAATGCGCAAGAAAATTTGTAAAGCATGCCTGCTGTCTCTCAAATATGCTCATCCTCACATAGAAATGACAACTTTAGGCAAAGCAGAGACATTCACTTGCTTAAAGAATTAAGGTTCAATGCCCCTTCATCTAATGTGACTGTGACTATTTGATGAACTGTTTTAATTTGGGTTAGCAGTAGAAACTGCTTTTACATTATAATTTATGGTATACGAGATAATTATATGAGATAGAGTTTTGTCTGTGAATGTACTTTTTGAACGGTAACTCAAATGGGCTGAGTAGTATGAACAATCATTGAAAGATTGAAAGCGACGTGGTTGAAAAATAACAAGCTTCAATCTGCAATCATCGAACTTATCTGCAATCAGCGTTTGGGGCATTTCAGATCTATCGTGTTTATGGGAATAAACCTTGAATTATGGAGTTCTTTTTAAGCTAACAGTATAAAGACGAGCGGAGGTTGACGTGATGGTTTATTTTCAGATTCGGTCAATACTAATTCGTGTTTGATCTGAGGTTGAAGTTATTCCAGGTCGATACTTGGGCTACCTCTTCAGTATACACCTTCATTTGCCCAAAACCAGGGAAGATGGTCCAGGTCAAGATGGTTGAATTTATTTTTATTATTTAAAATGCATGCAATTGATTACGGATATTCATGCCCTGATTGTCTGAGTGCCCTTCGCGACTTCATTTCAAAAGCACTGATATTTCTCAAACCCCATGTCCGCATAATTAAGGGTCGATGAAGTTTTTAAATAATAGTTTTTGAGATTTATGAGATAAAAATAGTTTTAGGAAAATAACTTTTAGAATTTATGAGGTAAAAATGACTTTTAGAAAATAGCTTTTAGATAAAAATAATATTCTTTGGATAACTTCAAATCCTAAATTTTGGCAAAAGTTTGCCAAATACCACAAAATTGTCCAGAAGTTATTTTGTATTAAAACTTAGGTTCTAACAAAAGTTTGTCAGGCGCTCTAAAATTGTCTAGAAGCTATTCTGCATCAAAACCTAAGTTTTAATAAAAGTTTATCAAACATTCTAAAAATTGTCCACAAGTTATTTTGTATTAAAACTTAGGTTTTGGATAGAAAATCTAGGTTTTGTAAAAAGCTATTTTTTTAAGTTTTTTCTTTCTCCTTTGCCATCATCAGTACTTTTTAGTGCTAATCAGTATCCTTAAGTATATTTTTAGTACCCTAAAATATTTTTTCAATATCAATCATTACTCTAAATATTTTTTTAATGTCCTAAAATAAATTTTTAAAATTATGGAGTATTTTTTTCAGTATCTTTAAATATCTTTTTGGTGGCCTGAAATATTTTTTCAATATCTTAAAATAAATTTTTAGGGTCATGAAGTATTTTTTTTAATATCTTTATGTATTTTTTTAATACCCATTAGTACCATAAAATTTTTTTTCCTCAAAATTGTTAGTACCTTGAAATATTCAAGAATCTAAAATAAATTCTTAAGACCATGAGAAGTATTTTTTCAGTATCAATCAGTACTCTAAAATATTCAAATTACTGAAGGGTACTAAAAGCATACTTAAGGATACTGATAATACTAAAAAAATGTTGATGATGGCAGAGAAGAAAGAAAAAGCTAAAAAAAATAGTTTTTCTTACAAAACCTAAGTTTTTTTATCCAAAATATAAGTTTTAATTCAGAATCGTTTTTGGACAATTTTGAAGTATTTGACAAACTTTTACCAAAATTTTAGTTTTTATGTAGAATAGCTTTTAGATAATTTTGGAGTGTTTGACAAATTTTTGTTAAAACCTAGATTTTGAATCTATCCAAACAGGTCCAAGTATGAATAGATGCGCTTGATTGACCACCTGCCTTGGTACAATCTAACTTACAACTCCACAAGTATATATGGAGCAAGATCAAGGCCAAAACAAACCCTAACCACAACTTTATGAGAAATTAGTTTTTAAAAAAACAGAAAGAAAGAAAGCTAAGAAAAGGACTCAAATGAAGACCATAAGATCGATGAAGGCACTCAACTCATGAACTACACTTCAAGCCAATTGTTTGTCCGGCTTGGAGGGGCGAGGGCATATTGTAGGGCCCAAAATAAGCTTTTTGGACTTATGCACATGACAAGCCCACTCATTTGCAATCTAAATCCAAGTCCACCGTCCCAGTCAAACCAACCACCTAGCAAATGCTCAGATTCATAAATATAGCAACTACCTCCCAGATCTACTTAGAACCACTAAAAGTGGAATTACCTACCTTCACTCTGAACGGGAGGGGGTTCGCTTCCCGCTGGTTAATGTAAAGGCCTATTTAGTAGGTAATCTATAAGTATCTCTGTAAGCGCTCTTTGAGTTTGGAGGCATGCCTTAACCCTGATAGGTTACCGATATCTACCCTGCCTAAGCTTTTTTTTTTTGTATATATAAATAAAAAACCTATCTACTAAGTGAGTCCAAAGTTATAAATAGAGGTTGTCATACGCACTAGACACACAGCAAAGCCTACTTTACTCACTTTCACTTATTTTTTCACATTGTACTCAACACGATGTGATCACTCTCATTTTTGCTTGTTCGTCTACTATCTTGTATTCAACAAAGATACATAATAAAGCTACTCTTTACTTCTAATTACCTATTTTTCATAATTTTATCTATTAAATATCTACGTTGTCGATATTCTTGTACATAAGATCCTAACCAACCAAATTTTAGTCAAAAAATTTTATATTTGTAATTGTACCTTCTCAGTGTGTGTAGTACCATGTAAATTCAGAATTTACATTCTCTTAGAATCCTTTCTCTCATTTTCTTTTCAATATCTGATTTTCACCCTCGGATTTTTTTTTTTTAAAAATAGATAGTTCATATTTAATATTTTATAAAATTATTATTTTAAATATAAATAAATAAATTTAAACTGTTAAATCATGATCTACACAATATATCACTGTAATACAAACAGAATTGGAAAAAAAAAATTATAAAACACTATTATCATAGTTTTATAAAATATTGGATCCGAATCATCTATTTTTTTATCTAGGATTGGAAATGAGATTCTGAGAAAAAAAGAAATGAAAAGAGATTTTGGATATCTACTTCTGTAAATGTGAGGGGTAGGAGAGCAGGAGAATGGTAGTTGTTGAGAGAGGAAGGGAGACTATGAATGTTTGTTCAGGAACACAATCCGAATATTTGAGTGTGTTTTATTTAAGAAGGCTGTTAAATGTCGCTGTTAAATGTCGCTGTCAAATGTAATGATTGTCCATGGCGAATATGGGATTTTCTGCTTCTTTTGACCTTTGGATGTGCATGGCCATACGTTCGACTCTCCCTCTCTCAAATTGAGAGTATTTGATGCGTTTAGGAGTTTCATTCATTCATGGCCACACCCCTCTGGCAAGTAGTAGCAATTTTGAGCTCGATCAACCCCAAATAATTTTAAGGGCAGAGGGCCCTGTATTTTGGGTTCACATTAGGTACTTCTCCTTATGTGTTTCTTACATGCTTGTCCTTCTAATTAGGGGGATAAACAATTTTTTTAAAAATTTTTTTTATATATTCTATATATTTAAATTAAATTATATACTGTTTTCTGAAAATTTTTTTAGCCCCCAATATCTCAAATTAATTAATTTCTAATATACTGGTGTTACAGGACATATTTCTAAATGCAGAATTAGAAACTAATTAATTTGATATATTGAGTGTCAAGTTTTTTTTTTCAGAAAGTCGCATATAATTTAATCTAAATATATAGAATATATAAAAAATTAAAAAAATTACTTATCCCTCTAATTAGAGGGACAAGCATGTAAGAAGCACATAAGGGAGAAGCGCCTTATGTGCTTCCATCATATAGACGACTAGATTCCATCAACCACTGGGTCTATTTTCTTAAAAGGAAAAAAATGCCAAGCGTTGCTTTTAATTAAGTTTGGTTATCCATGGCGTTTTGACGATCCGTGAAAAGGTAAAACAGAGTGAGCACATAGTGAATGAAACTGGAATAAGAGGATAATGGGAGGAAGAGGATCTCTCTTCATTTTTTTTCTTCTTATTTTTCCTTATCAGCCCATTTGGGAGATTGATTGGAAAGAGGTGAGAGATGATAAATTACTTTTTTTATTAATTGGACAGGTATGATTAAGAGATTATAAAAGATAATGAGAAAATGATTATGAGAGAAATCCAATACAGAATAACATAAGTGATGTTTATGAGGCTATGGGACGAAGAAAAAGCAGCTTTTGTCTCTGGTTTTCCTTCCATCCAAAGTGCCACCACCATGTTATTATATTTTATCTCAACGGTTGATCACTCAATTTGTGTCAATCCAAGTTGCATTATATTCATGAAATTACCACTCAACATGTTTTTCAATTCAAAAGCCAATTCGATGCTCCCTTTCGTGGGTAAGATTACCACTCAACTGACTCAACTGTGCTTTTGTTCTTTTAGTCAAACAATAACAACAACAACGTAACAATAATATCCCATTTTATTGTTAGAGTATTAAACACCGTGATATTATCATTCTTGTGTTCAAACTTTATTCTATTCTATCCTGTCGTATCAAATATATATTTGAACTAAAACAAATTACATTAGATAATGAAAGCAAGGAAATCATCTACCTTGCCCCGCATGACCGATCTCTTTTGTTTACGTTGGGTTTTTGTTATAATCTTTTTTTTTATTATCCCTCATAATTTTTAAATCATACTCCCTCTAATCCTTATTATAAGGCACTAACTACCCACAATTTTTGGTCCTTTTTATAAGGCACCGACTACATTTAACTAACTTATTTATTACTATTTCCTATTATACCCTTACTTTAACAAACTTTTTAAATCTATCTCATTAAAGTAGGGATAAAGTTGAAAACTTTTATTAATTTTAGGCTCATTTAATGACTTAACTTCCACTTTCTTAGTTTGTGAGAAAAGATAGTTGGTGCTTTATAATAAAGACCAGAGGGAGTATTCATCTAATTAATTATAATATTATTTTAATATTTCTCTCATTTTTTCCATTAGCAGCGCAAATAAATTGATGAGAAAAAATGAGAAAAAAGTTAAGAAGAATGATTTCTTCCTTTTCGTTATTCTTTTTGGCTCGAGGGATTGGTGGGGTGGGATCAGGATCCTATGCGAGGAGACACGTGTCTCCATTAGATCCGTGCAAGTGCACGCCAGGATTGCCCCATCCTCAATAGTCATCACGTGAGGAAAAGCAGAGTCAACTGTTGTTCGGACCAACAAGGCAGCAAATTGGTCTTATTGTTGGAACGTTGTTTTGTTTGGTATTCTTTGCTTTCAGCATTAATTACAAAGGCGAACCTAACCGCTTCATGAAATGAAACTGAGAATGATTTATCAATCATTAATCCAGCACCCATTGTTTTATATTTTTACTCGCAACAATCCGGAGACACTGGTCCTTTTTTAACACCAAAACTCCTTGCAAAGTTTCAGTATTAACGGATACAAAAGACCAGGGAAAAAAAATTGCTTTCCAGGCAATTATAACAATTGCTTCTTCAAGCTTCTCTTCAGGCCTCGAGGACAAAAAAAAAAAAAAAAAGACAGAATCACAGGCAAATAGGTAATGAAAGGAAAAAAATCCTAATTCACTCGACATGTTCCTTTCAACAGCCAAAAAAAAAAAAAAACCATTTTAGTATACTTGTATGTTCACAGAAGTCACAGGGGTTGGCTTTTCAAAACATGAAGCTTTTAGAGTATTATATATGTGTATCCATTGCCATTATTCAATCGATGATAGATCGAATGGTGGCTGCCGGCTGGGACCAATATAATTATGCTCTTTCTATCAGCTATCAACCATCCAAAAAGAAAAACCATGCCCTTTCATTTGTTTGCTTCTCTATGGTCTTTGCTACTATTTGTAAATATAGTAATATATATCTATAGTTTATAAGTCTCCTCTATATATAACATAAAATGTACACAGATCATGTTTTTATTGCCAGTAAAAACCATATCAATATGTAGTAATCATATCTTAAGTAATTCTAAGTAATATATAAGCACGCAGTCTTGTTTCACTTAATTTTTAAGTATTATAGTTACTCTAACATGAGTAATATTTTACTTTATTAAGGAAGAAGATGGTTTGAATATATGGGAGCAAATATCTTCAGAATCTTTTTTCTTTTTTTCTTTTTAGAATCTCATTTCCACTTTTAAATGAAAAAATAGACGTTCAAATATAATATTTTCTAAAACTATGATGATAGTGTTAAATTAATTTTTTTATTAATTTTATTTAATTATAGTTATGAATTATATAGATCATGATTTAACAATTTAAATTTATTTATTTATATTTAAAATAATACTTTTATAAAACATTAAATCTGAATCATCTATTTTTTAAAATTTAAGGTAGGGGATAAGATACTAAAAAAAAAAGGGAATATGTGAAAATCCAAACCGTGAATATACTCAAATGAGTAGTGTGATTTAAATGGATGGAATTTAATTTGGATGAGCTATAATTACTTTTTCAAATTGAGTGCCGTTATTTCAAACCTGCCTTACTCCTCCTCGTAATGAGCAATACATGATCGAAACTCGGAAGCATTTAGAACGCTCTGAAACTGTTGCACGCCCCGAGAAGAAGAAAGCCATAGTTTTACTTACTGTACCGGTGAAGCACTGTTTTAAAGTTGTAGACTGCCTGCATATAGTAGCTCGAAGCAATTCAAGCAGAACTCAAAACCCATAATAATACTATCAAATCATTACACACAGACATAACTGCCCAGAAATAATTAAAAGACACACGTTTGCATAAGTATCAAATTCCCATAATACTTAAAAGTGTAAAGCAAGAAGGCGGTAACAGAAGGATTCAGCGGGTCATGGATTGGCGCGAGTAGGAGTGAAATCCGGTTGAGGGATGGGATTATTTTGCTTATTTTTATGGGTTTGTTTATACTCTCCATAGAAGTAGGACACAAACCCCCAAATGGACAGACCCAAACTAATTCCTTTCTCCGACGTGAAACTCTCCTTGTAGAAAAATACCGCCAACACTTCAGTCGCCGGCAGCATCACCGCTATTATAATACCTGAGAGCAATGAAGACGCACAAAATACAACCCCTATGGCCCCCACGAAGAAGAACTGCCACATGATCGCGCTAAACACCAGGATCAAGTAATATTTTGTCTCCCCCAACCCAAATTCTCTCGCTTCTCTTCCCATCGCCTGCAAAATTATATACTTATTAGTTCTCTCGTACATTTTTTTTTTGGGGAGAATAAACTTGTCGCGAAGAAAATCAGATCAGTGAACCTTGAAGTCGTTGTTGACAATCATCCCGACGACACAAAACAGAGTAGCACCGAAGCTCATCACGAACTGAATCTGAATGACCAGCGTGTAGGTCAGACGCTGCTTGCTATTGTTGTACATGAGCTCTATCAAAGGCAGCAAAAAGCCGTACAAGGCGGCCGCCGCTAGCGTGAACACGAACCCCAACACATATTGTTTGGTGGACTCGCCTTTGGGACGATCGCTGGATGTATGAAGAGCCAGGACGCCGGCCCCAATGGTGAGCAAGAAGACGGCGTTTATCGAGAAAGGGGTGAACTTTTGCCTTACGAGAATCAAGGCAAAGGCGGCGGTGAAGGCCAGCTGGGTGGCGATGATGAGAGCGGAAGTGGAAACAGGGAGGCGAGCTAATCCGTAGGCATAGAGGTAATCGTCGAGGCCGGTGAAAACACCGATGACAAAGGCTGAAAGAAACAAGCGCGCGTCGATGAAGACGAAGGGCTTGGGTTGCCGGGATTGGCGGCAGCGAATGTAAGAGATGAATATGGGAATTAGGCAGAAGGGGAAACCGGCGGTTTCGAGGCAGCTGGATAGCCAGACGCGGTGGCCGCCGTGGAGGAAGTAGAGGCGACTAATGAGAGGGCCACCGCTGGCGCCTATGGAGAGCATGAGGCAGTTAATCAGGAAAAGGAGTCTCTCGCTGCTTCTCTTTTGTGGCTCTGATGACGCGTCTCCGTTTTCTGGCATCTTGTCCGTCTCTGTAACAATAATACTGATTGACGGCAGCTGTTGGAGGATGTGCCTTGGAGGTCACCGGAGACGGAGAGGAGACTTACACTTTGGGTATTTGACTTTTTTTTTTTTTTGCTCAAAACTTTGGGTATTTGACTCAATGATTCATATATATTGATTAATAATTGGTAGCCATTCCGAGTTCCTGGCTAATGCGGCGGGTCATTATACCCGACACCCATATTGACATTATATTATATTAATTACATCCATTTTAATTCACTAATTATTCAGTTGAATAAGGTAAAAATTATAAATAAGAAATAAATTAGTTCAAACAAGAAGCACAAATCTTATCGATTGGATCCTTTGGGCTGGCCAGTAGCGTACGTTCCTTGTTTATTTCTCACCGTAATCTACTCGGATCGATCATATATATATATATTTTGATCATAAATATTACGTAGTACTATTTGTTAATTCTCACTTTATAATAATTAGTATGTCAATTTAGCATCTCCATCTTTTGCATCCCTACCTCATTAGTTGAAGAGAATCACGTAAAGAAGTAGGTATTGGATCCAGCTTCGCTAAGCTTTGGCATATTTATTTTTTTTTACGTCAATTTTTAAATGAAAAAATTATTTTTAAAAAAATATGTTAATTGAGAAAACATCTTTATTTTAGATTTTTTACTTATTAAAATATTTGTTTTAAAAAATAAAAAGTAAGAAAATAAATCTAAACCATGCAAATTCTATCTAAATGATTCAAACAAGAAAAACTTCCCTACTAATCTAAAGAATATGCAGGGAAACTAGATCCACATTCAATAGAACTAACTTTAGATGACTCTAGAGAGCTCTTTTTAGTACCAATCGGCATCATAGAATATGTTTTCAAAATTATGAAGGATTGTTTCATAAAATATAAGATCATGGATTATTTATTAAGTATTCTAAAGTGTTTTTTAGTACCAGTTGGTATCATAGAATATTTTTTCAAGATTATAAAAGATTGTTTTAGTACCATCATTTAGTACCATGAATTATATTTTTACTATCCGACGGTGTCTGAATTTTTATTTTTATTTTTTTAAAAAAACAAAAAGATCAGTGCTTTGCACCAAAATGGTGCAATTTAATGTAGCAGACGTAAGTCCACAAAGGACCTAAGCCACGAATTGTTATCTTAAATACTGATGCGAATCTTGTAACCCACAAACTAAGCCTGGCAAAAACAAAATTACTCCCACAGGTCCTAATTATAAGATACAATTTGTAGTGTAAATTGCAATATAAATTTTGTTTTATAATTATGACTAAAAGTAGTATTAGTTTATCACAGTAAAAAAAAAATTAGATTTTCCTTAAAGACAGGCATGTTTATAATTCACATGAAATTAAATCTGTTAGGGTTAAGATGCAAAAATATACATATGTTTTTCCTCCAAGAGCGCCTAGCACCATATGTTTTTTTTGTGCAAAAATACACACGCCGTTAGATTTTAGGAGCAAAAATACCACTTCCGTTAGTTGACCGTTAGTTAACCGTTAACCATGGTGAAATTACTCTTTTGCCCTTAACCCTTTTCTTTTTTAATTATTTTAAACTAAGAGCAAAAAGGTAATTTCACCATGGTTAACGGTCAACTAACGGAAATGGTATTTTTGCTCCTAAAACCTAACGGCGTGTGTATTTTTACTCCTAAAACCTAACGGCGTGTGTATTTTTGCACAAAAAAAATGATGCTAGACACTCCTGAAGGAAAAACATATGTGTATTTCTGCAGCTTAACCCAATCAGTTATATGTACATGTAATGATGATGTAACTAAGGCCTAGAGTGCTGTTGAAATAAGTTTTGTAATTTTGTGCTCTTCAAAGTTTCATGCTCGCGATTTTATGCTTTGGACATCAGATCTGATTTGGTTGAATGTTATATACTCTAATGTTTAACTAATCAAGATAAACTGAACATTATAATTGCATTTGGTATTCCAAATTAAGAGTAACCTATTATACTTACAATTAATTTAATAATACACACACACACACACACGACTCTGTTGGAAATATATGTGTGTGTATGACTGGTTATGCCAGTTAGAAATTCGACTAAACTTACGTCAAGTTAATTAAGTCAAGTACGTCTAAGTAGGCAATCAAACTCTGTTATATGTTTAAATTGTCCAGCTCAGCAATTAACCACCACTAAACGGCATCAATTGCTAGTTAAAAAGAGAAAAATGAATCGTAATTTCAAAACCAAAATTTCAACCGTCCATCAACATCATGGGATTGAGTCGGACCAAGATATCCTCAATTGCTGACAGCCATTGATCCATTAAGCGATTGTCTTCCTCCTTGCCACAGCAAAGGAGGCCAGTGGCTCTGGGAGGGAGCGCCGGCAACCCTCTCTGATTTTAGTGGGGAGACTCCTTTTTTGAATTTTAGTGCGTTCACGTTGTTGCACGGTGTTAATTGCTGAGGTGGACAATTAAAACACGTTGATTGACTACCTGGACCTACTTGACCTAAATTTAGTACTGAGAAATTTAGAACAGACACGTTCAAATCACCACATTATCTTATCTAAGATTATTTATTTATTTTTGGCTCAGACTTATCTAAGATATTCATAATATCAAAATATATATGTTAATCTAAATAGTGTGTTATGTTTGAGTGGATGTAAGTTGTACCTAAGTAACCAATTGTGAATGAATTATTTTCATATAATATATTATCAGTAGTCTATATATGATAGTTTGTCGTTAATTCATTATTGTATGCATAGGTATCGATATGACAATATAATTATCAGATAAAAAATATAACAATATAGTTAGAATAGATCTTTAACTATAATTTCATAATGTTATAGTTGTTATAAGAAGAAATAACCTTGGATATAGGGCTGTCCTCTTGATATATGAATTACTTGAACATCTATACTAGTATTTTTTATACCTTCACTACTGATTTCAAGATTTTCAAAGAAACTCTTCAACTCCAAAGGCGTGCAAAGCTTAGATACATTCTTGCTAACTTAATGGTGAGGACTAGTCCACTAGATTGGCTGAATGAGCGACGGACCCAAAAAAATCAAATGAGTCAGTGGATACAAAATTTAATTTGTACGGCCAGCACAAATATCAGTAATGTTTTTTTATTTTTCTTTTTTTTTTTAAATGATTTGAAGTAATGAATGGACGGTGGGATGGCATCGCAGCTCTTATATTGATTTGTTAAGAGTTATATTTGTAAATATAGTAACATATATCTATATTTTATAAGTCTTCTATATATAATATAAAATGTATACATACAGATCATGTTTTTATTTCCAGTAAAAACCATATCAATATGGAGTAATCATATCTTAAGTACTAATTCTAAGTAATATATAAGCATGCAGTCTTGTTTCACTTAATTTTTATATGTTATAGTTATCAGATATTTTACTTTATTAAGAAAGTGGATAGTGTGAATATACGGGAGCAAATATCCTCAGAATCTCTTTTTCCTTTTTCTTCTCAAAATATAATTTCCATCTTTAGATAAAAATATGAACGGTTCAAATATAATATTTTCTAAAACTATGATGATAGTGTTTTATAAATTAATTTTCTTTATTAATTTTATTTTTATTACAATTATGAATTGTATAGATCATGATTTAATAATTTAAATTTATTTACTCATATTCAAAATAGTAATTTTATAAAATATTAAATATACACCATTTATTTTTTAAAATCTAAGTGGAGATCAAATATTGAGAGAAAATAAAAAAAATATGATAAATGAGTAGTGTAATTTAAATGGATGGAATTTAATTTGGATAAGCTATAATTACTTTTTCAAATTGAGTGCCGTTATTTCAAACCTGCCTTACTCCTCCTCGTAAGGAGCAAGACATGATCGAAACTCCGAAGCATTTAAAACGCTCTGAAACTGTTGCACACCCCGAGAAGAAGAAAGCCATGGGCAAATCATAGGTCCTTCCACTTTTCGGAACTCGGAAGCTTTGTTATACTTGCAAGTGAAGCACTGTTTTAAAGAAGTTGTAAACTGCCTGCATATAGTAGCTCGAAGCAATTCAAGCAGAACTCAAAACCCATAGTAATACTATCAAATCATTACACTCAGACATACCTGCCAAAAATAATTACAAGACACACGTTTGCATAAGTATCAAAGTCCCATAATACTGAAAAGCAAGAAGGATTCAGCGGGTCATGGATTGGCGCGAGTAGGAGTGAAATCCGGTTGAGGGATGGGATTATTTTGCTTATTTTTCTGGGTTTGTTTATACTCTCCATAGAAGTAGGACACAAACCCCCAAATGGACAGACCCAAACTAATTCCTTTCTCCGACGTGAAACTCTCCTTGTAGAAAAATACCGCCAACACTTCAGTCGCCGGCAGCATCACCGCTATTATAATACCTGAGAGCAATGAAGACGCACAAAATACAACCCCTATGGCCCCCACGAAGAAGAACTGCCACATGATCGCGCTAAACACCAGGATCAAGTAATATTTTGTCTCCCCCAACCCAAATTCTCTCGCTTCTCTTCCCATCGCCTGCAAAATTATATACTTATTAGTTCTCTCGTACATATTTTTTTTTTTTTTGAGGGAATAAACTTGTCGTGAAGAAAATCAGATCAGTGAACCTTGAAGTCGTTGTTGACAATCATCCCGACGACACAAAACAGAGTAGCACCGAAGCTCATCACGAACTGAATCTGAATGACCAGCGTGTAGGTCAGACGCTGCTTGCTATTGTTGTACATGAGCTCTATCAAAGGCAGCAAAAAGCCGTACAAGGCGGCCGCCGCTAGCGTGAACACGAACCCCAACACATATTGTTTGGTGGACTCGCCTTTGGGACGATCGCTGGATGTATGAAGAGCCAGGACGCCGGCCCCAATGGTGAGCAAGAAGACGGCGTTTATCGAGAAAGGGGTGAACTTTTGCCTGACAAGAAGGAAGGCAAAGGTGGCAGTGAAGGCCAGCTGGGTGGCGATGATGAGAGAGGAAGTGGAAACAGGGAGGCGAGCTAATCCGTAGGCATAGAGGTAATCGTCGAGGCCGGTGAAAACACCGATGACAAAGGCTGAAAGAAACAAGCGTGCGTCGATGAAGACGAAGGGCTTGGGTTGCCGGGAGTGGCGGCAGCGAATGTAAGAGATGAATATGGGAATGAGGCAGAGGGGAAAACCGGCGGTTTGGAGGCAGCTGGATAGCCAGACACGGTGGCCGCCGTGGAGGAAGTAGAGGCGACTAATGAGAGGGCCACCGCTGGCGCCTATGGAGAGCATGAGGCAGTTAATCAGGAAAAGGAGTCTCTCGCTGCTTCTCTTTTGTGGCTCTGATGATGCGTCTCCGTTTTCTGGCATCTTGTCCGTCTCTGTAACAATAATACTGATTGACGGCAGCTGTTGGAGGATGTGCCTTGGAGGTCACCGGAGACGGAGAGGAGACTTACACTTTGGGTATTTGACTCAATGATTCATATATATTGATTAATAATTGGTAGCCATTTCGAGTTTCCTGGCTAATGCCGCGGGTCATTATACCCGACACCCATATTGACATTATATTATAGTAGTACAGTATTAATTACATCCAGGACTAGGCTTGGGTCATGGGATCGATCCCCTCTGACGTCGTTGGGACTCTTTTGGTAAGCGATCTCGTAAGTCTTCAGTAAGTGCTCATAGAGCCCGGGATCGTACCCTGACTTTGATGGGTACTGGTGTCGAACCCCTCCAAAACTTTTTATGTATAAAAAAAAATTACATCCATTTTAATTCACTAATTATTCAGTTGAATAAGGTAAAAATTATAAATAAGAAATAAATTAGTTCAAACAAGAAGCACAAATCTTATCGATTGGATCCTTTGGGCTGGCCACTAGCGTACGTTCCTTGTTTATTTCTCACTGTAATCTACTCGGATCGATCATATATATATTTTGATCATAAATATTACGTAGTATTTGTTAATTCTCACTTTATAATAATTAGTATGTCAATTTAGCATCTCCATCTTTTGCATCCCTACCTCATTAGTTGAAGAGAATCATGCAAAGAAGTAGGTATTGGATCCAATTTCTTTTGCATATTTAATTTTTTTAACGGTAAATCTTTAGGTAAAATTTTTTTTTTAAAAAAATATGATAGTTAAAAGATTATCTTTATTTTAGATTCTCTATCTATAAAAATGTATTTTTAAAAAAATAAAAAGTAACAAAATAAATCTAAACCGTTCAAATCACATCTAACTGGTTCAAACAAAAAAGACTTGGCTACTAATCCAAAAAATGTGCAAGAATCTAGAACCACATTCAATAGAACTAATTTTATTCACTCATCCAGTACACCTTTTCGTCTTCTCTCTTAGATCTCCTTTGGAGACGTGCGTGAAACTGCACCGTTTTATATAGAGCACATACCTGATTGTTCTTTTTTAAAAAAATATTCACACTCTTCTGAATAATGAAAAGAAAATTCAGGATATTGAATAATACTAATAAAAAATTTTATGATGTTTTTTTTTTTCAAAAAAAATTTCATGATGTTGAAAAATTATTTTTGAAACGTGAAAATATATTTCAAGGTACTAAAAAAAATATTTGAAGGTATTGGTGCTAAAAGGATACTTAAGATAGTGAAAAAATAACACATGATCTTTAAAAATTATTTTAAGATCTTGAAACAATATAAAAAATATTTTAGGATACTGACTGGTATTGAAAAAATAATTCATGATCATAAAAAATTATTTTCGAATTTTGAAAAAATCTTAAAGCATATTTTCAGTAAGAGTCAATACCTAAATTAGTTTTCAAGATTCTAAAATCATTTTTTTAAGATCTTGAATTATTTTTTCAGTATCCTAAAGTATCCTTTTAATTAATACTTAAATTATTTTTTCAAATATCCTAAAATAATTTCTTGAAGACCTTGAATTACTTTTTCAATATCTTAAAGTATCTTTCTAATACCATTCAGTACCATAAAATAGAAGATCATGAATTATTTTTTAAGTATCTTGAAGTATCTATTTAGTACCAATCGGTATCATAAATTATTTTTTCAAGATCCTAAAATAATTTTTCAAGATTATGAAGGATTGTTTCAATACCATTTAGTATCATGAATTATATTTTTACTACCCGTGCCTAAATTTTTAATTTTTAATTTTTTAAAACGATCATATATGTGTTTCACATAGCAGACCACAAAGGACCTAAGCCACGAACTGTTATCTTAATTAGTGATGCAAGTCTTGGAACCTACTGACTAAGCCGGGCAAAAACAAAATTACTCCCACCTATCCTAATTATAAAATACAATTTATAGTGTAAATTAAACTATAAATTTTGTTTTATAATTATGACTAAAAGTAGTATTATTTTACCACAGTAAATAAAATTAGATTTTCCTTAAAGACAGGCATGTTTATAGTTCACATGAAATTAAATCTGTTATATGTATATGTAACTAAGGCTTGGAGTGCTGTTGAAATAAGATTTTTAATTTTGTAATCTTCAAAGTTTCATGCTCGCGATTTTATATATGCTTTGGACATCAGGTCTTTAGTAATTAATTGACTGTGAATTGGTTGAATGATATATACTCCAATTTTTAATTAATTAAGATAAACTGAACATTATAAATGAATTTCGTATTGCAAATTATGAATAACCTACTATGCTTATCATTAATTTAATAATATATATGACTCTGTTGGAAATATGTATGTGTGTATGACTGGTTATGCCAATTAGAAATTCGACTAAACTTAGGTCAAGTTAATTCAGTCAAGTACGTCTAAGCAGCCAATCAACCTCTGGCATATGTTTAAATATTCCAGCTCAGCAATTAACCCCCACTAAACGTCATTAACCCACAGAAATTCCTGAGGGGGGCAAAAAAAAACAGAGAGAGGAGCTGCAGAATGACACACCACGGCGAGTATTGAAATTTTCCCACAAAACAATGCCGCCATTGCCATGGCATGAACACTTGCCTACCGATTATTTTTATTATCCTTGTTAGGTTTATAGACCCGCACTCGAGGCTGTCAATTCTAATGGCTTCCACTTTCTATCAATTGTTAGTTAAAAAAGAGAAAAATGAAAAGTAATTTCAAAACTGAAATTTGAACCATCCATCAACATCATGGGATCGAGTCGGACCAAGATACCCTCAATTGCCGACAGCCATCGATCCATTAAGCGATTGCCCTCCTCCTTGCCAGCGAAGGCGGCAGTTCTTGCCACAGCAAAGGAGGCCAGTGGCTCTGGGAGGGAGCGCCGGCAACCCTCTCTGTGATCTTGGATGTAAGCGACCAAGGGATTTTAGTGGGGAGACTCTTTAATTTTTTTTTTTTTTTTTTAATTTTAGCGCGTTAACGTTGTTGCATGGGGTTAATTGCTGAGGTGGACAATTAAAACACGTGGCAGAGGTTGATTGACTTCCTGGACCTACTTGACCTAAATTTAGTACTCAGAAATTTAGAACAGACACGTTCAAATAACCACATTAATTATCTTATCTAAGATTTTTTTTTTTTTGGCTCAGAGTTATCTAAGATATTCATAATATCAAAATATATATGTTAATCTAAATATTGTGTTACGTACGTTTGAGTGGTTGTAAGTTGTACCTAAGTAAACCTGTTGTGAATGAATTATTTTCATATAATATATTATCAGTAGTCTATGATAGTTTGTCGTTAATTCATTATTGTATGCATAGATATCGATATGACAATATAATTATCTGATAAAAAATATAACAATATAGTTAGAATAGATCTTCTACTATATATCTTCTCCCATGATATTCTGCGACTAAATCTTATTTAATTTAACTATAATTTCATAGTGTTATAGTTTTAAAAGAAATAACCTTGCATATAGGGCTGGCCTCTTGATATATGAATTATTTGAACATCTATACTAGTATTTTTTATACCTTCAATACTGATTTGCAGATTTTCAAAGAAACTCTTCAACTCCAAATGCGCGCAAAAGCTTAGATACATTCTTGCTAACTTAATGGTGAGGACTAGTACCCATTAGATCAGCTGAATGTGCGACGGACCCAAAGAAACATCAAATGAGTCAGTGGATACAAAATTTAATTTGTACTCAGCATAAATACAGCATAAATATATATCAGTAATGTTTTTTTTAAAATGATTTGAAGTAATGAATGGACGGTGGGATGGCATCGCAGCTCTTATATTGATTTGTAAATTAAGAGTTTATTGCGGTGGTGACTAGGCACGGGAAAAGGTGTCCAATGGTGTCAACGTCCAAAGCGATTTTATCTTGATTCATCTATCTTTTACTACTGATTACTGCATATCCATATATAAAATTCAGTTGTTTACCACATAATACAAGCTTCAACCCCAGGAGAATATACCCACGTTTTAGGCCTCATAATTGCAGCATCCGGTGCTTTGGTGTGTCCACCTAAGGCACCAAATTAAAGTAAAAGTAAAAGGAAGGTTCTTTGTTTTTAGCACAAGTATCATCCTATTCCGCTGTTCAAGGCACTGTATTGCAAGCGCTACCAGGGGCAACAAAGGAAAATGAATTAAAGGTTCTATTTCTATAACGTAAGACTACAATTTTCTGCCCTGGGTTCTGAGGTTTAAAACAGGTACCCATTCATTGCATCTTGTGTTCTTAGTCTTGCAAATAGCAAAAACTGTACGTTCTCACCATCAAAAACAGGTACCCATAGACATCGTGATGGGACACCGACATCTGAAGCGGCTGAGAAGATCATAGTAAGTTGAAAAAAATTATTGATATTGTTAATTTAATATGTTCAAATTCAATTAAATTGTTTTATTAATATTTGTTGAAATCTTCACGACAAGCCCGGATTGAGTAGATTACGGAAGAGCTGCGAGCTTCCCATAACGGACTTGTACAAGAGTAGTAGCGGTTCATACAACCGCTATCATTTTTCAACCTGTAGTGGTTTTGCTGACCGCTACTATTGGATGACGTTGACGTCATGTCTGACATATATTGTGGCGGTTATGTTTAACCGCTATAGTTTCAGTAGCGGTTATTAAGTATGTAATATCGGTTATTTCACTACTCGAAAAGAGTGAAATTGCAATGGAATTTGTGACGGAAAAAATTCTGTCACAAATTTTGGACATTTTGCGACGGATTTGGAATTCCGTCGAAAAAACTTCCAAATTTGCGACGG